>OZ038505.1:85679485-85989485 GCA_964036315.1 Acanthosepion esculentum | reverse complement strand
TAATCCATCATAGTCTTCGAATGTAATTTAATTTCTTTGTTTAGTTATGGTGACTGAAGCTATTGAAGATGAGAATCTTAACATGTAGAAACACTTCAGCATCAAGCGACGGAAAATAATCCGCCAGCCACAAAAACTCATTAAAAATAGGATAAACATAACTTGGGTGCTGTTCTTAACAAAACGTTTTCAAATATGTGAGGTATGATCAGAAAGTATGGGGACTCTTGCTATGGTAACGGAGCTACAAAGACGTCACTTGGCACAGATTGACCTTGCCCTCTGTTACGCATACGCTCATAGTAATAAAGTTCTCGCTCACTTTTCTTGTTTACAGTAGTGCTTCGAAGGAAAGTGTAGAACGTGGTCACACCACAGCGTTCCTATCATGGACCATGGCTTTTGCAACTGTTTTTGAACAAGGTCAACATTCCCTAGGTTCGAAAACCATTATATACCTCTGATCTCACCCCTTGAGAAATTTTCTCTTCAAAAATCAAATCCTGCTTGAAAGTAACAGGATTTCAAGACGCTGAGGCAATCCATGCGAATGTGACGGGGGAACTAATAACTATCCCGAAAAAGAGTACCAGGGATACTTCCATCAAAGGAAACGATGTTGGATACAGTGTGTGGCATCAAAAGTGCACTACTTCGAAAGAGATAAAATGCCTTAGCGCAACCCCTCTTGCAATCATTCGTATGTTGGTCGTTTAAGGCAATTTTTTACATATAACTAATTGATATGTTTCAGTTTTCTTTTAAAGAACCATTCATTTTGAACAGCCCTCGTACATATATTTCTTATTTCATAAAAACCGTTTAATGTTTGAGTACACATTATTTATCATTTCTGTTTGAATTTTGGGGATAAGTAAATAACGTTAGATCCATTATTTACATACAGATTATTATCCTTATCTTTCTTGTTATTAGCACAACCTTTCAGTCGTTGTGACTTATGGACCTCATTATTTGTCGTTTAGGAAATTTAGAACTGATTACTTTATTTAATAAAGTGTGATAGATATTTGTTAAGTCGCTATCTACGCCAAGGAATATCTGTTTCTTATTCGTTCAGCAAAATGGATTAAAACGCTAGTTTGTTTACATCATGTTGCAACACCGGTTGTCGTACGGTCACCGAAGTCAAGCAACGTCGAGCCTGGTCAGTACCGAGATTGGTGACCGTTTGGGATATCAGGTGCAATAAACTTGTCTTGTGCGGGCGGTTTAATAGATAATGGCTCGGAATAGTTAACCGGAGATCTCAGTTCCCATTCCATCTGGGTTCATTAAATTCATTCGCGCACAAATCCCCTTGCTAAAGGTAAGAAACAACCTCTTTTCCCCAAGCTATGGATTGATTAGTAACACTTCTATCACAAACATTATTATCTTCTAAAACGTATTTTGCAATCTGAAAATACTTTTCGTTTTAAGTAAACTGCAAAGGGCTGATAGGCCGTATAAAACGAAACAATCTATCAATAAAATGTTGGTTCGTGTGTCTGGTGGCATAATAATTGTGACTTCAATGTTTGGGTATTTTAAGACAATCTCATCCTCAGTGGAAACGGCGAGTAATAACTGGACAGTACTCAAACACGAACAAGACAATATGTCCCGGGACATGGAGAGTAGTACGAAAACTTCCGAGGATTCAGTAAAGCATTCCTGAATCAAAAAACAACTGAAAAAAGCCTGATGACCCAACAATGGCAACGTTGTCAAGACGATAGTAATAGTCCGAATCTAAATAATGTATATAGCAAATGAGATAACTACCGGTTGCGTAGCATGATAATTATTACTTAAGAACATTTACCGCTCGTCTAGAATCAAACATACATTCAATTTTTAAATGAGTCTAAACTGTAGACAGTCGTGCCTCTTGTTGTTTCAGGAAATAATGTACATATAACAAATCTGGGGTCAGTTATCAACTTTAAGAGATACCTGTCTCTTGGGGGGACATTTCAAAGTCGATACCCCATAGCGTTCTTTTTTTTGTACCAGAAACTTAAACATGCGTCTTTATTTCTCATTAAAATAGTGAAAATTGCCGGAACACTAAAATAACTTTTGTCTACAAGAAAAATTACATGATATATTTTTTCTTCATTTATTTTTTACAATGAATTTCAGACTTTACAAGAATAATCGGCAACATTGATGAGGATATGTCGTGAAGATAATGGCTGAACCTAGACTTGAACAAGTTAAGAATGTAGATCTCGGGGAAGCACCAGCTAAGAAGTCGTTTCCAAAAAACAGCTGTTCATAGGAAGAAACTACTCGAGTGGAACTTACAACACATTCATGGCATACGAAGATAATGAAGATAATTCACTACAGTGTGCATAGCATTGTAGGCATTAACTGTGGAGGTTAGAACTGGTGAAACTGAAGAATGGAGTTCGTCGGAACTTGCAGTTGAATTGAGGTAACAATGGAAATAGCGAGAGAGAAGCGTAAGACATTCGACGTTTTGTCTGTGAGAAATGGATTGCAAGGTAGAAAATAATTGATCACTCACACGGACATGGAGATACGTTTGAACACTATCAAGACTTAAAAGTGAAGATGGGGCAACTCCCGCCCATATATGGTAACATTACTCCATTTTTGACCTGATCTGACACTTTTAAAGTAAAAGGAGGCAAGTACATATTGGAGCGGTACAGGAAATCGAACAATTTTAGCGATATTATGTCCAAGTTCTATTTGAGGTCTCTCTGCGCTCAAGGCATTCAACGTGATCAGTGAAAGTTATGGCGTCTGCTCGGTGATGACAGAAAAGCTGAAAATTAAATAGCGTTTCAATCCTTGTCGAGGGGTAGATGTCGTTTTTACAGTTTCAAATAATACATAAAAGAAAATAACAAAAAACAAGATTCTAATCATGGATACCTACACCAACATCTGTACCCAGTAGGAAGAACATTTCCAGTCATATAAATTAATGTCAGATGTAAGGACATATCCATATACACTGATAAATTTTACTTTGATTACATTTAGAATGCAAAAATAAAAATAAAAATAGTATGTATACAACTAATAGTATAAATTACTATAATAGTCACATATTTTTATAAATTACCACAAATGTCACATATTTTCATTCATTTATGATTTTTAATATCCCGAAAAACATACATATATATAAAAGGTGTGACTTTAAAACGAATTATATGTAAGGGTCTTTCATTAAGACGGATCAAAGTCCGCAGTAAATAAATCAGTATCATTGGTGAAAATCTATTTATTTCTCTATTGGATGATGTTATGTGTGAAAATCGTTCCAATGTATTGGAATACACTTTATATATATGTATATATATATATATATATATATATATATATATATATATATATATATATATATATATATATATATATATATATCATCATTAGCAATACAAAGGGTAATACGATTTTGAAGTTCACGGAAAACATTTGCCAACTGATTTACAGTAATGCCTGAAATCACATTAGTTATTTTAGCTATACTTAAAACGAGGTACTTTAAACTTTATAACATTTTTTACAGATTATTTCTATTACAAATACAAATAAAGATATAATTTTTTCAAAGTGCACACAAACTTTATGGACTATATATATATATATATATATATATATATATATATATATATATATATATATATATATGTGTGTGTGTGTGTGTGTGTGTGTCACACATTATGAAATGGACAAAGTCCGGCAATTATTTTAAAGACATTTTTATTTAAAAAAGAGAACCAATACGCATAGACACTCATTCTCAATCCAAAATTAAAACACCAAACAGCCGTTTTGAAAACAATTTGAGAATTGACGGGAAAGGGTCTGAATCCTCAAAGAAATTGGAAAATTCTAGGTTTTGCTAACACCCGTAATAGTTTTACGGACAGGTGCTAGCTATGTTTAGAGGAAAAAACTGGATGATTAAATATAAAGATCAATGCAAACCATTAAATCAACGGAGAGAACTAATCACGAAATGTAGGCATAGAAATAAATTCCAAATTAGATAAGAATACATGTGTATATATGTTGGGGTGTATGTGTGCGTATAGTGGCAAGTATGTATGGACATGTAAATGACATATTTGTATTATGATGATAAGTACGTATATAAGTGTGTTGGACAGCAAGATTTATTCCATTGGGTGCTCTGGTATTACCCACAATGTATAAATCTATAAGTCAACTAATTTACATTAATCTTAACGGGTTTAGTTTTAACCACCATCCCAACGTTTATTAATAATATTGGACATCTGTAGTACAAAACGTATTTACTGTGAATCCCAGAAAACACACTTCGGGCTGTGTGTGTGTGTGTGTGTGTGGTGTGTGTGTGGGGGTATATATATATATATATATATATATATATATATATATATATATATATATATATATATATATATATATATATATCAAGAAATGTAGTCTTAATGTGTGCTATATTTATGGGATAAAGTGCTCAAAATCAGAGATAGAGCGTGTGTAAATATAAAAGTGAACATAGAAATCAACACTTAGAGGCGACAGTCTGTTTCATGCTAGTGCAAACGTCAGGTAACCTATATATATATATAGGTTGCCTGATATATATATAACGCAATCTTCAGGACATACACACACACACACACATATTTTATATATATATATATATATATATATATATATATATATATATATATATATATAACAAAATCTTCAGGACATACACACACATATATTATATATATATATATATATATATATATATATATATATATATATATATATATATAGTAATTGAAATGACTCCTCCCTCCATGGTGTTTTGTCTAAGCTGAAAAGGTAATAGTCATTCAATCTCTGCCGAGGGATACATTTTCTGCAATATGTTTTCTGAGCATTCCCAGTAGGCATATGTCATGTTCGCAGTTTAAAAAACAGAAAAGAAGATAGAGATACCAGCATCTAAAGGCGTACTCAATACACGATAAATATGGCTGAATATGGCCTTCAAGTAGGAAGCATACTCTGGCCACTCATTGTTGACCTCAGTGTACTCACTTATACTTGCACACGGTCTGTCCATGATATTGATCGGTTTTGCCCATAAATATAGCATGACTTAAAAGCATTTATTTTACGTAACATTTAATTGAAAAGAGGGATTAGTACAGAGTAGAGCTAAATATTATCTATTTTAGCATATTAAGACATGTTAAAAATCGCTACATAATAGCAATTATGTTTAACACCATATACGACACTAGTTTACGATCGACAAGGGAGACACATATATGGTGTTGAAACATAACTGCCATTGTGTAGATATTGTATGTTTAATATATTTTAATATCCTAATATATATATATATATATATATATATATATATATATATATATATATATATATATATATATATATATAAGGAAAATGACAATCGAATATAATATATTCGTATTGTTGTATTTCTTGGAGGTTGATATTCAAGCCATAATACGAACCAAGATTTACAAATCTTGGCAACAAAACAGAAAGGCACTTTCTTTTCAACAGCCTAGCGGAACACTCCTTTGGGGATATATCATATTTAAGCAACGTCGCAGCCACAGTAGAGATGGCCAGACTAGTAATAGGGTGGTTGTCCTCAAGTAAAGATCAGGTTCTTCAAGAGGTAATAGAGGACGAGCAGGGCCCTTCGAAAACCGAGTACTTGAGAAAACCGCGTAATATCTCGCATAGGGAGCGCAAGTCGAACGAATACGAGAGTAGCCTGTTCAAGTCATTTACCTGTCTCCAAGAACCACTTCTGCCAACAGAAACGAAAGTAAATGGTTTGGTTTTGATGCGTAGTCAGTGAGCACCCGCTATCCAAGATCATTATGCAACGCGCATTCGAAGATGTAGTCAGCCAACAAGAGGAAATAGCTTGATAACATCAAGGACTGGACAATGACAGCTTTCTTGGATCTCCTCTTAACAAATACTAACAGAATAAATTGTAGGTTTTCACACGCTACGATCATTGCTCCAAGAAGTTGAGTGATGTAATCACTTTTATATGCCGTGTCCCTTCAAGACGTAGGTGATCATGGTCATCTACATCTTCCTGTCTCTTGTAGCTCTTAATATGTTTCTTCTTTTTGTTATTTCTCCCAAACCCTTTTTTGCCATCTATTTGCTTAAGATCGTCAAGTACGTTACGCGCCGCTTCCCTCTGCCTCTCTCTCCCTCAATCTATCCTGTGAGTATCAGATTTTCCCAGCCATCTTTCCTCATTACCTGCACCAGATATTTCAACTCCCTCTAACTGATATTAAGTATAAGTTTAATTTTTGTTTTCATTTTCTCCAAAACCTCGTCGTTGCTTACATTTCGATCCTTCAGTATCTTCCTGGAGAACCAAATTTCTGTTGCTTCGAATCTCTTCCTTATCTTTGAAGAGATTGTTCAGCATTTACGGCCATGCTTGAGGATAGGTATCACGTAATAGTTCAGAAGCATTTTTCTTGTTTCCAACGAAATCTTCCTGTCTGTTAATACTCTACGTAGCTTTTTGAATGCATTTTGGTCACTCCAATACGTCTTCAGATTTCACACTTTCTGTCCTCTGCTAGAACACTTCCCAGATATTTAAATTTCTATAACAGCTTGATTTTCGTATCTCCAACCTGGATTTGCATTTTGGACTTATCTTTTTGCTGATAAACATGAATTCTCTCTTCTTGTTTATGCTTGGTTCTTTCTTTTCACTTTCTTTCGCTACCGCCTATAGGAAGTTTTGTAGTTTCCTTTCCATGTCTGCCATCATTACTGCGTCATTTGTATATCTTATATTGTTAAGAATGTGGTCGTCAACAATTGCTTCTGGTAGTTTTTCTACTTCTCTCCGAATTGTGTCACTGTATAGGTTGAATGAATCCGGTAAGAAGACACATTCTTGCCTTGAAGCAACTTTCTATTTTTGCATATCTGCTGAACTCATTTTCTGACCATATAAAGACAGTTTGCTTCAAATAAAGATTATGTTATGTGACTGCTGGTGCTAAAATATCATAAGCTATATCTTGTTAACTAAATATTTACCCACGAATGATTTTCGGAATCACATTTAATTTTTTTCTCTTCGAAAACTGCTTGTGAGTCATGCTTACTTATACAAGAACATTAATGAACAGGAAACTTTAAAAGTGTAACCGTCGAATCAGTTTCGCGGATAAAGCTTAAGTTACTCTGCAATACGTTCAATAACCAATAAAAAAAAACTGTTATAAATGCTTTCAGTCGGAGAAGTTGATTACAAAGTCTACATGAACGTACACGGGTAAAGCCTGTTTGATAGGGAAAGGTGAATTCAAACGTAGACCAACTCGACTTATCAGTCTGTCAAAACGGATAAGTAAGTAGATTTGATAAATATACGTCGACTTAAGTTGAAACGTGGAGGTTGAATTAAATCGGGCTTGTACAAAGGTCGTGTCAGCACAGTTCGGATTTGTAACTAAATCTCGGTTCGCAGCAGTAAATTATCAATTGTCCATATCCTAATCTCTCATAATCCTATTTCGACATCTTGTTGTCAAGTACTTGTGATTTCCTCGGAGCCTGACCACTACTAATTCGTGCCTTGTCGGGTAAAAAAAATATACATCTGTCAGTTCCTTAACTGTTATGGTTTGGCAAATTTATTTTTCAGTTCTGCTGCCAGCATTTTTTCTGTTCCTTCTCTTTATAGAAAAAATTGCTTGGTTTTATTTGTTTGTTTTTTTTACATTTCAAAACCTAATTAGTATTAACAAACATACACACAGACACGAATATATATATATATATATATATATATATATATATATATATATATATATATATATATATACACTGGGTGTCCATAAAGTTCGTGTGCAATTTAAAAAATTATAATTTTATTTGTATTTGCGATAGAAATAATCTGTAAAATTGTTATAAAGTTTAATGTACCTAATTTTAAGTATAGCTAAATTAACTAATATGAATTCAGGCATTACTGTAAATCAGTTTGCAAATGTTTTCCGTGAACTGCAAAATCGTATTGCCCTTTGTATCGCTAATGATGGGTAACATGTGGAAACTTAAATAAAATTTCAATAAAACCTTCAAAAATATAGATTTCCTTCTTTCTAATTCTTTTTACAAATTATTTCTATCGCAAATACAAATGAAGTTATAATTTTTTTTAAGTGCGCACGAACCTTATGGACACCCTGTATATATATATATATATATATATATATATATATATATATATATATATATATATATATATACGTGTTGTTGTATTTGGGCAACATATATTCATTCTTTGTGTCAATGAATAATATAGACTTATTGTACTTATTTTCATAATGATCCCTTCCAGTTTTCTAATCAGTTCCTTGGTGTTAAGATGAAATTCATCAATGTAAAATTGAAATTCATCGAAGTAAAAATGTAAAATTCCTTTCCACCTAGATATTACAGGGACACACTAGTTGGTCACACGCCGAAAATAATAAAAACAACTTCAAATTCCTCTAGTTCCTCTATATAAAAACCAATCAACCAACATCAACAAAATTTATTACGTATATAGCAGTAGCATATTAAAATGCATATAACAAGCATTTAATACCATTTCACATTTCTATCAATTTCTGCTCATCTCTCTCATACTGAAAGGCTCATTTTACAAAAACAAATTAAAAAACAAAACATAACTACAACCGATAAAGTTTAAATTTTTAAATAACTAAAACAGATCGTGTTGGCGTGAGATTTTAAAATCACCATCACAACTGAATGCAGATTTATCGAAGTTACAATAAATTTGACTTTTCAATTTACCCCTAAAGATAAAGTGGATTTAGTGAAACACAAACACACGTGTTGATTGGTTGTTTTGTTTTTTACGGTTTATGAAACTTTTGCATGTGTCGTAATACCAGAAAATGTTTTGCGATTATAAGAATTACTTTGGGAAAAATGCTGATTTACTGACAGAAATACTACTAATTAACCCATAGTTAGGAAAAATGATGTTGATTTATAGCTTTCAAAGGGATATTTGCGTATAAGTGAATATAAATTACCCGTCAGGAATTTGAACTCGGGTTTCCAATTCCGAGCGTTTATTCATTACACCAAGAGTACATTCAAGCTTACACCATCTGGTATTCCATTCAGACAAACATTTATGAAATGACAGCTTTCGACGTCGCTTAACTTCGCTCATAGTAATATACAGCCAATAGCTTTTTCAAATAAATATATTTCTTCACTTTTCATTTGCAGTTCAAATGTGAAAAGGAATTTCTAAATGTGGACGAATTTTTAATTGAATCGAATGATTCTTCTTCTTCGTTCATTCTTTTCAATGTTCTATTTTGTATTTTATTATCTTTTTGCTTACGGTAGGAGGAATCGTAGCAAAATAAATATATCATTTATTGGCCTAAATGTTGATTCAAAGTTGCGTTAATATTATTTAGTTTTAACTTAACACATTCCCCCAAATCGTTAAAATTTATACTTTGACGTCATAACAGCTTTTTTACACATTGATATTTTTAATTATTTATATTTTTTTTTTATTGTTTATTGGTTCGAAAATTAAATTTAAAAAAATGAGGCTATTTTTAAGCATTTTAATACTAAAGAAATAGAGATATTTAAGTCTTACGTAATATATTCACAGGCTAAGATGAAAGGTACAAAACAGCATAGCCAGATGCGATCGTGACAGAGATGTTCAAACCCTTGAACAATTTCGATATAGACAAGATCACAGAAGTGATAAACGAAATATATGTCAGTGGCAACATACCGGAGCAACTCAGAAGATCCATCTCCGTGCCATTACTTAAGAAACCAGATGTAAAGTAATGCGAACTCCATCGGAGAGTAATTTTAATACTTACATAACCAGGCTACCAATCCGGATTCTGATGAAGAATCCTCGAAGAAGAATTACAAAGGAAATAGAAGAACGGCAAGGCTTTATCAAAGATACTGGAACAAGAAATGCTATCTGTATGATTACAATGATATCGGAAAGATCAATACAAATGAAGAAACATGTGCAGTTGTTTTTATTCGAGGGTCATTCAATAAATAAGGTGGATTTTTCGGTATAAGGACTTCCAATACAAATAGAAGCTTACTTTTTTTTTATTTTTCAACGTAGTCTCCCAGAACTGTCACACACTTTTGCCATCTGTGCAGAAGCTTCCGTATTCCCTCAGCGTAAAAATCTTTGGACTGATGTCTCAGCCGTTTGACTTCATCGTCACTTTTAAACTTCGTGCCTCTCGTGAACGCTTTCAAGGGACCAAACAGTTGTAAGTCTGAAGGGACAAGATCTGGGCTGTAAGGGGATGAGGGAGCAGTTCCCAGCCCAGCTCATTAATGGTCTGCACAGTTTGGGCTGCTGTGTGAGGCCTTGCGTTGTCATGGTGCAAGATGACTCCTCCTGACTCATGACTGTTTGTCCCAACAGATAAGCTCAAAGTCCTTGCAATGCCATCCACTGTCACCCTTCTTTAAACAATTTAGCCCACTTGTAGATATTTTTGGCTGAAATATGTGGCACCATACACAGTTGACATTCTCTTATGAATTTCAACCTAAAATTTGATAACTGACCGCTGTTCAATCCTGGAGCATGCTTCTTGGTCGGCCATTTTTGTTAATCGCCAAAACTCTCAAAGTTTTTTTAATCTGCAAAAAAATTAAATCCATGTGAAAAAGAAGTAAAACAAAAAAAATAAAAAAGAGTAAGCTTCTATATGTATTAGAAGTCCTTGTACCGAAAAATTCAACATATTTATTGAATGACCCTCGTATATTACGCAAAAATCATTTGACAAGGCACGACACAGGGAAGGTTTTGAATTTTTAGGTAATCTAGATCTATTCGGTAAGGATGTTAGAATAATCCAGAACTTATACTGGGAATAAACTCATTACATACAGAGAGGAAATATATTCAGTTTGTACAGAAAAATAGAAAGTTATGTAAGACAGGGATGTGTCTTCTCATCAGATATGTTCAAACGCAACAGTGATGCTATCCCAATGTAACTGGATACCCTAGCACAACTTTTCGGAATCTAAACAATTCAATAATGTGTTGAAGGCTATCAGAAAAAGAAAACTACAAGTTTTTTTAAACAACTGGTATAATCTTAGCCATCAGATACGAAGTATTGTTGTCACTAAGACGCAAAGCTCAAGATACGAACAACGAATTGTAGATGCGAACACTAAAAGAAATTAGTTATGTGCCATGCGTGATAGATGCTTAGGGGATCATGTGTCTTTTTGATACATGACTGTCGAAGCAGATTTTTTCCGCACTAATTTGCCATATCTTTCTGCAGTAAACCAGTTGCCTTCCAAGGCTATAGAATCCGGTCTGTCCTGCTATTTATCCAACGCTGGGGGAAAATAAGGATCCATAACTTTCTCAAGAGTATTAGCACGTAATTGAATGTAATGGATTCAACTAGAATTCGAACTCGGCTCGCCGATTCCTCAATCCATTACTCCACCGTAAATTACCGATGTTGAAATGTTTGATACGTGTTTTAACAGTGGATTAAAAATACATCACCGAAATACGAACACGCATTGGATTAGCGAACAATGACTTCCAAAATCTAAAAAAAGTTCTAAGAAACAGGAAAGTGAGTGCTAAAATGATATCTGATATCAATCCTCTTGTATAGCAGTGAATGCTGGACAGACGCACAACAGATGAATAGGAAACTGGAAGCAACAGAATCGTACTCAGAATACAATGGACGAGGCGGCTAAGTAACGAGAAAGTTTTAAATAAAATCGTAACAAAAATAACACTTATACCTAAAATCAGAAAGAGACTACTGAAATATTTTAGACATAATGGGGGAGGATGGCTTGGAAGATTTAACACTCACAGTGCATATCAAGGGTAAGCCATGTAGGGGAAGGCAGCGAGCCACGTACGTGACGAGGTGGTGTGAATGGATGGAAGAATAAGGAAGAAGTCCTAGGAAACGGATAAACGCTGCTAAAGGCTACGAGGGATAATGGTTTGTGGAAAGTTATCATGGACGATATCCAGAAAGGACATGACACCTAAGAAATAGAGAAGAAGGATTTTAAAATGCCAAGGCCAAAAAGCCTTACAACGTAGGAAATCTGATTGATTGGAAAGTTTTATGTATATGATCATTCACTGAACAGAAATCTTCGGGCGTCTAGAGTAGTTAAGTTAAAAATCAAGACATTATTTGAGAATAATCAATACCACACAAGAATAGTTCAATGTGATCAATGTTTCCAAATCAAGCTTTGAAGTTCTTCTTTTTCTTTGCTCCAGTTTATATTAGTCCGCCAGTGTTACTTGCACTAATTGACTTATAGTATTTCCGTTTGTTCATCGTTTATATGACAAGTCCTCTCAGGACATTAAGTTCAGGTTTGTTGCTGTGTGTTATATAGGAATAAATTGTCGTCGCCGACACTTGAATTTGAACATACATCGCCACTAAGCAAACAAAGGCGATCGCATTATTGAAATAAGTTATTCACGTGACAATGGGAAAACGTATAAGTACGTAATCGCGTGACGCCTAAATGGTCGTCATTCTATTTTCTCCTCTGTTACTAATCGGCTCGCTATTTCTACTCTTTTTACTAAACGGAGGGCTATAATCTACCCTAGTCACTATAATATTTCTCTACTCGGATCACTATACGGTGGTGACATTTCGAGCGAGTTTTATCGAGCAAATACTATTAGAGAGAGTGCTATTAGAAGGTGTCTGACACCAGCATTGTTCAACGGTGTTACTATAGTTCTACCTACGATTACAAAGTCTATATACTACAACGAGCATTACGAAAGTGATAACGCGTATTCATTGACATCACAAATCTATAAATAATTATTGATACCATACCTTCCTTTCTGTCCTGTTCTGTCATCCATTCAAACAGACTCTTTAGGTAAATTATTCACAGCATCCCCTAGCATCAGTATGCTCTGTAAAGTGTTAAATATTCTCGAATCTCTTTCCACATTATGCGGTCAAGAAATCTCAAATGCCTCTTTTTGATTGCAGATATAAGACTCCTTCTGGTTCGTTTTTATTTCTCAAAACTTTCTTGTTCCGCACATATTTTGTCCTTGTTTTTTTTTTTACGCAGGTCAACAAAAAGATATTAATTTCAGTGTTGGCCTGCGGTCATTCTTCGGATGCAGAAATAGGTTTCATCACATCTGCTTCCGATTTAGCAAGCTTTGTAATGTTGAATTGATGGATTTATAATTAATTTTGGAGAGTAATCACATACCGCAACGGATAATGCCAAGAGGGAGACGATGAAAGGCGAATACAACAGACTGGCTGATAGTAAGTTATGAAATATTGGGGCAGATGAAAATATTCTGTAAGGAAGGTTGACAACTAGTTCATTATACGGTAAATCTTCTATCTTTACAACGCAGATAGGTAAATTCATGTTCATATAAATGTAATTTTCTCGGATTACAAATCTCGGTTTAATCTTTCATGGATCACATGAATTCCGTCATCTTACAGTAGGTCGTCATGTTGTCTTGATATCCACTTGCATAAATCAAGCTTTTCTATTAATGCAAATGTGTTTCTCATGCCTTACCAAATAATTTTGCATGTAAATATTTGAAATATCAATGGAGGACATTTTACATTTGTATTTCTCGCACATTCGGATCTTCGTTTATATTTTCGAAACGAAGAAAACATTTCCTTTCTTAAAAAGTTAAGAAATTGAAAAACAAAAACAAGCATAGAAATTAAGGTTTGTTTTAATAAGAAAATGTTCACAGTATTTAAGAGACTCCAGCAACAACAATAAGGAATGGCAGGTCTTTGGGGTTGCAGAATTCTATAGATATGAATATGGCAATGTTAAATATGCAAAGGTAAAATTAAAATGATTATATACGATTGAATTTAGAGAAATTAATTCATCATCATAGAATAAGACGTAATCAGTTCCCCTTAGTATGTTCAGATCTGGAAATATGGCAAAAAAGGTTCTAGCATATTTCCAGATATATTTCTAGGTTTCAATATTGTGCGCATTTCTGAAGCGAAATACAAAGGCTAAATTGCGATTTCTTTTATATTGTAAAAGTTGTAATCCTCATTTTGCATGCTTTTGAGAGATGCAAGGATTAGAACAGGAAGAGTAGAGCAGAACATAATCCAATAGCGATTTGGGAAATTAATCAATGTAATGAACTGAAAACACACACACATACATAATGTTATAGCGGCTCGGATTGATGAATCGGAGAGCCGAGTTCGAATTCCAGTCGAATCCATGACATTCACTTACGAGCTATTGCACTTGGAAAAGGTTTGAATCCACTTCTTCTACCCCACCTATGATTAAATAATAGGTCAGACCTTTTTCTCTAGGCTTGGATGGCAACTGGTCTACCGCAGAAATTGTATCACACATAGCACATAACATATATATATATATATGGAGAGAGGCACAGAGACAGAGAAACAGACAGAGAAAAGGGGAGGAAGAGCAATATAGAAAGAGTTATATATGGAAGAAATGGGCGAATGAATAGACATGGATATATATATATATATATATATATATATATATATATATATATATATATATACATGTCTATTCATTCACCCATTTCTTCATTATATCATCCATCGTCGATTATATATGGAAGAAATGGGCTAATGAATAGAAATATATATATATATATATATATATATATATATATATACACACACACACACACACACACACACACACACACATATATATATATATATATATATATATATATTAATCGCGTGAGATAGGGATATAGATGCAACTGGACTGTGATAGATAAACAACGAGATAAATCGATAGACTGGAATATACAGAGAGAGAGAGAGAGACGATGATAGACTGAGATAGAGTTGATAGTTGGATACTATGCATATAAAGACAGTGAAATAAAGATACGATTAGAGATAGATAGATAGATAGATAGATAGATAGATAAGAACAAACTGTCATATATCTAGAGAGAGACAGACTGAGATGGATAGATAAATAATGAATAGGCTCAGATAAATAGATAGATAGATAGATAGATAGATAGATAGATAGATAGATAGATAGATAATATCATTATACAGAGACATAGATGCGAATGGATTGAGATACATAGATACATACATAGATAGATGGACAGGAATATACAATTTGAGATGATAATAGACTTAAATAGATAGCTTGATAGATATAGATGTATAATATGATTATACTGATCGAAATGTGTAATTATTGTAACATCTTGATGAGCGATATCTGCCATATTTTCATTCACTTTGGATAATACCTTCATAATGCAGAATAAAATGTAGCCAATTTCTTTTACCATTGAATTTGTACAATGTGAATAAATTAATATATATATATATATATATATATATATATATATATATATATATATATATCTTTTCATTTGACGCATGCAAGGAGGTTAATAAGTCTAAGATTAAATCTTTGGAATCTACTCTCCCTGCGAGCCTTATACATAATCAATTCAAGAGTAAATGTCTATTCTTCAGTACTTTCGTATTTGGTACCGTAAGAACGATTGGTCGTTGGAAAGTCCTGTGTCTATCGCTGAAGATTGCATCCGTGGCCGATAAACCTACGTGACACTATATGGAGATTTGAACTTTTTTTCCAAGAGGCCATCAATGCTACATTCGATCAGATGTGTATTGATTTTTTTTTGATTGGGTTCTTGTCATGCCATGTTTTTATGATTATTACTCAGTTGAATTCGATAATATTGATTGATGTTGTTGATTTTCTGAGTCAGTCCCTTGGGTCTGTGTGTCACTGTGCTCGACAGAAATTCACTTGAAGAAATTCTGATGCGGAAAAATATAAGGTGACAGTTAATGAAAGAAAATAAATTCTCGAAAAAAAAAAATGGAAAGCCTACAGCGATGAATTTCTAGAAAGAAAGGCACTAAAAATAGAAAACTCTAATATAATTTTTTAAGAAACTAAAAAGGAAGAACTAAAACATGAAATTAGAAAAGAAGGAATGGATGAAGTCTAAATTTATGGTGGAAAGAGTAAATAGAGAAAAATCTAATAAAATGAATAAAATTGATTATTTTTAATAGTAAAAGGAAAATAATATAAAACTAGCGAAAAATGTCTGTGAGAAAAAAAGTGAGAAAAGGAGAATGAACGAAAGAATATGAATGAAGAATGTAAGTCAAAAAAAGTAAGGTTAAAAGCATGTGAAAAAAAGGCAAGACCAACATAACGAAAGAAGGAATATAAGAGGAACGAATGAAAATAAATAACTAAATAACGACGAAGGAATTTGAGTGAAAGAAAACAGAAAAAAATAATTAAAAAGGTTAAAATAAATGTTTTTATGTAAATAAAGGAAATAATATAGGCTTGAATGAAGGTGGAATATATCATCTGAAGAAATTGAACAAGAGAAAAAAGTGGAAGAAAAGATAAAAAAAGAAAGAAAATGAAAATACATTTCCCCAAATTGGAAGCGCGGGGAAAGACGAAAGCGCGGGGAAAGCGCGGGGAAAGAAGAAAGAAAGAAAAAAAAGAAGGAAAGAAGAAAAAAGAATGAAAAAGTAAGAAAAAAGTAGGAAAAAAGGAAGAATAAATGAATGAAAAAGAAGAAAAATCAATGAAAAAAGAATAAAATGAATGAAAAAGGAAAAAAAAAGAATGAAAAATAAGAAAACGGAATGAAAAAGGGAAGAAAAAGTGATGGAGTAAAGGAAGAAGAATGAAAAATGCAAGAAAAAGGAATGAAAAAAACGGAAGAAAAATTGAAAATGAAAGAAAAATAAAGGAAAAGGAAGAAAATTGAATGAAAAAAGAAAAAAATGAATGAAAAGGGAAGAAAAATGAATGAAAAATTATGAAAATTGAATGAAAAGGAAGAAAAATGATTTAATGTGATTGATTTATTTTATACTGCTTATTAACCCATTGCAGATCATTTAAGCCAGGAAATATTTTGGATTTCAGAATTTTTCTAGATAATAAGTATTTTGTCATACAATTCTTAATAATTAACCTAGAGCTGGGGGAGAAGAGGTGAATGCATACCTTTCTTAAGTGTATTACCGTGTAAGTGAATATAACGAACCCAACTGAAATTGAAACTCGGCTCTGATTAGAAATTCTTAGCCATTATCTACTTCTCCATCTGCACATCCATGGTTACATTATTTGGTAATTTGAAACGGTCATCTATTTAGGTATTGACCAGGCTCGACGTGGCCTAACTTCGGTAATCGTCCGGGAACCGGTGTTTCTATGTGATTCGACCGTAAGCCTTGAAATAATGAAATAAAAACACAAAGAATTCATATAACATGAAAAAAAAATAATGAAAAAGAGAATAAAGAAAATTAATGAGAGAAAAGAAGGGTAAATCGAAGAACGACACAATTAAGAAGGAAAGAGAGAGAGATAGAGAGAGAGTGAGGGGGGATGCTGAAAAGAAATGAAGCAGACACTTTAAAAGAAAAGTGCGTTAACACTTAGGAAAACATGAAAAAGGAACAAAAATACGAACAGCCCAAATACATTGAAGCAATAATTATCCATCCCTTGAAGCAGACATGAAAGGCTGAATTCTAATTGGCTAAAATTTAAAACCGCTCAAGTTTCCGCCTTGATTTTTTTCAGTACAATTGATTATACCTATTTTTTCATAACTATTATCAATTCTTCAACATCATCTGCGTTATTAGTTGCAAACATAAAAATCGATGTTATAGTTTCAGCATCAGCATCAGCATCAGCATCATTATCATAATTATCTTATAGACACACACACACACACACACACACACATATATTATCGGACATTCAGGCCAGTAAATGTTATTTAATACTGTTTATTATAAACAGAACATTTACTAAAATACTTGTATCTATAAAAATAATGTTAAACATAAAATGTCTTTATATATATATATATATATATATATATATATATATATATATATATATATATATATATATATATATATATATATATATATATATAAACAGTGACATCTCATTTTAACAGATTAACAAAATTGCACTAAATATCTCTAAAAAGTACATGTATACAATAAAACTGTCTTCTCGGCCACGGCCTCCAGACGACTTCGGAATCTCTTGCAACTCTTCTGGACTGTCTCCTTGTTTAAGTTGGTGAATGCTTTCATAATCCTTGCCTTCAGTTAATCATTAGTGTTACAACGAGTTTTGTTGGTCTCTCGCTCAAATGCGCCCCACCCATAATAATTAATGTTGTTATAATTGGGGGAGTTAGGTGGCTAGATGTAAGGGGTAATGTGGTCGCAGAAATTGTTTGACATGTATTACTGTGTTCTCCTACTTTTGTGGGATGTTGCAGTGTCCTGTTGCCAGACATAGGGTCTTCCAGTAGACTCCCCCTTGATTCAGGGCAGCACTACATCCTCATTTGATATATATATATATATATATATATATATATATATATATATGTGTGTGTGTGTGTGTGTGTGTGTGTGTGTGTGTTTGTGTGTGTGTGTGTGTGTGTGTGTGTGTGTGTATCGTAACCACCGAACAAATCCTGATAGTATAATATAGCTGATTTTGCCAGCGTTAATTTTTGTGGCATTTTTCACAAAAGGGGATCATCTCTATATAACCCTATATTGATAATATAGGGTTATGTGGAGATGACGGTTTTAAGTTAGTGAAAAATTCCACAAAAATTAAAACCGACAAAATCAGAAAATTAATTCATAGACGATTTAAAACTCTTAACCTTAAAATTAAGATCAACATTAATTTTTAAAAAATCGATTTCCTTTATGTTACATTAGACCTAGTTAATAATGTATTCCAACCCTTCATGAAAACAAATGCCAATCCAATATATATCCACCCGAATTTTAAACACACTGCATCAATAATCAAATACATAGCGTCTTCTGCAGAATATAGGATTTGCAATAACTCTTCTAGTGGAGCTGTCTTTTACAAGTAGAGTAACGTTTACAACACTGCTTTAACAATAGTGTTTATAAGTATATCTGGAATCTCTATCTATAAAAGGCAGGATGTGTGTGTGTGTGTGTGTGTGTGTGTGTGTGTGTGTGTGTGTGTGTGTGTGTGTGTGTGTGTGTGTGACGAATGCACGACCGCAATTTTCTACGGATTTGCACCAAAATTTACATCAACATGCTCTAAATTAGTGAAAAGGCCAAGACCGACTTTGCATTTCCCAACTCCCATCGATAGTGGAAATAATCGATTTTTTCATGCTTTTACGGCAGTTTTCATGTACTTTGCGGCTATTTTCTACTGGCCAGAATGAGATCCTATAGCTGGCTTCCACGAATAGGCAGGTAGATCCTATTGGCCATCGTGAGAGCCAACAGCTGACTGACACGAATGTTAACTAGCATGCTAGCATGCAAAAAAAAACGATAGCTGAATTTGTCACAAGTTGGAAAGTTTACTCCAATTGGCTCATTCGTTTGTTTAACGTCAATGTTGATTCTGATTCCACAGAACTGGGTTGGGTGTGAAAAAGTATTTGTTGTTAACATTCTTTTTTCAGATTTAATGTTTAGTAGAGAGCTCAGAAAAAATTCGCAGTGTGATATAGGCAAGAAGTAAGCTATGTAGCAACATCAGCACGGCAAAGGGCACTCCTTTAAAGGCAAGGAAGGGCAAAAATATTTTAAGTCAATTGATAGCGATTGCTGTATGAGTCGCACGATATTTGAATCAAGCACGGGCAACGCCGGGCCATGCTGATAGTCAAATATATAAGACATAACAACCGCGATCGTAGGAATAAGAATAGAAACAGAAAAATCATTTGGTACACGCCCACCATTTACCCAAATAGATAGTACTATGTTAGGGCAGAAGTTTCCCCAATTAAATCATAAACACTTCCCCAGAAATAATCCACTGAGCAATTTTTTTAACAGAAATACACTAAAACTAAGCTATAGCTGTACAGATAATATTTAAAAATTATCAAAAACATAATAATAAAATGTTAAGCCAATACAAATATCTGACTAATAATAGCAATTCCAAAGCAACAAACACCGATAACACCAACAAGTTTAAGTGTAGAAATTCTAACGAATACGCATTGCAAAACCGACTGACTCTCTTGTTTAGCTCAGCATTTCTAATATTGTAAATCCAACAGTTAATAAATTTTATATTGGGAATAACAAGAATTCTTTTAAAACGAGATAGTATCAACATATATTATCTTTCACCGATAACACTTGCAGAAATATGACGCCTCTTCCTAAATAGTTTTTGAACTTAAAAGAAGTTTTTAAAAATCCCTACAGTAAAATGGAAAATACTAAAAAGGCTAGAACTTGTAGATTTTTAAATGAACCTTGCTTGTTATGATCACATGAATAATTCGAAATTATCCGATTTACTGACAACATCTCTGCCAAATGAATTAAGTATAAATTGTCGACACATTTTATCTTTTAGCTTACAATATAGTTAATTTTTAAAAAAAATAGGTTATTCCATTTCTGAAAATTTTTTTTTTTAAAATAAGTTATTCCATTTCTCATTAACATAAGTTATAAGTAAATAATGAGTAACCCTCTACGAGTAATGATTGACATTTTCTGATGCGACCCATCATGCCACGTCCACAGGATCGAATCATCCTCATTCCCTTCGTATTCCATTGGTTAAAATGAATTGAAAGAGAGAGAGAGAGCGAGAGAGAGAAAGAGAGCTTCTCCTGAGATCTACTGTAGAATAAACTCCCGAGAGGATGCTTCCTCGATCACTTCAAGCTAAACCTCTTCAAAAATAAGGTCAACTGTTAGCTATACTCATGACCCCCATCATTCGCACTTGTTTAGTTCCTCCTATTATATCCATGCAACATTCACATTCACTAAACATCTAACTCGATTGGTACTTGAGGCATTTATTTGGTGAAGATTTAGTACAGACACAAAATATGAAGTAAGAGATATAATTTCCTAAAATAGATTGTAGTATTAATTTCAAAGTCTAAAACTTTTTGCCTTTTCGGTTTACCAGAAGAGTTATATTATATTGGCGACATCTATTTGGTCGAACGCAATATTTTTGCATAGTTTACCTTTCCTAGCCGATCATATCTTTTTTATATATATATATTTTGGTACATATAATTATTTGCTGTCTTCTTGTATCTGAAATAACGTTTTTTTTTTTAGATTTATTTCTTTCCTCAACATAATTCTCATCAGTCTTTTCTTTTGTTTCCCGCGTTTTAATATTTTTTAATTATATGAGTCGATACATGTAGTATTATAATTATTTATTTATATAAATGCTGCTATTTTCTTAAATAAAGAATTAACATTTCCAATGTATCAATGTAATTATTTAATCGTAATTACCATTAATATGTATATAATTATCACTGACAGAGATCGTAATTCGTTTTATTGATGTAAGGAGCAATGGTAGCAGTGGATTATCACGTGTCCGACTGATAACTGGCGACAGAGTTTTGCAGTCCAAGTTTCTGTCAAGCACCATTTTCTCTTTACCTTTACGTTGCTTCGGTGACTTGCCATTGATTTCCTGCGGTCATTTGGTGCAACACTTCTAGTTACACTCTTTGGAGAAATTGTCAGACACTGATGCTCCCAGGTATCAGTTTTCACTACTTTGGCTTTCCTTAGAAATTGCTTTTATTGATTCTCCTCACATATTTTTAACAATTTCACAGCGGCGTTTCGAAAATTAAGTCCACACTATTTAGTGCCTAAAAGAAATTCTCAATCAGAAGAAGAAGAAGAAGAAGAAGAGCAACACCAACACCAACTCTACCATTCGCCCTTGTTTTGGATATCGCTGCCAAATCTAGTTTGGTGCTCTTGCTATATATTTAGAGATTCTTGATAAAATCCAAAGTAAAATCTGCAATGTTATTGGTCTAGACATAACATCTCGGTTTCAGTTCATTTCCCAGTAAGCTCATGTAGCTTCCTTGCCAATTTTCTATAAATACTTTCACGCTAATTGTTCTCATGAACTTTCCACAATGGTACATAGAATTTATAGATTTAAGCGAAATACTAGATTGGTGGCAAGGTTTCGTCCTTTTCCAGTTGACATGCTTAGATGTAAGCTTAATGCTAATGGTAAACATTTCTTCTCTCATAATTCTGGCTTGTGAAGCTTTCTTCCGTCTTCTTGCTTCCTACTAAACTTTGATCTTCAAATTTCCAAATGAAATATCAATTGTCATCTTCTGTTTTCTTAAGTCTTGCTCTTTTATTGTTATCTCTTCTTAATAGTAATGTTTCTCATATTTCCTAAACTACCTGCGTTTTAGTGGATTTATTGCCTTGCTCGGGGTGAAATAATGAAAATAAATTATAATAATAATAACAGCAGTAAGAATAACATAATGAATGCTTTGATGCTATTCGAAGCATGGCCGTCATAGTTCTTGATATTAAGTGATCTTGTTTTTGGTGAGGAAATTGACTTTTCATTTGAATGAACTTTAAAGCATGGGCAATTTAAGTATGTTTCCTATATACTGAGGCCATGTCGAAAATCAAGGTATTTGAGAACATCCTCTATAGGAGACAGATCGTAACAACTAGATTATCAGATCTCAAGTTATTTGTAACTGGCCGTACCTTCAAAGATATAGGCTGTTTCTATGAAACTTTTTCAGCATACCATGCATACCTGACTGTGAGGCATGTACCTAGTATACCCTTACCGAAATCGATGTAATGATGGGCATATTGGACTATGGACATTTATCCTTCAATGTCTCTTTTTGGCATGCTCAGGTTCAAGATAACAATAATAATAATAATAATAATAATAACAGCAACAACAAAAACAACAATAACAATAATAATAATAATAATAATAATAATAAAGACCACAAAAAACAGAATTGACATGGCAGTTCATAGACAGGTTCCGATACTCATCCTTTGTACTCGATGCAAGTAACACAAAACGTTGTACTCACAAGTAAAGCTAACACATTACAAAGAGCTTAATCTCTGTAAAAGGCGTTTTTTAACTATGTTTTTTACAAACATTATCACTGGAAAATATTATGAATCCATTTCTGATCCTAAGTCCCTGTTTGGACCCGGAAAGAAATGTGTATATAGTAGAAATCCAAGGGAATAATAATAATAATAATAATAATAATAATAATAATAATAATAATAATAATAATAATAATAATAATAAGTCATCGGATTGGTTGGAAAAGATTCCAGTAGACTAATTGAAGGGATTTCTGGAAGCCCATTCCTGAAAGGAGTACAAACATTGTTCTAACGAGTACAGTTCACACATTACGAAGTGCTTTGTCTATGTAAAATATATATTGTATATTTTTCCCCAGTGGAAAATGTCATGATGCCATTTCTAACCTTAGGTCCCTGGGCGCGACCCGGAAAGAAATGAGTACACATCAGAAATCAAAGGAATAATAATAATAATAATAATAATAATAATAATAATAATAATAATAATAAATTTTAATAAAGGCCACGAAAACAGAATGCCCTTTCTTTTGACATGACAGTTCCTGCAGATTTTTATGTATTTTGGAAAATCTTCAAAAAAAATTAATATACGAGGATCTTGAAGTGGATATCTAAAAAAGTGAGGCACATGAGGACATCAATAATTCCACTTGTAGTTGGAGCCTTGGCTTTGATTGGAAAAGGTTACGATAGACTCATTGAACGGATTCCTGGTAGCTCACGCCTCAAAGAAATACGAAAAGTTTACTCACAACTACAGTTTACATATTACAAAGTCTTTATTAATGTAAAATGCGTGTGAACTTAGGTTGTCTATATTTTCTCTTTCTTTCCTTTACAAAAATACTAAGTACTAAATATCACAAATGCTATTTTTGAACTTAGGTCACTGATTCGGATACGGAAAGAAATGTGCATGCAACAGAAATAAAAGGAAATAATGATGATAGATTAAGGTAAATATTCAACAAATTAAAAGGGCCTTGAAAACACGAGGCAGGAAAATAAGTCTGTACGGTAAATACCCTACCACAGAGAACAATACGAAATAGATCAACCATTCAGATATCAGTACCTGTCAGACACTGGTCTCAAACCAAGAACTGTAAGCTTCCTAATTACTACCCAGAATTAGTAACTTCCAACCCAGAAATACCAATATGTATGGGAAAAAGCGTGTGAAAGCGAAGAAATTAGATAATCTTCGAAACCGAATATACAAATTTAAATAAATTTTATTATTGAGTATTTTTCATTCAAATTGAAAGAAAAGAATTGCAAACATCACTGCAAAACACAAAATAGTTTGGTTTTCTTTCTTTACAATACACATGAATCAGTTGTGTTTGTTTGACAGAAGTAACAGAATGTGTCTACATAACCCGGGAGTCGCTTATTTACGTTGTTTAATGAATGCGTTTAATTTTGTAGAAGTCATCATACGGGAAAGGCTATGTTATAACTACTGACAAAGTTTTGTTTACCAAAATCTGTTCATATGTAC
Organism: Acanthosepion esculentum; assembly: GCA_964036315.1. Taxonomy (NCBI): domain Eukaryota; kingdom Metazoa; phylum Mollusca; class Cephalopoda; order Sepiida; family Sepiidae; genus Acanthosepion; species Acanthosepion esculentum. Next base: position 85,964,822 of record OZ038505.1, on the reverse strand, counting down.
CAAATGTACTTAATTTACTTTAAATTCACTAGGCATTTTATGAAGTTACTAGAATAAATTATGTGGAATGTTGAGTAACAAATGAAAACTGATACAAACTTAACATCACGAATATTTGTAAGAAATAAATACACTCCATGAAGCTAAAAATTACATTACTAAACTCAGATGTTTATTGGTTAATAAAGATTCTTTCCCAACTTTTAATTAACGTTGATGACTGGTTAATCTATGCGAATGTGGAAATTAAAACTGGAGCCTATTTTGGGCATAAAACATGATTCAATGTTGAGTTGTACTAACGTTATTTAAATCTATTAATTTTTCTACAATTTTTATTGGATTCCAGAAATATAAATCCCTGAAACAAAATAGGAGTCCATTCTGTCGCATATACTGCATATGCTAATTAAGTATATACATTCTGGGTGTGACTGACTGTGGCCGACTGGTGTCAATATAGTGCTTACAAATACATGATGGAACTGCTTAGTACATAAATTTGTTATTATGTATACAAATAGTATCATACTAGTGGTTCGAGGATTCATTTAATTCCTCTTCGTACGCAAGCCATATTGATAAGATGATTCAGTTCACACGGTTGGCTTACCAAAAAATTGATAGTGATAAAGTATGGGTGAGTGTTTACTCACATTTAGAGGAGTGTGTGAATGTCGGTGGCAAACAGTTTAAACATATGAGAGAAAGATATATTTATTATTGATATGCTATTATCGATATATTATTTAACCAATACAATACGTTTTTTGCGCATGTTTTGTTTTTCATAACTATAGACCTATTTTTTGTATATCGCGCATTCAATCTTCCCCTGAAAGATAATTGTTAGGAACATAAGTTATCACATATTGTAAAAGAATGAACAGGTTTTTCATCCTCTGGGACATCGGTTTTCAGAATAATAGGGAAGCAAATTCAGCATTGATACTTAGTAATAATTATGCAAAAACACGTCTTATGAGAAAGATTGCAGTCCATATAGGACAAAAAACGCATCTTTGAAAGCGTTTGAGGTAATAAGAACGTGGCATCGCAAGTCAACAACAGTGTCTTCTGTTGATGTAGGCTTTGCGAATAATATAAACAGAAGTAAATAACTATATGGATGAAATTCATAGTCGATATAAAACAATTAAATCGGCAAAAATCATACGCTTGCACACTTCTCACATCTAACGTAGATTTCTTTGTGTGCAGCTAACTCAGTTACATTTTTCTCATTCATTTTCGTGCAACCTCATCTGTTTTCATGGCCTGGTACGAAAAGTATGTTTTTTTTCTTCATGCCTCTGGATGAAACCCGATGGAAAAGCTAACTACACGAAAACAAAATTAAATGGCACTTAATGTGTTTAAATATTCTGATAGAAAAAAAAGTTCTTCCTTTATGAGACTTGGTGAACATTCGTAAAAAATAAAGCAAAAGCAACTAATAAGAATAATAATAAAAATGCAAAACAGAAAAAGAAACTGCAGTAACAGACCTCATGTAAAGAGGGGTGTTCAGAAACAAATTGCACCACGTAATCGATATGTTCACAAGTTCTGATTGTATATATATGCTATGAGAACTTACCTATAATATTAATAGACTATCCCGTACACCATAAATACTGCGTCTCGAGAGGGAGCAGCAGACACTGCCTCAGTGTCGGAACAGCCGTTCAGACTGTTCTTTGCTGTCGAACTCTCCGCCTCGGCGGGGAGGAACTCGGACGGGGCTTTGCCGCAGGGCAAAGTGCCGTCCGGGGAGGTAGACAGTCCCTGAACCCGTGTATACGGGTTCTAATGGGTATATTTTTGCCCGAGCCTACGGGCTCGGTACGCCCACACTAAACCGGCCTTTTGCCACATCCGACACACGTGGGAGTGTTGTTAAATACCGACACTGCCCCAGTGTCGGAACAGCCGTTCAGACTGTTCTTTGCTGTCGAACTCTCCACCTCGGCGGGGAGGAACTCGGACGGGGCTTTGCCGCAGGGCAAAGTTTCGTCCGGGGAGGTAGACAGTCCCTGAACCCGTTTATACGGGTTCTAAAGGGTATATTTTTGCCCGAGCCTACGGGCTCGGTAAGCCCACATTAAACCGGCCTTGTGCCACATCCGACACACGTGGGAGTGTTGTTAAATACCGACACAGAGTCAGTGTCGGAACAGCCGTTCAGACTGTTCTTTGCTGTCGAACTCTCCGCTTCGGCGGGGAGGAACTCGGACGGGGCTTTGCCGCAGGGCAGAGAGCCGTCCGGGGAGGTAGACAGTCCCTGAACCCGTGTATACGGGTTCTAATGGGTATATTTTTGCCCGAGCCTACGGGCTCGGTAAGCCCGCACTAAACCGGCCTTGTGCCACATCCGACACACGTAGGAGTGTTGATAAACATCGACACAGAGTCAGTGAGTGAGTCAGTCAGTCGACCAGTCAGTCAGTGAGAGCCAGTCAGAGATAGAGTCGCGTAAGACGATTACTGTAAGACATTGGAATACTGATACTGGTCGAGACAACATAGTTCTCTCTAACCTAACCTGATTGTTATTACCAACACTTCTACTTCTTTTGTACATATTCTGTTTGTAATATGTCTGTGTTATTCCATACCTGTGTTCGAGTTATTCTTCATTGGTTCTACCTTGGACCATCACCGTGGTACAAGGAACCTGCACCATAACAATATATAAATCGAAATAGAAATTTTCTAGATAAATCTAAACACTTAGATTCGATTTCCAGCAGCAGTAATATGATCATTTGTGTGCAAACTGTTAGAAACGATATCTGACTTATATATACAATTGCGGAGAGAATTATTCACCCAAGACTTCCATAATTCTGTAGCTTCCATAATAATACTGCAGCTTCCATAATAAAGCTGCAGTACCTCAAATCGTCATGGAAACTTCATGTACATTTTTATAAATGATGAAATAATGGATTTGAAAGAATCTGCAATTATGCCCACAAATATTATTTTAATGGCAAACAATTATACAGAAAACACCAACTAACAATTAACATAGGACAAACTTATTGACTCTCTTGTGTTAATAATTAATTATGCAACCTTTATCCTTGATTATTGCCTTTAATTATTTTTATAGTTCCTTACAAGATCACTACACACAGTGATAGGTCTTATGCTTCATCCTTGCTTGACAATAGCTTCTAGTCCCTCCAAATCCAAAAGACTTCTTTCTCTTACTATTTTTATAAAATATACCCATAAATTTTCAATGTGGTTTAGGTCAAGACTTTATGTGGGGTACGCCAGTACCTTTATTGTGCTGTCGTCTAAATGTGTTTTAACAATTCATGTCTTGTGTTTTGTGTCATTGTCATGTTGGAATATCCAGTGACAGCCTTCGTGCACTTTGTTTTATATTAGTTTTAAGAATAACCAAATACTGCTCTTTATCCAAGATAAAAAGTACTCTGACTTGTTCTCCTTGTCCAGAAGCAGCAAAACATCCCCAAAGCAGAATCCTCCCAAAACTGTGCTTAATTCTAAGGAGTGTATCTTTTGGTCTGTGTGATTCTTTCGCATTCCTTTATATAAAACGGTAGAACATGTGACCACATAATTCTAGTTTGGTTACAGCTGAACATAGAAGAGAGTTCCAATATTTACTCAAATGTGCTAGATAGATTCTAGCAGAAGCTACTCTGAATTTTAGGTATTTAGCTTTAAGCTATGGAGTTTTCCTACGTTGACAAGCTTGAAGTTCTCCTCGATGAAAGCACTCAGTGACTGTCTTCGTCGATAAATTCAACACTGATGTTTTTAAATCAGTGACAATGTCATTTGACCTTAAATGAGGATTCCTCAAAACATCCCCAACAATTCCCCTTTCTATTGTCTCAGATACTAAAGTCTTTTCAAATAGTTATTAAATTATTTTCATCAACATGAGTCTCGTTGTAATTCTTGATAATGCTACGATTTTTTTTATCTAGGAACATTTAAATGCTTAGAAAGTATATATGCATTACCTTGTTTGTATGCATCAACTATTTTATTTAGTGCTTCTAATCAATTTCAATGGTCTTCGCTATAGTTGTAGAATGAATGGCTTATCACGGTAATGCATGTAATCTTTTTCATTAGCTTTTTAAATGTTACAGAATGAGGTCATTACTACTTTTTCAAAGGGTATCTGTATTAAAATTAAAAGCAAGAAAACGTATTTTAATTGGTATAGAGCAATATTATTTCATCATTTATATAATGAGTGCGGGGGGATAACTTTGTCCTGCAGCAATCTTTAGAAAAATATATAACTATGAATGTAATAGATCAAAACCTCCCAGAAATTCACGAATTATTCAAAAGTAAATGCAGTACCAACTATTTATGGTAAATAATACTTGTAGATATTGGTATTTCCTTAGAAAATATGCAAATATTAAGTGGATAATTCTGTCCAAAAGTCTTTCTCTCTCTCTCTCTCTCTCTCTCTCTATATATATATATATATATATAATATATATATATATATATATATATATATATATATATATATATATATATATATATATATATACACACACACATATATATATATATATGTGTGTGTGTTTGTGTTTGTGTGTATGTGTATGTGAATGCGTGCGTGAACACACACATACAATGCACACTCCACACATACACACTGATACACACACATATATATATATATGCATATGTCTATATACATACACACACATAGATAGATAGATAGATAGATAGATAGATAGATAGATAGATAGATAGATAGATAGATAGATAGATATGAATGTACTGGGATAGATAGATAGATAGTGTTGTAGTAGGATCCACCTAATTTGCATAGTGGAGTACCGACTATATAAATATGGTTGGTACCGGGAAGACATAAGAGGCGAATCAAGAGATTCAACTAGAGACTCTGCCCGACTGCGACTTAGTCAACACCTTCTCCAGGAACGGTCTTCCCAGGAATATACAAAAGACTATATGTAAATATTGTGTACACTTTCTTGTTTCAATACATTTTGTTCTAAGTACATTTTGTGTTGCATTATTATTCCATGCATTAGTCAAGTTTCAACAGATAGATAGATAGATAGATAGATAGCCTTCAGGAGAACACAAAAGAACAAAAATATCTGAATGTATCGTCACAGAGTTATTGTTAAGCTCATAATATGTTGAAATAAACTGTTACTTTGTTACTGGTTTTCAAGAATAGTAGAAGCACGATTTATCCTGATAAGTAAATAGATTCCACAAAAGAATTACTTCCCCTTGACATGAAATCAAGTCAGGAAAGAACGCTGAAGGCAGCAAAAGAAGAGAACAAAACTTAAACTCGCTAATGAAACTACAAAATTTGCAGAATTGGAAGACTTAAGTGAGAAAATAAATGTTGCATTTCTTCTGACAAGCAATGAACAGAGTTGGTGAATATTCATGTGTCAAAGAAGCCGAAAGCTTAGCTTAAAAGGAAACTAAATTATTAAATATGGCGACTGATAACCACTACGTTAGTACATCTTATGCTAAGGTGAAAATCGATATAAGCCATACTTTAGTCGCTCAGTAGAATGAGAAATGGAAGAGTAATGCGAATTTTGACAGTATACAAACCTAAAACTAATCGGGCATGTATAATAGTATTTGCGTAATTTGGTAGACGAATGGAAAAAGAAAAGCAATTCTAACAAATGGACGATGCTAAATCGGAAGAAGTTTGTAATCATTTATCCTCAACGAAGCCAATCACGCCACAAAGACGCAGGGATTATTAAATATGGAAAAGAATATGAAATAAAAATATTATTAAGGAGAAAGAACAATAAACGAAAATGAATTAAGAAGACAGAACCTAACGATTGGCATTGCATTTACATTTTTGAAGATCAAATTTGGCTGGAGTGCAAGCAGCTGGAAGAGCGTTCTACAAGCGATAATTGCGATAGAAGAAACCCTTAGCAGAAAAACTACGGTCACATCTACCCAGTTCACCTGTAAAATGATGAGACCTAACTACCAATCTAGTAATGTCGATACACCAAATAAGAAAGTAATAGATATTTTGTTGTAATACGAAAATGGGGCACAAGGCCAAAAGCGGGGATAGAGGAAAAGAGGGCCTTCAATCTGTCTCATCTTAAACTTAGCTGGCTACGGTTACTGGCCCAAAGTTACCACAGTGTTCCTTACACCGAAACAGCACCTCCTTAATTACAACCACCATAATATCTGAAGTCTCTATGTATTACTAACTAGTGCCCATAAATAAAATTTGTCTGTGAGGTGGATAATTAAACTAATAATATAGAGGAAAGTACATCAGAAAAATTACCATGAAAATATTTATAGAAATACCCAAGAAAGTTACGTTACGGAGGTGAGACTGCGACTGAAGCGAGATGGCAGGGGAAGGTCAATAAAATACAGATTTACTATGTATTTTATGAAGAATTTATAAATACATTGTAGAAGCACCATATCAGACCATATATTCAATGTTTGAACGAATGATAGACTGATATATGTTTCAGATTCTGGCGAGAAACATTGTCTATCACGAAAGTATGATCAAATATTTTGATAAGCAACATGCCCTGGTATAATGAATATAAGCTAGAAAGAATATCGTAACTGAAAATCCAAATTAATTCTCAATTATGTATAAGACATTTGAAATTTGTTAATAGTTTCTTTCTTTTGTCAATAACCCAACCTTCAAAGAGGTAAGACATGTTAAAATGTGCGCACGAAATCGCGGTATCTTTGAACTTGGTTACGTTCCAGCGATGTGGCCATCTATCTAATATGACCATTAAAAGACTGGAGAGAAAATTTTGTGGATTAGAAAATTAATCGTCTAACAGCTTATAATAAGGAAAATGGAAAAGCAAAAACGTGGGAGAATAGTGTGAAAAATAAAAATCCCGGTCACTTTCCCACCAGCGTCAGTTTTCTCCACTGTGTTTTTTTCTATACATACATTCAGATAATTGTTATTTTTTTATAGATATAACCGTTATTTCTATGCAACCAATTTTCTTTCCTCCTGATTCCTCTTCTTTTATTCTCTCTCATGAGCAATGTTGTTTCTAAATCATTCACACCAAGTAACCCCTTGTGTTAAAGTGACTTTACTATATTCATTGGGATGAACTCAGTTAATATATATATATATATATATATATATATATATATATATATATATATATATATATATATATATATATATATATATATATATATATATATATATATATATATATATATATCTGTGTATGTGTGTATATATATATATATATATGTATGTGTGTAGATATATATATATATGTGTGTGTGTGTGTTTGTGTATGTGATAGGATAAAAAAACAAGTAGGGAACATCGTGGAGTAATGGATAGAGGCTCGCATTGAGAAATCGGAGAGCCGAGTTCGATTTCCAGTCGAATTCATTACATTCACTTACGTGCTATTACCCTTGTGGAATGTATGAATCCTCCTCTTCTCCTCCCAGCTATGGGTAAATAGCAGGACAGACCGAGTTCTATAGCCTTGGATGGCAACTGATCTACCGCAGAAGGAAATGGCATTTTCGATTTATATTGGATCTTATCTCTCTCTATATATATATATACCTTTGGAGTGCGACTTTATTGTAAGAGAAATATTTTTTATCTGTGGTAAACTGGTTGCCAACTCAGTATGTTCTATTATATAACCCATAGCTTGTGGGTGAAGAGATGGATTCATACCTTTCCCAAGGGTATTTGTGTGTAATTGAATCTAACGTACTCGACTGGAAGTCAATTTCCAATTCTTCACTCTGGCGTGTTATCCAGTACAACACAACGTACGTCCTTCATCCAATACAATGGATAAAGTGCCAACTGAGAAGGAGGGTCAGTAAAGGGCGAATATGGACGAGGCAAAAAATCGAAACCGTAGAGAGATGGTATGAGCACCAACCAGGCACAGTAAACCAAAATAATGATGTAACTATTTTCTGGGATATGCCAATTCAAACTGACAGTGAAATAAAATCCAAAAGATCCGATATTAACGTAAAAGACAAGAAATTCAGGAGATTTATGTTTATTGACACAGCAGTACCACCTGAGAGAAACACTTCCATGAAAATTATCGAGAAATTGTCCACATACAAGGACCAGTAGATCGAGATCAGGATATGGGGCATCAATACTCAGACTGTACCAATAATAATCAGAGCTCTGGGCCTTCTGAGAAAACGAATGGACAATTTTACTAACAGTGTCCCATCAACATAAAAGGAACATCACATATACTAAGAAAAGTGCTATCAATTAAATGACAATTCTCCTATAGGCCTAAGGACCATAGTTTCGACCTGGCTATAGCGGATACAAAACAGGAAACATAATATACACAAATGATAATAATAATAATAATAGTATTGCAAAACAGAAAAAGAAAACTGCAGAGACAGACCGTATATAATGTGGGGTGCAGAAAAAAATTGCAGCACGCAATCGATATGGTCGCAAGTTTTGAGTGTATATACAAATCTGAATAGACATTTTCCGAACAAACCAAATAAATTATATGAGAATTACAACATGTCATTTCACTGTTTGTGTGATAATAATTAGAAAGTACATATATATATATATATATATATATATATATATATATATATATATATATATATATATATATATATATATATATATATGTCATTCACAGACAGTACTATTTCGCTGTATCACAGCTCCTCAGTGCGACTAGACTTCCGAATGCCTCAAGCCAGGATTGAAACACATCTAATTTGGTGTCAGTCAGAGCTATCTTCACTCGGTAGAGTTACACAACTAAATCTAGCGTATTGCTTTTACAAATATAAACAAATGCCCATCAGCCAAAGTGCTCCATTCATTTTACTGAAGAGCTTTGCATTAGTGCAGGTGGCTGTTATTTATAGAATTAGCTTATCACTCAACAATATATATATATGTTTATACATTGTTTTTATAGAGACAAATATTTAAGTAAATGCATTGTTTTATAATCAAATTTACCGTACTGAATGTCCGAGAAATTTTCACAGAAAATACTCGTCCTCCGACAGGAATCGAACCTATATTCCATACACAGCTGTCATATAGACTGACTTGCCTTAATCGCTCGAGCCGCGGAGGATCGTTCAATTAGCAAGGTCAATTTTACTGGTTTTAAACTTCAATCTTCCATGAATGTCTCACGTACATTCATATCTGGTCAAAGCGTATCCAAATATAAACAAATGACGTCACACATTATGAAATGAACAAAGTCCAAAAATTATTTTAAGACATATATATATATATATATATATATATATATATATATATATATATATATATATATATATATATATCATGAATAGGCATCAGAGGAACACAAAAAAAACATCTGAAAAAATATTTCTATTTGAATGTAGCGGCACAGATTTATGTTAAGCCCATACTATCTTGAAATAAACAGTTCCTTTCTAGTATTATTTGAAATTCCCAGATGATACATTGTTTCCAATTTACTCCGATAAATACAAAAAAGTTCTCGGCCAGACCAAGAAGCTTTTCTGTAAATAAAATATACCGTTTTGTTATTTGCCGAGTTTTTTGAATGAATCGTGCCGGGATGTTTGTGTTCAGTCTTTTATTAATATTTCTTTATATTTCCCAGTTTATCGATTTCTTTGGGTATATAATCCAACCATTTGAATGAAGGCGGTTCCTAATATTATCTCATATTATTTATATGAACAATCGGATGCCTACTAACTATCCACAGTCCTGAATCTCAATAGCAAGTTTTTACAGGTGGCATTGGAAGTTTTTAATTATACAGCTGGTCAAATTATAGATGGAATAAAAGGCGAAAAGTAATCGACAGATACCTGTATAGGTAAAAAGCGACAAGGTTGAGAAGATTAAACAACACACAGAAATAATTCATTTATTATTATAATTCAAAACGTGTTTCTAGCAATGTGTTTTAAACTATATTTGATATTTAATTCGCCCTGTAAATAAATCCACTTTTCAACAAACTGACAATAATTAAGGCAAGCCCAAACGACCCTGCCAATTATTGCCGAGCAAACTGAATTCAACAAAAATAAATGGCACGTCCTAAATAATAAACCAATTTTCACAAGTCAAAGTAGAGGAGCGAAATGTCTTGAAATTTCTTGAGTAGACTTTTAAATCCAATGAAAATTTATATCAGGAAATTTCCAGAAACGTTTCAACAATTGATTATGGCAGCATAATCGACATAATGCGGGTTTCAAAAATATAAAACGACGCACAATCGGCTTATAGTAAGAATCAGTAACCGTAGACAAAACCAAATCCGATAATATATCCAGGACGCGACGGATAAATTGTCGTCTAAATTACAAAAAAATAAAAATTAACACTGACATCTTATTTTAACACATATATTTAACAAAATTTCATAAGAATTTCGTGAAATACTAAAGAGTAAATTTATTTAATAAAATCTCCATTGGCTTCAACCACTTCCTCCAGACCACTTCAGAATCCCCAGCATTTCTACTGGACTTTCACCTTGTTTAAATCAGTGAATGTTGCCATAATCATTGCCTTCAGTTCATCTTTTGTGTTAAAAGGAGTTTTGTTGGTCTCTTGCTTAACTGCGCACCAGACATAATAATCAGGTGGGGTTGCAGTCTGAGGAGTTAGTGGGAAGATATAAAGGGTTATGTGGTTGCAGAAATTATCTGACAGGATTCTCCGGTTAATGTGGCATGGTGCAGGGTCTTGTTGCCCGATATAGTGTCTACCAGCAGGCACCCTCTTTGCCCAGGTCAGTGCTAAGATCTCAAGGCATTTGATTTAGGCCTCCCGGTTGTGTCTGATACTCTGTGGGAAGATTAATAGAGTTACAAAGTAGCTTCACTAGTGATCACTCCAAACACCATGATGTTTACTAAATATTTGATTTTTATCACTCTCGCTACATCATTTGGGGACACAGCATCCTCTGCTCTGACCTCAAATTGAGACTCAAACAACCAGAAACGTTCTTATTGCAGTTTATAGGATGGATAGCAAGCAGGTGAGTGTGCTGCAGTGAACTGCCACATGGTACACTTTTTTCTCACAGACGGTGCCCAACTGACCCTACTGTTCTCAAAAACAACAATTTATTCGTCGCACTGTACATATATATATATATATATATACACACACACACTGGAAACTATGGATAAATTGTAGACATGCTATATTTTTAAATTCGCTCATGCGCGTTATATATATATATATATATATATATATATATATATATATATATATATATGTATGTGTGTGTGTGTGTGTGTGTGTGTGTGCGCGCGCGCGTGTATTTGTCTGTATTTCTGAGCTGACGTATTATTTAGACTATTTACTTTGTTCGGATATCATCCTTATCTTTGTTGCCAAATTTATCAGAAAGTTTCGGCCGTTGTACGCTCCGGCCTTCTTCAGGTGGTTGGAATGTCGAACTGAACCCTGGCATCATCATTAATAAACTGGGCTAGGGGGACAACAAGACTCTGAAAGTATTCTGCCTGCCTTATTTGAAGGGGTTATCGGCGAAATTACAAAGGATCTGCGGTCCATCATAGCATCAGCACAACATTCAAAAGCTGGCCGACACTTCGCAGATATCTCTCCCTAGTAAGACCCCCCATAGAGGATAACATGACTAAAGAATTTGTGTACGCTATCTCGTGCAGGTGCGAAAATAAATATAAAGGGGAGATAGGCCGCCACTTAAGATAAAGGCTTCAAAAGCAATAATAACAACAAAAATTGCAATATGAAATCTGGTAATAAAATATGCAATGATAACAGCAAAAATTGCAATATGAGCACCGGTGAAAAATGATACTGAAACATTAAGTTTATAATACCCAGAAATTCATAACCAGATGTCCTCAAGGACAGATGTCAGAGTGGATAAATGTGTTAGGTCCACTGACAGAACACAAATACAGTGAGTTCAATACCTAGATAAGGCGGTGGAGAATTGTCGAGGGGAATTAACGGGCGATAACTGATAACTGACATGCATTAACCAATTGAAGAAGGCCGGAGCGTACAACAGCCGAAACGTTGAGATAAATATAGTAACAAAGATTATGGTGATGATAATAGCTTGAACAATGTAAATAGTATATATATATATATATATATATATATATATATATATATATATAGTAAATAGTATATATATATATATATATATATATATAGTAAATAGTATATATATATATGTAAGCAAATATGTGGATGTAGATCCGACGGTATGATGAAAATGTGGAAAAGACAAAGCAAATCCGAATATGTGAGTTTACATTTTTTTTATTTTGTTTTTGTTATTCTGTCGACGTCAGACGTTTCGGTCAAATAGACCTTCCTCAGGACATTGTTAATGGAGACATATTTATATTAGATTTAAGTTAAATGAAGAGACGATATATACAGGACTAGTCAGAAACAGAAAAACTGAAATTCTAAAGTCAGAGTATTCTTTCTTGGAGTCGGATACGCTGGCGAAGAGCTCTCAAGTAAAATCCAATAATAAAAACCTCTCTTAGTCCTAGTATCATTGTGAGAGTAAAAGTGTAAATAGTCGTTTTTGCATGTGGGTTTACGATATACTTTGAATTCTAATTTGTTATTATTTCTAGTAAGTAGTATATCTAGAAAAGGTAGAGAATTATTCGATTCAAGTTCGTGGGTAAATTTTATAGTAGGTTCTACTCTATTTAATCTATCAGTGATATTGTTGAAATCATGTTTCTGTGGGTAAATGAATAAAATGTCATCGATGTAACGGAAGTAATGTGTATCATCAGGGATTATATATTTGAAAGGTCCAGACTCAAGAAATTCTAGAAATACGCATGTTAGGAATCCAGAGAGAGGACTACCCATTGGTAAGCCAAATTTTTGTTTGTAATAGACATCGTTATACTGGAAGTAACAATGAGATGTGCATAGGGTGCATAATTTGATGAATATTGAGATGGGGATAGGTAGCTTAAAATCAGTTTTCTTACGGTGGTTCTCTAACCGTTTAATGCATTTATCCACAGGTACATTAGTGAATAGGGATTTAACGTCTAAGCTGGCTAGGGATGTGTTTCTTATGTCAATATTGCGTAACTTATTGAGAAGAGCGCCTGAATTCTTTACATGAGCGTCAATTATGGTGCCCAGAATTGGGGTGTGGAATTTAGTTAGAAACCTAGCAATGTTATGAGGGGCTGAGCCTATGCCCAAAATGATGGGCCTTAGAGGAATATATATATATATATATATATATATATATATATATATATATATATATATATAGTATTAGCTACATATATATATATATATATATATATATATATATATATATATATATATATATATATATATATATATATATAGTATTAGCAACATATATATATATATATATATATATATATATATATATATATATATATATATATACAGAAATATAGTCTTAAAGTGTGCTATATTTATGGGGTAAAGTGCTCAATATCAGAGATAGAGCGTGTGTAAATATAAAAGTGGACATGGAAGTCAGCACTGAGAGGCGACAGTCTGTTTCATGCTAGTGCAATCGTCAGGCGACTAGTGCTGTTATTTTTCTCGGCTGTTTATATAAGGGTCAGTGGTGCATTATGGGTAGTATATTTTGGCGGGTACTTTTACCGGAAGTCGCTTATTTGTTTATTTATTTATGTCAAATTATTTTGGCTGTTTTTTGTTTGTTTTTTTATTTTTATTTTTATTTTTTATCTTATATATTTATTTATTTATTCTTTTATTTTGATCGGTGTTTTTGGTTAACGTAGTAAAAAAATTTGTTTATATAGCTTATTGTTGGTAGTCTATAATGGCCGCCATTTACCGGAAATCGCTTGTTCGCTTATTTATTTGGGTCAAATTGTTTTGCTTATTATTTTTATTTTTATTTGTATAACAGTTATAACTTTCGTCCGTTCTTTTGTTTTGATTTTATTTCGCATATTCTAACAGGTGTGGTTTTGTGATTTGTTTGGAGTAGTTTATTTTGCTTATTTTATTGTTGTTTGTTTATATATTTATTTATTTTTCTATTTTAAGTTACGTAGTAAAAATTTGTTTTCATGTCTACATTTTGAGATTAGCTCGGATCTTTTATTTAATAATTTATTTTGATCTGGGAAGGTAATGATAGCTATTTTTTCCTCCAAGCAAAGTTTGCAAGTTTTTGATAGGTTGTTGTAGGCTGATGATTTTTTCCTTATTTTCCAAGATATTTTTGGTGTGGTGTGTGTTTTGATTTTTATTTCCCAGATATACTTAGAAAGCATTGTGCTGTTCGCATATTTACTATTTGTGAAAGACATTTTGTGTACATAATTTCTTTGTTTCCATGGTCCTTCGGTTACTCCTATGTATACTTTTTCTTCATTATCTGCTGATTTTGTCGTGGCTTGGTAGATTACGTTGTTTTGTAAACAATTGCCGTTTAAGGGACATTCGTTTTTTATTCTTCAGTTGCACGTGGGTTTAATTTGTTCGTGTGGTTTGTTAATAATTTTTCTGTTGTGCTTTTTTATTATTTGTGCCATGTTCTCGGTGTAACTGTAGCTGATTTTTACTGTGTTTTTGTTGAATATTTTGTATAGTGTGCTTGATTCCGGGAAGTGTTTGTGTAAAAGCTTGAAGAATATTTTTCCTATGCTTGTTTTTACGTTTTTGCTGTACGGTGGGTTGAACCATATGATATTTCTTTTTCTGTTGGTCTTTTTTGTGTTCTGTGTTGAGTATGTGAGTGTTGCTGGGAATCCGCTATCTTTTAGGGCTGTTTCGTAGTCTTTCTTGGCTTTGTTAAATATAGATTCATCGGAAGAATTGTCGGGAAGCCTGCCGTTAATCGATTTAGGTATCTGTTTGATTATAGAAGGCGGGTGGTTGGAGTATATATGTATGTACTGTGGTTTATCATTCGGTTTTCTGTATGGTTTGTGTGTGCCTTTTCTTAGGTTGAAGGTGACATCTAGAAAATCTACTTCGTTTAGGTTAGTTTTTATATCTATCTCGAATCCGTTATTTTTGAAGATTTTAATTATTGCTTTTCTAGTTTTATCTGTCTTTTGTTTGTTGCAGTTTCTTAAGATTATGAGACCGTCATCTCTGTAGAGCCCTGTGTCATTTCTATCTATTATTTTACTTATTTCGTGTAGTAAATAAATACCTACGATTTCGCATGTCTCTGCACCGTCAAAGCTTCCCATTGTAGTGTCAAATATCCCATCTTTCTTTATCCATGCTTCTTCATGGTGAAATAATAATGATTTACGGGAGTGCTTAATGATGTCGATTTCGTTTGGTTTTATTATTATTTGTTCCTGAGCTAAGTTGATGGCCTTATCTAGTGTACGTTCTGTTATGGATGGGTAAAATTCTTTTATGTCTAATTGTAGGAAGTGGCAATTTTGTTTGTTATTTATGCGGTTGAACCAGTCAATGGTTGTTTTTGTGTTTTTCCACTGGTTTACTCCTATCTTCTTCCTAAGTTCAGAATTAATTCTTTCTAGTATTGTTTTACTTATTTTACCTAGTTCGCTTTTGGCTGGGTTTATGAGTCTGCATGCAGGGTTGGTTTTGAAATTTTCCTTGTGGTCTTTTAGTGTGATAAAGGCTTGCGTCTTGCTCATGCAACTTATTCGGTCATCTAGGTCTAATTTTTGAGCGATTGCTTTAGCTTCTTTATTTATATCGTGTTCTATTGTTTTGGGTGCCTTTTTGTATGTTTTGGTTATGTTGTTCTTTAGTAATTTATTGTGCGTAGGAGGGGTTAGTTTGTATAAATTTCTTGTTTTGTCGGCTGCGATAAATACATTTGCTGAACTGTTTATTTTAGCTATATCTTCTTTTAGCTTTTTTTGGAATGCATCTTGTTTTTTATGGAATTTTATGTTTCTAACTAGGTCAGTTAAGTCCTTCTCGAAGTCATCTAATTCTTTTTGTTGCGGGGGACATTTTTTGTTTTGAACCCGTATTTTTCCTTGAGTGTATTATTATTATTGTGAAGATCTTGGTTTAAAAAATGTGCTTTCCATCTCATTCTTTTTATGAAACTTTCTGTTTTTTCAAATAATTTTAGTTTATATATGTAAGGGGAAGGGGTGGGTATGTTTTTTAGTGAGTAGTCGAGGCTGAATTTTTCTATGTCCATGTTGAAAATATGAAAAAACAAAATCCGAATAAGCACGTTTACTGTGTTAATGTTTCAATATCGACGTCAGACGTTTCAGTCTAGTAGACCTTCTTCAGGACATAGTTATAAAAACATAATTAAACGATATTCAAGTCAATATAAAAAGACGATACCGTCGGATCTATATCCATATATTTTCTTACACACGTATATATATATGCATATATGCACAGACAAATATATAGACACACAGATATATATATATATATATATATATATATATATATATATATATATATATATATATATATATATATATATGTATGTATTCACAGACATAGATATAACGAAATGGACAAAGTCCGACATTACTTTTAAGACATATTGTTCTATGTTTATAAGTTCTTTTTATAGAAAAAATAATTACGTAGGAACATTTCTCGGGCATTCAGGTAAATGTTGTTTAATACTGTTTATTATAAACAGAGTATTTACGTAAATACTTGTATCAATAAAGAGAATGTATACACATTTAAAAAATGTCTTAAAATAACACACACACACACACATACACACACAGACACACACACACACTCATATATATATATATATATATATATATATATATATATATATATATATATATATATATATATATATATATATATAACATATATATACTCAAACATATATATACACATAAACACGTACACACACATATGTATAGATAGATTAAATCGGTCGGTTAATGAAGTTTGAGGTATAAGAAGCTAAAATTATTAAAACAATATTGTCAATAAAGTTGATATATATATTATGTTACCTTTTTGACTGAATCGAAATACGAGGAGATAAATGATATAGATGTTATTTTCAAATACGCCAGAGTTTCTTTTTTTTAACAATGCGAGGAATAAACAAAGTGAGTCAAACTTTTTCGAGGAATGTTGTTTCTTGGTTGGGGGTCTTTTCAACCCCTTTATGTTTGAATTTATTTTAAAAATAAATTTCAACGCTGATCTCCATCTCCCTTACATTTTGCATCATCTAAGCCATATGTTTATAGAATGCTGACACTAATTTAAGAAAATAACATGAATGAATGCATTTTTATTAATATCAAGCGTCTGTTTAGTAATTGTCTGTTTTACGGCGAAAAGCGACAAAACATTCAAGTCGGGTTTAATCGCATCATATTCATCATTAAAATCGCAGATTTTCATCCGGATTATATTACATTTTGCATCATCTAAGCCTTATGTTTATAGAATGCTGACACTAATTTAAGAAAATAACATGAATGAATGCATTTTTATTAATATCAAGCGTCTGTTTAGTAATTGTCTGTTTTACGGCGAAAAGCGACAAAACATTCAAGTCGGGTTTAATCGCATCATATTCATCATTAAAAATAAGATTTTCATCTGGATTATATTACATTTTGCATCATCTAAGTTTTTTGTTTATAGAATGCTGACACTCATTTAAGAAAATAACATGAATGAATGCATTTTTATTAATATCAAGCGTAAGCTAAGTAATTGTGTGTTTTACGGCGAAAAGCGACAAAACATTCATGTCCGGTCTAATCGCAACATATTCATCATTAAAATTCAGGTTTTCATCCGCATTATAATACATTTTGCATCATACAAGCCTTATGTTTATAGAATGCTGACACTAATTCAAGAAAATAACATGAATGTATGCATTTTTATTAATGTCAAAAGTCTGCTAAGAAATTATGCGTTTTACGGCGAAAAAAGACACAACATTCAAGTCGTTTTTAATCGCATCATATTCATCATTAAAAATCAGATTTTCAACCGGATTATATTATATTTTGCATCATCTAAGCCTTATGTTTATACAATGCTGACAGTAATTTAAGAAAATGACATGAATGAATGCATTTTTATTGCGTCTGCTAATCAATTATGTGTTTTACGGCGAAAGAAGACACAATATTCAAGTCGTATTTAATCGCATCATATTCATCCTTAAAATTCAGATTTTCATCCGCATTATATTACATTTTGCATCATCTAAGATTTATGTTTATAGAATGCTGACAGGAATTTAAGTAAATAACATCAATGAATGCATTTTTATTAATATCAAGCGTCTGCTATGTAATTGTGTGTTGTACGGCGAAAAAAGACACAACATTCAAGTCGGGTTTAATCGCATCATATTCATCATTAAATTTCAGATTTTCATCTGCATTATATTACATTTTGCATCATCTAAGCCTTATGTTTATTTAATACGGACACTAATTTAAGAAAATAACATGAATGGATGCATTTGTATTAATACCAAGCGTCTGCTAAGTAATTGTCTGTTTTACGGAGGAAAAAGACAAAACATTCAAGTCGGGTTTAATCGCATCATATTCATCATTAAATTTCAGATTTTCATCTGCATTATATTACATTTTGCATCATCTAAGCCTAATGTTTATAGAATGCTGACAGAAATTTGATAAAATAACATGAATGAATGCATTTTTAATAATATCAAGCGTCTGCTCAGTAATTGTGTGTTTTACGGCGAAAAAAGACAAAACATTAAATTTGGGTTTAATCGCATCATATTAATCATTAAAATTCAGATTTTCATGCGCATTATATTACATTTTGCATCAACTAAGCCTAATGCATTTATAATAATATCAAGCGTCTGCTAAGTAATTGTGTGATTTACCTCGAAATAATCACAACATTCAAGTTGGGTTTAATCGCATGATATTCAGTGTCAGCATTTTATAAACATATGGCATAGATCATGCAAAATGTCATATAATGCGGATGAAAATCTTAATTTTAATGATGAATATGATGCGATTAAACCCGACTTGAATGTTGTGACTTTTTTCGAAGTAAAACACACAATTACTTAGCAGACGCTTGATATTATTAGAAATACATTCATTCATGTTATTTTCTTAAATTAGTGTCAGCATTTTATAAACATATTGCATAGGTGATGCAAATATTAATATAATGCGGATGAAAATCCGAATTTTAATGATGAATACGATGCGATTAAACCCGACTTGAATGTTGTGACTTTTTTCGATGGAAAATACACCATTACTTAGCAGACGCTTGATATTATCAAAAATGCATTCATTCATGTTATTTTATTAAATTAGTGACAGCATTTTATAAACATTAGGCTTAGATGATGCAAAATGTAATATAATGCGGATTAAATTCTGAATTTTAATGATGAATATGATTCGATTAAACCCGACTTGAATGTTGTGTCTTTTTTCGCCGTAAAACACACAATTACTTAGCAGACGCTTGATATTATTAAAAATGCATTCATTCATGTTATTTTATTAAATTAGTGACAGCATTTTATAAACATTAGGCTTAGATGATGCAAAATGTAATATAATGCGGATGAAATTCTGAATTTTAATGATGAATATGATTCGATTAAACCCGACTTGAATGTTGTGTCTTTTTTCGGCGTAAAACACACAATTACTTTGATGACGTTTGATATTAATAAAAATGCATTCATTCATGTTATTTTCTTAAATTAGTGTCAGCATTCTATAAACATTTGGCTTAGATGATGCAAAATGTAATATAATGCGGATGAAAATCTGAATTTTAATGATGAATATGATGTGATTAAACCCGACTTGAATGTTGTGACTTTTTTCGAGGTAAAACTCACAATTACTTAGCAGACGCTTGATATTATTAGAAATGCATTCATTCATGTTATTTTCTTAAATTAGTGTCAGCATTCTATAATGATGAGGCTTAGATGATGCAAAATGTAATATAATGCGGATGAAAATCTGAATTTTAAGGATTAATATGATGCGATTAAACCCGACTTGAATGTTATGTCTTTTTTCGCCGTAAAACAAACAATTACTTAGCAGACGCGTGATATTATTAATAATGCATGCATTCATGTTATTTTCTCAATTTAGTGTCAGCATTCTATAAACATTAGGCTTAGGCATTTTTAATAATATCAAGCGTCTGCTAAGTAATTGTGTGTTTACCTCGAAAAAAGTCACAACATTCAAGTCGGGTTTAATCGCATAATATTCATCATTAAAATTCATATTTTCATCCGCATTATATTACATTTTGCATGATCTATGCCATATGTTTATAAAATGCTGACACTAATTTAAGAAAATAACATGAATGAATGCATTTTTATTAATATCAAGCGTCATCTAAGTAATTGTGTGTTTTTCGGCGAAAAAAGACACAACATTAAAGCTTGGTTTAATCGCATCATATTCATCATTAAAATTCAGGTTTTCATCCGCATTATATTACATTTTGCATCATCTAAGCCTAATGTTTATAGAATGCTGACACTAATTTAAGAAAATAACATGAATGAATGCATTTTTAATAATATCAAGCGTCTGCTAAGTAATTGTGTGTTTTACGGAGAAAAAAGACACAACATTCATGTCGGGGTTAATCGCATCACATTCATCATTAAAATTCAGATTTTCATCCGCATTATATTACATTTTGCATCATCTAAGCCGAATGTTTATAAAATGCTGACACTAATTTAAGAAAATAACATGAATGAATGCATTTTTAATAATATCAAGCCTCTGCTAAGTAATTGTGTGTTTTACCTCGAAAAAAGTCACAACATTCAAGTCCGGTTAAATCGCATCATATTCATGATTAAAATTCAGATTGTCATCCGCATTATATTACATTTTGTATCAACTAAGACATATGTTTATAGAATGCTGACACTAATTTAAGAAAATAACATGAATGAATGCATTTTTAATAATATCAAGCTTCTGCTAAATAATTGTGTGTTTTACCACGAAAAAAGTCACAACATTCAAGTCGGGTTTAATCGCATCATATTCATCATTAAAATTCAGATTTTCATCCGCATTATATTACTATTTGCATCATCTACGCATTATGTTTATAGAATGCTGACACTAATTTAAGAAAATAACAAGAATGCATGAATTTTTAATAATATCAAGCGTCTGCTATGTAATTGTGTGTTTTACGGCGAAAATAGACACAATATTAATGTCGGGTTTAATCGCATCATATTCATCATTAAAGGTCAGATTTTCATCCGCATTATATCACATTTTGCATCATCTAAGACTTATGTTTATCGAATGCTGACATTAATTTAAGAAAATAACATGAATTAATGCATTTCTATTAATATCAAGCGAATGCAATGTAATTGTGTGTTTTACGGCGAAAAAAGACACAACATTCAAGTCGGGTTTAATCGCATCATATTCATCTTTAAAAATAAGATTTTCAATCGCATTATTTTACATTTTGCATCATCTAAACCTTATGTTTATAGATTGCTGGCACTAATTTGAGAAAATAACATGAATGAATGCATTTTTAATAATATCAAGCGTCTGCTAAGTAATTTTGTGTTTTACCTCGAAAAAAGTCACAACATTCCAGTCGGGTTTAATCGCATCATATTCATCATTAAAATTCAGATTTTCATCCGCATTATATTACATTTTGCATCATCTAATCCTTTTGTTTATAGAATGCTGACACTAATTTAAGAAAATAACATGAATGAATGCATTTTTGATAATATCAAGCGTCTGCTAAGTAATTGTGTGTTTTATTTCGAAAAATGTCACAAAATTCAATTTGGGTTTAATCGCATGATATTCATCAGTAAATTTAAGATTTTCATACGCATTATATTACATTTTGCATCATCTAAGCCTAATGTTTATAGAATGCTGGCACTAATTTGAGAAAATAACATGAATGAATGCATTTTTATTAATATCAAACATCTGCCAAGTAATTGTGTGTTTTACGCCGAAAATAGACCCAACATTCAAGTCGGGTTTAATCGCATCATATTCATCATTAAAATTCAGATTTTCATCCGCATTATATTACATTTTGCATCATCTAAGCCTAATGTTTATAGAATGCTGTCACTAATTTACGAAAATAACATGAATGAATGCATTTTTAATAATATCAAGCCTCTGCTATGTAATTGTGTGTTTTACCTCGAAAAATGTCAAAACATTCAAGTCGGGTTTAATCGCATCATATTCATCATTAAAATTCAGATTTTCATCCGCATTATATTACATTTTGCATCATCTAAACCTTATGTTTATAGAATGCTGGCACTAATTTGAGAAAATAACATGAATGAATGCATTTTTATTAATACCAAGCGTCTGCTAAGTAATTATGTGTTTTACGGCGAAAAAAGACAACATTCAAGCCGGGTTTAATAGGATCATATTCATCATTAAAATTCAGATTTTCATCCACATTATATTATATTTTGCATCATCTAAGTCTAATTTTTATAGAATGCTGACAGTAATTTAAGAAAATAACATGAATGAATGCATTTGTATTAATATCAAGCGTCATGTAAGTAATTGTGTGTTTTACGACGATAAAAGAAACAACATTAAAGTCGGGTTTAATCGCAACATATTCATCATTAAAATTCAGATTTTCATCCGCATTATATTACATTTTGCATCATCTAAGCCTTATGTTTATAGAATGCTGGCACTAATTTAAGAAAATAACATGAATTAATGCATTTTTATTAATATCAAGCGTCTGCTAAGTAATTGTGTGTTTTACGGCGAAAAAAGACACAACATTCAAGTCGGGTTTAATCGCATCATATTCTTCATTAAAATTCAGATTTCCATCCGCATTATATTACATTTTGCATCATCTAAGCCTAATGTTTATAGAATGCTGACACTAATTTAAGAAAATAACATGAATGAATGCATTTTGAATAATATCAAGCGTCTGCTAAGTAATTGTGTGTTTTACGGCGAAAAAAGACACAACATTCAAGTCGGGTTTAATCGTATCATATTCTTCATTAAAATTCAGATTTCCATCCGCATTATATTACATTTTGCATCATCTAAGCCTAATGTTTATAGAACGCTGACACTAATTTAAGAAAATAACATGAATGAATGCATTTTTATTAATATCAAGCGTCATCTAAGTAATTGTGAGTTTTACGACGATAAAAGACACAACATTACAGTCGGGTTTAATCGCATCATATTCACCATTAAAATTCAGATTTCCATCCGCATTATATTACATTTTGCATCATCTAAGCCTTATGTTTATAGAATGCTGACACTAATTTAAGAAAATAACATGAATGAATGCATTTTTATTGATATCAAAAGTCTGCTAAACAATTATGAGTTTACGGCGGAAAAAGACACAACATTCAAGTCGGGTTTAATAGGATCATATTCATCAATAAAATTCAGATTTTCATCCGCATTATATTACATTTTACATCATCTAAGCCTTATGTTTATAGAATGCTGACACTAATTTAAGAAAATAACATGAATGAATGCATTTTGAATAATATCAAGCGTCTGCTAAGTAATTGTGTGTTTTACGGCGAAAAAAGACACAACATTCAAGTCGGGTTTAATCGCATCATATTCTTCATTAAAATTCAGATTTTCATCCGCATTATATAACATTTTGCATCATCTAAGCCAAATGTTTATAGAATGCTGACACTAATTTAAGAAAATAACATGAATGAATGCATTTATAATAATATCAAGCGTCTGCTAAGTAATAGTGTGTTTTACCGCGGAAAAAGTCACAACATTCAAGTCGGGTTTAATCGCATCATATTCTTCATTAAAATTCAGATTTTCATCCGCATTATATTACATTTTGCATCATCTAAGCCTAATGTTTATAGAATGCTGACACTAATTTAAGAAAATAACATGAATGAATTCATTTTTAAAAATATCAAGCGTCTGCTAAGTAATTGTGTGTTTTACGGCGATAAAAGACACAACATTAAAGTCGGGTTTAATCGCATCATATTCATCATTAAAATTCAGATTTTCATCCGCATTATATTACATTTTGCATCATCTAAGCCTTATGTTTATAGAATGCTGAAACTAATTTAAGAAAATAACATGAATTAATGCATTTTTATTAATATCAAGCGTCTGCTAAGTAATTGTGTGTTTTACAGCGAAAAAAGACACAACATTCAAGTCGGGTTTAATCATATCATATTCTTCATTAAAATTCAGATTTCCATCCGCATTATATTACATTTTGCATCATCTAAGCCTAATGTTTATAGAACGCTGACACTAATTTAAGAAAATAACATGAATGAATGCATTTTTATTAATATCAAGCGTCATCTAAGTAATTGTGAGTTTTACGACGATAAAAGACACAACATTAAAGTCGGGTTTAATCGCATCATATTCACCATTATAATTCAGATTTCCATCCGCATTATATTACATTTTGCATCATCTAAGCCTTATGTTTATAGAATGCTGACACTAATTTAAGAAAATAACATGAATGAATGCATTTTTATTGATATCAAAAGTCTGCTAAACAATTATGAGTTTACGGCGGAAAAAGACACAACATTCAAGTCGGGTTTAATAGGATCATATTCATCAATAAAATTCAGATTTTCATCCGCATTATATTACATTTTACATCATCTAAGCCTTATGTTTATAGAATGCTGACACTAATTTAAGAAAATAACATGAATGAATGCATTTTGAATAATATCAAGCGTCTGCTAAGTAATTGTGTGTTTTACGGCGAAAAAAGACACAACATTCAAGTCGGGTTTAATCGCATCATATTCTTCATTAAAATTCAGATTTTCATCCGCATTATATAACATTTTGCATCATCTAAGCCAAATGTTTATAGAATGCTGACACTAATTTAAGAAAATAACATGAATGAATGCATTTATAATAATATCAAGCGTCTGCTAAGTAATAGTGTGTTTTACCGGGGAAAAAGTCACAACATTCAAGTCGGGTTTAATCGCATCATATTCTTCATTAAAATTCAGATTTTCATCCGCATTATATTACATTTTGCATCATCTAAGCCTAATGTTTATAGAATGCTGACACTAATTTAAGAAAATAACATGAATGAATTCATTTTTAAAAATATCAAGCGTCTGCTAAGTAATTGTGTGTTTTACGGCGAAAAAAGACACAACATTAAAGTCGGGTTTAATCGCATCATATTCTTCATTAAAATTCAGATTTTCATCCGCATTATATTACATTTTGCATCATCTAAGACTTATGTTTATAGAATGCTGAAACTAATTTAAGAAAATAACATGAATTAATGCATTTTTATTAATATCAAGCGTCTGCTAAGTAATTGTGTGTTTTACGGCGAAAAAAGACACAACATTCAAGTCGGGTTTAATCGTATCATATTCTTCATTAAAATTCAGATTTCCATCCGCATTATATTACATTTTGCATCATCTAAGCCTAATGTTTATAGAACGCTGACACTAATTTAAGAAAATAACATGAATGAATGCATTTTTAATAATATCAAGCGTCTGCTAAGTAATAGTGTGTTTTACCGCGGAAAAAGTCACAACATTCAAGTCTGGTTTAATTACATCATATTCACCATTAAAATTCAGATTTTCATCCGCATTATATTACATTTTGCACCATCTAAGCCTAATGTTTAGTGAATGCTGACACTAATTTAAGAAAATAACATGAATGAATGCATTTTTAAAAATATCAAGCGTCTGCTAAGTAATTGTGTGTTTTACGGCGAAAAAAGACACAACATTCAAGCCGGGTTTAATAGGATCATATTCATCATTAAAATTAAGATTTTCATCCGCATTATATTACATTTTGCATCATCTAAGCCTTATGTTTATAGAATGCTGACACTAATTTAAGAAAATAACATGAATGAATGCATTTTTATTGATATCAAAAGTCTGCTAAACAATTATGAGTTTACGGCGGAAAAAGACACAACATTCAAGTCGGGTTTAATAGGATCATATTCATCAATAAAATTCAGATTTTCATCCGCATTATATTACATTTTGCATCATCTAAGCCTAATGTTTATAGAATGCTGACACTAATTTAAGAAAATAACATGAATGAATGCATTTTTAATAATATCAAGCGTCTGCTAAGTAATTGTGTGTTTTACGGCGAAAAAAACACAACATTCAAGTCGGGTTTAATCGCATCATATTCATCATTGAAATTCAGATTTTCATCCGCATGATATTATATTTTGCATCATCTAAGCCTAATGTTTATAGAATGCTGTCACTAATTTAAGAAAATAACATGAATGAATGCATTTTTATTAATATCAAGCGTCTGCAAAGTAATTGTGTGTTTTACTGCGAAAAAAGACACAACATTCACGCCGGGTGTAATCGCATCATATTCGTCTTTATAAATCAGATTTTCATCCGGATTATATTATATTTTGCATCATCCAAACTTATGTTTATAGAATGCTGACACTAATTTAATAAAATAACATGAATGAATGCATTTTTAATAATATCAAGCGTCTGCTAAGTAATTGTGTGTTTTACGGCGAAAAAAGCCACAACATTCAAGTCGGCTTTAATCGCATCATATTTATCATTGAAATTCAGGTTTTCATCCGCATGATATTATATTTTGCATCATCTAAGCCTAATGTTTATAGAATGCTGATACTAATTTAAGAAAATAACATGAATGAATGCATTTTTAATAATATCAAGCGTCTGCTAAGTAATTGTGTGTTTTACGGCGAAAAAAGACAAAACATTCAAGTCGGGTTTAATCGCATCATATTTATCATTTAAATTCAGATTTTCATCCGCATTATATTACATTTTGCATCATCTAAGCCCAATGTTTATAGAATGCTGACACTAATTTAAGAAAATAACATCGATGAATGCATTTTTATTAATATCAAGCGTCATCTAAGTAATTGTGTGTTTTACGGCGATAAAAGACACAACATTAAAGTCGGGTTTAATCGCATCATATTCATCATTAAAATTCAGATTTTCATCCGCATTATATTACATTTTGCATCATCTAAGCCTTATGTTTATAGAATGCTGAAACTAATTTAAGAAAATAACATGAATTAATGCATTTTTATTAATATCAAGCGTCTGCTAAGTAATTGTGTGTTTTACGGCGAAAAAAGACACAACATTCAAGTCGGGTTTAATCGTATCATATTCTTCATTAAAATTCAGATTTCCATCCGCATTATATTACATTTTGCATCATCTAAGCCTAATGTTTATAGAACGCTGACACTAATTTAAGAAAATAACATGAATGAATGCATTTTTAATAATATCAAGCGTCTGCTAAGTAATAGTGTGTTCTACCGCGGAAAAAGTCACAACATTCAAGTCTGGTTTAATTACATCATATTCACCATTAAAATTCAGATTTTCATCCGCATTATATTACATTTTGCACCATCTAAGCCTAATGTTTAGTGAATGCTGACACTAATTTAAGAAAATAACATGAATGAATGCATTTTTAAAAATATCAAGCGTCTGCTAAGTAATTGTGTGTTTTACGGCGAAAAAAGACACAACATTCAAGCCGGGTTTAATAGGATCATATTCATCATTAAAATTAAGATTTTCATCCGCATTATATTACATTTTGCATCATCTAAGCCTTATGTTTATAGAATGCTGACACTAATTTAAGAAAATAACATGAATGAATGCATTTTTATTGATATCAAAAGTCTGCTAAACAATTATGAGTTTACGGCGGAAAAAGACACAACATTCAAGTCGGGTTTAATAGGATCATATTCATCAATAAAATTCAGATTTTCATCCGCATTATATTACATTTTGCATCATCTAAGCCTAATGTTTATAGAATGCTGACACTAATTTAAGAAAATAACATGAATGAATGCATTTTTAATAATATCAAGCGTCTGCTAAGTAATTGTGTGTTTTACGGCGAAAAAAGACACAACATTCAAGTCGGGTTTAATCGCATCATATTCATCATTGAAATTCAGATTTTCATCCGCATGATATTATATTTTGCATCATCTAAGCCTAATGTTTATAGAATGCTGTCACTAATTTAAGAAAATAACATGAATGAATGCATTTTTATTAATATCAAGCGTCTGCAAAGTAATTGTGTGTTTTACGGCGAAAAAAGACACAATATTCACGCCGGGTTTAATCGCATCATATTCGTCTTTATGAATCAGATTTTCATCCGGATTATATTATATTTTGCATCATCCAAACTTATGTTTATAGAATGCTGACACTAATTTAATAAAATAACATGAATGAATGCATTTTTAATAATATCAAGCGTCTGCTAAGTAATTGTGTGTTTTACGGCGAAAAAAGCCACAACATTCAAGTCGGCTTTAATCGCATCATATTTATCATTGAAATTCAGGTTTTCATCCGCATGATAGTATATTTTGCATCATCTAAGCCTAATGTTTATAGAATGCTGACACTAATTTAAGAAAATAACATGAATGAATGCATTTTTAATAATATCAAGCGTCTGCTAAGTAATTGTGTGTTTTACGGCGAAAAAAGACAAAACATTCAAATCGGGTTTAATCGCATCATATTTATCATTTAAATTCAGATTTTCATCCGCATTATATTACATTTTGCATCATCTAAGCCCAATGTTTATAGAATGCTGACACTAATTTAAGAAAATAACATCGATGAATGCATTTTTAATAATATCAAGCGTCTGCTAAGTAATTGTGTGTTTTACGGCGAAAAAAGACACAACATTCAAGTCGTGTTTAATCGCATCATATTCATCATTAAAATTCAGATTTTCACCCACATTATATTACATTTTGCATCATCTAAGCCTAATGTTTATAGAATGCTGACACTAATTTAAGAAAATAACATGAAGGAATGCATTTTTAATAATATCAAGCGTCTGCTAAGTAATTGTGTGTTTTACGGCGAAAAAAGACACAACATTCAAGTCGGGTTTAATAGGATCATATTCATCATTAAAATTCAGATTTTCATCGGCATTATATTACATTTTCCATCATCTAAGCCTTATGTTTATAGAATGCTGATACTAATTTAAGAAAATAACATCAATGAATGCATTTTTATGAATATCAAGCGTCATCTAAGTAATTGTGTGTTTTACGGCGAAAAAACACACAACATTCAAGTCGGGTTTAATCGCATAATATTCATCATTAAAATTCAGATTTTCATCCGCATTATATTACATTTTGCATCATCTAAGCCTAAGGTTTATAGAATGCTGACACTAAATTAAGAAAATAACATGAATGAATGCATTTTTAATAATAACAAGCGTCTGCTAAGTAATTGTGTGTTTTACGGCAAAAAAAGACACAACATTCAAGTCGGGTTTAATAGGATCATATTTATAATTAAAATTCAGATTTTCATCGGCATTATATTACATTTTGCATCATCTAAGCCTTATGTTTATAGAATGCTGACACTAATTTAAGAAAATAACATGAATGAATGCATTATTATGAATATCAAGCGTCATCAAAGTAATTGTGTGTTTTACGGCGAAAAAAGACACAAAATTCAAGTCGGGTTTAATCGCATCATATTCATCATTAAAATTCAGATTTTCATCCGCATTATATTACATTTTGCATCATCTAAGCCTTATGTTTATAGAATTCTGACACTAAATTAAGAAAATAACATGAATGAATGCATTTTTAATAATATCAAGCGTCTGCTAAGTAATTGTGTGTTTTACGGCGAAAAAAGACACAACATTCAAGTCGGGTTTAATCGAATCATATTCATCATTAAAATTCAGATTTTCACCAGCATTATATTACATTTTGCATCATCTAAGCCTAATTTTTATAGAATGCTGACACTAATTTAAGAAAATAACATGAATGAATGCATTTTTAATAATATCAAGCGTCTGCTATGTAATTGTGTGTTTTACGGTGAAAAAAGACAAAACATTCAAGTCGGGTTTAATCGCATAATATTCATCATTAAAATTCAGATTTTCATCCGCATTATATTACATTTTGCATCATCTAAGCCTAAGGTTTAGAGAATGCTGGCACTAAATTAAGAAAATAACATGAATGAATTCATTTTTAATAATATCAAACGTCTGCTAAGTAATTGTGTGTTTTATGCCGAAAAAAGACAAAACATTCAAGCCGGGTTTAATCGCATCATATTCATCATTTAAATACAGATTTTCATCCGCATTATATTACATTTTGCATCATCTAACCCCAATGTTTATAGAATGCTGACACTAATTTAAGAAAATAACATCAATGAATGCATTTTTAATAATATCAAGCGTCTGCTAAGTAATTGTGTGTTTTACGGCGAAAAAGACACAACATTCAAGTCGGTTTTAATCGCATAATATTCATCATTAAAATTCAGATTTTCATCCGCATTATATTACATTTTGCATCATCCATGCCTAATGTTTATAGAATGCTGACACTAAATTAAGAAAATAACATGAATGAATGCATTTTTAATAATATCAAGCGTCTGCTTAGTAATTGTGTGTTTTACGGCAAAAAAAGTCACAACATTCAAGTCGGGTTTAATAGGATCATATTCATCATTAAAATTCAGATTTTCATCCGCATTATATTACATTTTGCATCATCTAAGCCTTATGTTTATAGAATGCTGACACTAATTTAAGAAAATAACATGAATGAATGCATTTTTAATAATATCAAGCGACTGCTAAGTAATTGTGTGTTTTACGGCGAAAAAAGACACAACATTCAAGTCGGGTTTAATCGCATAATATTCATCATTAAAATTCAGATTTTCATCCGCATTATATTACATTTTGCATCATCTAAGCCTTATGTTTATAGAATGCTGACACTAATTTAAGAAAATAACATGAATGAATGCATTTATAATAATATCAAGCGTCTGCTAAGTAATTGTGTGTTTTACGGCAAAAAAAGACACAACATTCAAGTCGGGTTTAATAGGATCATATTCATCATTAAAATTCAGATTTTCATCCGCATTATATTACATTTTTCATCATCTAAGCCTTATGTTTATAGAATGCTGACACTAATTTAAGAAAATAACATCAATGAATGCATTTTTATGAATATCAAGCGTCATCTAAGTAATTGTGTGTTTTACGGCGAAAAAACACACAACATTCAAGTCGGGTTTAATCGCATCATATTCATTACAATTCAGATTTTCATCCGCATTATGTTACATTTTTCATCATCTAAGCCTTATGTTTATAGAATGCTGTCACTAATTTAAGAAAATAACATGAATGAATGCATTTTTAATAATATCAAGCGTCTGCTAAGTAATTGTGTGTTTTACGGCGAAAAAAGCCACAACATTCAAGTCGGGTTTAATAGGATCATATTCTTCATTAAAATTCAGATTTTCATCGGCATTATATTACATTTTGCATCATCTAAGCCTTATGTTTATAGAATGCTGACACTAATTTAAGAAAATAACATCAATGAATGCATTTTTATGAATATCAACCGTCATCCAAGTAATTGTGTGTTTTACGGCGAAAGAACACACAACATTCAAGTCGGGTTTAATCGCATCATATTCATCATTACAATTCAGATTTTCATCCGCATTATATTACATTTTGCATCATCTAAGTCTTATGTTTATAGAATGCTGATACTAATTTCAGAAAATAACATGAATGAATGCATTTTTAATAATATCAAGCGTCTGCTAAGTAATTGTGTGTTTTACGGCGAAAAAAGACACAACATTCAAGTCGGGTTTAATCGCATAATATTCATCATTAAAATTCAGATTTTCATCCGCATTATATTACATTTTGCATCATCCATGGCTAATGTTTATAGAATGCTGACACTAAATTAAGAAAATAACATGAATGAATGCATTTTTAATAATATCAAGCGTCTGCTAAGTAATTGTGTGTTTTACGGCAAAAAAAGACACAACATTCAAGTCGGGTTAAATAGGATCATATTCTTCATTAAAATTCAGATTTTCATCCGCATTATATTACATTTTTCATCATCTAAGCTTTATGTTTATAGAATGCTGACACTAATTTAAGAAAATAACATGAATGAATGCATTTTTATTAATATCAAGCGTCTACTAAGTAATTGTGTGTTTTACGGCGAAAAAAGACACAACATTCAAGTCGGGTTTAATAGGATCATATTTATCATTAAAATTCAGATTTTCATCGGCATTATATTACATTTTGCATCATCTAAGCCTTATGTTTATAGTATGCTGACACTAATTTAAGAAAATAACATGAATGAATGCATTTTTAATAATATCAAGCGTCTGCTAAGTAATTGTGTGTTTTACGGCGAAAAAAGACACAACATTCAAGTCGGGTTTAATCGCATCATATTCATCATTAAAATTCAGATTTTCATCAGCATTATATTACATTTTGCATCATCTAAGCCTAATTTTTATAGAATGCTGACACTAAATTAAGAAAATAACATGAATGAATGCATTTTTAATAATATCAAGCGTCTGCTAAGTAATTGTGTGTTTTACGGCAAAAAAAGACACAACATTCAAGTCGGGTTTAATAGGATCATATTCATCATTAAAATTCAGATTTTCATCCGCATTATATTACATTTTTCATCATCTAAGCTTTATGTTTATGGAATGCTGACACTAATTTAAGAAAATAACATAAATGAATGCATTTTTAATAATATCAAGCGTCTGCTAAGTAATTGTGTGTTTTACGGCGAAAAAAGACACAACATTCAAGTCGGGTTTAATCGCATCATATTCATCATTAAAATTCAGATTTTCATCCGCATTATATTACATTTTGCATCATCTAAGCCTTATGTTTATAGAATGCTGACACTAATTTAAGAAAATAACATGAATGAATGCATTTTTAATAATATCAAGCGGCTGCTACGTAATTGTGTGTTTTACGGCGAAAAAAGACACAACATTCAAGTCGGGTTTAATCGCATAATATTTATCATTAAAATTCAGATTTTCATCCGCATTATATTACATTTTGAATCATCCATGCCTAATGTTTATAGAATGCTGACACTAAATTAAGAAAATAACATGAATGAATGCATTTATAATAATATCAAGCGTCTGCTAAGTAATTGTGTGTTTTACGGCAAAAAAAGACACAACATTCAAGTCGGGTTTAATAGGATCATATTCATCATTAAAATTCAGATTTTCATCCGCATTATATTACATTTTGCATCATCTAAGCCTTATGTTTATAGAATGCTGACACTAATTTAAGAAAATAACATGAATGAATGCATTTTTAATAATATCAAGCGACTGCTAAGTAATTGTGTGTTTTACGGCGAAAAAAGACACAACATTCAAGTCGGGTTTAATCGCATAATATTCATCATTAAAATTCAGATTTTCATCCGCATTATATTACATTTTGCATCATCCATGCCTAATGTTTATAGAATGCTGACACTAAATTAAGAAAATAACATGAATGAATGCATTTATAATAATATCAAGCGTCTGCTAAGTAATTGTGTGTTTTACGGCAAAAAAAGACACAACATTCAAGTCGGGTTTAATAGGATCATATTCATCATTAAAATTCAGATTTTCATCCGCATTATATTACATTTTTCATCATCTAAGCTTTATGTTTATAGAATGCTGACACTAATTTAAGAAAATAACATAAATGAATGCATTTTTAATAATATCAAGCGTCTGCTAAGTAATTGTGTGTTTTACGGCGAAAAAAGACAGAACATTCAAGTCGGGTTTAATCGCATCATATTCATCATTAAAATTCAGATTTTCATCCGCATTATATTACATTTTGCATCATCTAAGCCTTATGTTTATAGAATGCTGACACTAATTTAAGAAAATAACATGAATGAATGCATTTTTAATAATATCAAGCGACTGCTACGTAATTGTGTGTTTTACGGCGAAAAAAGACACAACATTCAAGTCGGGTTTAATCGCATAATATTCATCATTAAAATTCAGATTTTCATCCGCATTATATTACATTTTGCATCATCCATGCCTAATGTTTATAGAATGCTGACACTAAATTAAGAAAATAACATGAATGAATGCATTTATAATAATATCAAGCGTCTGCTAAGTAATTGTGTGTTTTACGGCAAAAAAAGACACAACATTCAAGTCGGGTTTAATAGGATCATATTCATCATTAAAATTCAGATTTTCATCCGCATTATATTACATTTTTCATCATCTAAGCCTTATGTTTATAGAATGCTGACACTAATTTAAGAAAATAACATCAATGAATGCATTTTTATGAATATCAACCGTCATCCAAGTAATTGTGTGTTTTACGGCGAAAGAACACACAACATTCAAGTCGGGTTTAATCGCATCATATTCATCATTACAATTCAGATTTTCATCCGCATTATATTACATTTTTCATCATCTAAGCCTTATGTTTATAGAATGCTGACACTAATTTAAGAAAATAACATGAATGAATGCATTTTTAATAATATCAAGCGTCTGCTAAGTAATTGTGTGTTTTACGGCGAAAAAAGACACAACATTCAAGTCGGGTTTAATCGCATAATATTCATCATTAAAATTCAGATTTTCATCGGCATTATATTACATTTTGCATCATCCATGGCTAATGTTTATAGAATGCTGACACTAAATTAAGAAAATAACATGAATGAATGCATTTTTAATAATATCAAGCGTCTGCTAAGTAATTGTGTGTTTTACGGCAAAAAAAGACACAACATTCAAGTCGGGTTAAATAGGATCATATTCTTCATTAAAATTCAGATTTTCATCCGCATTATATTACATTTTTCATCATCTAAGCTTTATGTTTATAGAATGCTGACACTAATTTAAGAAAATAACATGAATGAATGCATTTTTATTAATATCAAGCGTCTACTAAGTAATTGTGTGTTTTCCGGCGAAAAAAGACACAACATTCAAGTCGGGTTTAATAGGATCATATTTATCATTAAAATTCAGATTTTCATCGGCATTATATTACATTTTGCATCATCTAAGCCTTATGTTTATAGTATGCTGACACTAATTTAAGAAAATAACATGAATGAATGCATTTTTAATAATATCAAGCGTCTGCTAAGTAATTGTGTGTTTTACGGCGAAAAAAGACACAACATTCAAGTCGGGTTTAATCGCATCATATTCATCATTAAAATTCAGATTTTCATCAGCATTATATTACATTTTGCATCATCTAAGCCAAATTTTTATAGAATGCTGCCACTAAATTAAGAAAATAACATGAATGAATGCATTTTTAATAATATCAAGCGTCATCTAAGTAATTGTGTGTTTTACGGCGAAAAAACACACAACATTCAAGTCGGGTTTAATCGCATCATATTCATCATTACAATTCAGATTTTCATCCGCATTATATTACATTTTGCATCATCTAAGCCTTATGTTTATAGAATGCTGACACTAATTTAAGAAAATAACATCAATGAATGCATTTTTATGAATATCAACCGTCATCCAAGTAATTGTGTGTTTTACGGCGAAAGAACACACAACATTCAAGTCGGGTTTAATCGCATCATATTCATCATTACAATTCAGATTTTCATCCGCATTATATTACATTTTGCATCATCTAAGCCTTATGTTTATAGAATGCTGACACTAATTTAAGAAAATAACATGAATGAATGCATTTTTAATAATATCAAGCGTCTGCTAAGTAATTGTGTGTTTTACGGCGAAAAAAGACACAACATTCAAGTCGGGTTTAATCGCATAATATTCATCATTAAAATTCAGATTTTCATCGGCATTATATTACATTTTGCATCATCCATGGCTAATGTTTATAGAATGCTGACACTAAATTAAGAAAATAACATGAATGAATGCATTTTTAATAATATCAAGCGTCTGCTAAGTAATTGTGTGTTTTACGGCAAAAAAAGACACAACATTCAAGTCGGGTTAAATAGGATCATATTCTTCATTAAAATTCAGATTTTCATCCGCATTATATTACATTTTTCATCATCTAAGCTTTATGTTTATAGAATGCTGACACTAATTTAAGAAAATAACATGAATGAATGCATTTTTATTAATATCAAGCGTCTACTAAGTAATTGTGTGTTTTCCGGCGAAAAAAGACACAACATTCAAGTCGGGTTTAATAGGATCATATTTATCATTAAAATTCAGATTTTCATCGGCATTATATTACATTTTGCATCATCTAAGCCTTATGTTTATAGTATGCTGACACTAATTTAAGAAAATAACATGAATGAATGCATTTTTAATAATATCAAGCGTCTGCTAAGTAATTGTGTGTTTTACGGCGAAAAAAGACACAACATTCAAGTCGGGTTTAATCGCATCATATTCATCATTAAAATTCAGATTTTCATCAGCATTATATTACATTTTGCATCATCTAAGCCAAATTTTTATAGAATGCTGCCACTAAATTAAGAAAATAACATGAATGAATGCATTTTTAATAATATCAAGCGTCTGCTAAGTAATTGTGTGTTTTACGGCAAAAAAAGACACAACATTCAAGTCGGGTTTAATAGGATCATATTCATCATTAAAATTCAGATTTTCATCCGCATTATATTACATTTTTCATCATCTAAGCTTTATGTTTATAGAATGCTGACACTAATTTAAGAAAATAACATAAATGAATGCATTTTTAATAATATCAAGCGTCTGCTAAGTAATTGTGTGTTTTACGGCGAAAAAAGACACAACATTCAAGTCGGGTTTAATCGCATCATATTCATCATTAAAATTCAGATTTTCATCCGCATTATATTACATTTTGCATCATCTAAGCCTTATGTTTATAGAATGCTGACACTAATTTAAGAAAATAACATGAATGAATGCATTTTTAATAATATCAAGCGGCTGCTACGTAATTTTGTGTTTTACGGCGAAAGAAGACACAACATTCAAGTCGGGTTTAATCGCATAATATTCATCATTAAAATTCAGATTTTCATCCGCATTATATTACATTTTGCATCATCCATGCCTAATGTTTATAGAATGCTGACACTAAATTAAGAAAATAACATGAATGAATGCATTTATAATAATATCAAGCGTCTGCTAAGTAATTGTGTGTTTTACGGCAAAAAAAGACACAACATTCAAGTCGGGTTTAATAGGATCATATTCATCATTAAAATTCAGATTTTCATCCGCATTATATTACATTTTGCATCATCTAAGCCTTATGTTTATAGAATGCTGACACTAATTTAAGAAAAATACATGAATGAATGCATTTTTAATAATATCAAGCGACTGCTAAGTAATTGTGTGTTTTACGGCGAAAAAAGACACAACATTCAAGTCGGGTTTAATCGCATAATATTCATCATTAAAATTCAGATTTTCATCCGCATTATATTACATTTTGCATCATCCATGCCTAATGTTTATAGAATGCTGACACTAAATTAAGAAAATAACATAAATGAATGCATTTATAATAATATCAAGCGTCTGCTAAGTAATTGTGTGTTTTACGGCAAAAAAAGACACAACATTCAAGTCGGGTTTAATAGGATCATATTCATCATTAAAATTCAGATTTTCATCCGCATTATATTACATTTTTCATCATCTAAGCTTTATGTTTATAGAATGCTGACACTAATTTAAGAAAATAACATAAATGAATGCATTTTTAATAATATCAAGCGTCTGCTAAGTAATTGTGTGTTTTACGGCGAAAAAAGACAGAACATTCAAGTCGTGTTTAATCGCATCATATTCATCATTAAAATTCAGATTTTCATCCGCATTATATTACATTTTGCATCATCTAAGCCTTATGTTTATAGAATGCTGACACTAATTTAAGAAAATAACATGAATGAATGCATTTTTAATAATATCAAGCGACTGCTACGTAATTGTGTGTTTTACGGCGAAAAAAGACACAACATTCAAGTCGGGTTTAATCGCATAATATTCATCATTAAAATTCAGATTTTCATCCGCATTATATTACATTTTGCATCATCCATGCCTAATGTTTATAGAATGCTGACACTAAATTAAGAAAATAACATGAATGAATGCATTTATAATAATATCAAGCGTCTGCTAAGTAATTGTGTGTTTTACGGCAAAAAAAGACACAACATTCAAGTCGGGTTTAATAGGATCATATTCATCATTAAAATTCAGATTTTCATCCGCATTATATTACATTTTTCATCATCTAAGCCTTATGTTTATAGAATGCTGACACTAATTTAAGAAAATAACATCAATGAATGCATTTTTATGAATATCAAGCGTCATCTAAGTAATTGTGTGTTTTACGGCGAAAAAACACACAACATTCAAGTCGGGTTTAATCGCATCATATTCATCATTACAATTCAGATTTTCATCCGCATTATATTACATTTTGCATCATCTAAGCCTTATGTTTATAGAATGCTGACACTAATTTAAGAAAATAACATGAATGAATGCATTTTTAATAATATCAATCGTCTGCTAAGTAATTGTGTGTTTTACGGCGAAAAAAGCCACAACATTCAAGTCGGGTTTAATAGGATCATAGTCTTCATTAAAATTCAGATTTTCATCGGCATTATATTACATTTTGCATCATCTAAGCCTTATGTTTATAGAATGCTGACACTAATTTAAGAAAATAACATCAATGAATGCATTTTTATGAATATCAACCGTCATCCAAGTAATTGTGTGTTTTACGGCGAAAGAACACACAACATTCAAGTCGGGTTTAATCGCATCATATTCATCATTACAATTCAGATTTTCATCCGCATTATATTACATTTTGCATCATCTAAGCCTTATGTTTATAGAATGCTGACACTAATTTAAGAAAATAACATGAATGAATGCATTTTTAATAATATCAAGCGTCTGCTAAGTAATTGTGTGTTTTACGGCGAAAAAAGACACAACATTCAAGTCGGGTTTAATCGCATAATATTCATCATTAAAATTCAGATTTTCATCCGCATTATATTACATTTTGCATCATCCATGGCTAATGTTTATAGAATGCTGACACTAAATTAAGAAAATAACATGAATGAATGCATTTTTAATAATATCAAGCGTCTGCTAAGTAATTGTGTGTTTTAAGGCAAAAAAAGACACAACATTCAAGTCGGGTTAAATAGGATCATATTCTTCATTAAAATTCAGATTTTCATCCGCATTATATTACATTTTTCATCATCTAAGCTTTATGTTTATAGAATGCTGACACTAATTTAAGAAAATAACATGAATGAATGCATTTTTATTAATATCAAGCGTCTACTAAGTAATTGTGTGTTTTACGGCGAAAAAAGACACAACATTCAAGTCGGGTTTAATAGGATCATATTTATCATTAAAATTCAGATTTTCATCGGCATTATATTACATTTTGCATCATCTAAGCCTTATGTTTATAGTATGCTGACACTAATTTAAGAAAATAACATGAATGAATGCATTTTTAATAATATCAAGCGTCTGCTAAGTAATTGTGTGTTTTACGGCGAAAAAAGACACAACATTCAAGTCGGGTTTAATCGTATCATATTCATCATTAAAATTCAGATTTTCATCAGCATTATATTACATTTTGCATCATCTAAGCCTAATTTTTATAGAATGCTGACACTAAATTAAGAAAATAACATGAATGAATGCATTTTTAATAATATCAAGCGTCTGCTAAGTAATTGTGTGTTTTACGGCAAAAAAAGACACAACATTCAAGTCGGGTTTAATAGGATCATATTCATCATTAAAATTCAGATTTTCATCCGCATTATATTACATTTTTCATCATCTAAGCTTTATGTTTATAGAATGCTGACACTAATTTAAGAAAATAACATAAATGAATGCATTTTTAATAATATCAAGCGTCTGCTAAGTAATTGTGTGTTTTACGGCGAAAAAAGACACAACATTCAAGTCGGGTTTAATCGCA
The DNA here is from genome assembly GCA_964036315.1 of Acanthosepion esculentum. NCBI lineage: Eukaryota > Metazoa > Mollusca > Cephalopoda > Sepiida > Sepiidae > Acanthosepion > Acanthosepion esculentum. Next base: position 85,924,604 of record OZ038505.1, on the reverse strand, counting down.
TCATATTCATCATTAAAATTCAGATTTTCATCCGCATTATATTACATTTTGCATCATCTAAGCCTTATGTTTATAGAATGCTGACACTAATTTAAGAAAATAACATGAATGAATGCATTTTTAATAATATCAAGCGGCTGCTACGTAATTGTGTGTTTTACGGCGAAAAAAGACACAACATTCAAGTCGGGTTTAATCGCATAATATTCATCATTAAAATTCAGATTTTCATCCGCATTATATTACATTTTGCATCATCCATGCCTAATGTTTATAGAATGCTGACACTAAATTAAGAAAATAACATGAATGAATGCATTTATAATAATATCAAGCGTCTGCTAAGTAATTGTGTGTTTTACGGCAAAAAAAGACACAACATTCAAGTCGGGTTTAATAGGATCATATTCATCATTAAAATTCAGATTTTCATCCGCATTATATTACATTTTTCATCATCTAAGCCTTATGTTTATAGAATGCTGACACTAATTTAAGAAAATAACATGAATGAATGCATTTTTATTAATATCAAGCGTCTGCTAAGTAATTGTGTGTTTTACGGCGAAAAAAGACACAACATTCAAGTCGGGTTTAATAGGATCATATTCATCATTAAAATTCAGATTTTCATCGGCATTATATTATATTTTCCATCATCTAAGCCTTATGTTTATAGAATGCTGACACTAATTTAAGAAAATAACATCAATGAATGCATTTTTATGAATATCAAGCGTCATCTAAGTAATTGTGTGTTTTACGGCGAAAAAACTCACAACATTCAAGTCGGGTTTAATCGCATCATATTCATCATTACAATTCAGATTTTCATCCGCATTATATTACATTTTGCATCATCTAAGCCTTATGTTTATAGAATGCTGACACTAATTTAAGAAAATAACATGAATGAATGCATTTTTAATAATATCAAGCGTCTGCTAAGTAATTGTGTGTTTTACGGCGAAAAAAGCCACAACATTCAAGTCGGGTTTAATAGGATCATATTCATCATTAAAATTCAGATTTTCATCGGCATTATATTACATTTTGCATCATCTAAGCCTTATGTTTATAGAATGCTGACACTAATTTAAGAAAATAACATCAATGAATGCATTTTTATGAATATCTAGCGTCTGCTAAGTAATTGTGTGTTTTACGGCGAAAAAAGACACAACATTCAAGTCGGGTTTAATCGCATAATATTCATCATTAAAATTCAGATTTTCATCCGCATTATATTACATTTTGCATCATCCATGTCTAATGTTTATAGAATGCTGACACTAAATTAAGAAAATAACATGAATGAATGCATTTTTAATAATATCAAGCGTCTGCTAAGTAATTGTGTGTTTTACGGCAAAAAAAGACACAACATTCAAGTCGGGTTAAATAGGATCATATTCTTCATTAAAATTCAGATTTTCATCCGCATTATATTACATTTTTCATCATCTAAGCTTTATGTTTATAGAATGCTGACACTAATTTAAGAAAATAACATGAATGAATGCATTTTTATCAATATCAAGCGTCTACTAAGTAATTGTGTGTTTTACGGCGAAAAAAGACACAACATTCAAGTCGGGTTTAATAGGATCATATTTATCATTAAAATTCAGATTTTCATCGGCATTATATTACATTTTGCATCATCTAAGCCTTATGTTTATAGTATGCTGACACTAATTTAAGAAAATAACATGAATGAATGCATTTTTAATAATATCAAGCGTCTGCTAAGTAATTGTGTGTTTTACGGCGAAAAAAGACACAACATTCAACTCGGGTTTAATAGGATCATATTCATCATTAAAATTCAGATTTTCATCCGCATTATATTACATTTTTCATCATCTAAGCTTTATGTTTATAGAATGCTGACACTAATTTAAGAATATAACATAAATGAATGCATTTTTAATAATATCAAGCGTCTGCTAAGTAATTGTGTGTTTTACGGCGAAAAAAGACACAACATTCAAGTCGGGTTTAATCGCATCATATTCATCATTAAAATTCAGATTTTCATCCGCATTATATTACATTTTGCATCATCTAAGCCTTATGTTTATAGAATGCTGACACTAATTTAAGAAAATAACATGAATGAATGCATTTTTAATAATATCAAGCGACTGCTACGTAATTGTGTGTTTTACGGCGAAAAAAGACACAACATTCAAGTCGGGTTTAATCGCATAATATTCATCATTAAAATTCAGATTTTCATCCGCATTATATTACATTTTGCATCATCCATGCCTAATGTTTATAGAATGCTGACACTAAATTAAGAAAATAACATGAATGAATGCATTTATAATAATATCAAGCGTCTGCTAAGTAATTGTGTGTTTTACGGCAAAAAAAGACACAACATTCAAGTCGGGTTAAATAGGATCATATTCTTCATTAAAATTCAGATTTTCATCCGCATTATACTACATTTTTCATCATCTAAGCTTTATGTTTATAGAATGCTGACACTAATTTAAGAAAATAACATGAATGAATGCATTTTTATTAATATCAAGCGTCTGCTAAGTAATTGTGTGTTTTACGGCGAAAAAAGACACAACATTCAAGTCGGGTTTAATAGGATCATATTTATCATTAAAATTCAGATTTTCATCGGCATTATATTACATTTTGCATCATCTAAGCCTTATGTTTATAAAATGCTGACACTAATTTAAGGAAAATAACATGAATGAATGCATTTTTATGAATATCAAGCGTCATCTAAGTAATTGTGTGTTTTACGGCGAAAAAAGACAAAACATTCAAGTCAGGTTTAATCGCATCATATTCTTCATTAAAATTCAGATTTTCATCCGCATTATATTACATTTTGCATCATCTAAGCCTTATGTTTATAGAATGCTGACACTAATTTAAGAAAATAACATGAATGAATGCATTTTTAATAATATCAAGCGTCTGCTAAGTAATTGTGTGTTTTACGGCGAAAAAAGCCACAACATTCAAGTCGGGTTTAATAGGATCATATTCATCATTAAAATTCAGATTTTCATCGGCATTATATTACATTTTGCATCATCTAAGCCTTATGTTTATAGAATGCTGACACTAATTTAAGAAAATAACATCAATGAATGCATTTTTATGAATATCAAGCGTCATCCAAGTAATTGTGTGTTTTACGGCGAAAGAACACACAACATTCAAGTCGGGTTTAATCGCATCATATTCATCATTACAATTCAGATTTTCATCCGCATTATATTACATTTTGCATCATCTAAGCCTTATGTTTATAGAATGCTGACACTAATTTAAGAAAATAACATGAATGAATGCATTTTTAATAATATCAAGCGTCTGCTAAGTAATTGTGTGTTTTACGGCGAAAAAAGACACAACATTCAAGTCGGGTTTAATCGCATAATATTCATCATTAAAATTCAGATTTTCATCCGCATTATATTACATTTTGCATCATCCATGGCTAATGTTTATAGAATGCTGACACTAAATTAAGAAAATAACATGAATGAATGCATTTTTAATAATATCAAGCGTCTGCTAAGTAATTGTGTGTTTTACGGCAAAAAAAGACACAACATTCAAGTCGGGTTAAATAGGATCATATTCTTCATTAAAATTCAGATTTTCATCCGCATTATATTACATTTTTCATCATCTAAGCTTTATGTTTATAGAATGCTGACACTAATTTAAGAAAATAACATGAATGAATGCATTTTTATTAATATCAAGCGTCTGCTAAGTAATTGTGTGTTTTACGGCGAAAAAAGACACAACATTCAAGTCGGGTTTAATCGCATCATATTCATCATTACAATTCTTATTTTCATCGGCATTATATTACATTTTGCATCATCTAAGTCTAATGTTTATAGAATGCTGACACTAATTTAAGGAAAATAACATGAATGAATGCATTTTTATGAATATCAAGCGTCTGCTAAGTAATTGTGTGTTTTACGGCGAAAAAAGCCACAACATTCAAGTCGGGTTAAATAGGATCATATTCTTCATTAAAATTCAGATTTTCATCCGCATTATATTACATTTTTCATCATTTAAGCTTTATGTTTATAGAATGCAGACACTAATTTAAGAAAATAACCTGAATGAATGCATTTTTATGAATATCAAGCGTCATCTAAATAATTGTGTGTTTTACGGCGAAAAAAGACACAACATTCAAGTCGGGTTTAATCGCATCATATTCATCATTAAAATTCAGATTTTCATCCGCATTATATTACATTTTGCATCATCTAAGCCTTATGTTTATAGAATGCTGACACTAATTTAAGAAAATAACATGAATGAATGCATTTTTATGAATATCAAGCGTCTGCTAAGTAATTGTGTCTTTTACGGCGAAAAAAGACACAACATTCAAGTCGGGTTTAATCGCATAATATTCATCATTAAAATTCAGATTTTCATCCGCATTACATTATATTTTGCATCATCCATGCCTAATGTTTATAGAATTCTGACACTAAATTAAGAAAATAACATGAATGAATGCATTTTTAATAATATCAAGCGTCTGCTAAGTAATTGTGTGTTTTACGGCGAAAAAAGCCACAACATTCAAGTCGGGTTTAATAGGATCATATTCATCATTAAAATTCAGATTTTCATCGGCATTATATTACATTTTGCATCATCTAAGCCTTATGTTCATAGAATGCTGACACTAATTTAAGAAAATAACATCAATGAATGCATTTTTATGAATATCAAGCGTCATCTAAGTAATTGTGTGTTTTACGGCGAGAAAAGACACAACATTCAAGTCGGGTTTAATCGCATCATATTCTTCATTAAAATTCAGATTTTCATCCGCATTATATTACATTTTGCATCATCTAAGCCTAATTTTTATAGAATGCTGACACTAATTTAAGAAAATAACATGAATGAATGCATTTTTAATAATATCAAGCGTCTGCTAAGTAATTGTGTGTTTTACGGCGAAAAAAGACACAACATTCAAGTCGGGTTTAATCGCATAATATTCATCATTAAAATTCAGATTTTCATCCGCATTATATTACATTTTGCATCATCCCTGCCTAATGTTTATAGAATTCTGACACTAAATAAAGAAAATAACATGAATGAATGCATTTTAATAATATCAAGCGTCTGCTAAGTAATTGTGTGTTTTACGGCGAAAAAAGCCACAACATTCAAGTCGGGTTTAATAGGATCATATTCATCATTAAAATTCAGATTTTCATCGGCATTATATTACATTTTGCATCATCTAAGCCTTAAGTTTATAGAATGCTGACACTAATTTAAGAAAATAAAATGAATGAATGCATTTTTATTAATATCAAGCGTCTGCTAAGTAATTGTGTCTTTTACGGCGAAAAAAGACACAACATTCAAGTCGGGTTTAATCGCATCATATTCATCTTTAAAAATCAGATTTTCATCCGGATTATATTACATTTTGAATCATCCAAGACTTATTTTTTTAGAATGCTGACACTATTTTAAGAAAATAACATGAATGAATGCATTTTTATTGATATCAAAAGTCTGCTAAACAATTATGTGTTTTACGGTGAAAAAAGACACAACATTCAAATCGGGTTTAATCGCATTATATTCATCATTAAAATTCAGATTTTCATCCACATTATATTATATTTTGCATCATCAAAGTCTAATGTTTATAGAATGCTGTTACTAATTTAAGAAAATAACATGAATAAATGCATTTTTAATAATATCAAGCGTCTGCTAAGTAATTGTGTGTTTTACGGCGAAAAAAGACACAACATTCAAGTCGGGTTTAATAGGATCATATTCATCATTAAAATTCAGATTTTCATCGGCATTATATTACATTTTCCATCATCTAAGCCTTATGTTTATAGAATGCTGACACTAATTTAAGAAAATAACATCAATGAATGCATTTTTATGAATATCAAGCGTCATCTAAGTAATTGTGTGTTTTTCGGCGAAAAAACACACAACATTCAAGTCGGGTTTAATCGCATCATATTCATCATTACAATTCAGATTTTCATCCGCATTATATTACATTTTGCATCATCTACGCCTAAGGTTTATAGAATGCTGACACTAAATTAAGAAAATAACATGAATGAATGCATTTTTAAAAATATCAAGCGTCTGCTAAGTAATTGTGTGTTTTACGGCAAAAAAAGACACAACATTCAAGTCGGGTTAAATAGGATCATATTCTTCATTAAAATTCAGATTTTCATCCGCATTATATTACATTTTTCATCATTTAAGCTTTATGTTTATAGAATGCAGACACTAATTTAAGAAAATAACCTGAATGAATGCATTTTTATGAATATCAAGCGTCATCTAAATAATTGTGTGTTTTACGGCGAAAAAAGACACAACATTCAAGTCGGGTTTAATCGCATCATATTCATCATTAAAATTCAGATTTTCATCCGCATTATATTACATTTTGCATCATCTAAGCCTTATGTTTATAGAATGCTGACACTAATTTAAGAAAATAACATGAATGAATGCATTTTTATGAATATCAAGCGTCTGCTAAGTAATTGTGTCTTTTACGGCGAAAAAAGACACAACATTCAAGTCGGGTTTAATCGCATAATATTCATCATTAAAATTCAGATTTTCATCCGCATTACATTATATTTTGCATCATCCATGCCTAATGTTTATAGAATTCTGACACTAAATTAAGAAAATAACATGAATGAATGCATTTTTAATAATATCAAGCGTCTGCTAAGTAATTGTGTGTTTTACGGCGAAAAAAGCCACAACATTCAAGTCGGGTTTAATAGGATCATATTCATCATTAAAATTCAGATTTTCATCGGCATTATATTACATTTTGCATCATCTAAGCCTTATGTTCATAGAATGCTGACACTAATTTAAGAAAATAACATCAATGAATGCATTTTTATGAATATCAAGCGTCATCTAAGTAATTGTGTGTTTTACGGCGAGAAAAGACACAACATTCAAGTCGGGTTTAATCGCATCATATTCTTCATTAAAATTCAGATTTTCATCCGCATTATATTACATTTTGCATCATCTAAGCCTAATTTTTATAGAATGCTGACACTAATTTAAGAAAATAACATGAATGAATGCATTTTTAATAATATCAAGCGTCTGCTAAGTAATTGTGTGTTTTACGGCGAAAAAAGACACAACATTCAAGTCGGGTTTAATCGCATAATATTCATCATTAAAATTCAGATTTTCATCCGCATTATATTACATTTTGCATCATCCCTGCCTAATGTTTATAGAATTCTGACACTAAATAAAGAAAATAACATGAATGAATGCATTTTAATAATATCAAGCGTCTGCTAAGTAATTGTGTGTTTTACGGCGAAAAAAGCCACAACATTCAAGTCGGGTTTAATAGGATCATATTCATCATTAAAATTCAGATTTTCATCGGCATTATATTACATTTTGCATCATCTAAGCCTTAAGTTTATAGAATGCTGACACTAATTTAAGAAAATAAAATGAATGAATGCATTTTTATTAATATCAAGCGTCTGCTAAGTAATTGTGTCTTTTACGGCGAAAAAAGACACAACATTCAAGTCGGGTTTAATCGCATCATATTCATCTTTAAAAATCAGATTTTCATCCGGATTATATTACATTTTGAATCATCCAAGACTTATTTTTTTAGAATGCTGACACTATTTTAAGAAAATAACATGAATGAATGCATTTTTATTGATATCAAAAGTCTGCTAAACAATTATGTGTTTTACGGTGAAAAAAGACACAACATTCAAATCGGGTTTAATCGCATTATATTCATCATTAAAATTCAGATTTTCATCCACATTATATTATATTTTGCATCATCAAAGTCTAATGTTTATAGAATGCTGTTACTAATTTAAGAAAATAACATGAATAAATGCATTTTTAATAATATCAAGCGTCTGCTAAGTAATTGTGTGTTTTACGGCGAAAAAAGACACAACATTCAAGTCGGGTTTAATAGGATCATATTCATCATTAAAATTCAGATTTTCATCGGCATTATATTACATTTTCCATCATCTAAGCCTTATGTTTATAGAATGCTGACACTAATTTAAGAAAATAACATCAATGAATGCATTTTTATGAATATCAAGCGTCATCTAAGTAATTGTGTGTTTTTCGGCGAAAAAACACACAACATTCAAGTCGGGTTTAATCGCATCATATTCATCATTACAATTCAGATTTTCATCCGCATTATATTACATTTTGCATCATCTACGCCTAAGGTTTATAGAATGCTGACACTAAATTAAGAAAATAACATGAATGAATGCATTTTTAAAAATATCAAGCGTCTGCTAAGTAATTGTGTGTTTTACGGCAAAAAAAGACACAACATTCAAGTCGGGTTAAATAGGATCATATTCTTCATTAAAATTCAGATTTTCATCCGCATTATATTACATTTTTCATCATCTAAGCTTTATGTTTATAGAATGCTGACACTAATTTAAGAAAATAACCTGAATGAATGCATTTTTATGAATATCAAGCGTCATCTAAATAATTGTGTGTTTTACGGCGAAAAAAGACACAACATTCAAGTCGGGTTTAATCGCATCATATTCATCATTAAAATTCAGTATTTCATCCGCATTATATTACATTTTGCATCATCTAAGCCTTATGTTTATAGAATGCTGACACTAATTTAAGAAAATAAAATGAATGAATGCATTTTTAATAATATCAAGCGTCTGCTAAGTAATTGTGTGTTTTACGGCGAAAAAAGACACAACATTCAAGTCGGGTTTAATCGCATAATATCCATCATTAAAATTCAGATTTTCATCCGCATTATATTACATTTTGCATCATCCATGCCTAATGTTTATAGAATGCTGACACTAAATTAAGAAAATAACATGAATGAATGCATTTTTAATAATATCAAGCGTCTGCTAAGTAATTGTGTGTTTTACCGCAAAAAAAGACACAACATTCAAGTCGGGTTTAATAGGATCATATTCATCATTAAAATTCAGATTTTCATCGGCATTATATTACATTTTGCATCATCTAAGCCATATGTTTATAGAATGCTGACACTAATTTAAGAAAATAACATGAATGAATGCATTTTTATGAATATCAAGCGTCATCTAACTAATTGTGTGTTTTACGGCGAAAAAAGACACAACATTCAAGTCGGGTTTAATCGCAATATATCCATCATTAAAATTCAGATTTTCCTCCGCATTATATTACATTTTGCATCATCCATGCCTAATGTTTATAGAATGCTGTCACTAAATTAAGAAAATAACATGTATGAATGCATTTTTAATAATATCAAGCGTCTGCTAAGTAATTGTGTGTTTTACGGCAAAAAAAGACACAACATTCAAGTCGGGTTAAATAGGATCATATTCTTCATTAAAATTCAGATTTTCATCCGCATTATATTACATTTTTCATCATCTAAGCTTTATGTTTATAGAATGCTGACACTAATTTAAGGAAATAACATGAATGAATGCATTTTTATTAATATCAAGCGTCATCTAAGTAATAGTGAGTTTTACGGCGACAAAAGACACAACATTCAAGTCGTGTTTAATAGGATCATATTCATCATTAAAATTCAGATTTTCATCGGCATTATATTACATTTTGAATCATCCAAGACTTATTTTTTTAGGATGCTGACACTATTTTAAGGAAATAACATGAATGAATGCATTTTTATTAATATCAAGCGTCATCTAAGTAATTGTGTGTTTTACGGCGATAAAAGACACAACATTAAAGTCGGGTTTAATCGCATAATATTCATCATTAAAATTCAGATTTTCATCCGCATTATATTACATTTTGCATCATCCATGCCTAATGTTTATAGAATGCTGACACTAAATTAAGAAAATAACATGAATGAATGCGTTTATAATAATATCAAGCGTCTGCTAAGTAATTGTGTGTTTTACGGCAAAAAAAGACACAACATTCAAGTCGGGTTTAATAGGATCATATTCATCATTAAAATTCAGATTTTCATCCGCATTATATTACATTTTTCATCATCTAAGCCTTATGTTTATAGAATGCAGACACTAATTTAAGAAAATAACATGAATGAATGCATTTTTATTAATATCAAGCGTCTGCTAAGTAATTGTGTGTTTTACGGCGAAAAAAGATACAACATTCAAGTCGGGGTTAATCGCATAAAATTCATCTTTAAAAATCCGATTTTCATCCGGATTATATTACATTTTGAATCAGGCAAGCCTTATGTTTATGGAATTCTGACACTATTTTAAGAAAATAACATGAATGAATGCATTTTTATTAATATCAAACGTCTGCTAAGTAATTGTGTGTTTTACGGCGAAAAAAGACAAAACATTCAAGCCGGGTTTAATCGCATCATATTCATCATTTAAATTCAGATTTTCATCCGCATTATATTACATTTTGCATCATCTAAGCCCAATGTTTATAGAATGCTGACACTAATTTAAGAAAATAACATCAATGAATGCATTTTGAATAATATCAAGCGTCTGCTAAGTAATTGTGTGTTTTACGGCGATAAAAGACACAACATTCAAGTCGGGTTTAATCGCATCATATTCATCATTAAAATTCAGATTTTCATCGGCATTATATTACATTTTGCATCATCTAAGCCTTATGTTTATAGAATGCTGGCACTAATTTAAGAAAATAACATGAATGAATGCATTTATAATAATATCAAGCGTCTGCTAAGTAATTGTGTGTTTTACGACAAAAAAAGACACAACATTCAAGTCGGGTTTAATAGGATCATATTCATCATTAAAATTCAGATTTTCATCCGCATTATATTACATTTTTCATCATCTAAGCCTTATGTTTATAGAATGCTGACACTAATTTAAGAAAATAACATGAATGAATGCATTTTTATTAATATCAAGCGTCTGCTAAGTAATTGTGTGTTTTACGGCGAAAAAAGACACAACATACAAGTCGTGTTTAATAGGATCATATTCATCATTAAAATTCAGATTTTCATCGGCATTATATTACATTTTGAATCATCCAAGACTTATTTTTTTAGAATGCTGACACTATTTTAAGAAAATAACATGAATGAATGCATTTTTATTAATATCAAGCGTCATCTAAGTAATTGTGTGTTTTACGGCGATAAAAGACACAACATTAAAGTCGGGTTTAATCGCATCATATTCATCATTAAAATTCAGATTTTCATCCGCATTATATTACATTTTGCATCATCTAAGCCTTATGTTTATAGAATGCTGACACTAATTTAAGAAAATAACATGAATGAATGCATTTTTAATAATATCAAGCGTCTGCTAAGTAATTGTGTGTTTTACGGCGAAAAAAGACACAACATTCAAGTCGGGGTTAATCGCAAAAAATTCATCTTTAAAAATCCGATTTTCATCCGGATTATATTACATTTTGAATCAGGCAAGCCTTATGTTTATGGAATGCTGACACTAATTTAAGAAAATAACATGAATGAATGCATTTCTATTAATATCAAGCGTCTGCTAAGTAATTGTGTGTTTTACGGCGAAAAAAGACACAACATTCAAGTCGGGTTTAATCGCATCATATTCATCATTAAAATTCAGATTTTCATCCGCATTATATTACATTTTGCATCATCTAAGCCTTATGTTTATAGAATGCTGACACCAATTTAAGAAAATAACATGAATGAATGCATTTTTAATAATATCAAGCGTCTGCTAAGTAATTGTGTGTTTTACGGTGAAAAAAGACAAAACATTCAAGTCGGGTTTAATCGCATAATATTCATCATTAAAATTCAGATTTTCATCCGCATTATATTACATTTTGAATCATCTAAGCCTAAGGTTTATAGAATGCTGACACTAAATTAAGAAAATAACATGAATGAATGCATTTTTAATAATATCAAGCGTCTGCTAAGTAATTGTGTGTTTTACGGCAAAAAAAGACACAACATTCAAGTCGGGTTTAATAGGATCATATTTATCATTAAAATTCAGATTTTCATCGGCATTATATTACATTTTGCATCATCTAAGCCATATGTTTATAGAATGCTGACACTAATTTAAGAAAATAACCTGAATGAATGCATTTTTATGAATATCAAGCGTCATCTAAGTAATTGTGTGTTTTACGGCGAAAAAAGACACAACATTCAAGTCGGGTTTAATCGCATCATATTCATCATTAAAATTCAGATTTTCATCCGCATTATATTACATTTTGCATCATCTAAGCCTTATGTTTATAGAATGCTGACACTAATTTAAGAAAATAACATGAATGAATGCATTTTTAATAATATCAAGCGTCTGCTATGTAATTGTGTGTTTTACGGTGAAAAAAGACAAAACATTCAAGTCGGGTTTAATCGCATAATATTCATCATTAATATTCAGATTTTCATCCGCATTATATTACATTTTGCATCAACTAAGCCTAAGGTTTATAGAATGCTGACACTAAATTAAGAAAATAACATGAATGAATGCATTTTTAATAATATCAAGCGTCTGCTAAGTAATTGTGTGTTTTACGGCAAAAAAAGACACAACATTCAAGTCGGGTTAAATAGGATCATATTCTTCATTAAAATTCAGATTTTCATCCGCATTATATTACATTTTTCATCATCTAAGCTTTATGTTTATAGAATGCTGACACTAATTTAAGAAAATAACATGAATGAATGCATTTTTATTAATATCAAGCGTCTGCTAAGTAATTGTGTGTTTTACGGCGAAAAAAGACACAACATTCAAGTCGGGTTTAATAGGATCATATTTATCATTAAAATTCAGATTTTCATCGGCATTATATTACATTTTCATCATCTAAGCCTTATGTTTATAGAATGCTGACACTAATTTAAGAAAATAACATGAATAAATGCATTTTTATGAATATCAAGCGTCATCTAAGTAATTGTGTGTTTTACGACGAAAAAAGACACAACATTCAAGTCGGGTTTAATAGGATCATATTCATCATTAAAATTCAGATTTTCATCCGCATTATATTACATTTTGCATCAACTAAGCCTTATGTTTATAGAATGCTGACATTAATTTAAGAAAATAACATGAATGAATGCATTTTTATTAATATCAAGCGTCTGCTAAGTAATTGTGAGTTTTACGGCGAAAAAAGACACAACATTCAAGTCGGGTTTAATCGCATCATATTCATCATTAAAATTCAGATTTTCATCCGCATTATATTACATTTTGCTTCATCTAAGCCTTATGTTTATAGAATGCTGACACTAATTTAAGAAAATAACATGAATGAATGCATTTTTAATAATATCAAGCGTCTGCTATGTAATTGTGTGTTTTACGGTGAAAAAAGACAAAACATTCAAGTCGGGTTTAATCGCATTATATTCATCATTAAAATTCAGATTTTCATCCGCATTATATTACATTTTGCATCATCTAAGCCTAAGTTTTATAGAATGCTGACACTAAACTAAGAAAATAACATGAATGAATGCATTTTTAATAATATCAAGCGTCTGCTAAGTAATTGTGTGTTTTACGGCAAAAAAAGACACAACATTCAAGTCGGGTTAAATAGGATCATATTCTTCATTAAAATTCAGATTTTCATCCGCATTATATTACATTCAAGCCGGGTTTAATCGCATCATATTCATCATTAAAATTCAGATTTTCATCCGCATTATATTACATTTTGCATCATCCATGCCTAATGTTTATAGAATGCTGACACTAAATTAAGAAAATAACATGAATGAATGCATTTTTAATAATATCAAGCGTCATCTAAGTAATTGTGTGCTTTACGGCGAAAAAAGACACAACATTCAAGTCGGGTTTAATCGCATAATATCCATCATTAAAATTCAGATTTTCCTCCGCATTATATTACATTTTGCATCATCCATGCCTAATGTTTATAGAATGCTGACACTAAATTAAGAAAATAACATGTATGAATGCATTTTTAATAATATCAAGCGTCTGCTAAGTAATTGTGTGTTTTACGGCAAAAAAAGACACAACATTCAAGTCGGGTTTAATAGGATCATATTCATCATTAAAATTCAGATTTTCATCCGCATTATATTACATTTTTCATAATCTAAGCTTTATGTTTATAGAATGCTGACACTAATTTAAGAAAATAACATGAATGAATGCATTTTTATTAATATCAAGCGTCTGCTAAGTAATTGTGTGTTTTACGGCGAAAAAAGACACAACATTCAAGTCGGGTTTAATAGGATCATATTCATCATTAAAATTCAGATTTTCATCGGCATTATATTACATTTTGAATCATCTAAGCCTTATGTTTATAGAATGCTGACACTAATTTAAGAAAATAACATCAATGAATGCATTTTTATGAATATCAAGCGTCATCTAAGTAATTGTGTGTTTTACGGCGAAATAACACACAACATTCAAGTCGGTTTTAATCGCATCATATTCATCATTACAATTCAGATTTTCATCCGCATTATATTTCATTTTGCATCATCTAAGCCTTATGTTTATAGAATGCTGACACTAATTTAAGAAAATAACATGAATGAATGCATTTTTAATAATATCAAGCGTCTGCTATGTAATTGTGTGTTTTACGGTGAAAAAAGACACAACATTCAAGTCGGGTTTAATCGCATCATATTCATCATTAAAATTCAGATTTTCATCCACATTATATTACATTTTGCATCATCTAAGCCTAAGGTTTATAGAATGCTGACACTAAATTAAGAAAATAACATGAATGAATGCATTTTTAATAATATCAAGCGTCTGCTAAGTAATTGTGTGTTTTACGGCAAAAAAAGACTCAACATTCAAGTCGGGTTAAATAGGATCATATTCTTCATTAAAATTCAGATTTTCATCCGCATTATATTACATTTTTCATCATCTAAGCTTTATGTTAATAGAATGCTGACACTAATTTAAGAAAATAACATGAATGAATGCATTTTTATTAATATCAAGCGTCATCTAAGTAATTGTGTGTTTTACGGCGAAAAAAGACACAACATTCAAGTCGGGTTTAATAGGATCATATTTATCATTAAAATTCAGATTTTCATCCGCATTATATTACATTTTGCATCAACTAAGCCTTATGTTTATAGAATGCTGACATTAATTTAAGAAAATAACATGCATGAATGCATTTTTATGAATATCAAGCGTCATCTAAGTAATTGTGTGTTTTACGACGAAAAAAGACACAACATTCAAGTCGGGTTTAATAGGATCATATTCATCATTAAAATTCAGATTTTCATCCGCATTACATTACATTTTGCATCAACTAAGCCTTATGTTTATAGAATGCTGACATTAATTTAAGAAAATAACATGAATGAATGCATTTTTAATAATATCAAGCGTCTGCTAAATAATTGTGTGTTTTACGGCAAAAAAAGACACAACATTCAAGTCGGGTTTAATAGGATCATATTCATCATTACAATTCAGATTTTCATCCGCATTATATTACATTTTGCATCATCTAAGCCTTATGTTTATAGAATGCTGACACTAATTTAAGAAAATAACATGAATGAATGCATTTTTAATAATATCAAGCGTCTGCTATGTAATTGTGTGTTTTACGGTGAAAAAAGACAAAACATTCAAGTCGGGTTTAATCGCATAATATTCATCATTAATATTCAGATTTTCATCCGCATTATATTACATTTTGCATCAACTAAGCCTAAGGTTTATAGAATGCTGACACTAAATTAAGAAAATAACATGAATGAATGCATTTTTAATAATATCAAGCGTCTGCTAAGTAATTGTGTGTTTTACGGCAAAAAAAGACACAACATTCAAGTCGGGTTAAATAGGATCATATTCTTCATTAAAATTCAGATTTTCATCCGCATTATATTACATTTTTCATCATCTAAGCTTTATGTTTATAGAATGCTGACACTAATTTAAGAAAATAACATGAATGAATGCATTTTTATTAATATCAAGCGTCTGCTAAGTAATTAGGTGTTTTACGGCCAAAAAAGACACAACATTCAAGTCGGGTTTAATAGGATCATATTTATCATTAAAATTCAGATTTTCATCGGCATTATATTACATTTTCATCATCTAAGCCTTATGTTTATAGAATGCTGACACTAATTTAAGAAAATAACATGAATAAATGCATTTTTATGAATATCAAGCGTCATCTAAGTAATTGTGTGTTTTACGACGAAAAAAGACACAACATTCAAGTCGGGTTTAATAGGATCATATTCATCATTAAAATTCAGATTTTCATCCGCATTATATTACATTTTGCATCAACTAAGCCTTATGTTTATAGAATGCTGACATTAATTTAAGAAAATAACATGAATGAATGCATTTTTATTAATATCAAGCGTCTGCTAAGTAATTGTGTGTTTTACGGCGAAAAAAGACACAACATTCAAGTCGGGTTTAATCGCATCATATTCATCATTAAAATTCAGATTTTCATCCGCATTATATTACATTTTGCATCATCTAAGCCTTATGTTTATAGAATGCTGATACTAATTTAAGAAAATAACATGAATGAATGCATTTTTAATAATATCAAGCGTCTGCTATGTAATTGTGTGTTTTACGGTGAAAAAAGACAAAACATTCAAGTCGGGTTTAATCGCATTATATTCATCATTAAAATTCAGATTTTCATCCGCATTATATTACATTTTGCATCATCTAAGCCTAAGTTTTATAGAATGCTGACACTAAACTAAGAAAATAACATGAATGAATGCATTTTTAATAATATCAAGCGTCTGCTAAGTAATTGTGTGTTTTACGGCAAAAAAAGACACAACATTCAAGTCGGGTTAAATAGGATCATATTCTTCATTAAAATTCAGATTTTCATCCGCATTATATTACATTCAAGCCGGGTTTAATCGCATCATATTCGTCTTTATAAATCAGATTTTTCATCCGGATTATATTACATTTTGCATCATCTAAGCCCAATGTTTATAGAATGCTGACACTAATTTAAGAAAATAACATGAATGAATGCATTTTTAATAATATCAAGCGTCTGCTAAGTAATTGTGAGTTTTACGGCGAAAAAAGACACAACATTCAAGTCGGGTTTAATAGGATCATATTCATCATTAAAATTCAGATTTTCATCCGCATTATATTACATTTTGCATCATCTAAGCCTTATGTTTATAGAATGCTGACACTAATTTAAGAAAATAACATGAATGAATGCATTTTTAATAATATCAAGCGTCTGCAAAGTAATTGTGTGTTTTACGGTGAAAAAAGACAAAACATTCCAGCCGGGTTTAACCGCATCATATTCATCATTTAAATTCAGATTTTCATCCGCATTATATTACATTTTGCATCATCTAAGCCCAATGTTTATAGAATGCTGAGACTAATTTAAGAAAATAACATCAATGAATGCATTTTTAATAATATAAAGCGTCTGCAAATAATTGTGTGTTTTACGGCGAAAAAAGACACAACATTCAAGTCGGGTTTAATCGCATCATATTCATCATTGAAATTCAGATTTTCATCCGCATGATATTATATTTTGCATCATCTAAGCCTAATGTTTATAGAATGCTGACACTAATTTAATAAAATAACATGAATGAATGCATTTTTAATAATATCAAGCGTCTGCTAAGTAATTGTGTGTTTTACGACGAAAAAAGACACAACATTCAAGTCGGGTTTAATCGCATCATATTCATCATTGAAATTCAGATTTTCATCCGCATGATATTATATTTTGCATCAACTAAGACTAATGTTTATAGAATGCTGACACTAATTTAAGAAAATAACATGAATGAATGCATTTTTAATAATATCAAGCATCTGCTAAGTAATTGTGTGTTTTACGGTGAAAAAAGACAAAACATTCCAGCCGGGTTTAACCGCATCATATTCATCATTTAAATTCAGATTTTCATCCGCATTATATTACATTTTGCATCATCTAAGCCCAATGTTTATAGAATGCTGACACTAATTTAAGAAAATAACATGAATGAATGCATTTTTAATAATATCAAGCGTCTGCTAAGTAATTGTGTGTTTTACGGCGAAAAAAGACACAACATTCAAGTCGGGTTTAATAGGATCATATTCATCATTAAAATTCAGATTTTCATCCGCATTATATTACATTTTGCATCATCTAAGCCTTATGTTTATAGAATGCTGACACTAATTTAAGAAAATAACATGAATGAATGCATTTTTAATAATATCAAGCGTATGCTAAGTAATTGTGTGTTTTACAGTGAAAAAAGACAAAACATTCAAGCCGGTTTTAACCGCGTCATATTCATCATTTAAATTCAGATTTT
This sequence comes from Acanthosepion esculentum, assembly GCA_964036315.1. Classification (NCBI taxonomy): domain Eukaryota; kingdom Metazoa; phylum Mollusca; class Cephalopoda; order Sepiida; family Sepiidae; genus Acanthosepion; species Acanthosepion esculentum. The sequence goes on along the minus strand of OZ038505.1, from coordinate 85,906,153 downwards.
CATCCGCATTATATTACATTTTGCATCATCTAAGTCTAATGTTTATAGAATGCTGTCACTAATTTAAGAAAATAACATGAATGAATGCATTTTTATTAATATCAAGCGTCTGCAAAGTAATTGTGTGTTTTACGGCGAAAAAAGACACAACATTCACGCCGTGTTTAATCGCATCATATTCGTCTTTATAAATCAGATTTTCATCCGGATTATATTATACTTTGCATCATCCAAACTTATGTTTATAGAATGCTGACACTAATTTAATAAAATAACATGAATGAATGCATTTTTAATAATATCAAGCGTCTGCTAAGTAATTGTGTGTTTTACGGCGAAAAAAGACACAACATTCAAGTCGGGTTTAATCTCATCATATTCATCATTGAAATTCAGATTTTCATCCGCATGATATTATATTTTGCATCATCTAAGCCTAATGTTTATAGAATGCTGACACTAATTTAAGAAAATAACATGAATGAATGCATTTTTAATAATATCAAGCGTCTGCTAAGTAATTGTGTGTTTTACGGCGAAAAAAGACAAAACATTCAAGTCGGGTTTAATCGCATCATATTCATCATTTAAATTCAGATTTTCATCCGCCTTATATTACATTTTGCATCATCTAAGCCCAATGTTTATAGAATGCTGACACTAATTTAAGAAAATAACATGAATGAATGCATTTTTAATAATATCAAGCGTCTGCTAAGTAATTGTGTGTTTTACGGTGAAAAAAGACAAAACATTCCAGCCGGGTTTAACCGCATCATATTCATCATTTAAATTCAGATTTTCATCCGCATTATATTACATTTTGCATCATCTAAGCCCAATGTTTATAGAATGCTGAGACTAATTTAAGAAAATAACATCAATGAATGCATTTTTAATAATATAAAGCGTCTGCAAATAATTGTGTGTTTTACGGCGAAAAAAGACACGACATTCAAGTCGAGTTTAATCGCATCATATTCATCATTGAAATTCAGATTTTCATCCGCATTATATTACATTTTGCATCATCTAAGTCTAATGTTTATAGAATGCTGTCACTAATTTAAGAAAATAACATGAATGAATGCATCTTTATTAATATCAAGCGTCTGCAAAGTAATTGTGTGTTTTACGGCGAAAAAAGACACAACATTCACGCCGGGTTTAATCGCATCATATTCGTCTTTATAAATCAGATTTTCATCCGGATTATATTATACTTTGCATCATCCAAACTTATGTTTATGGAATGCAGACACTAATTTAATAAAATAACATGAATGAATGCATTTTTAATAATATCAAGCGTCTGCTAAGTAATTGTGTGTTTTACGGCGAAAAAAGACACAACATTCAAGTCGGGTTTAATCGCATCATATTCATCATTGAAATTCAGATTTTCATCCGCATTATATTACATTTTGCATCATCTAAGCCTTATGTTTATAGAATGCTGACACTAATTTAAGAAAATAACATGAATGAATGCATTTTTAATAATATCAAGCGTCTGCTAAGTAATTGTGTGTTTTACGGTGAAAAAAGACAAAACATTCCAGCCGGGTTTAACCGCATCATATTCATCATTTAAATTCAGATTTTCATCCGCATTATATTACATTTTGCATCATCAAAGCCCAATGTTTATAGAATGCTGAGACTAATTTAAGAAAATAACATCAATGAATGCATTTTTAATAATATAAAGCGTCTGCAAATAATTGTGTGTTTTACGGCGAAAAAAGACACAACATTCAAGTCGGGTTTAATCGCATCATATTCATCATTGAAATTCAGATTTTCATCCGCATTATTTTATATTTTGCATCATCTAAGCCTAATGTTTATAGAATGCTGACACTAATTTAAGAAAATAACATGAATGAATGCATTTTTAATAATATCAAGCGTCTGCTAAGTAATTGTGTGTTTTACGGCGAAAAAAGACAAAACATTCAAGTCGGGTTTAATCGCATCATATTCATCATTTAAATTCAGATTTTCATCCGCCTTATATTACATTTTGCATCATCTAAGCCCAATGTTTATAGAATGCTGACACTAATTTAAGAAAATAACATGAATGAATGCATTTTTAATAATATCAAGCGTCTGCTAATTAATTGTGTGTTTTACGGCGAAAAAAGACACAACATTCAAGTCGGGTTTAATAGGATCATATTCATCATTAAAATTCAGATTTTCATCCGCATTATATTACATTTAGCATCATCTAAGCCTTATGTTTATAGAATGCTGACACTAATTTAAGAAAATAACATGAATGAATGCATTTTTAATAATATCAAGCGTCTGCTAAGTAATTGTGTGTTTTACAGTGAAAAAAGACAAAACATTCAAGCCGGGTTTCACCGCGTCATATTCATCATGTAAATTCAGATTTTCATCCGCATTATATTACATATTGCTGCATCTAAGCCCAATGTTTATAGAATGCTGAGACTAATTTAAGAAAATAACATCAATGAATGCATTTTTAATAATATAAAGCGTCTGCAAATAATTGTGTATTTTACGGCGAAAAAAGACACAACATTCAAGTCGGGGTTAATCGCATCATATTCATCATTGAAATTCAGATTTTCATCCGCATGATATTATATTTTGCATCATCTAAGCCCAATGTTTATAGAATGCTGACACTAATTTAAGAAAATAACATGAATGAATGCATTTTTAATAATATCAAGCGTCTGCTAAGTAATTGTGTGTTTTACGGCGAAAAAAGACACAACATTCAAGTCGGGTTTAATATGATCATATTCATCATTAAAATTCAGATTTTCATCCGCATTATATTACATTTTGTATCATCTAAGCCTTATGTTTATAGAATGCTGACACTAATTTAAGAAAATAACATGAATGAATGCATTTTTAATAATATCAAGCGTCTGCTAAGTAATTGTGTGTTTTACGGCGAAAAAAGACACAACATTCAAGTCGGGTTTAATTGCATCATATTCATCATTAAAATTCAGATTTTCACCCGCATTATATTACATTTTGCATCATCTAAGCCTTATGTTTATAGAATGCTGACACTAATTTAAGAAAATAACATGAATCAATACATTTTTATTAATATCAAGCGTCTGCTAAGTAATTGTGTGTTTTACGGCGAAAAAAGTGACAACATTCAAGTCGGGTTTAATCGCATCATATTCATCATTAAAATTCAGATTTTCATCCGCATTATATTACATTTTGCATCATCTAAGCCTTATGTTTTTAGAATGCTGACACTAATTTAAGAAAATAACATGAATGAATGCATTTTTAATAATATCAAGCGTCTGCTAAGTAATTGTGTGTTTTACGGTGAAAAAAGACAAAACATTCAAGCCGGGTTTAATCGCATCATATTCATCATTTAAATTCAGATTTTCATCCGCATTATATTACATTTTGCATCATCTAAGCCCAATGTTTATAGAATGCTGACACTAATTTAAGAAAATAACATGAATGAATGCATTTTTAATAATATCAAGCGTCTGCTAAGTAATTGTGTGTTTTACGGCGAAAAAACACACAACATTCAAGTCGGGTTTAATCGCATCATGTTCATCATTAAAATTCAGATTTTCATCCGCATTATATTACATTTTGCATCATCTAAGCCTTATGTTTATAAAATGCTGACACTAATTTAAGAAAATAACATGAATGAATGCATTTTTAATAATATCAAGCGTCTTCTAAGTAATTGTGTGTTTTACGGCGAAAAAAGACACAACATTCAAGTCGGGTTTAATCGCATCATATTCATCATTAAAATTCAGATTTTCATCCGCATGATATTCCATTTTGCATCATCTAAGCCTTATGTTTATAGAATGCTGACACTAATTTAAGAAAATAACATGAATGAATGCATTTTTAATAATATCAAGCGTCTGCTAAGTAATTCTGTGTTTTACGGCGAAAAAAGACACAACATTCAAGTCGGGATTAATCGCATCATATTCATCATTAAAATTCAGATTTTCATCCGCATTATAATACATTTTGCATCATCTAAGCCTAATGTTTATAGAATGCTGACACTAATTTAAGAGAATGACATAAATGAATGCATTTTTAATAATATCAAGCGTCTGCTAAGTAATTTTGTGTTTTACGGCGAAAAAAGACACAACATTCAAGTCGGGTTTAATCGCATCATTAAAATTCAGATTTTCATCCGCATTATATTACATTTTGCATCATCTAAGCCTTATGTTTATAGAATGCTGACACTAATTTAAGAAAATAACATGAATGAATGCATTTTTAATAATATCAAGCGACTGCTAAGTAATTGTGTGTTTTACGGCGAAAAAAGACACAACATTCAAGTCGGGTTTAATAGGATCATATTCATCATCAAAATTCAGATTTTCATCCGCATTATATTACATTTTGCATCATCTAAGACTAAAGTTCATAGAATGCTGACACTAATTTAAGAAAATAACATGAATGAATGCATTTTTAATAATATCAAGCGTCTGCTAAGTAATTGTGTGTTTTACGGCGAAAAAAGACACAACATTCAAGTCGGGTTTAATAGGATCATATTCGTCATTAAAATTCAGATTTTCATCCGCATTATATTACATTTTGCATCATCTAAGCCCAATGTTTATAGAATGCTGACACTAATTTAAGAAAATAACATCAATGAATGCATTTTTAATAATATAAAGCGTCTGCAAATAATTGTGTGTTTTACGGCGAAAAAAGACACAACATTCAAGTCGGGTTTAATCGCATCATATTCATCATTGAAATTCAGATTTTCATCCGCATGATATTATATTTTGCATCATCTAAGCCTAATGTTTATAGAATGCTGACACTAATTTAAGAAAATAACATGAATGAATGCATTTTTAATAATATCAAGCGTCTGCTAAGTAATTGTGTGTTTTACGGCGAAAAAAGACACAACATTCAAGTCGGGTTTAATAGGGTCATATTCATCATTAAAATTCAGATTTTCATCCGCATTATATTACATTTTGCATCATCTAAGACTTATGTTTATAGAATGCTGATATTAATTTAAGAAAATAACATGAATGAATGCATTTTTATTAATATCAAGCGTCTGCTAAGTAATTGTGTGTTTTACGGCGAAAAAAGACACAACATTCAAGTCGGGTTTGATCGCATCATATTAATCATTTAAATTCAGATTTTCATCCGCATTATATTAGATTTTGCATCATCTAAGCCTAATTTTTATAGAATGCTGACATTAATTTAAGAAAATAACCTGAATGAATGCATTTTTATTAATATCAAGCGTCTGCTAAGTAATTGTGTGTTTTACCTCGAAAAAAGTCACAACATTCAAGTCGGGTTTAATCGCATCATATTCATCATTAAAATTCAGATTTTCATCCGCATTATATTACATTTTGCATCATCTAAGCCTTATGTTTATAGAATGCTGACACTAATTTAAGAAAATAACATGAATGAATGCATTTTTAATAATATCAAGCGTCTGCTAAGTAATTGTGTGTTTTACGGCGAAAAAAGACACAACATTCAAGTCGGGTTTAATAGGATCATATTCATCATCAAAATTCAGATTTTCATCCGCATTATATTACATTTTGCATCATCTAAGACTAAAGTTTATAGAATACTGACACTAATTTAAGAAAATAACATGAATGAATGCATTTTTAATAATATCAAGCGTCTGCTAAGTAATTGTGTGTTTTACGGCGAAAAAAGACACAACATTCAAGTCGGGTTTAATCGCATCATATTCATCATTTAAATTCAGATTTTCATCCGCATTATATTAGATTTTGCATCATCTAAGCCTTATGTTTATAGAATGCTGACACTAATTTAAGAAAATAACATGAATGAATGCATTTTTAATAATATCAAGCGTCTGCTAAGTAATTGTGTGTTTTACGGCGAAAAAAGACACAACATTCAAGTCGGGTTTAATAGGGTCATATTCATCATTAAAATTCAGATTTTCATCCGCATTATATTACATTTTGCATCATCTAAGACTTATGTTTATAGAATGCTGATATTAATTTAAGAAAATAACATGAATGAATGCATTTTTATTAATATCAAGCGTCTGCTAAGTAATTGTGTGTTTTACGGCGAAAAAAGACACAACATTCAAGTCGGGTTTAATCGCATCATATTAATCATTTAAATTCAGATTTTCATCCGCATTATATTAGATTTTGCATCATCTAAGCCTAATTTTTATAGAATGCTGACATTAATTTAAGAAAATAACCTGAATGAATGCATTTTTATTAATATCAAGCGTCTGCTAAGTAATTGTGTGTTTTACCTCGAAAAAAGTCACAACATTCAAGTCGGGTTTAATCGCATCATATTCATCATTAAAATTCAGATTTTCATCCGCATTATATTACATTTTGCATCATCTAAGCCTTATGTTTATAGAATGCTGACACTAATTTAAGAAAATAACATGAATGAATGCATTTTTAATAATATCAAGCGTCTGCTAAGTAATTGTGTGTTTTACGGCGAAAAAAGACACAACATTCAAGTCGGGTTTAATAGGATCATATTCATCATCAAAATTCAGATTTTCATCCGCATTATATTACATTTTGCATCATCTAAGACTAAAGTTTATAGAATACTGACACTAATTTAAGAAAATAACATGAATGAATGCATTTTTAATAATATCAAGCGTCTGCTAAGTAATTGTGTGTTTTACGGCGAAAAAAGACACAACATTCAAGTCGGGTTTAATAGGATCATATTCGTCATTAAAATTCAGATTTTCATCCGCATTATATTACATTTTGCATCATCTAAGCCCAATGTTTATAGAATGCTGACACTAATTTAAGAAAATAACATCAATGAATGCATTTTTAATAATATAAAGCGTCTGCAAATAATTGTGTGTTTTACGGCGAAAAAAGACACAACATTCAAGTCGGGTTTAATCGCATCATATTCATCATTGAAATTCAGATTTTCATCCGCATGATATTATATTTTGCATCATCTAAGCGTAATGTTTATAGAATGCTGACACTAATTTAAGAAAATAACATGAATGAATGCATTTTTAATAATATCAAGCGTCTGCTAAGTAATTGTGTGTTTTACGGCGAAAAAAGACACAACATTCAAGTCGGGTTTAATAGGGTCATATTCATCATTAAAATTCAGATTTTCATCCGCATTATATTACATTTTGCATCATCTAAGACTTATGTTTATAGAATGCTGATATTAATTTAAGAAAATAACATGAATGAATGCATTTTTATTAATATCAAGCGTCTGCTAAGTAATTGTGTGTTTTACGGCGTAAAAAGACACAACATTCAAGTCGGGTTTAATCGCATCATATTAATCATTTAAATTCAGATTTTCATCCGCATTATATTAGATTTTGCATCATCTAAGCCTAATTTTTATAGAATGCTGACATTAATTTAAGAAAATAACCTGAATGAATGCATTTTTATTAATATCAAGCGTCTGCTAAGTAATTGTGTGTTTTACCTCGAAAAAAGTCACAACATTCAAGTCGGGTTTAATCGCATCATATTCATCATTAAAATTCAGATTTTCATCCGCATTATATTACATTTTGCATCATCTAAGCCTTATGTTTATAGAATGCTGACACTAATTTAAGAAAATAACATGAATGAATGCATTTTTAATAATATCAAGCGTCTGCTAAGTAATTGTGTGTTTTACGGCGAAAAAAGACACAACATTCAAGTCGGGTTTAATAGGATCATATTCATCATCAAAATTCAGATTTTCATCCGCATTATATTACATTTTGCATCATCTAAGTCTAAAGTTCATAGAATGCTGACACTAATTTAAGAAAATAACATGAATGAATGCATTTTTAATAATATCAAGCGTCTGCTAAGTAATTGTGTGTTTTACGGCGAAAAAAGACACAACATTCAAGTCGGGTTTAATAGGATCATATTCGTCATTAAAATTCAGATTTTCATCCGCATTATATTACATTTTGCATCATCTAAGCCCAATGTTTATAGAATGCTGACACTAATTTAAGAAAATAACATCAATGAATGCATTTTTAATAATATAAAGCGTCTGCAAATAATTGTGTGTTTTACGGCGAAAAAAGACACAACATTCAAGTCGGGTTTAATCGCATCATATTCATCATTGAAATTCAGATTTTCATCCGCATGATATTATATTTTGCATCATCTAAGCCTAATGTTTATAGAATGCTGACACTAATTTAAGAAAATAACATGAATGAATGCATTTTTAATAATATCAAGCGTCTGCTAAGTAATTGTGTGTTTTACGGCGAAAAAAGACACAACATTCAAGTCTGGTTTAATAGGGTCATATTCATCATTAAAATTCAGATTTTCATCCGCATTATATTACATTTTGCATCATCTAAGCCCAATGTTTATAGAATGCTGACACTAATTTAAGAAAATAACATCAATGAATGCATTTTTAATAATATAAAGCGTCTGCAAATAATTGTGTGTTTTACGGCGAAAAAAGACACAACATTCAAGTCGGGTTTAATCGCATCATATTCATCATTGAAATTCAGATTTTCATCCGCATGATATTATATTTTGCATCATCTAAGCCTAATGTTTATAGAATGCTGACACTAATTTAAGAAAATAACATGAATGAATGCATTTTTAATAATATCAAGCGTCTGCTAAGTAATTGTGTGTTTTACGGCGAAAAAAGACACAACATTCAAGTCGGGTTTAATAGGGTCATATTCATCATTAAAATTCAGATTTTCATCCGCATTATATTACATTTTGCATCATCTAAGACTTATGTTTATAGAATGCTGATATTAATTTAAGAAAATAACATGAATGAATGCATTTTTATTAATATCAAGCGTCTGCTAAGTAATTGTGTGTTTTACGGCGTAAAAAGACACAACATTCAAGTCAGGTTTAATCGCATCATATTAATCATTTAAATTCAGATTTTCATCCGCATTATATTAGATTTTGCATCATCTAAGCCTAATTTTTATAGAATGCTGACATTAATTTAAGAAAATAACCTGAATGAATGCATTTTTATTAATATCAAGCGTCTGCTAAGTAATTGTGTGTTTTACCTCGAAAAAAGTCACAACATTCAAGTCGGGTTTAATCGCATCATATTCATCATTAAAATTCAGATTTTCATCCGCATTATATTACATTTTGCATCATCTAAGACTTATGTTTATAGAATGCTGACACTAATTTAAGAAAATAACATGAATGAATGCATTTTTAATAATATCAAGCGTCTGCTAAGTAATTGTGTGTTTTACGGCGAAAAAAGACACAACATTCAAGTCGGGTTTAATAGGATCATATTCATCATCAAAATTCAGATTTTCATCCGCATTATATTACATTTTGCATCATCTAAGACTAAAGTTCATAGAATGCTGACACTAATTTAAGAAAATAACATGAATGAATGCATTTTTAATAATATCAAGCGTCTGCTAAGTAATTGTGTGTTTTACGGCGAAAAAAGACACAACATTCAAGTCGGGTTTAATAGGATCATATTCGTCATTAAAATTCAGATTTTCATCCGCATTATATTACATTTTGCATCATCTAAGCACAATGTTTATAGAATGCTGACACTAATTTAAGAAAATAACATCAATGAATGCATTTTTAATAATATAAAGCGTCTGCAAATAATTGTGTGTTTTACGGCGAAAAAAGACACAACATTCAAGTCGGGTTTAATCGCATCATATTCATCATTGAAATTCAGATTTTCATCCGCATGATATTATATTTTGCATCATCTAAGCCTAATGTTTATAGAATGCTGACACTAATTTAAGAAAATAACATGAATGAATGCATTTTTAATAATATCAAGCGTCTGCTAAGTAATTGTGTGTTTTACGGCGAAAAAAGACACAACATTCAAGTCGGGTTTAATAGGGTCATATTCATCATTAAAATTCAGATTTTCATCCGCATTATATTACATTTTGCATCATCTAAGACTTATGTTTATAGAATGCTGATATTAATTTAAGAAAATAACATGAATGAATGCATTTTTATTAATATCAAGCGTCTGCTAAGTAATTGTGTGTTTTACGGCGTAAAAAGACACAACATTCAAGTCGGGTTTAATCGCATCATATTAATCATTTAAATTCAGATTTTCATCCGCATTATATTAGATTTTGCATCATCTAAGCCTAATTTTTATAGAATGCTGACATTAATTTAAGAAAATAACCTGAATGAATGCATTTTTATTAATATCAAGCGTCTGCTAAGTAATTGTGTGTTTTACCTCGAAAAAAGTCACAACATTCAAGTCGGGTTTAATCGCATCATATTCATCATTAAAATTCAGATTTTCATCCGCATTATATTACATTTTGCATCATCTAAGCCTTATGTTTATAGAATGCTGACACTAATTTAAGAAAATAACATGAATGAATGCATTTTTAATAATATCAAGCGTCTGCTAAGTAATTGTGTGTTTTACGGCGAAAGAAGACACAACATTCAAGTCGGGTTTAATAGGATCATATTCATCATCAAAATTCAGATTTTCATCCGCATTATATTACATTTTGCATCATCTAAGACTAAAGTTTATAGAATACTGACACTAATTTAAGAAAATAACATGAATGAATGCATTTTTAATAATATCAAGCGTCTGCTAAGTAATTGTGTGTTTTACGGCGAAAAAAGACACAACATTCAAGTCGGGTTTAATCGCATCATATTCATCATTTAAATTCAGATTTTCATCCGCATTATATTAGATTTTGCATCATCCACGCCTAATGTTTATAGAATGCTGACATTAATTTAAGAAAATAACCTGAATGAATGCATTTTTATTAATATCAAGCGTCTGCTAAGTAATTGTGTGTTTTACGGCGAAAAAAGACACAACATTCAAGTCGGGTTTAATAGGATCATATTCGTCATTAAAATTCAGATTTTCATCCGCATTATATTACATTTTGCATCATCTAAGCCCAATGTTTATAGAATGCTGACACTAATTTAAGAAAATAACATCAATGAATGCATTTTTAATAATATAAAGCGTCTGCAAATAATTGTGTGTTTTACGGCGAAAAAAGACACAACATTCAAGTCGGGTTTAATCGCATCATATTCATCATTGAAATTCAGATTTTCATCCGCATGATATTATATTTTGCATCATCTAAGCGTAATGTTTATAGAATGCTGACACTAATTTAAGAAAATAACATGAATGAATGCATTTTTAATAATATCAAGCGTCTGCTAAGTAATTGTGTGTTTTACGGCGAAAAAAGACACAACATTCAAGTCGGGTTTAATCGCATAATATTCATCATTAAAATTCAGATTTTCATCCGCATTATATTACATTTTGCATCATCTAAGACTTATGTTTATAGAATGCTGATATTAATTTAAGAAAATAACATGAATGAATGCATTTTTATTAATATCAAGCGTCTGCTAAGTAATTGTGTGTTTTACGGCGTAAAAAGACACAACATTCAAGTCGGGTTTAATCGCATCATATTAATCATTTAAATTCAGATTTTCATCCGCATTATATTAGATTTTGCATCATCTAAGCCTAATTTTTATAGAATGCTGACATTAATTTAAGAAAATAACCTGAATGAATGCATTTTTATTAATATCAAGCGTCTGCTAAGTAATTGTGTGTTTTACCTCGAAAAAAGTCACAACATTCAAGTCGGGTTTAATCGCATCATATTCATCATTAAAATTCAGATTTTCATCCGCATTATATTACATTTTGCATCATCTAAGCCTTATGTTTATAGAATGCTGACACTAATTTAAGAAAATAACATGAATGAATGCATTTTTAATAATATCAAGCGTCTGCTAAGTAATTGTGTGTTTTACGGCGAAAGAAGACACAACATTCAAGTCGGGTTTAATAGGATCATATTCATCATCAAAATTCAGATTTTCATCCGCATTATATTACATTTTGCATCATCTAAGACTAAAGTTTATAGAATACTGACACTAATTTAAGAAAATAACATGAATGAATGCATTTTTAATAATATCAAGCGTCTGCTAAGTAATTGTGTGTTTTACGGCGAAAAAAGACACAACATTCAAGTCGGGTTTAATCGCATCATATTCATCATTTAAATTCAGATTTTCATCCGCATTATATTAGATTTTGCATCATCTAAGCCTTATGTTTATAGAATGCTGACACTAATTTAAGAAAATAACATGAATGAATGCATTTTTAATAATATCAAGCGTCTGCTAAGTAATTGTGTGTTTTACGGCGAAAAAAGACACAACATTCAAGTCGGGTTTAATAGGGTCATATTCATCATTAAAATTCAGATTTTCATCCGCATTATATTACATTTTGCATCATCTAAGACTTATGTTTATAGAATGCTGATATTAATTTAAGAAAATAACATGAATGAATGCATTTTTATTAATATCAAGCGTCTGCTAAGTAATTGTGTGTTTTACGGCGAAAAAAGACACAACATTCAAGTCGGGTTTAATCGCATCATATTAATCATTTAAATTCAGATTTTCATCCGCATTATATTAGATTTTGCATCATCTAAGCCTAATTTTTATAGAATGCTGACATTAATTTAAGAAAATAACCTGAATGAATGCATTTTTATTAATATCAAGCGTCTGCTAAGTAATTGTGTGTTTTACCTCGAAAAAAGTCACAACATTCAAGTCGGGTTTAATCGCATCATATTCATCATTAAAATTCAGATTTTCATCCGCATTATATTACATTTTGCATCATCTAAGCCTTATGTTTATAGAATGCTGACACTAATTTAAGAAAATAACATGAATGAATGCATTTTTAATAATATCAAGCGTCTGCTAAGTAATTGTGTGTTTTACGGCGAAAAAAGACACAACATTCAAGTCGGGTTTAATAGGATCATATTCATCATCAAAATTCAGATTTTCATCCGCATTATATTACATTTTGCATCATCTAAGACTAAAGTTTATAGAATACTGACACTAATTTAAGAAAATAACATGAATGAATGCATTTTTAATAATATCAAGCGTCTGCTAAGTAATTGTGTGTTTTACGGCGAAAAAAGACACAACATTCAAGTCGGGTTTAATAGGATCATATTCGTCATTAAAATTCAGATTTTCATCCGCATTATATTACATTTTGCATCATCTAAGCCCAATGTTTATAGAATGCTGACACTAATTTAAGAAAATAACATCAATGAATGCATTTTTAATAATATAAAGCGTCTGCAAATAATTGTGTGTTTTACGGCGAAAAAAGACACAACATTCAAGTCGGGTTTAATCGCATCATATTCATCATTGAAATTCAGATTTTCATCCGCATGATATTATATTTTGCATCATCTAAGCGTAATGTTTATAGAATGCTGACACTAATTTAAGAAAATAACATGAATGAATGCATTTTTAATAATATCAAGCGTCTGCTAAGTAATTGTGTGTTTTACGGCGAAAAAAGACACAACATTCAAGTCGGGTTTAATAGGGTCATATTCATCATTAAAATTCAGATTTTCATCCGCATTATATTACATTTTGCATCATCTAAGACTTATGTTTATAGAATGCTGATATTAATTTAAGAAAATAACATGAATGAATGCATTTTTATTAATATCAAGCGTCTGCTAAGTAATTGTGTGTTTTACGGCGTAAAAAGACACAACATTCAAGTCGGGTTTAATCGCATCATATTAATCATTTAAATTCAGATTTTCATCCGCATTATATTAGATTTTGCATCATCTAAGCCTAATTTTTATAGAATGCTGACATTAATTTAAGAAAATAACCTGAATGAATGCATTTTTATTAATATCAAGCGTCTGCTAAGTAATTGTGTGTTTTACCTCGAAAAAAGTCACAACATTCAAGTCGGGTTTAATCGCATCATATTCATCATTAAAATTCAGATTTTCATCCGCATTATATTACATTTTGCATCATCTAAGCCTTATGTTTATAGAATGCTGACACTAATTTAAGAAAATAACATGAATGAATGCATTTTTAATAATATCAAGCGTCTGCTAAGTAATTGTGTGTTTTACGGCGAAAAAAGACACAACATTCAAGTCGGGTTTAATAGGATCATATTCATCATCAAAATTCAGATTTTCATCCGCATTATATTACATTTTGCATCATCTAAGTCTAAAGTTCATAGAATGCTGACACTAATTTAAGAAAATAACATGAATGAATGCATTTTTAATAATATCAAGCGTCTGCTAAGTAATTGTGTGTTTTACGGCGAAAAAAGACACAACATTCAAGTCGGGTTTAATAGGATCATATTCGTCATTAAAATTCAGATTTTCATCCGCATTATATTACATTTTGCATCATCTAAGCCCAATGTTTATAGAATGCTGACACTAATTTAAGAAAATAACATCAATGAATGCATTTTTAATAATATAAAGCGTCTGCAAATAATTGTGTGTTTTACGGCGAAAAAAGACACAACATTCAAGTCGGGTTTAATCGCATCATATTCATCATTGAAATTCAGATTTTCATCCGCATGATATTATATTTTGCATCATCTAAGCCTAATGTTTATAGAATGCTGACACTAATTTAAGAAAATAACATGAATGAATGCATTTTTAATAATATCAAGCGTCTGCTAAGTAATTGTGTGTTTTACGGCGAAAAAAGACACAACATTCAAGTCTGGTTTAATAGGGTCATATTCATCATTAAAATTCAGATTTTCATCCGCATTATATTACATTTTGCATCATCTAAGCCCAATGTTTATAGAATGCTGACACTAATTTAAGAAAATAACATCAATGAATGCATTTTTAATAATATAAAGCGTCTGCAAATAATTGTGTGTTTTACGGCGAAAAAAGACACAACATTCAAGTCGGGTTTAATCGCATCATATTCATCATTGAAATTCAGATTTTCATCCGCATGATATTATATTTTGCATCATCTAAGCCTAATGTTTATAGAATGCTGACACTTATTTAAGAAAATAACATGAATGAATGCATTTTTAATAATATCAAGCGTCTGCTAAATAATTGTGTGTTTTACGGCGAAAAAAGACACAACATTCAAGTCGGGTTTAATAGGGTCATATTCATCATTAAAATTCAGATTTTCATCCGCATTATATTACATTTTGCATCATCTAAGACTTATGTTGATAGAATGCTGATATTAATTTAAGAAAATAACATGAATGAATGCATTTTTATTAATATCAAGCGTCTGCTAAGTAATTGTGTGTTTTACGGCGTAAAAAGACACAACATTCAAGTCAGGTTTAATCGCATCATATTAATCATTTAAATTCAGATTTTCATCCGCATTATATTAGATTTTGCATCATCTAAGCCTAATTTTTATAGAATGCTGACATTAATTTAAGAAAATAACCTGAATGAATGCATTTTTATTAATATCAAGCGTCTGCTAAGTAATTGTGTGTTTTACCTCGAAAAAAGTCACAACATTCAAGTCGGGTTTAATCGCATCATATTCATCATTAAAATTCAGATTTTCATCCGCATTATATTACATTTTGCATCATCTAAGACTTATGTTTATAGAATGCTGACACTAATTTAAGAAAATAACATGAATGAATGCATTTTTAATAATATCAAGCGTCTGCTAAGTAATTGTGTGTTTTACGGCGAAAAAAGACACAACATTCAAGTCGGGTTTAATAGGATCATATTCATCATCAAAATTCAGATTTTCATCCGCATTATATTACATTTTGCATCATCTAAGACTAAAGTTCATAGAATGCTGACACTAATTTAAGAAAATAACATGAATGAATGCATTTTTAATAATATCAAGCGTCTGCTAAGTAATTGTGTGTTTTACGGCGAAAAAAGACACAACATTCAAGTCGGGTTTAATAGGATCATATTCGTCATTAAAATTCAGATTTTCATCCGCATTATATTACATTTTGCATCATCTAAGCACAATGTTTATAGAATGCTGACACTAATTTAAGAAAATAACATCAATGAATGCATTTTTAATAATATAAAGCGTCTGCAAATAATTGTGTGTTTTACGGCGAAAAAAGACACAACATTCAAGTCGGGTTTAATCGCATCATATTCATCATTGAAATTCAGATTTTCATCCGCATGATATTATATTTTGCATCATCTAAGCCTAATGTTTATAGAATGCTGACACTAATTTAAGAAAATAACATGAATGAATGCATTTTTAATAATATCAAGCGTCTGCTAAGTAATTGTGTGTTTTACGGCGAAAAAAGACACAACATTCAAGTCGGGTTTAATAGGGTCATATTCATCATTAAAATTCAGATTTTCATCCGCATTATATTACATTTTGCATCATCTAAGACTTATGTTTATAGAATGCTGATATTAATTTAAGAAAATAACATGAATGAATGCATTTTTATTAATATCAAGCGTCTGCTAAGTAATTGTGTGTTTTACGGCGTAAAAAGACACAACATTCAAGTCGGGTTTAATCGCATCATATTAATCATTTAAATTCAGATTTTCATCCGCATTATATTAGATTTTGCATCATCTAAGCCTAATTTTTATAGAATGCTGACATTAATTTAAGAAAATAACCTGAATGAATGCATTTTTATTAATATCAAGCGTCTGCTAAGTAATTGTGTGTTTTACCTCGAAAAAAGTCACAACATTCAAGTCGGGTTTAATCGCATCATATTCATCATTAAAATTCAGATTTTCATCCGCATTATATTACATTTTGCATCATCTAAGCCTTATGTTTATAGAATGCTGACACTAATTTAAGAAAATAACATGAATGAATGCATTTTTAATAATATCAAGCGTCTGCTAAGTAATTGTGTGTTTTACGGCGAAAGAAGACACAACATTCAAGTCGGGTTTAATAGGATCATATTCATCATCAAAATTCAGATTTTCATCCGCATTATATTACATTTTGCATCATCTAAGACTAAAGTTTATAGAATACTGACACTAATTTAAGAAAATAACATGAATGAATGCATTTTTAATAATATCAAGCGTCTGCTAAGTAATTGTGTGTTTTACGGCGAAAAAAGACACAACATTCAAGTCGGGTTTAATCGCATCATATTCATCATTTAAATTCAGATTTTCATCCGCATTATATTAGATTTTGCATCATCCACGCCTAATGTTTATAGAATGCTGACATTAATTTAAGAAAATAACCTGAATGAATGCATTTTTATTAATATCAAGCGTCTGCTAAGTAATTGTGTGTTTTACGGCGAAAAAAGACACAACATTCAAGTCGGGTTTAATAGGATCATATTCGTCATTAAAATTCAGATTTTCATCCGCATTATATTACATTTTGCATCATCTAAGCCCAATGTTTATAGAATGCTGACACTAATTTAAGAAAATAACATCAATGAATGCATTTTTAATAATATAAAGCGTCTGCAAATAATTGTGTGTTTTACGGCGAAAAAAGACACAACATTCAAGTCGGGTTTAATCGCATCATATTCATCATTGAAATTCAGATTTTCATCCGCATGATATTATATTTTGCATCATCTAAGCGTAATGTTTATAGAATGCTGACACTAATTTAAGAAAATAACATGAATGAATGCATTTTTAATAATATCAAGCGTCTGCTAAGTAATTGTGTGTTTTACGGCGAAAAAAGACACAACATTCAAGTCGGGTTTAATCGCATAATATTCATCATTAAAATTCAGATTTTCATCCGCATTATATTACATTTTGCATCATCTAAGACTTATGTTTATAGAATGCTGATATTAATTTAAGAAAATAACATGAATGAATGCATTTTTATTAATATCAAGCGTCTGCTAAGTAATTGTGTGTTTTACGGCGTAAAAGACACAACATTCAAGTCAGGTTTAATCGCATCATATTAATCATTTAAATTCAGATTTTCATCCGCATTATATTAGATTTTGCATCATCTAAGCCTAATTTTTATAGAATGCTGACATTAATTTAAGAAAATAACCTGAATGAATGCATTTTTATTAATATCAAGCGTCTGCTAAGTAATTGTGTGTTTTACCTCGAAAAAGTCACAACATTCAAGTCGGGTTTAATCGCATCATATTCATCATTAAAATTCAGATTTTCATCCGCATTATATTACATTTTGCATCATCTAAGACTTATGTTTATAGAATGCTGACACTAATTTAAGAAAATAACATGAATGAATGCATTTTTAATAATATCAAGCGTCTGCTAAGTAATTGTGTGTTTTACGGCGAAAAAAGACACAACATTCAAGTCGGGTTTAATAGGATCATATTCATCATCAAAATTCAGATTTTCATCCGCATTATATTACATTTTGCATCATCTAAGACTAAAGTTCATAGAATGCTGACACTAATTTAAGAAAATAACATGAATGAATGCATTTTTAATAATATCAAGCGTCTGCTAAGTAATTGTGTGTTTTACACGGCGAAAAAAGACACAACATTCAAGTCGGGTTTAATAGGATCATATTCGTCATTAAAATTCAGATTTTCATCCGCATTATATTACATTTTGCATCATCTAAGCACAATGTTTATAGAATGCTGACACTAATTTAAGAAAATAACATCAATGAATGCATTTTTAATAATATAAAGCGTCTGCAAATAATTGTGTGTTTTACGGCGAAAAAAGACACAACATTCAAGTCGGGTTTAATCGCATCATATTCATCATTGAAATTCAGATTTTCATCCGCATGATATTATATTTTGCATCATCTAAGCCTAATGTTTATAGAATGCTGACACTAATTTAAGAAAATAACATGAATGAATGCATTTTTAATAATATCAAGCGTCTGCTAAGTAATTGTGTGTTTTACGGCGAAAAAAGACACAACATTCAAGTCGGGTTTAATAGGGTCATATTCATCATTAAAATTCAGATTTTCATCCGCATTATATTACATTTTGCATCATCTAAGACTTATGTTTATAGAATGCTGATATTAATTTAAGAAAATAACATGAATGAATGCATTTTTATTAATATCAAGCGTCTGCTAAGTAATTGTGTGTTTTACGGCGTAAAAAGACACAACATTCAAGTCGGGTTTAATCGCATCATATTAATCATTTAAATTCAGATTTTCATCCGCATTATATTAGATTTTGCATCATCTAAGCCTAATTTTTATAGAATGCTGACATTAATTTAAGAAAATAACCTGAATGAATGCATTTTTATTAATATCAAGCGTCTGCTAAGTAATTGTGTGTTTTACCTCGAAAAAAGTCACAACATTCAAGTCGGGTTTAATCGCATCATATTCATCATTAAAATTCAGATTTTCATCCGCATTATATTACATTTTGCATCATCTAAGCCTTATGTTTATAGAATGCTGACACTAATTTAAGAAAATAACATGAATGAATGCATTTTTAATAATATCAAGCGTCTGCTAAGTAATTGTGTGTTTTACGGCGAAAGAAGACACAACATTCAAGTCGGGTTTAATAGGATCATATTCATCATCAAAATTCAGATTTTCATCCGCATTATATTACATTTTGCATCATCTAAGACTAAAGTTTATAGAATACTGACACTAATTTAAGAAAATAACATGAATGAATGCATTTTTAATAATATCAAGCGTCTGCTAAGTAATTGTGTGTTTTACGGCGAAAAAAGACACAACATTCAAGTCGGGTTTAATCGCATCATATTCATCATTTAAATTCAGATTTTCATCCGCATTATATTAGATTTTGCATCATCCACGCCTAATGTTTATAGAATGCTGACATTAATTTAAGAAAATAACCTGAATGAATGCATTTTTATTAATATCAAGCGTCTGCTAAGTAATTGTGTGTTTTACGGCGAAAAAAGACACAACATTCAAGTCGGGTTTAATAGGATCATATTCGTCATTAAAATTCAGATTTTCATCCGCATTATATTACATTTTGCATCATCTAAGCCCAATGTTTATAGAATGCTGACACTAATTTAAGAAAATAACATCAATGAATGCATTTTTAATAATATAAAGCGTCTGCAAATAATTGTGTGTTTTACGGCGAAAAAAGACACAACATTCAAGTCGGGTTTAATCGCATCATATTCATCATTGAAATTCAGATTTTCATCCGCATGATATTATATTTTGCATCATCTAAGCGTAATGTTTATAGAATGCTGACACTAATTTAAGAAAATAACATGAATGAATGCATTTTTAATAATATCAAGCGTCTGCTAAGTAATTGTGTGTTTTACGGCGAAAAAAGACACAACATTCAAGTCGGGTTTAATCGCATAATATTCATCATTAAAATTCAGATTTTCATCCGCATTATATTACATTTTGCATCATCTAAGACTTATGTTTATAGAATGCTGATATTAATTTAAGAAAATAACATGAATGAATGCATTTTTATTAATATCAAGCGTCTGCTAAGTAATTGTGTGTTTTACGGCGTAAAAAGACACAACATTCAAGTCGGGTTTAATCGCATCATATTAATCATTTAAATTCAGATTTTCATCCGCATTATATTAGATTTTGCATCATCTAAGCCTAATTTTTATAGAATGCTGACATTAATTTAAGAAAATAACCTGAATGAATGCATTTTTATTAATATCAAGCGTCTGCTAAGTAATTGTGTGTTTTACCTCGAAAAAAGTCACAACATTCAAGTCGGGTTTAATCGCATCATATTCATCATTAAAATTCAGATTTTCATCCGCATTATATTACATTTTGCATCATCTAAGCCTTATGTTTATAGAATGCTGACACTAATTTAAGAAAATAACATGAATGAATGCATTTTTAATAATATCAAGCGTCTGCTAAGTAATTGTGTGTTTTACGGCGAAAGAAGACACAACATTCAAGTCGGGTTTAATAGGATCATATTCATCATCAAAATTCAGATTTTCATCCGCATTATATTACATTTTGCATCATCTAAGACTAAAGTTTATAGAATACTGACACTAATTTAAGAAAATAACATGAATGAATGCATTTTTAATAATATCAAGCGTCTGCTAAGTAATTGTGTGTTTTACGGCGAAAAAAGACACAACATTCAAGTCGGGTTTAATCGCATCATATTCATCATTTAAATTCAGATTTTCATCCGCATTATATTAGATTTTGCATCATCCACGCCTAATGTTTATAGAATGCTGACATTAATTTAAGAAAATAACCTGAATGAATGCATTTTTATTAATATCAAGCGTCTGCTAAGTAATTGTGTGTTTTACGGCGAAAAAAGACACAACATTCAAGTCGGGTTTAATAGGATCATATTCGTCATTAAAATTCAGATTTTCATCCGCATTATATTACATTTTGCATCATCTAAGCCCAATGTTTATAGAATGCTGACACTAATTTAAGAAAATAACATCAATGAATGCATTTTTAATAATATAAAGCGTCTGCAAATAATTGTGTGTTTTACGGCGAAAAAAGACACAACATTCAAGTCGGGTTTAATCGCATCATATTCATCATTGAAATTCAGATTTTCATCCGCATGATATTATATTTTGCATCATCTAAGCGTAATGTTTATAGAATGCTGACACTAATTTAAGAAAATAACATGAATGAATGCATTTTTAATAATATCAAGCGTCTGCTAAGTAATTGTGTGTTTTACGGCGAAAAAAGACACAACATTCAAGTCGGGTTTAATCGCATAATATTCATCATTAAAATTCAGATTTTCATCCGCATTATATTACATTTTGCATCATCTAAGACTTATGTTTATAGAATGCTGATATTAATTTAAGAAAATAACATGAATGAATGCATTTTTATTAATATCAAGCGTCTGCTAAGTAATTGTGTGTTTTACGGCGTAAAAAGACACAACATTCAAGTCGGGTTTAATCGCATCATATTAATCATTTAAATTCAGATTTTCATCCGCATTATATTAGATTTTGCATCATCTAAGCCTAATTTTTATAGAATGCTGACATTAATTTAAGAAAATAACCTGAATGAATGCATTTTTATTAATATCAAGCGTCTGCTAAGTAATTGTGTGTTTTACCTCGAAAAAAGTCACAACATTCAAGTCGGGTTTAATCGCATCATATTCATCATTAAAATTCAGATTTTCATCCGCATTATATTACATTTTGCATCATCTAAGCCTTATGTTTATAGAATGCTGACACTAATTTAAGAAAATAACATGAATGAATGCATTTTTAATAATATCAAGCGTCTGCTAAGTAATTGTGTGTTTTACGGCGAAAAAAGACACAACATTCAAGTCGGGTTTAATAGGATCATATTCATCATCAAAATTCAGATTTTCATCCGCATTATATTACATTTTGCATCATCTAAGCCCAATGTTTATAGAATGCTGACACTAATTTAAGAAAATAACATCAATGAATGCATTTTTAATAATATAAAGCGTCTGCAAATAATTGTGTGTTTTACGGCGAAAAAAGACACAACATTCAAGTCGGGTTTAATCGCATCATATTCATCATTGAAATTCAGATTTTCATCCGCATGATATTATATTTTGCATCATCTAAGCGTAATGTTTATAGAATGCTGACACTAATTTAAGAAAATAACATGAATGAATGCATTTTTAATAATATCAAGCGTCTGCTAAGTAATTGTGTGTTTTACGGCGAAAAAAGACACAACATTCAAGTCGGGTTTAATCGCATAATATTCATCATTAAAATTCAGATTTTCATCCGCATTATATTACATTTTGCATCATCTAAGACTTATGTTTATAGAATGCTGATATTAATTTAAGAAAATAACATGAATGAATGCATTTTTATTAATATCAAGCGTCTGCTAAGTAATTGTGTGTTTTACGGCGTAAAAAGACACAACATTCAAGTCGGGTTTAATCGCATCATATTAATCATTTAAATTCAGATTTTCATCCGCATTATATTAGATTTTGCATCATCTAAGCCTAATTTTTATAGAATGCTGACATTAATTTAAGAAAATAACCTGAATGAATGCATTTTTATTAATATCAAGCGTCTGCTAAGTAATTGTGTGTTTTACCTCGAAAAAAGTCACAACATTCAAGTCGGGTTTAATCGCATCATATTCATCATTAAAATTCAGATTTTCATCCGCATTATATTACATTTTGCATCATCTAAGCCTTATGTTTATAGAATGCTGACACTAATTTAAGAAAATAACATGAATGAATGCATTTTTAATAATATCAAGCGTCTGCTAAGTAATTGTGTGTTTTACGGCGAAAGAAGACACAACATTCAAGTCGGGTTTAATAGGATCATATTCATCATCAAAATTCAGATTTTCATCCGCATTATATTACATTTTGCATCATCTAAGACTAAAGTTTATAGAATACTGACACTAATTTAAGAAAATAACATGAATGAATGCATTTTTAATAATATCAAGCGTCTGCTAAGTAATTGTGTGTTTTACGGCGAAAAAAGACACAACATTCAAGTCGGGTTTAATCGCATCATATTCATCATTTAAATTCAGATTTTCATCCGCATTATATTAGATTTTGCATCATCCACGCCTAATGTTTATAGAATGCTGACATTAATTTAAGAAAATAACCTGAATGAATGCATTTTTATTAATATCAAGCGTCTGCTAAGTAATTGTGTGTTTTACGGCGAAAAAAGACACAACATTCAAGTCGGGTTTAATAGGATCATATTCGTCATTAAAATTCAGATTTTCATCCGCATTATATTACATTTTGCATCATCTAAGCCCAATGTTTATAGAATGCTGACACTAATTTAAGAAAATAACATCAATGAATGCATTTTTAATAATATAAAGCGTCTGCAAATAATTGTGTGTTTTACGGCGAAAAAAGACACAACATTCAAGTCGGGTTTAATCGCATCATATTCATCATTGAAATTCAGATTTTCATCCGCATGATATTATATTTTGCATCATCTAAGCGTAATGTTTATAGAATGCTGACACTAATTTAAGAAAATAACATGAATGAATGCATTTTTAATAATATCAAGCGTCTGCTAAGTAATTGTGTGTTTTACGGCGAAAAAAGACACAACATTCAAGTCGGGTTTAATCGCATAATATTCATCATTAAAATTCAGATTTTCATCCGCATTATATTACATTTTGCATCATCTAAGACTTATGTTTATAGAATGCTGATATTAATTTAAGAAAATAACATGAATGAATGCATTTTTATTAATATCAAGCGTCTGCTAAGTAATTGTGTGTTTTACGGCGTAAAAAGACACAACATTCAAGTCGGGTTTAATCGCATCATATTAATCATTTAAATTCAGATTTTCATCCGCATTATATTAGATTTTGCATCATCTAAGCCTAATTTTTATAGAATGCTGACATTAATTTAAGAAAATAACCTGAATGAATGCATTTTTATTAATATCAAGCGTCTGCTAAGTAATTGTGTGTTTTACCTCGAAAAAAGTCACAACATTCAAGTCGGGTTTAATCGCATCATATTCATCATTAAAATTCAGATTTTCATCCGCATTATATTACATTTTGCATCATCTAAGCCTTATGTTTATAGAATGCTGACACTAATTTAAGAAAATAACATGAATGAATGCATTTTTAATAATATCAAGCGTCTGCTAAGTAATTGTGTGTTTTACGGCGAAAAAAGACACAACATTCAAGTCGGGTTTAATAGGATCATATTCATCATCAAAATTCAGATTTTCATCCGCATTATATTACATTTTGCATCATCTAAGACTAAAGTTCATAGAATGCTGACACTAATTTAAGAAAATAACATGAATGAATGCATTTTTAATAATATCAAGCGTCTGCTAAGTAATTGTGTGTTTTACGGCGAAAAAAGACACAACATTCAAGTCGGGTTTAATAGGATCATATTCGTCATTAAAATTCAGATTTTCATCCGCATTATATTACATTTTGCATCATCTAAGCCCAATGTTTATAGAATGCTGACACTAATTTAAGAAAATAACATCAATGAATGCATTTTTAATAATATAAAGCGTCTGCAAATAATTGTGTGTTTTACGGCGAAAAAAGACACAACATTCAAGTCGGGTTTAATCGCATCATATTCATCATTGAAATTCAGATTTTCATCCGCATGATATTATATTTTGCATCATCTAAGCCTAATGTTTATAGAATGCTGACACTAATTTAAGAAAATAACATGAATGAATGCATTTTTAATAATATCAAGCGTCTGCTAAGTAATTGTGTGTTTTACGGCGAAAAAAGACACAACATTCAAGTCTGGTTTAATAGGGTCATATTCATCATTAAAATTCAGATTTCCATCCGCATTATATTACATTTTGCATCATCTATGCCCAATGTTTATAGAATGCTGACACTAATTTAAGAAAATAACATCAATGAATGCATTTTTAATAATATAAAGCGTCTGCAAATAATTGTGTGTTTTACGGCGAAAAAAGACACAACATTCAAGTCGGGTTTAATCGCATCATATTCATCATTGAAATTCAGATTTTCATCCGCATGATATTATATTTTGCATCATCTAAGCCTAATGTTTATAGAATGCTGACACTAATTTAAGAAAATAACATGAATGAATGCATTTTTAATAATATCAAGCGTCTGCTAAGTAATTGTGTGTTTTACGGCGAAAAAAGACACAACATTCAAGTCGGGTTTAATAGGGTCATATTCATCATTAAAATTCAGATTTTCATCCGCATTATATTACATTTTGCATCATCTAAAACTTATGTTTATAGAATGCTGATATTAATTTAAGAAAATAACATGACTGAATGCATTTTTATTAATATCAAGCGTCTGCTAAGTAATTGTGTGTTTTACGGCGTAAAAAGACACAACATTCAAGTCGGGTTTAATCGCATCATATTAATCATTTAAATTCAGATTTTCATCCGCATTATATTAGATTTTGCATCATCTAAGCCTAATTTTTATAGAATGCTGACATTAATTTAAGAAAATAACCTGAATGAATGCATTTTTATTAATATCAAGCGTCTGCTAAGTAATTGTGTGTTTTACCTCGAAAAAAGTCACAACATTCAAGTCGGGTTTAATCGCATCATATTCATCATTAAAATTCAGATTTTCATCCGCATTATATTACATTTTGCATCATCTAAGCCTTATGTTTATAGAATGCTGACACTAATTTAAGAAAATAACATGAATGAATGCATTTTTAATAATATCAAGCGTCTGCTAAGTAATTGTGTGTTTTACGTCGAAAAAAGACACAACATTCAAGTCGGGTTTAATAGGATCATATTCATCATCAAAATTCAGATTTTCATCCGCATTATATTACATTTTGCATCATCTAAGACTAAAGTTCATAGAATGCTGCCACTAATTTAAGAAAATAACATGAATGAATGCATTTTTAATAATATCAAGCGTCTGCTAAGTAATTGTGTGTTTTACGGCGAAAAAAGACACAACATTCAAGTCGGGTTTAATAGGATCATATTCGTCATTAAAATTCAGATTTTCATCCGCATTATATTACATTTTGCATCATCTAAGCCCAATGTTTATAGAATGCTGACACTAATTTAAGAAAATAACATCAATGAATGCATTTTTAATAATATAAAGCGTCTGCAAATAATTGTGTGTTTTACGGCGAAAAAAGACACAACATTCAAGTCGGGTTTAATCGCATCATATTCATCATTGAAATTCAGATTTTCATCCGCATGATATTATATTTTGCATCATCTAAGCCTAATGTTTATAGAATGCTGACACTAATTTAAGAAAATAACATGAATGAATGCATTTTTAATAATATCAAGCGTCTGCTAAGTAATTGTGTGTTTTACGGCGAAAAAAGACACAACATTCAAGTCGGGTTTAATAGGGTCATATTCATCATTAAAATTCAGATTTTCATCCGCATTATATTACATTTTGCATCATCTAAGACTTATGTTTATAGAATGCTGATATTAATTTAAGAAAATAACATGAATGAATGCATTTTTATTAATATCAAGCGTCTGCTAAGTAATTGTGTGTTTTACGGCGTAAAAAGACACAACATTCAAGTCGGGTTTAATCGCATCATATTAATCATTTAAATTCAGATTTTCATCCGCATTATATTAGATTTTGCATCATCTAAGCCTAATTTTTATAGAATGCTGACATTAATTTAAGAAAATAACCTGAATGAATGCATTTTTATTAATATCAAGCGTCTGCTAAGTAATTGTGTGTTTTACCACGAAAAAAGTCACAACATTCAAGTCGGGTTTAATCGCATCATATTCATCATTAAAATTCAGATTTTCATCCGCATTATATTACATTTTGCATCATCTAAGCCTTATGTTTATAGAATGCTGACACTAATTTAAGAAAATAACATGAATGAATGCATTTTTAATAATATCAAGCGTCTGCTAAGTAATTGTGTGTTTTACGGCGAAAAAAGACACAACATTCAAGTCGGGTTTAATAGGATCATATTCATCATCAAAATTCAGATTTTCATCCGCATTATATTACATTTTGCATCATCTAAGACTAAAGTTTATAGAATACTGACACTAATTTAAGAAAATAACATGAATGAATGCATTTTTAATAATATCAAGCGTCTGCTAAGTAATTGTGTGTTTTACGGCGAAAAAAGACACAACATTCAAGTCGGGTTTAATCGCATCATATTCATCATTTAAATTCAGATTTTCATCCGCATTATATTAGATTTTGCATCATCCACGCCTAATGTTTATAGAATGCTGACATTAATTTAAGAAAATAACCTGAATGAATGCATTTTTATTAATATCAAGCGTCTGCTAAGTAATTGTGTGTTTTACGGCGAAAAAAGACACAACATTCAAGTCGGGTTTAATAGGATCATATTCATCATTAAAATTCAGATTTTCATCCTCATTATATTACATTTTGCATCATCTAAGCCTTATGTTTATAGAATGCTGACACTAATTTAAGAAAATAACATGAATGAATGCATTTTCTATGAATATCAAGCGTCATCTAAGTAATTGTGTGTTTTACGGCGAAAAAAGACACAACATTCAAGTCGGGTTTAATAGGATCATATTCATCATTAAAATTCAGATTTTCATCCGCATTATATTACATTTTGCATCATCGAAGCCTAATGTTTATAGAATGCTGATACTAATTTAAGAAAATAACATGAATGAATGCATTTTTAATAATATCAAGCGTCTGCTAAGTAATTGTGTGTTTTACGGCGAAAAAAGACACAACATTCAAGTCGGGTGTAATCGCATCATATTCATCATTTAAATTCAGATTTTCATCCGCATTATATTAGATTTTGCATCATCTAAGCCTAATGTTTATCGAATGCTGACACTAATTTAAGAAAATAACATCAATGAATGCATTTTTAATAATATCAAGCGACTGCTAAGTAATTCTGTGTTTTACGGCGAAAAAAGACACAACATTCAAGTCGGGTTTAATAGGATCATATTCATCATTAAAATTCAGATTTTCATCCGCATTATATTACATTTTGCATCATCTAAGCCTTATGTTTATAGAATGCTGACACTAATTTAAGAAAATAACATGAATGAATGCATTTTTATGAATATCAAGCGTCATCTAAGTAATTGTGTGTTTTACGGCGAAAAAAGATACAATATTCAAGTCGGGTATAATCGCATCATATTCATCATTAAAATTCAGATTTTCATCCGCATTATATTACATTTTGCATCATCTAAGCCTTATGTTTATAGAATGCTGACACTAATTTAAGAAAATAACATGAATGAATGCATTTTTATGAATATCAAGCGTCATCTAAGTAATTGTGTGTTTTACGGCGAAAAAACACACAACATTCAAGTCGCGTTTAATCGCATCATATTCATCATTAAAATTCAGATTTTCATCCGCATTATATTACATTTTGCATCATCTAAGCCCAATGTTTATAGAATGCTGACACTAATTTAAGAAAATAAGATCAATGAATGCATTTTTAATAATATCTAGCGTCTGCTAAGTAATTGTGTGTTTTACGGCGAAAAAAGACACAACATTCAAGTCGGGTTTAATAGGATCATATTTATCATTAAAATTCAGATTTTCATCGGCATTATATTACATTTTGCATCATCTAAGACTTATGTTTATAGAATGCTGACACTAATTTAAGAAAATAACATGAATGAATGCATTTTTACTAATATCAAGCGTCTGCTAAGTAATTGTGTGTTTTACGGCGAAAAAAGACACAACATTCAAGTCGGGTTTAATCGCATCATATTCATCATTTAAATTCAGATTTCCATCCGCATTATATTAGATTTTGCATCAACTAAGCCTAATGTTTATAGAATGCTGACACTAATTTAAGAAAATAACATCAATGAATGCATTTTTAATAATATCAAGCGACTGCTAAGTAATTGTGGGTTTTACGGCGAAAAAAGACACAACATTCAAGTCGGGCTTAATCGCATCATATTCATCATTTAAATTCAGATTTTCATCCGCATTATATTACATTTTGCATCATCTAAGCCTAATAGTTATAGAATGCTGACATTAATTTAAGAAAATAACATGAATGAATGCATTTTTATTAATATCAAGCGTCTGCTAAGTAATTGTGTGTTTTACGGCGAAAAAAGACACAACATTCAAGTCGGGTTTAATAGGTTCATATTCATCATTAAAATTCAGATTTTCATCGGCATTATATTACATTTTGCATCATCTAAGCCTTATGTTTATAGAATGCTGACACTAATTTAAGAAAATAACATGAATGAATGCATTTTTATGAATATCAAGCGTCATCTAAGTAATTGTGTGTTTTACGGCGAAAGAACACACAACATTCAAGTCGGGTTTAATCGCATCATATTCATCATTAAAATTCAGATTTTCATCCGCATTATATTACATTTTGCATCATCTAAGCCTAATGTATATAGAATGCTGACACTAAATTAAGAAAATAACATGAATGAATGCATTTTTAATAATATCAAGCGTCTGCTAAGTAATTGTGTGTTTTACTGCGAAAAAAAAACACAACATTCAAGTCGGGTTTAATCGCATCATATTCATCATTAAAATTCAGATTTTCATCCGCATTCTATTACATTTTGCATCATCTAAGACTTATATTTATAGAATGCTGACACTAATTTAAGAAAATAACCTGAATGAATGCATTTTTAATAATAACAAGCGTCATCTAAGTAATTGTGTGTTTTACGGCAAAAAAAGACACAACATTCAAGTCGGGTTTAATAGGATCATATTCATCATTAAAATTCAGATTTTCATCGGCATTATGTTACATTTTTCATCATGTAAGCTTTATGTTTATAGAATGCTGACACTAATTTAAGAAAATAACATGAATGAATGCATTTTTATTAATATCAAGCGTCTGCTAAGTAATTGTGTGTTTTACGGCGAAAAAAGACACAACATTCAAGTCGGGTTTAATCGCATCATATTCATCATTAAAATTCAGATTTTCATCCGCATTATATTACATTTTGCATCATCTAAGCCTAATGTTTATAGAATGCTGACACTAATTTAAGAAAATAACATGAATGAATGCATTTTTATTAATATCAAGCGTCTGTTAAGTAATTGTGTGTTTTACTGCGAAAAAAAACACAACATTCAAGTCGGGTTTAATCGCATCATATTCATCATTAAGATTCAGATTTTCATCCGCATTATATTACATTTTGCATCATCTAAGCCTTATGTTTATAGAATGCTGACACTAATTTAAAAAAATAACATGAATGAAAGCATTTTTATTAATATCAAGCGTCTGCTAAGTAATTGCGCGTTTTACGGCAAAAAAAGACACAACATTCAAGTCGGGTTTAATAGGATCATATTCATCATTAAAATTCAGATTTTCATCCGCATTATATTACATTTTGCATCATCTAAGCCTGATGTTTATAGAATGCTGACACTAATTTAAGAAAATAACCTGAATGAATGCATTTTTAATAATGACAAGCGTCATCTAAGTAATTGTGTGTTTTACGTCGAAAAAAGACACAACATTCAAGTCGGGTTTAATAGGATCATATTCATCATTAAAATTCAGATTTTCATCCGCATTATATTACATTTTGCATCATCTTAGCCTTATGTTTATAGAATGCTGACACTAATTGAAGAAAATAACATGAATGAATGCATTTTTATGAATATCAAGCGTCATCTAAGTAATTGTGTGTTTTACGGCGAAAAAACACACAACATTCAAGTCGGGTTTAATCGCATCATATTCATCATTAAAATTCAGATTTTCATCCGCATTATATTACATTTTGCATCATCTAAGCCTTATGTTTATAGAATGCTGACACTAATTTAAGAAAATAACATGAATGAATGCATTTTTATTAATATCAAGCGTCATCTAAGTAATTGTGTGTTTTGCGGCGAAAAAAGACACAACATTCAAATCGGGTTTAATCGCATCATGTTCATCATTAAAATTCTGATTTTCATCCTCATTATATTACATTTTGCATCATCTAAGTCTTATGTTTATAGAATGCTGACACTAATTTAAGAAAATAACATAAATGAATGCATTTTTAATAATATCAAGCGTCTGCTAAGTTATTGTGAGTTTTACGGCGAAAAAAGACACAACATTCAAGTCGGGTTTAATAGGATCATATTCATCATTAAAATTCAGATTTTCATCGGGATTATATTACATTTTGCATCATCTAAGCCTAATGTTTATAGAATGCTGACACTAATTTAAGAAAATAACATGAATGAATGCATTTTTATTAATATCAAGCGTCTGTTAAGTAATTGTGTGTTTTACTGCGAAAAAAAACACAACATTCAAGTCGGGTTTAATCGCATCATATTCATCATTAAGATTCAGATTTTCATCCGCATTATATTACATTTTGCATCATCTAAGCCTTATGTTTATAGAATGCTGACACTAATTTAAAAAAATAACATGAATGAAAGCATTTTTATTAATATCAAGCGTCTGCTAAGTAATTGTGCGTTTTACGGCAAAAAAAGAGACAACATTCAAGTCGGGTTTAATAGGATCATATTCATCATTAAAATTCAGATTTTCATCCGCATTATATTACATTTTGCATCATCTAAGCCTAATGTTTATAGAATGCTGACACTAATTTAAGAAAATAACATGAATGAATGCATTTTTATGAATATCAAGCGTCATCTAAGTAATTGTGTGTTTTACGGCGAAAAAACACACAACATTCAAGTCGGGTTTAATCGCATCATATTCATCATTAAAATTCAGATTTTCATCCGCATTAAATTACATTTTGCATCATCTAAGCCTTATGTTTATAGAATGCTGACACTAATTTAAGAAAATAACATGAATGAATGCATTTTTATTAATATCAAGCGTCATCTAAGTAATTGTGTGTTTTACGCCGAAAAAAGACACAACATTCAAATCGGGTTTAATCGCATCATATTCATCATTAAAATTCAGATTTTCATCGGCATTATGTTACATTTTTCATCATCTAAGCTTTATGTTTATAGAATGCTGACACTAATTTAAAAAAATAACATGAATGAATGCATTTTTATTAATATCAAGCGTCTGCTAAGTAATTGTGTGTTTTACGGCGAAAAAAGAGACAACATTCAAGTCGGGTTAATAGGATCATATTCATCATTAAAATTCAGATTTTCATCGGCATTATATTACATTTTGCATCATCTAAGCCTTATGTTTATAGAATGCTGACACTAATTTAAGAAAATAACATGAATGAATGCATTTTTAATAATATCAAGCGTCATCTAAGTAATTGTGTGTTTTACGGCGAAAAAAGAGACAACATTCAAGTCGGGTTAATAGGATCATATTCATCATTAAAATTCAGATTTTCATCGGGATTATATTACATTTTGCATCATCTAAGCCTAATGTTTATAGAATGCTGACACTAATTTAAGAAAATAACATGAATGAATGCATTTTTATTAATATCAAGCGTCTGTTAAGTAATTGTGTGTTTTACTGCGAAAAAAAACACAACATTCAAGTCGGGTTTAATCGCATCATATTCATCATTAAGATTCAGATTTTCATCCGCATTATATTACATTTTGCATCATCTAAGCCTTATGTTTATAGAATGCTGACACTAATTTAAAAAAATAACATGAATGAAAGCATTTTTATTAATATCAAGCGTCTGCTAAGTAATTGTGCGTTTTACGGCAAAAAAAGACACAACATTCAAGTCGGGTTTAATAGGATCATATTCATCATTAAAATTCAGATTTTCATCCGCATTATATTACATTTTGCATCATCTAAGCCTAATGTTTATAGAATGCTGACACTAATTTAAGAAAATAACATGAATGAATGCATTTTTATGAATATCAAGCGTCATCTAAGTAATTGTGTGTTTTACGGCGAAAAAACACACAACATTCAAGTCGGGTTTAATCGCATCATATTCATCATTAAAATTCAGATTTTCATCCGCATTATATTACATTTTGCATCATCTAAGCCTTATGTTTATAGAATGCTGACACTAATTTAAGAAAATAACATGAATGAATGCATTTTTATTAATATCAAGCGTCATCTAAATAATTATGTGTTTTACGCCGAAAAAAGACACAACATTCAAATCGGGTTTAATCGCATCATATTCATCATTAAAATTCAGATTTTCATCGGCATTATGTTACATTTTTCATCATCTAAGCTTTATGTTTATAGAATGCTGACACTAATTTAAAAAAATAACATGAATGAATGCATTTTTATTAATATCAAGCGTCTGCTAAGTAATTGTGTGTTTTACGGCGAAAAAAGAGACAACATTCAAGTCGGGTTAATAGGATCATATTCATCATTAAAATTCAGATTTTCATCGGCATTATATTACATTTTGCATCATCTAAGCCTTATGTTTATAGAATGCTGACACTAATTTAAGAAAATAACATGAATGAATGCATTTTTATTAATATCAAGCGTCATCTAAGTAATTGTGTGTTTTGCGGCGAAAAAAGACACAACATTCAAATCGGGTTTAATCGCATCATATTCATCATTAAAATTCAGATTTTCATCCGCATTATATTACATTTTGCATCATCTAAGCCTTATATTTATAGAATGCTGGCACTAATTTAAAAAAATAACATGAATGAAAGCATTTTTATTAATATCAAGCGTCTGCTAAGTAATTGTGCGTTTTACGGCAAAAAAAGACACAACATTCAAGTCGGGTTTAATAGGATCATATTCATCATTAAAATTCAGATTTTCATCCGCATTATATTACATTTTGCATCATCTTAGCCTTATGTTTATAGAATGCTGACACTAATTGAAGAAAATAACATGAATGAATGCATTTTTATGAATATCAAGCGTCATCTAAGTAATTGTGTGTTTTACGGCGAAAAAACACACAACATTCAAGTCGGGTTTAATCGCATCATATTCATCATTAAAATTCAGATTTTCATCCGCATTATATTACATTTTGCATCATCTAAGCCTTATGTTTATAGAATGCTGACACTAATTTAAGAAAATAACATGAATGAATGCATTTTTATTAATATCAAGCGTCATCTAAGTAATTGTGTGTTTTGCGGCGAAAAAAGACACAACATTCAAATCGGGTTTAATCGCATCATGTTCATCATTAAAATTCTGATTTTCATCCTCATTATATTACATTTTGCATCATCTAAGTCTTATGTTTATAGAATGCTGACACTAATTTAAGAAAATAACATAAATGAATGCATTTTTAATAATATCAAGCGTCTGCTAAGTTATTGTGAGTTTTACGGCGAAAAAAGACACAACATTCAAGTCGGGTTTAATAGGATCATATTCATCATTAAAATTCAGATTTTCATCGGGATTATATTACATTTTGCATCATCTAAGCCTAATGTTTATAGAATGCTGACACTAATTTAAGAAAATAACATGAATGAATGCATTTTTATTAATATCAAGCGTCTGTTAAGTAATTGTGTGTTTTACTGCGAAAAAAAACACAACATTCAAGTCGGGTTTAATCGCATCATATTCATCATTAAGATTCAGATTTTCATCCGCATTATATTACATTTTGCATCATCTAAGCCTTATGTTTATAGAATGCTGACACTAATTTAAAAAAATAACATGAATGAAAGCATTTTTATTAATATCAAGCGTCTGCTAAGTAATTGTGCGTTTTACGGCAAAAAAAGAGACAACATTCAAGTCGGGTTTAATAGGATCATATTCATCATTAAAATTCAGATTTTCATCCGCATTATATTACATTTTGCATCATCTAAGCCTAATGTTTATAGAATGCTGACACTAATTTAAGAAAATAACATGAATGAATGCATTTTTATGAATATCAAGCGTCATCTAAGTAATTGTGTGTTTTACGGCGAAAAAACACACAACATTCAAGTCGGGTTTAATCGCATCATATTCATCATTAAAATTCAGATTTTCATCCGCATTAAATTACATTTTGCATCATCTAAGCCTTATGTTTATAGAATGCTGACACTAATTTAAGAAAATAACATGAATGAATGCATTTTTATTAATATCAAGCGTCATCTAAGTAATTGTGTGTTTTACGCCGAAAAAAGACACAACATTCAAATCGGGTTTAATCGCATCATATTCATCATTAAAATTCAGATTTTCATCGGCATTATGTTACATTTTTCATCATCTAAGCTTTATGTTTATAGAATGCTGACACTAATTTAAAAAAATAACATGAATGAATGCATTTTTATTAATATCAAGCGTCTGCTAAGTAATTGTGTGTTTTACGGCGAAAAAAGAGACAACATTCAAGTCGGGTTAATAGGATCATATTCATCATTAAAATTCAGATTTTCATCGGCATTATATTACATTTTGCATCATCTAAGCCTTATGTTTATAGAATGCTGACACTAATTTAAGAAAATAACATGAATGAATGCATTTTTAATAATATCAAGCGTCATCTAAGTAATTGTGTGTTTTACGGCGAAAAAAGAGACAACATTCAAGTCGGGTTAATAGGATCATATTCATCATTAAAATTCAGATTTTCATCGGGATTATATTACATTTTGCATCATCTAAGCCTAATGTTTATAGAATGCTGACACTAATTTAAGAAAATAACATGAATGAATGCATTTTTATTAATATCAAGCGTCTGTTAAGTAATTGTGTGTTTTACTGCGAAAAAAAACACAACATTCAAGTCGGGTTTAATCGCATCATATTCATCATTAAGATTCAGATTTTCATCCGCATTATATTACATTTTGCATCATCTAAGCCTTATGTTTATAGAATGCTGACACTAATTTAAAAAAATAACATGAATGAAAGCATTTTTATTAATATCAAGCGTCTGCTAAGTAATTGTGCGTTTTACGGCAAAAAAAGACACAACATTCAAGTCGGGTTTAATAGGATCATATTCATCATTAAAATTCAGATTTTCATCCGCATTATATTACATTTTGCATCATCTAAGCCTAATGTTTATAGAATGCTGACACTAATTTAAGAAAATAACATGAATGAATGCATTTTTATGAATATCAAGCGTCATCTAAGTAATTGTGTGTTTTACGGCGAAAAAACACACAACATTCAAGTCGGGTTTAATCGCATCATATTCATCATTAAAATTCAGATTTTCATCCGCATTATATTACATTTTGCATCATCTAAGCCTTATGTTTATAGAATGCTGACACTAATTTAAGAAAATAACATGAATGAATGCATTTTTATTAATATCAAGCGTCATCTAAATAATTATGTGTTTTACGCCGAAAAAAGACACAACATTCAAATCGGGTTTAATCGCATCATATTCATCATTAAAATTCAGATTTTCATCGGCATTATGTTACATTTTTCATCATCTAAGCTTTATGTTTATAGAATGCTGACACTAATTTAAAAAAATAACATGAATGAATGCATTTTTATTAATATCAAGCGTCTGCTAAGTAATTGTGTGTTTTACGGCGAAAAAAGAGACAACATTCAAGTCGGGTTAATAGGATCATATTCATCATTAAAATTCAGATTTTCATCGGCATTATATTACATTTTGCATCATCTAAGCCTTATGTTTATAGAATGCTGACACTAATTTAAGAAAATAACATGAATGAATGCATTTTTATTAATATCAAGCGTCATCTAAGTAATTGTGTGTTTTGCGGCGAAAAAAGACACAACATTCAAATCGGGTTTAATCGCATCATATTCATCATTAAAATTCAGATTTTCATCCGCATTATATTACATTTTGCATCATCTAAGCCTTATATTTATAGAATGCTGGCACTAATTTAAAAAAATAACATGAATGAAAGCATTTTTATTAATATCAAGCGTCTGCTAAGTAATTGTGCGTTTTACGGCAAAAAAAGACACAACATTCAAGTCGGGTTTAATCGCATCATTTTTAATAGGATCATATTCATCATTAAAATTCAGATTTTCATCCGCATTATATTACATTTTGCATCATCTAAGCGTTATGTTTATAGAATGCTGACATTAATTTAAGAAAATAACATGAATGAATGCATTTTTAATAATATCAAGCGTCTGCTAAGTAATTGTGTGTTTTACGGCGAAAAAAGACACAACATTCAAGTCGGGTTTAATCGCATAATATTCATCATTAAAATTCAGATTTTCATCCGCATTATATTACATTTTGCATCACCTAATCCTCATATTTATTGAATGCAGACACTAATTTAAGAAAATAACCTGAATGAATGCATTTTTAATAATAACAAGCGTCATCTAAGTAATTGTGTGTTTTACGTCGAAAAAAGACACAACATTCAAGTCGGGTTTAATAGGATCATATTCATCATTAAAATTCAGATTTTCATCCGCATTATATTACATTTTGCATCATCTAAGCCTTATGTTTATAGAATGCTGACACTAATTTAAGAAAATAACATGAATGAATGCATTTTTAATAATATCAAGCGTCTGCTAAGTAATTGTGTGTATTACGGCGAATAAAGACAAAACATTCAAGTCGGGTTTAATAGCATCATATTCATCATTAAAATCCAGATTTTCATCCGCATTATATTACATTTTGCATCATCTAAGCCTTATGTTTATAGAATGCTGACACTAATTTAAGAAAATAACATGAATGAATGCATTTTTATTAATATCAAGCGTCTGTTAAGTAATTGTGTGTTTTACTTTGAAAAAAAACACAACATTCAAGTCGGGTTTAATCGCATCATATTCATCATTTAGATTCAGATTTTCATCCGCATTATATTACATTTTGCATCATCTAAGCCTTATATTTATAAAATGCTGACACTAATTTAAGAAAATAACCTGAATGAATGCATTTTTAATAATAACAAGCGTCATCTAAGTAATTGTGTGTTTTACAGCGAAAAAAGTGACAGCATTCATGTCGGGTTTAATCGCATCATATTCATCATTAAAATTCAGATTTTTATCCGCATTATATTACATTTTGCATCATCTAAGCCTTATGTTTATAGAATGCTGACACTAATTTAAAAAAAATAACATGAATGAAAGCATTTTTATTAATATCAAGCGTCTGCTAAGTAATTGTGTGTTTTACGGCAAAAAAAGACACAACATTCATGTCGGGTTTAATAGGATCATATTCATCATTAAAATTCAGATTTTCATCCGCATTATATTACATTTTTCATCATCTAAGCATTATGTTTATAGAATTCTTACACTAATTTAAGAAAATAACATGAATGAATGCATTTTTATTAATATCAAGCGTCTGCTAAGTAATTGTGTGTTTTACGTCGAAAAAAGACACAACATTCAAGTCGGGTTTAATAGGATCATATTCATCATTAAAATTCAGATTTTCATCGGCATTATATTACATTTTGCATCATCTAAGCCTTATGTTTATAGAATGCTCACACTAATTTAAGAAAATAACCTGAATGAATGCATTTTTAATAATAACAAGCCTCATCTAAGTAATTCTGTGTTTTACGGCGAAAAAAGACACAACATTCAAGTCGGGTTTAATAGGATCATATTCATCATTAAAATTCAGATTTTCATCCGCATTATGTTACATTTTTCATCATCTAAGCTTTATGTTTATAGAATGCTGACACTAATTTAAGAAAATAACATGAATGAATGCATTTTTAATAATATCAAGCGTCTGCTAAGTAATTGTGTGTTTTACCTCGAAAAAAATCACAACATTCAAGTCGGGTTTAATCGAATTATATTCATCATTAAAATTCAGTTTTTCATCCGCATTATATTACATTTTGCATCATCTAAGCCTAATGTTTATAGAATGCTGACACTATTTTGAGAAAATAACATGAATGAATGCATTTTTAATAATATCAAGCGTCTGCTAAGTAATTGTGTGTTTTGCGGCGAAAAAAGACACAACATTCAAATCGGGTTTAATCGCATCATATTTATCATTAAAATTCAGATTTTCATCCGCATTATATTACATTTTGCATCTTCTAAGTCTTATGTTTATAGAATGCTGAAACTAATTTAAGAAAATAACATGAATGAATGCATTTTT
Source organism: Acanthosepion esculentum (assembly GCA_964036315.1). Taxonomy (NCBI): domain Eukaryota; kingdom Metazoa; phylum Mollusca; class Cephalopoda; order Sepiida; family Sepiidae; genus Acanthosepion; species Acanthosepion esculentum. The sequence goes on along the minus strand of OZ038505.1, from coordinate 85,866,282 downwards.
AATAATATCAAGCGTCTGCTAAGTAACTGTGTGTTTTACCTCGAAAAAAGACACAACATTCAAGTCGGGTTTAATCGCATCATATTCATCATTAAAATTCAGATTTTCATCGGCATTATATTACATTTTGCATCATCTAAGCCATATGATTATAAAATGCTGACACTAATTTAATAAAATAACATGAATGAATGCATTTTTAATAATATCAAACGTCTGCTAAGTAATTGTGTGTTTTACCTCGAAAAAAGTCTCAACATTCAAGTCGGGTTTAATCGCATCATATTCATCATTAAAATTCAGATTTTCATCCGCATTATATTACATTTTGCATCATCTAAGCCTAATGTTTATAGAATGCTGACACTAATTTAAGTAAATAACATGAATGAATGCATTTTTAATAATATCAAGCGTCTGCTAAGTAATTGTGTGTTTTACGGCGAAAAAAGACACAACATTCAAGTCGGGTTTAATCGCATCATATTCATCATTAAAATTCAGATTTTCATCCGTATTATATTACATTTTGTATCCTCTAAGCCTAATGTTAATAGAATGCTGTCACTAATTTAAGAAAATAACATGAATGAATGCATTTATATTGGTATCAAAAGTCTGCTAAGTAATTGTGCGTTTTACGGCGAAAAAAGACACAACATTCAAGTCGGGTTTAATCGCATCATATTCATCATTTAAATTCAGATTTTCATCAGCATTATATAATATTTTGAATCATCTAAGCCTTATGTTTATAGAATGCTGGCACTAATTTGAGAAAATAAATTGAATGAATGCATTTTTATTAATATCAAACGTCTGCTAAGTAATTGTGTGTTTTACGGCGAAAATAGACACAACATTCAAGGCGGGTTTAATCGCATCAAATTTATCATTAAAATTCAGATTTTCATCCGCATTATATTACATTTTGCATCATCTAAGCCTAATGTTTATAGAATGTTTCACTAATTTAAGAAAATAACATGAATGAATGCATTTCTAATAATATCAAGCGTCTGCTAAGTAATTGTGTTTTTTACTTGGAAAAAAGTCAGAACATTCAAGTCGGGTTTAATCGCATTATATTCATCATTAAAATTCAGATTTTCTTCCGCATTATATTACATTTTGCATCATCTAAGCCTAATCTTTATAGAATGCTGATACTAATTTAAGAAAATAACATGAATGAATGCATTTTTAGTAATATCAAGAGTATGCTAAGTAACTGTGTGTTTTACCTCGAAAATAGACACAACATTCAAGGCGGGTTTAATCGCATCATATTTATTATTAAAATTCAGATTTTCATCTGCATTATATTACATTTTGCATCATCTAAGCCTAATGTTTATAGACTGTTGTCACTAATTTGAGAAAATAACATGAATGAATGCATTTTTAATAATATCAAGCGTCTGCTAAATAATTGTGTGTTTTACGGCGAAAAAGGACACAACATTCAAGTCGGGTTTAATCGCATCATATTCATCATTTAATTTCAGATTTTCATCCGCATTATATTACATTTTGCATCATCGAAGACTAATGTTTATAGAATGCTGACACTAATTTAAGAAAATAACATGAATGAATGCATTTTTAATAATATCAAGCGTCTGCTAAGTAATTGTGTGTTTTACCTCGAAAAAAGTCACAACATTCAAGTCGGGTTTAATCGCATCATATTCATCATTAATATTCAGATTTTCATCCGCATTATATTACATTTTGCATCATCTAAGACATATGTTTATAAAATGCTGACACTAATTTAAGAAAATAACATGAATGAATGCATTTTTAATAATATCTAGCGTCTGCTAAGTAATTGTGTGTTTTACCTCGAAAAAAGTCACAACATTCAAGTCGGGTTTAATCGCATCATATTCATCATTAAAATTCAGATTTTCATCCGACATATATTACATTTTGCATCATCTAAGCCTAATGTTTATAGAATGCTGACACTATTTTGAGAAAATAACATGAATGAATGCTTTTTTAATAATATCAAGCGTCTGCTAAGTAATTGTGTGTTTTACGGCGAAAAAGGACACAACATTCAAGTCGGGTTTAATCGCATCATATTCTTCATTAAAATTCAGATTTTCATCCGCATTATATTACATTTTGCATCATCTATTACATATGTTTATAAAATGCTGACACTAATTTAAGAAAATAACATGAATGAATGCATTTCTAATAATATCAAACGTCTGCTAAGTTATTGTGTGTTTTACTTCGAAAAAAGTCACAACATTCAAGTCGGGTTTAATCGCATCATATTCATCATTAAAATTCAGATTTTCATCCGCATTATATTACATTTTGACTCATCTAAACTAATGTTTATATAATGCTGATACTAATTTAAGAAAATAACATGAATGAATGGATTTTTAATAATATCAAGCGTCTGCTAAGTAACTGTGTGTTTTACCTCGAAAAAAGTCACAACATTCAAGTCGGGTTTAATCGCATCATATTCATCATTAAAATTCAGATTTTCATCCGCATTATATTACATTTTGCATCATCTAAGTCATATGTTTATAAAATGCAGACACTAATTTAAGAATATAACATGAATGAATGCATTTTTAATAATATCAAGCGTCTGCTAAGTAATTGTGTGTTTTACCTCGAAAAAAGTCACAACATTCTAGTCGGGTTTAATCGCATGATATTCATCATTAAAATTCAGATATTCATCCGCATTATATTACATTTTGCATCATCTAAGCCTAATGCTTATAGAATGCTGATACTAATTTAAGAAAATAACATGAATGAATGCATTTTTAATAATATCAAGCGTCTGCTAAGTAACTGTGTGTTTTACCTCGAAAAAAGTCATAACATTCAAGTCGGGTTTAATCGCATCATATTCATCATTAAAATTCAGATTTTCATCCGCATTACATTACATTTTGCATCATCTAAGCCATATGTTTATAAAATGCAGACACTAATTTAAGAATATAACATGAATGAATGCATTTTTAATAATATCAAGCGTCTGCTAAGTAATTGTGTGTTTTACCTCGAAAAAAGTCACAACATTCAAGTCGGGTTTAATCGCATCATATTTATCATTAAAATTCAGATTTTCATCCGCATTATATTACATTTTGCATCATCTAAGCCTAATGTTTATAGAATGCTGATACTAATTTAAGAAAATAACATGAATGAATGCATTTTTAATAATATCAAGCGTCTGCTAAGTAACTGTGTGTTTTACCTCGAAAAAAGTCACAACATTCAAGTCGGGTTTAATCGCATCATATTCATCATTAAAATTCAGATTTTCATCCGCATTACATTACATTTTGCATCATCTAAGCCATATGTTTATAAAATTCTGACACTAATTTAAGAAAATAACATGAATGAATGCATTTTTAATAATATCAAGCGTCTGCTAAGTAATTGTGTGTTTTACCTCGAAAAAAGTCACAACATTCAAGTCGGGTTTAATCGCATCATATTCATCATTAAAATTCAGATTTTCATCCGCATTATATTACATTTTGCATCATCTAAGCCATATGTTTATAAAATGCTGACACTAATTTAAGAAAATAACATGAATGAATGCATTTTTAATAATATCAAGCGTCTGCTAAGTAATTGTGTGTTTTACCTCGAAAAAAGTCACAACATTCAAGTCGCTTTTAATCGCATCATATTCATCATTAAAATTCAGATTTTCATCCGCATTATATTACATGTTGCATCATCTAAAACTAATGCTTATAGAATGCTGATACTAATTTAAGAAAATAACATGAATGAATGCATTTTTAATAATATCAAGCGTCTGCTAAGTAACTGTGTGTCTTACCTCGAAAAAAGTCACAACATTCAAGTCGGGTTTAATCGCATCATATTCATCATTAAAATTCAGATTTTCATCCGCATTATATTACATTTTGCATCATCTATGCATATGTTTATAAAATGCTGACACTAATTTAAGAAAATAACATGAATGAATGCATTTCTTATAATATCAAGCGTCTGCTAAGTAATTGTGTGTTTTACCTCGAAAAAAGTCACAACATTCAAGTCGGGTTTAATCGCATCATATTCATCATTAAAATTCAGATTTTCATCCGACTTATATTACATTTTGCATCATCTAAGCCTAATGTTTATAGAATGCTGACACTATTTTGAGAAAATAACATGAATGAATGCTTTTTTAATAATATCAAGCGTCTGCTAAGTAATTGTGTGTTTTACGGCGAAAAAAGTCACAACATTCAAGTCGGGTTTAATCGCATCATATTCATCATTAAAATTCAGATTTTCATCCGACATATATTACATTTTGCATCATCTAAGCCTAATGTTTATAGAATGCTGACACTATTTTGAGAAAATAACATGAATGAATGCTTTTTTAATAATATCAAGCGTCTGCTAAGTAATTGTGTGTTTTACGGCGAAAAAGGACACAACATTCAAGTCGGGTTTAATCGCATCATATTCTTCATTAAAATTCAGATTTTCATCCGCATTATATTACATTTTGCATCATCTATTACATATGTTTATAAAATGCTGACACTAATTTAAGAAAATAACATGAATGAATGCATTTCTAATAATATCAAACGTCTGCTAAGTTATTGTGTGTTTTACTTCGAAAAAAGTCACAACATTCAAGTCGGGTTTAATCGCATCATATTCATCATTAAAATTCAGATTTTCATCCGCATTATATTACATTTTGACTCATCTAAACTAATGTTTATATAATGCTGATACTAATTTAAGAAAATAACATGAATGAATGGATTTTTAATAATATCAAGCGTCTGCTAAGTAACTGTGTGTTTTACCTCGAAAAAAGTCACAACATTCAAGTCGGGTTTAATCGCATCATATTCATCATTAAAATTCAGATTTTCATCCGCATTATATTACATTTTGCATCATCTAAGTCATATGTTTATAAAATGCAGACACTAATTTAAGAATATAACATGAATGAATGCATTTTTAATAATATCAAGCGTCTGCTAAGTAATTGTGTGTTTTACCTCGAAAAAAGTCACAACATTCTAGTCGGGTTTAATCGCATGATATTCATCATTAAAATTCAGATATTCATCCGCATTATATTACATTTTGCATCATCTAAGCCTAATGCTTATAGAATGCTGATACTAATTTAAGAAAATAACATGAATGAATGCATTTTTAATAATATCAAGCGTCTGCTAAGTAACTGTGTGTTTTACCTCGAAAAAAGTCATAACATTCAAGTCGGATTTAATCGCATCATATTCATCATTAAAATTCAGATTTTCATCCGCATTACATTACATTTTGCATCATCTAAGCCATATGTTTATAAAATGCAGACACTAATTTAAGAATATAACATGAATGAATGCATTTTTAATAATATCAAGCGTCTGCTAAGTAATTGTGTGTTTTACCTCGAAAAAAGTCACAACATTCAAGTCGGGTTTAATCGCATCATATTTATCATTAAAATTCAGATTTTCATCCGCATTATATTACATTTTGCATCATCTAAGCCTAATGTTTATAGAATGCTGATACTAATTTAAGAAAATAACATGAATGAATGCATTTTTAATAATATCAAGCGTCTGCTAAGTAACTGTGTGTTTTACCTCGAAAAAAGTCACAACATTCAAGTCGGGTTTAATCGCATCATATTCATCATTAAAATTCAGATTTTCATCCGCATTACATTACATTTTGCATCATCTAAGCCATATGTTTATAAAATTCTGACACTAATTTAAGAAAATAACATGAATGAATGCATTTTTAATAATATCAAGCGTCTGCTAAGTAATTGTGTGTTTTACCTCGAAAAAAGTCACAACATTCAAGTCGGGTTTAATCGCATCATATTCATCATTAAAATTCAGATTTTCATCCGCATTATATTACATTTTGCATCATCTAAGCCATATGTTTATAAAATGCTGACACTAATTTAAGAAAATAACATGAATGAATGCATTTTTAATAATATCAAGCGTCTGCTAAGTAATTGTGTGTTTTACCTCGAAAAAAGTCACAACATTCAAGTCGCTTTTAATCGCATCATATTCATCATTAAAATTCAGATTTTCATCCGCATTATATTACATGTTGCATCATCTAAAACTAATGCTTATAGAATGCTGATACTAATTTAAGAAAATAACATGAATGAATGCATTTTTAATAATATCAAGCGTCTTCTAAGTAACTGTGTGTCTTACCTCGAAAAAAGTCACAACATTCAAGTCGGGTTTAATCGCATCATATTCATCATTAAAATTCAGATTTTCATCCGCATTATATTACATTTTGCATCATCTATGCATATGTTTATAAAATGCTGACACTAATTTAAGAAAATAACATGAATGAATGCATTTCTTATAATATCAAGCGTCTGCTAAGTAATTGTGTGTTTTACCTCGAAAAAAGTCACAACATTCAAGTCGGGTTTAATCGCATCATATTCATCATTAAAATTCAGATTTTCATCCGACTTATATTACATTTTGCATCATCTAAGCCTAATGTTTATAGAATGCTGACACTATTTTGAGAAAATAACATGAATGAATGCTTTTTTAATAATATCAAGCGTCTGCTAAGTAATTGTGTGTTTTACGGCGAAAAAGGACACAACATTCAAGTCGGGTTTAATCGCATCATATTCTTCATTAAAATTCAGATTTTCATCCGCATTATATTACATTTTGCATCATCTATTACATATGTTTATAAAATGCTGACACTAATTTAAGAAAATAACATGAATGAATGCATTTCTAATAATATCAAACGTCTGCTAAGTTATTGTGTGTTTTACTTCGAAAAAAGTCACAACATTCAAGTCGGGTTTAATCGCATCATATTCATCATTAAAATTCAGATTTTCATCCGCATTATATTACATTTTGACTCATCTAAACTAATGTTTATAGAATGCTGATACTAATTTAAGAAAATAACATGAATGAATGCATTTTTAATAATATCAAGCGTCTGCTAAGTAACTGTGTGTTTTACCTCGAAAAAAGTCACAACATTCAAGTCGGGTTTAATCGCATCATATTCATCATTAAAATTCAGATTTTCATCCGCATTATATTACATTTTGCATCATCTAAGTCATATGTTTATAAAATGCAGACACTAATTTAAGAATATAACATGAATGAATGCATTTTTAATAATATCAAGCGTCTGCTAAGTAATTGTGTGTTTTACCTCGAAAAAAGTCACAACATTCTAGTCGGGTTTAATCGCATCATATTCATCATTAAAATTCAGATATTCATCCGCATTATATTACATTTTGCATCATCTAAGCCTAATGCTTATAGAATGCTGATACTAATTTAAGAAAATAACATGAATGAATGCATTTTTAATAATATCAAGCGTCTGCTAAGTAACTGTGTGTTTTACCTCGAAAAAAGTCATAACATTCAAGTCGGGTTTAATCGCATCATATTCATCATTAAATTTCAGATTTTCATCCGCATTACATTACATTTTGCATCATCTAAGCCATATGTTTATAAAATGCAGACACTAATTTAAGAATATAACATGAATGAATGCATTTTTAATAATATCAAGCGTCTGCTAAGTAATTGTGTGTTTTACCTCGAAAAAAGTCACAACATTCAAGTCGGGTTTAATCGCATCATATTTATCATTAAAATTCAGATTTTCATCCGCATTATATTACATTTTGCATCATCTAAGCCTAATGTTTATAGAATGCTGATACTAATTTAAGAAAATAACATGAATGAATGCATTTTTAATAATATCAAGCGTCTGCTAAGTAACTGTGTGTTTTACCTCGAAAAAAGTCACAACATTCAAGTCGGGTTTAATCGCATCATATTCATCATTAAAATTCAGATTTTCATCCGCATTACATTACATTTTGCATCATCTAAGCCATATGTTTATAAAATTCTGACACTAATTTAAGAAAATAACATGAATGAATGCATTTTTAATAATATCAAGCGTCTGCTAAGTAATTGTGTGTTTTACCTCGAAAAAAGTCACAACATTCAAGTCGGGTTTAATCGCATCATATTCATCATTAAAATTCAGATTTTCATCCGCATTATATTACATTTTGCATCATCTAAGCCATATGTTTATAAAATGCTGACACTAATTTAAGAAAATAACATGAATGAATGCATTTTTAATAATATCAAGCGTCTGCTAAGTAATTGTGTGTTTTACCTCGAAAAAAGTCACAACATTCAAGTCGCTTTTAATCGCATCATATTCATCATTAAATTTCAGATTTTCATCCGCATTATATTACATGTTGCATCATCTAAAACTAATGCTTATAGAATGCTGATACTAATTTAAGAAAATAACATGAATGAATGCATTTTTAATAATATCAAGCGTCTGCTAAGTAACTGTGTGTCTTACCTCGAAAAAAGTCACAACATTCAAGTCGGGTTTAATCGCATCATATTCATCATTAAAATTCAGATTTTCATCCGCATTATATTACATTTTGCATCATCTATGCATATGTTTATAAAATGCTGACACTAATTTAAGAAAATAACATGAATGAATGCATTTCTTATAATATCAAGCGTCTGCTAAGTAATTGTGTGTTTTACTTCGAAAAAAGTCACAACATTCAAGTCGGGTTTAATCGCATCATATTCATCATTAAAATTCAGATTTTTATCCGCATTATATTACATTTTGCATCATCTAAGCCTAATGTTTATAGAATGCTGACACTAATTTCAGAAAATAACATGAATGAATGCATTTTTTTTTGTATCAAAAGTCTGCTAAGTAATTGTGTGTTTTACGGCGAAAAAAGACACAACATTCAAGTCGGGTTTAATCGCATAATATTCATCATTTAAATTCAGATTTTCATCCGCATTATATTACATTTTGCATCATCTAAGCCTTATGTTTATAGAATGCTGGCACTAATTTGAGAAAATAACATGAATGAATGCATTTTTTATTAATATCAGACGTCTGCTAAGTAATTGTGTGTTTTACGGCGAAAATAGACACAACATTCCAGTCGGATTTAATCGCATCATATTCATCATTAAAATTCAGATTTTCATCCGCATTATATTACATTTTGCATCATCTAAGCCTAATGTTTATAGAATGCTGTCACTAATTTAAGAAAATAACATGAATGAATGCATTTTTAATAATATCAAGCGTCTGCTAAGTAACTGTGTGTTTTACCTCGAAAAAAGTCACAACATTCAAGTCGGGTTTAATCGCATCATATTCATCATTAAAATTCAGATTTTCATCCGCATTATATTACATTTTGCATCATCTATGCAATATGTTTATAATATGTTGACACTAATTTAAGAAAATAACATGAATGAATGCATTTCTAATAATATCAAGCGTCTGCTAAGTAATTGTCTGTTTTACTTCGAAAAAAGTCACAACATTCAAGGCGGGTTTAATCGCATCATCATCAAAATTCAGATTTTCATCCGCATTATATTACATTTTGCATCATCTAAGCCTAATGTTTATAGAATGCTGTCACTAATTTAAGAAATAACATGAATGAATGCATTTTTATTGGTATCAAAAGTCTGCTAAGTAATTGTGTGTTTTACGGCGAAAAAAGACACAACATTCAAGTCTGGTTTAATCGCATCATATTCATCATTTAAATTCAGATTTTCATCCGCATTATATTACATTTTGAATCATCTAAGCCATGTTTATAAAATGCTGTCACTAATTTAAGAAAATAACATGAATGAATGCATTTTTAATAATATCAAGCGTCTGCTAAGTAATTGTGTGTTTTACCTCGAAAAAAGTCACAACATTCAAGTCGGGTTTAATCGCATCATATTCATCATTAAAATTCAGATTTTCATCCGCATTATATTACATTTTGCATCATCTAAGACATATGTTTATAAAATGCTGACACTAAGAAAATAACATGAATGAATGCATTTTTAATAATATCAAGCGTCTGCTAAGTAATTGTTGTTTTTACCTCGAAAAAATCACAACATTCAAGTCGGGTTTAATTGCATCATATTCATCATTTAAATTCAGATTTTCATCCGCATTATATTACATTTTGAATCATCTAAGCTATGTTTATAAAATGCTGTCACTAATTTAAGAAAATAACATGAATGAATGCATTTTTAATAATATCAAGCGTTTGCTAAGTAACTGTGTGTTTTACCTCGAAAAAAGTCACAACATTCAAGTCGGGTTTCATCGCATCATATTCATCATTAAAATTCAGATTTTCATCCGCATTATATTACATTTTGCATCATCTATGCAATATGTTTATAAAATGCTGACACTAATTTAAGAAAATAACATGAATGAATGCATTTATAATAATATCAAGCGTCTGCTAAGTAATTGTCTGTTTTACTTCGAAAAAAGTCACAACATTCAAGGCGGGTTTAATCGCATCATCATTAAAATTCAGATTTTCATCCGCATTATATTACATTTTGCATCATCTAAGCCTAATGTTTATAGAAATATGTCACTAATTTAAGAAAATAACATGAATGAATGCATTTTTATTGGTATCAAAAGTCTGCTAAGTAATTGTGTGTTTTATGGCGAAAAAAGACACAACATTCTAGTCTGGTTTAATCGCATCATATTCATCATTTAAATTCAGATTTTAATCCGCATTATATAACATTTTGAATCATCTAAGCCATGTTTATAAAATGCTGTCACTAATTTAAGAAAATAACATGAATGAATGCATTTTTAATAATATCAAGCGTCTGCTAAGTAATTGTGTGTTTTACCTCGAAAAAAGTCACAACATTCAAGTCGGGATTAATCGCATCATATTCATCATTAAAATTCAGATTTTCATCCGCATTATATTACATTTTGCATCATCTAAGCCATATGTTTATAAAATGCTGACACTAATTTAAGAAAATAACATAAATGAATGCATTTTTAATAATATCAAGCGTCTGCTAAGTAATTGTGTTTTTTTACCTCGAAAAAAGTCACAACATTCAAGTCGGTTTTAATCGCATCATATTCATCATTTAAATTCAGATTTTCATCCGCATTATATTACATTTTGCATAATCTAAGCCATGTTTATAAAATGCTGTTACTAATTTAAGAAAATAACATGAATGAATGCATTTTTAAAAATATCAAGCGTTTGCTAAGTAATTGTGTGTTTTACCTCGAAAAAAGTCACAACATTCAAGTCGGGTTTAATCGCATCATATTCATCATTAGAATTCAGATTTTCATCCGCATTATATTACATTTTCCATCATCTATGCCATATGTTTATAGAATGCTGGCACTAATTTGAGAAAATAACATGAATGAATGCATTTCTAATAATATCAAGCGTCTGCTAAGTAATTGTGTGTTTTACGGCGAAAAAAGACACAACATTCAAGTCGGGTTTAATCGCATCATATTCATCATTAAAATTCTGATTTTCATCCGCATTATATTACATTTTGCATCCTCTAAGCCTAATGTTTATAGAATGCTGTCACTAATTTAAGACAATAACATGAATGAATGCATTTTTATTGGTATCAAAAGTCTGCTAAGTAATTGTGTGTTTTACGGCGAAAAAAGACACAACATTCAAGTCGGGTTTAATCTCATAATATTCATCATTAAAATTCAATTTTTCATCCGCATTATATTACATTTTGCATCATCTATGCATATGTTTATAAAATGCTGACACTAATTTAAGAAAATAACATGAATGAATGCATTTCTTATAATATCAAGCGGCTGCTAAGTAATTCTGTGTTTTACTTCGAAGAAAGTCACATCATTCAAGTCGGGTTTAATCGCATCATATTCATCATTAAAATTCAGATTTTTATCCGCATTATATTACATTTTGCATCATCTAAGCCTAATGTTTATAGAATGCTGACACTAATTTAAGAAAATAACATGAATGAATGCATTTTTATTGGTATCAAAAGTCTGCTAAGTAATTGTGTGTTTTACGGCGAAAAAAGACACAACATTCAAGTCGGGTTTAATCTCATAATATTCATCATTTAAATTCAGATTTTCATCCGCATTATATTACATTTTGAATCATCTAAGCCTTATGTTTATAGAATGCTGGCACTAATTTTAGAAAATAACATGAATGAATGCATTTTTTATTAATATCAGACGTCTGCTAAGTAATTGTGTGTTTTACGGCGAAAATAGACACAACATTCAAGTCGGGTTTAATCGCATCATATTCATCATTAAAATTCAGATTTTCATCCGCATTATATTACATTTTGCATCATCTAAGCCTAATGTTTATAGAATGCTGTCACTAATTTAAGAAAATAACATGAATGAATGCATTTTTAATAATATCAAGCGTCTGCTAAGTAGTTGTGTGTTTTACCTCGAAAAAAGTCACAACATTCAAGTCGGGTTTAATCGCATCATATTCATCATTTAAATTCAGATTTTCATCCGCATTATATTACATTTTGAATCATCTTTGCAATATGTTTATAAAATGCTGGCACTAATTAAAGAAAATAACATGAATGAATGCATTTCTAATAATATCAAGCGTCTGCTAAGTAATTGTCTGTTTTACTTCGAAAAAAGTCACAACATTCAAGTCGGGTTTAATCGCATCATATTCATCAGTTCAATTCAGATTTTCATCCGCATTATATTACATTTTGAATCATCTATGCAATATGTTTATAAAATGCTGGCACTAATTTTAGAAAATAACATGAATGAATGCATTTTTTATTAATATCAGACGTCTGCTAAGTAATTGTGTGTTTTACGGCGAATATAGACACAACATTCAAGTCGGGTTTATTCGCATCATATTCATCATTAAAATTCAGATTTTCATCCGCATTATATTACATTTTGCATCATCTAAGCCTAATGTTTATAGAATGCTGTCACTAATTTAAGAAAATAACATGAATGAATGCATTTTTAATAATACCAAGCGTCTGCTAAGTAATTGTGTGTTTTACCTCGAAAAAAGTCACAACATTCAAGTCGGGTTTAATCGCACCATATTCATCATTAAAATTCAGATTTTCATCCGCATTATATTACATTTTGCATCATTAAGCCTAATGTTTATAGAATGCTGGCACTATTTTGAGAAAATAACATGAATGAATGCATTTCTAATAATATCAAGCGTCTGCTAAGTAATTGTCTGTTTTACTTCGAAAAAAGTCACAACATTCAAGGCGGGTTTAATCGCATCATCATTAAAATTCAGATTTTCATCCGCATTATATTACATTTTGCATCATCTAAGCCATATGTTTATAAAATGCTGACACTAATTTAAGAAAATAACATGAATGAATGCATTTTTAATAATATCAAGCGTCTGCTAAGTAATTGTGTGTTTTACCTCGAAAAAAGTCACAACATTCAAGTCGGGTTTAATCGCATCATATTCATCATTTAAATTCAGATTTTCATCCGCATTATATTACATTTTGCATCAACTAAGCCTAATGTTTATAGAATCCTGATACTAATTTAAGAAAATAACATGAATGAATGCATTTTTAATAATATCAAGCGTCTGCTAAGTAACTGCGTGTTTTACCTCGAAAAAAGTCACAACATTCAAGTCGGGTTTAATCGCATCATATTCATCATTTAAATTCAGATTTTCATCCGCATTATATTACATTTTGAATCATCTAAGCCATGTTTATAAAATGCTGTCACTAATTTAAGAAAATAACATGAATGAATGCATTTTTAATAATATCAAGCGTTTGCTAAGTAATTGTGTGTTTTACCTCGAAAAAAGTCACAACATTCAAGTCGGGTTTAATCGCATCATATTCAACATTAAAATTCAGATTTTCATCCGCATTATATTACATTTTGCATCATCAAAGAAATATGTTCATAAAATGCTGACACTAATTTAAGAAAATAACATGAATGAATGCATTTTTAATAATATCAAGCGTCTGCTAAGTAATTGTGTGTTTTACGGCGAAAAAAGACAAAACATTCACGGCGGGTTTAATCGCATCATATTCATCATTAAAATTCAGATTTTCATCCGCATTATATTACATTTTGCATCCTCTAAGCCTAATGTTTATAGAATGCTGTCACTAATTTAAGAAAATAACATGAATGAATGCATTTTTATTGGTATCAAAAGTCTGCTAAGTAATTATGTGTTTTACGGCGAAAAAAGACACAACATTCAAGTTGGGCTTAATCGCATCATATTCATCATTTAAATTCAGATTCTCATCCGCATTATATTACATTTTGAATCATCTAAGCCATGTTTATAAAAAGCTGTCACTAATTTAAGAAAATAACATGAATGAATGCATTTTTAATAATATCAAGCGTCTGCTAAGTAATTGTGTGTTTTACCTCGAAAAAAGTCACAACATTCAAGTCGGGTTTAATCGCATCATATTCATCATTAAAATTCAGATTTTCATCCGCATTATATTACATTTTGCATCATCTAAGCCTAATGTTTATAGAATGCTGACACTAATTTAAGAAAATAACATGAATGAATGCATTTTTAATAATATCAAGCGTCTGCTAAGTAATTGTGTGTTTTACCTCGAAAAAAGACACAACATTCAAGTCAGGTTTAATCGCATAATATTCATCATTTAAATTCAGATTTTCATCCGCATTATATTACATTTTGCATCATCTAAGCCTAATGTTTATAGAATGCTGTCACTAATTTGAGAAAATAACATGAATGAATGCATTTGTAATAATATCAAGCGTCTGCTAAATAACTGTGTGTTTTACCTCGAAAAAAGTCACAACATTCAAGTCGGGTTTAATCGCATCATATTCATCATTAAAATTCAGATTTTCATCCGCATTATATTACATTTTGCATCATCTAAGCCATATGTTTATAAAATGCTGACACTAATTTAAGAAAATAACATGAATGAATGCATTTTTATTGGTATCAAAAGTCTGCTAAGTAATTGTTTGTTTTACGGCGAAAAAAGACACAACATTCAAGTCGGGTTTAATCGCATCATATTCATCATTAAAATTCAGATTTTCATCCGCATTATATTACATTTTGAATCATCTAAGCCATGTTTATAAAATGCTGTTACTAATTTAAGAAAATAACATGAATGAATGCATTTGTAATAATATCAAGCGTCTGCTAAGTAATTGTGTGTTTTACCTAGAAAAAAGACACAACATTCAAGTCGGTTTTAATCGCATCATATTCATCATTAAAATTCAGATTTTCATCCGCATTATATTACATTTTGCATCATCTAAGACTAATGTTTATAGAATGCTGACACTAATTTAAGAAAATAACATGAATGAATGCATTTTTAATAATATCAAGCGTCTCCTAATAATTGTGTATTTTACCTCGAAAAAAGTCACAACATTCAAGTCGGGTTTAATCGCATCATATTCATCTTTTAAATTCAGATTTTCATCCGCATTATATTACATTTTGCATCCTCTAAGCCTAAAGTTTATACAATGCTGTCACTAATTTAAGAAAATAACATGAATGAATGCATTTTTATTGGTATCAAAAGTCTGCTAAGTAATTGTGTGTTTTACGGCGAAAAAAGATACAACATTCAAGTCGGGTTTAATCGCATCATATTCATCATTTAAATTCAGATTTTCATCCGCATTATATTACATTTTGCATCATCTAAGCCTAATGTTTATAGAATGCTGTCACTAATTTGAGAAAATAACATGAATGAATGCATTTGTAATAATATCAAGCGTCTGCTAAATAACTGTGTGTTTTACCTCGAAAAAAGTCACAACATTCAAGTCGGGTTTAATCGCATCATATTCATCATTAAAATTCAGATTTTCATCCGCATTATATTACATTTTGCATCATCTAAGTCATATGTTTATAAAATGCTGACACTAATTTAAGAAAATAACATGAATGAATGCATTTTTATTGGTATCAAAAGTCTGCTAAGTAATTGTTTGTTTTACGGCGAAAAAAGACACAACATTCAAGTCGGGTTTAATCGCATCATATTCATCATTAAAATTCAGATTTTCATCCGCATTATATTACATTTTGAATCATCTAAGCCATGTTTATAAAATGCTGTTACTAATTTAAGAAAATAACATGAATGAATGCATTTGTAATAATATCAAGCGTCTGCTAAGTAATTGTGTGTTTTACCTGGAAAAAAGTCACAACATTCAAGTCGGGTATAATCGCATCATATTCATCATTAAAATTCAGATTTTCATCCGCATTATATTACATTTTGCATCATCTAAGACTAATGTTTATAGAATGCTGACACTAATTTAAGAAAATAACATGAATGAATGCATTTTTAATAATATCAAGCGTCTCCTAATAATTGTGTATTTTACCTCGAAAAAAGTCACAACATTCAAGTCGGGTTTAATCGCATCATATTCATCATTTAAATTCAGATTTTCATCCGCATTATATTACATTTTGCATCCTCTAAGCCAAAAGTTTATAGAATGCTGTCACTAATTTAAGAAAATAACATGAATGAATGCATTTGTAATAATATCAAGCGTCTGCTAAATAACTGTGTGTTTTACCTCGAAAAAAGTCACAACATTCAAGTCGGGTTTAATCGCATCATATTCATCATTAAAATTCAGATTTTCATCCGCATTATATTACATTTTGCATCATCTAAGCCATATGTTTATAAAATGCTGACACTAATTTAAGAAAATAACATGAATGAATGCATTTTTATTGGTATCAAAAGTCTGCTAAGTAATTGTTTGTTTTACGGCGAAAAAAGACACAACATTCAAGTCGGGTTTAATCGCATCATATTCATCATTAAAATTCAGATTTTCATCCGCATTATATTACATTTTGAATCATCTAAGCCATGTTTATAAAATGCTGTTACTAATTTAAGAAAATAACATGAATGAATGCATTTGTAATAATATCAAGCGTCTGCTAAGTAATTGTGTGTTTTACCTAGAAAAAAGACACAACATTCAAGTCGGTTTTAATCGCATCATATTCATCATTAAAATTCAGATTTTCATCCGCATTATATTACATTTTGCATCATCTAAGACTAATGTTTATAGAATGCTGACACTAATTTAAGAAAATAACATGAATGAATGCATTTTTAATAATATCAAGCGTCTCCTAATAATTGTGTATTTTACCTCGAAAAAAGTCACAACATTCAAGTCGGGTTTAATCGCATCATATTCATCATTTAAATTCAGATTTTCATCCGCATTATATTACATTTTGCATCCTCTAAGCCTAAAGTTTATAGAATGCTGTCACTAATTTAAGAAAATAACATGAATGAATGCATTTTTATTGGTATCAAAAGTCTGCTAAGTAATTGTGTGTTTTACGGCGAAAAAAGATACAACATTCAAGTCGGGTTTAATCGCATCATATTCATCATTTAAATTCAGATTTTCATCCGCATTATATTACATTTTGCATCATCTAAGCCTAATGTTTATAGAATGCTGTCACTAATTTGAGAAAATAACATGAATGAATGCATTTGTAATAATATCAAGCGTCTGCTAAATAACTGTGTGTTTTACCTCGAAAAAAGTCACAACATTCAAGTCGGGTTTAATCGCATCATATTCATCATTAAAATTCAGATTTTCATCCGCATTATATTACATTTTGCATCATCTAAGTCATATGTTTATAAAATGCTGACACTAATTTAAGAAAATAACATGAATGAATGCATTTTTATTGGTATCAAAAGTCTGCTAAGTAATTGTTTGTTTTACGGCGAAAAAAGACACAACATTCAAGTCGGGTTTAATCGCATCATATTCATCATTAAAATTCAGATTTTCATCCGCATTATATTACATTTTGAATCATCTAAGCCATGTTTATAAAATGCTGTTACTAATTTAAGAAAATAACATGAATGAATGCATTTGTAATAATATCAAGCGTCTGCTAAGTAATTGTGTGTTTTACCTAGAAAAAAGTCACAACATTCAAGTCGGGTTTAATCGCATCATATTCATCATTAAAATTCAGATTTTCATCCGCATTATATTACATTTTGCATCATCTAAGACTAATGTTTATAGAATGCTGACACTAATTTAAGAAAATAACAGGAATGAATGCATTTTTAATAATATCAAGCGTCTCCTAATAATTGTGTATTTTACCTCGAAAAATGTCACAACATTCAAGTCGGGTTTAATCGCATCATATTCATCATTTAAATTCAGATTTTCATCCGCATTATATTACATTTTGCATCCTCTAAGCCTAAAGTTTATAGAATGCTGTCACTAATTTAAGAAAATAACATGAATGAATGCATTTTTATTGGTATCAAAAGTCTGCTAAGTAATTGTGTGTTTTACGGCGAAAAAAGATACAACATTCAAGTCGGGTTTAATCGCATCATATTCATCATTTAAATTCAGATTTTCATCCGCATTATATTACATTTTGCATCATCTAAGCCTAATGTTTATAGAATGCTGTCAATAATTTGAGAAAATAACATGAATGAATGCATTTGTAATAATATCAAGCGTCTGCTAAATAACTGTGTGTTTTACCTCGAAAAAAGTCACAACATTCAAGTCGGGTTTAATCGCATCATATTCATCATTAAAATTCAGATTTTCATCCGCATTATATTACATTTTGCATCATCTAAGTCATATGTTTATAAAATGCTGACACTAATTTAAGAAAATAACATGAATGAATGCATTTTTATTGGTATCAAAAGTCTGCTAAGTAATTGTTTGTTTTACGGCGAAAAAAGACACAACATTCAAGTCGGGTTTAATCGCATCATATTCATCATTAAAATTCAGATTTTCATCCGCATTATATTACATTTTGAATCATCTAAGCCATGTTTATAAAATGCTGTTACTAATTTAAGAAAATAACATGAATGAATGCATTTGTAATAATATCAAGCGTCTGCTAAGTAATTGTGTGTTTTACCTAGAAAAAAGTCACAACATTCAAGTCGGGTTTAATCGCATCATATTCATCATTAAAATTCAGATTTTCATCCGCATTATATTACATTTTGCATCATCTAAGACTAATGTTTATAGAATGCTGACACTAATTTAAGAAAATAACAGGAATGAATGCATTTTTAATAATATCAAGCGTCTCCTAATAATTGTGTATTTTACCTCGAAAAATGTCACAACATTCAAGTCGGGTTTAATCGCATCATATTCATCATTTAAATTCAGATTTTCGTCCGCATTATATTACATTTTTAATGATCTAAGCCATGTTTATAAAATGCTGTCACTAATTTAAGAAAATAACATGAATGAATGCATTTTTAATAATATCAAGCGTCTCCTAATAATTGTGTATTTTACCTCGAAAAAAGTCACAACATTCAAGTCGGGTTTAATCGCATCATATTCATCATTAAAATTCAGATTTTCATCCGCATTATATTACATTTTGCATCCTCTAAGCCTAAAGTTTATAGAATGCTGTCACTAATTTGAGAAAATAACATGAATGAATGCATTTTTATTGGTATCAAAAGTCTGCTAAGTAATTGTGTGTTTTACCTCGAAAAAAGACACAACATTCAAGTCGGGTTTAATCGCATCATATTCATCATTTAAATTCAGATTTTCATCCGCATTATATTACATTTTGCATCATCTAAGCCTAATGTTTATAGAATGCTGTCACTAATTTGAGAAAATAACATGAATGAATGCATTTGTAATAATATCAAGCGTCTGCTAAATAACTGTGTGTTTTACCTCGAAAAAAGTCACAACATTCAAGTCGGGTTTAATCGCATCATATTCATCATTAAAATTCAGATTTTCATCCGCATTATATTACATTTTGCATCATCTAAGTCATATGTTTATAAAATGCTGACACTAATTTAAGAAAATAACATGAATGAATGCATTTTTATTGGTATCAAAAGTCTGCTAAGTAATTGTGTGTTTTACGGCGAAAAAAGACACAACATTCAAGTCGGGTTTAATCGCATCATATTCATCATTTAAATTCAGATTTTCATCCGCATTATATTACATTTTGAATCATCTAAGCCATGTTTATAAAATGCTGTCACTAATTTAAGAAAATAACATGAATGAATGCATTTTTAATAATATCAAGCGTCTGCTAAGTAATTGTGTGTTTTACCTGGAAAAAAGTCACAACATTCAAGTCGGGTTTAATCGCATCATATTCATCATTAAAATTCAGATTTTCATCCGCATTATATTACATTTTGCATCATCAAAGCCTAATGTTTATAGAATGCTGACACTAATTTAAGAAAATAACATGAATTTATGCATTTTTAATAATTTCAAGCGTCTGCTAATAATTGTGTATTTTACCTCGAAAAAAGTCACAACATTCAAGTCGGGTTTAATCGCATCATATTCATCATTAAAATTCAGATTTTCATCAGCATTATATTACATTTTGCTTCATCTAAGCCATATGTTTATAAAATGCTGACACTAATTTAAGAAAATAACATGAATGAATGCATTTTTAATAATATCAGTCGTCTGTTAAGTAATTGTGTGTTTTACGGCGAAAAAAGACACAACATTCAAGTCGGGTTTAATCGCATCATATTCATCATTAAAATTCAGATTTTCATCCGCATTATATTACATTTTGCATCATCTAAGACTAATGTTTATAGAATGCTGACACTAATTTAAGAAAATAACATGAATGAATGCATTTTTAATAATATCAAGCGTCTCCTAATAATTGTGTATTTTACCTCGAAAAAAGTCACAACATTCAAGTCGGGTTTAATCGCATCATATTCATCATTTAAATTCAGATTTTCATCCGCATTATATTACATTTTGCATCCTCTAAGCCTAAAGTTTATAGAATGCTGTCACTAATTTAAGAAAATAACATGAATGAATGCATTTTTATAGGTATCAAAAGTCTGCTAAGTAATTGTGTGTTTTACGGCGAAAAAAGACACAACATTCAAGTCGGGTTTAATCGCATCATATTCATCATTTAAATTCAGATTTTCATCCGCATTATATTACATTTTGCATCATCTAGGGCTAATGTTTATAGAATGCTGTCACTAATTTGAGAAAATAACATGAATGAATGCATTTGTAATAATATCAAGCGTCTGCTAAATAACTGTGTGTTTTACCTCGAAAAAAGTCACAACATTCAAGTCGGGTTTAATCGCATCATATTCATCATTAAAATTCAGATTTTCATCCGCATTATATTACATTTTGCATCATCTAAGTCATATGTTTATAAAATGCTGACACTAATTTAAGAAAATAACATGAATGAATGCATTTTTATTGGTATCAAAAGTCTGCTAAGTAATTGTTTGTTTTACGGCGAAAAAAGACACAACATTCAAGTCGGGTTTAATCGCATCATATTCATCATTAAAATTCAGATTTTCATCCGCATTATATTACATTTTGAATCATCTAAGCCATGTTTATAAAATGCTGTTACTAATTTAAGAAAATAACATGAATGAATGCATTTGTAATAATATCAAGCGTCTGCTAAGTAATTGTGTGTTTTACCTAGAAAAAAGTCACAACATTCAAGTCGGGTTTAATCGCATCATATTCATCATTAAAATTCAGATTTTCATCCGCATTATATTACATTTTGCATCATCTAAGACTAATGTTTATAGAATGCTGACACTAATTTAAGAAAATAACATGAATGAATGCATTTTTAATAATATCAAGCGTCTCCTAATAATTGTGTATTTTACCTCGAAAAAAGTCACAACATTCAAGTCGGGTTTAATCGCATCATATTCATCATTTAAATTCAGATTTTCATCCGCATTATATTACATTTTGCATCCTCTAAGCCAAAAGTTTATAGAATGCTGTCACTAATTTAAGAAAATAACATGAATGAATGCACTTGTAATAATATCAAGCGTCTGCTAAATAACTGTGTGTTTTACCTCGAAAAAAGTCACAACATTCAAGTCGGGTTTAATCGCATCATATTCATCATTAAAATTCAGATTTTCATCCGCATTATATTACATTTTGCATCATCTAAGCCATATGTTTATAAAATGCTGACACTAATTTAAGAAAATAACATGAATGAATGCATTTTTATTGGTATCAAAAGTCTGCTAAGTAATTGTTTGTTTTACGGCGAAAAAAGACACAACATTCAAGTCGGGTTTAATCGCATCATATTCATCATTAAAATTCAGATTTTCATCCGCATTATATTACATTTTGAATCATCTAAGCCATGTTTATAAAATGCTGTTACTAATTTAAGAAAATAACATGAATGAATGCATTTGTAATAATATCAAGCGTCTGCTAAGTAATTGTGTGTTTTACCTAGAAAAAAGTCACAACATTCAAGTCGGGTTTAACCGCATCATATTCATCATTAAAATTCAGATTTTCATCCGCATTATATTACATTTTGCATCATCTAAGACTAATGTTTATAGAATGCTGACACTAATTTAAGAAAATAACAGGAATGAATGCATTTTTAATAATATCAAGCGTCTCCTAATAATTGTGTATTTTACCTCGAAAAAAGTCACAACATTCAAGTCGGGTTTAATCGCATCATATTCATCATTTAAATTCAGATTTTCATCCGCATTATATTACATTTTGCATCCTCTAAGCCACAAGTTTATAGAATGCTGTCACTAATTTAAGAAAATAACATGAATGAATGCATTTTTATTGGTATCAAAAGTCTGCTAAGTAATTGTGTGTTTTACGGCGAAAAAAGACACAACATTCAAGTCGGGTTTAATCGCATCATATTCATCATTTAAATTCAGATTTTCGTCCGCATTATATTACATTTTTAATGATCTAAGCCATGTTTATAAAATGCTGTCACTAATTTAAGAAAATAACATGAATGAATGCATTTTTAATAATATCAAGCGTCTGCTAAGTAATTGTGTGTTTTACCACGAAAAAAGTCACAACATTCAAGTCGGGTTTAATCGCATCATATTCATCATTAAAATTCAGATTTACATCCGCATTATATTACATTTTGAATCATCTAAGCCTTATGTTTATAGAATGCTGGCACTAATTTGAGAAAATAACATGAATGAATGCATTTTTTATTAATATCAGTCGTCTGCTAAGTAATTGTGTGTTTTACGGCGAAAATAGACACAACATTCAAGTCGGGTTTAATCGCGTCATATTCATCATTAAAATTCAGATTTTCATCCGCATTATATTACATTTTGCATCCCCTAAGCCTAATGTTTATAGAATGCTGTCACTAATTTAAGAAAATAACATGAATGAATGCATTTTTAATAATATCAAGCGTCTGCTAAGTAATTGTGTGTTTTACCTCGAAAAAAGTCACAACATTCAAGTCGGGTTTAATCGCATCATATTCATCATTAAAATTCAGATTTTCATCCGCATTATATTACATTTTGCATCATCGAAGCCTAATGTTTATAGAATGCTGTCACTAATTTAAGAAAATAACATGAATGAATGCATTTTTATTGGTATCAAAAGTCTGCTAAGTAATTGTGTGTTTGACGGCGAAAAAAGACACAACATTCAAGTCGGGTTTAATCGCATCATATTCATCATTTAAATTCAGATTTTCATCCGCATTATATTACATTTTGAATCATCTAAGCCATGTTTATAAAATGCTGTCACTAATTTAAGAAAATAACATGAATGAATGCATTTTTAATAATATCAAGCGTCTGCTAAGTAATTGTGTGTTTTACCTGGAAA
This sequence comes from Acanthosepion esculentum, assembly GCA_964036315.1. Taxonomy (NCBI): domain Eukaryota; kingdom Metazoa; phylum Mollusca; class Cephalopoda; order Sepiida; family Sepiidae; genus Acanthosepion; species Acanthosepion esculentum. Next base: position 85,842,390 of record OZ038505.1, on the reverse strand, counting down.
AAAGTCACAACATTCAAGTCGGGTTTAATCGCATCATATTCATCATTAAAATTCAGATTTTCATCAGCATTATATTACATTTTGCTTCATCTAAGCCATATGTTTATAAAATGCTGACACTAATTTAAGAAAATAACATGAATGAATGCATTTTTAATAATATCAGTCGTCTGTTAAGTAATTGTGTGTTTTACGGCGAAAATAGACACAACATTCAAGTCGGGTTTAATCGCATCATATTCATCATTAAAATTCAGATTTTCATCCGCATTATATTACATTTTGCATCATCTAAGCCTCATGTTTATTGAATGCTGTCACTAATTTAAGAAAATAACATGAATGAATGCATTTTTAATAATATCAAGCGTCTGCTAAGTTATTGTGTGTTTTACCACGAAAAAAGTCACAACATTCAAGTCGGGTTTAATCGCATCATATTCATCATTAAAATTCAGATTTTCATCCGCATTATATTACATTTTGCATCATCTAAGCCTAATGTTTATAGAATGCTGACACTAATTTAAGAAAATAACATGAATGAATGCATTTTTAATAATATCAAGCGTCTCCTAATAATTGTGTATTTTACCTCGAAAAAAGTCACAAAATTCAAGTCGGGTTTAATCGCATCATATTCATCATTAAAATTCAGATTTTCATCCGCATTATATTACATTTTGCATCATCTAAGCCTAATGTTTATAGAATGCTGACACTAATTTAAGAAAATAACATGAATGAATGCATTTTTAATAATATCAAGCGTCTCCTAATAATTGTATATTTTACCTCGAAAAAAGTCACAAAATTCAAGTCGGGTTTAATCGCATCATATTCATCATTTAAATTCAGATTTTCATCCGCATTATATTACATTTTGCATCCTCTAAGCCTAAAGTTTATAGAATGCTGTCACTAATTTCAGAAAATAACATGAATGAATGCATTTTTATTGGTATCAAAAGTCTGCTAAGTAATTGTGTGTTTTACGGCGAAAAAAGACACAACATTCAAGTCGGGTTTAATCGCATCATATTCATCATTTAAATTCAGATTTTCGTCCGCGATATATAATATTTTTAATGATCTAAGCCATGTTTATAAAATGCTGTCACTAATTTAAGAAAATAACATGAATGAATGCATTTTTAATAATATCAAGCGTCTGCTAAGTAATTGTGTGTTTTACCACGAAAAAAGTCACAACATTCAAGTCGGGTTTAATCGCATCATATTCATCATTAAAATTCAGATTTTCATCCGCATTATATTACATTTTGCATCATCTAAGCCTAATGTTTATAGAATGCTGACACTAATTTAAGAAAATAACATGAATGAATGCATTTCTTATAACATCAAGCGTCTGCTAAGTAATTGTGTGTTTTACTTCGAAAAAAGTCACAACATTCAAGTCGGTTTTAATCGCATCATATTCATCATTAAAATTCAGATTTACATCCGCATTATATTACATTTTGAATCATCTAAGCCTTATGTTTATAGAATGCTGGCACTAATTTGAGAAAATAACATGAATGAATGCATTTTTTATTAATATCAGTCGTCTGCTAAGTAATTGTGTGTTTTACGGCGAAAATAGACACAGCATTCAAGTCGGGTTTAATCGCATCATATTCATCATTAAAATTCAGATTTTCATCCGCATTATATTACATTTTGCATCACCTAAGCCTAATGTTTATAGAATGCTGTCACTAATTTAAGAAAATAACATGAATGAATGCATTTTTAATAATATCAAGCGTCTGCTAAGTAATTGTGTGTTTTACCTCGAAAAAAGTCACAACATTCAAGTCGGGTTTAATCGCATCATATTCATCATTAAAATTCAGATTTTCATCCGCATTATATTACATTTTGCATCATCTAAGCCTAATGTTTATAGAATGCTGTCACTAATTTGAGAAAATAATATGAATGAATGCATTTTTTATTAATATCAGTCGTCTGTTAAGTAATTGTGTGTTTTACGGCGAAAATAGACACAACATTCAAGTCGGGTTTAATCGCATCATATTCATCATTAAAATTCAGATTTTCATCCGCATTATATTACATTTTGCATCATCTAAGCCTCATGTTTATTGAATGCTGTCACTAATTTAAGAAAATAACATGAATGAATGCATTTTTAATAATATCAAGCGTCTGCTAAGTTATTGTGTGTTTTACCACGAAAAAAGTCACAACATTCAAGTCGGGTTTAATCGCATCATATTCATCATTAAAATTCAGATTTTCATCCGCATTATATTACATTTTGCATCATCTAAGCCTAATGTTTATAGAATGCTGACACTAATTTAAGAAAATAACATGAATGAATGCATTTTTAATAATATCAAGCGTCTCCTAATAATTGTGTATTTTACCTCGAAAAAAGTCACAAAATTCAAGTCGGGTTTAATCGCATCATATTCATCATTAAAATTCAGATTTTCATCCGCATTATATTACATTTTGCATCATCTAAGCCTAATGTTTATAGAATGCTGACACTAATTTAAGAAAATAACATGAATGAATGCATTTTTAATAATATCAAGCGTCTCCTAATAATTGTATATTTTACCTCGAAAAAAGTCACAAAATTCAAGTCGGGTTTAATCGCATCATATTCATCATTTAAATTCAGATTTTCATCCGCATTATATTACATTTTGCATCCTCTAAGCCTAAAGTTTATAGAATGCTGTCACTAATTTCAGAAAATAACATGAATGAATGCATTTTTATTGGTATCAAAAGTCTGCTAAGTAATTGTGTGTTTTACGGCGAAAAAAGACACAACATTCAAGTCGGGTTTAATCGCATCATATTCATCATTTAAATTCAGATTTTCGTCCGCGATATATAATATTTTTAATGATCTAAGCCATGTTTATAAAATGCTGTCACTAATTTAAGAAAATAACATGAATGAATGCATTTTTAATAATATCAAGCGTCTGCTAAGTAATTGTGTGTTTTACCACGAAAAAAGTCACAACATTCAAGTCGGGTTTAATCGCATCATATTCATCATTAAAATTCAGATTTTCATCCGCATTATATTACATTTTGCATCATCTAAGCCTAATGTTTATAGAATGCTGACACTAATTTAAGAAAATAACATGAATGAATGCATTTCTTATAACATCAAGCGTCTGCTAAGTAATTGTGTGTTTTACTTCGAAAAAAGTCACAACATTCAAGTCGGTTTTAATCGCATCATATTCATCATTAAAATTCAGATTTACATCCGCATTATATTACATTTTGAATCATCTAAGCCTTATGTTTATAGAATGCTGGCACTAATTTGAGAAAATAACATGAATGAATGCATTTTTTATTAATATCAGTCGTCTGCTAAGTAATTGTGTGTTTTACGGCGAAAATAGACACAGCATTCAAGTCGGGTTTAATCGCATCATATTCATCATTAAAATTCAGATTTTCATCCGCATTATATTACATTTTGCATCACCTAAGCCTAATGTTTATAGAATGCTGTCACTAATTTAAGAAAATAACATGAATGAATGCATTTTTAATAATATCAAGCGTCTGCTAAGTAATTGTGTGTTTTACCTCGAAAAAAGTCACAACATTCAAGTCGGGTTTAATCGCATCATATTCATCATTAAAATTCAGATTTTCATCCGCATTATATTACATTTTGCATCATCTAAGCCTAATGTTTATAGAATGCTGTCACTAATTTGAGAAAATAATATGAATGAATGCATTTTTTATTAATATCAGTCGTCTGTTAAGTAATTGTGTGTTTTACGGCGAAAATAGACACAACATTCAAGTCGGGTTTAATCGCATCATATTCATCATTAAAATTCAGATTTTCATCCGCATTATATTACATTTTGCATCAGCTAAGCCTCATGTTTATAGAATGCTGTCACTAATTTAAGAAAATAACATGAATGAATGCATTTTTAATAATATCAAGCGTCTGCTAAGTTATTGTGTGTTTTACCTCGAAAAAAGTCACAACATTCAAGTCGGGTTTAATCGCATCATATTCATCATTAAAATTCAGATTTTCATCCGCATTATATTACATTTTGCATCATATATGCAATATGTTTATAAAATGCTGACACTAATTTAAGAAAATAACATGAATGAATGCATTTCTAATAATATCAAGCTTCTGCTAAGTAATTGTCTGTTTTACTTCGAAAAAAGTCACAACATTCAAGTCGGGTTTAATCGCATCATATTCATCATTAAAATTCAGATTTTCATCCGCATTATATTACATTTTGCATCATCTAAGCCTAATGTTTATAGAATGCTGTCACTAATTTAAGAAAATAACATGAATGAATGCATTTTGATTGGTATCAAAAGTGTGCTAAGTAATTGTGTGTTTTACGGCGAAAAAAGACACAACATTCAAGTCGGGTTTAATCGCATCATATTCATCATTTAAATTCAGATTTTCATCCGCATTATATTACATTTTGAATCATCTAAGCCATGTTTATAAAATTATGTCACTAATTTAAGAAAATAACATGAATGAATGCATTTTTAATAATATCAAGCGTCTGCTATGTAATTGTGTGTTTTACCTCGAAAAAGTCACAACATTCAAGTCGGGTTTAATCGCATCATATTCATCATTAAAATTCAGATTTTCATCCGCATTATATTACATTTTGCATCATCTAAGCCTAATGTTTATAGAATGTTGACACTAATTTAAGAAAATAACATGAATGAATGCATTTTTAATAATTTCAAGCGTCTGCTAATAATTGTGTATTTTACCTGGAAAAAAGTCACAACATTCAAGTCGGGTTTAATCGCATCATATTCATCATTAAAATTCAGATTTTCATCCGCATTATATTACATTTTGCATCATCTAAGCCTAATGTTTATAGAATGCTGTCACTAATTTAAGAAAATAACATGAATGAATGCATTTTTATTGGTATCAAAAGTCTGCTAAGTAATTGTGTGTTTTACGGCGAAAAAAGACACAACATTCAAGTCGGGTTTAATCGCATCATATTCATCATTTAAATTCAGATTTTCATCCGCATTATATTACATTTTGAAACATCTAAGCCATGTTTATAAAATGCTGTCACTAATTTAAGAAAATAACATGAATGAATGCATTTTTAATAATATCAAGCGTCTGCTAAGAAATTGTGTGTTTTACCTGGAAAAAAGTCACAACATTCAAGTCGGGTTTAATCGCATCATATTCATCATTAAAATTCAGATTTTCATCCGCATTATATTACATTTTGCATCATCTAAGCCTAATGTTTATAGAATGCTGACACTAATTTAAGAAAATAACATGAATGAATGCATTTTTAATAATATCAAGCGTCTGCTAATAATTGTGTATTTTGCCTCGAAAAAAGTCACAACATTCAAGTCGGGTTTAATCGCATCATATTCATCATTAAAATTCAGATTTTCATCCGCATTATATTACATTTTGCATCATGGAAGCCATATGTTTATAAAATGCTGACACTAATTTAAGAAAATAACATGAATGAATGCATTTTTAATAATATCAAGCGTCTGCTAAGTAATTGTGTGTTTTACCTCGAAAAAAGACACAACATTTAAGTCAGGTTTAATCGCATAATATTCATCATTTAAATTCAGATTTTCATCCGCATTATATTACATTTTGCATCATCTAAGCCTAATGTTTATAGAATGCTGTCACTAATTTGAGAAAATAACATGAATGAATGCATTTTTTATTAATATCAGTCGTCTGTTAAGTAATTGTGTGTTTTACGGCGAAAATAGACACAACATTCAAGTCGGGTTTAATCGCATCATATTCATCATTTAAATTCAGATTTTCGTCCGCGATATATAATATTTTTAATGATCTAAGCCATGTTTATAAAATGCTGTCACTAATTTCAGAAAATAACATGAATGAATGCATTTTTAATAATATCAAGCGTCTGCTAAGTAATTGTGTGTTTTACCACGAAAAAAGTCACAACATTCAAGTCGGGTTTAATCGCATCATATTCATCATTAAAATTCAGATTTTCATCCGCATTATATTACATTTTGCATCATCTAAGCCTAATGTTTATAGAATGCTGACACTAATTTAAGAAAATAACATGAATGAATGCATTTCTTATAACATCAAGCGTCTGCTAATTAATTGTGTGTTTTACCTCGAAAAAAGTCACAACATTCAAGTCGGGTTTAATCGCATCATATTCATCATTTAAATTCAGATTTTCATCCGCATTATATTACATTTTGCATCATCTAAGCCTAATGTTTATAGAATGCTGACACTAATTTAAGAAAATAACATGAATGAATGCATTTTTATGAATATCAAGCGTCATCTAAGTAATTGTGTGTTTTACGGCGAAAAAAGAGATAACATTCAAGTCGGGTTTAATCGCATCATATTCATCATTAAAATTCAGATTTTCATCCGCATTATATTACATTTTGCATCATATATGCAATATGTTTATAAAATGCTGACACTAATTTAAGAAAATAACATGAATGAATGCATTTCTAATAATATCAAGCTTCTGCTAAGTAATTGTCTGTTTTACTTCGAAAAAAGTCACAACATTCAAGTCGGGTTTAATCGCATCATATTCATCATTAAAATTCAGATTTTCATCCGCATTATATTACATTTTGCATCATCTAAGCCTAATGTTTATAGAATGCTGTCACTAATTTAAGAAAATAACATGAATGAATGCATTTTGATTGGTATCAAAAGTGTGCTAAGTAATTGTGTGTTTTACGGCGAAAAAAGACACAACATTCAAGTCGGGTTTAATCGCATCATATTCATCATTTAAATTCAGATTTTCATCCGCATTATATTACATTTTGAATCATCTAAGCCATGTTTATAAAATTATGTCACTAATTTAAGAAAATAACATGAATGAATGCATTTTTAATAATATCAAGCGTCTGCTATGTAATTGTGTGTTTTACCTCGAAAAAGTCACAACATTCAAGTCGGGTTTAATCGCATCATATTCATCATTAAAATTCAGATTTTCATCCGCATTATATTACATTTTGCATCATCTAAGCCTAATGTTTATAGAATGTTGACACTAATTTAAGAAAATAACATGAATGAATGCATTTTTAATAATTTCAAGCGTCTGCTAATAATTGTGTATTTTACCTGGAAAAAAGTCACAACATTCAAGTCGGGTTTAATCGCATCATATTCATCATTAAAATTCAGATTTTCATCCGCATTATATTACATTTTGCATCATCTAAGCCTAATGTTTATAGAATGCTGTCACTAATTTAAGAAAATAACATGAATGAATGCATTTTTATTGGTATCAAAAGTCTGCTAAGTAATTGTGTGTTTTACGGCGAAAAAAGACACAACATTCAAGTCGGGTTTAATCGCATCATATTCATCATTTAAATTCAGATTTTCATCCGCATTATATTACATTTTGAAACATCTAAGCCATGTTTATAAAATGCTGTCACTAATTTAAGAAAATAACATGAATGAATGCATTTTTAATAATATCAAGCGTCTGCTAAGAAATTGTGTGTTTTACCTGGAAAAAAGTCACAACATTCAAGTCGGGTTTAATCGCATCATATTCATCATTAAAATTCAGATTTTCATCCGCATTATATTACATTTTGCATCATCTAAGCCTAATGTTTATAGAATGCTGACACTAATTTAAGAAAATAACATGAATGAATGCATTTTTAATAATATCAAGCGTCTGCTAATAATTGTGTATTTTGCCTCGAAAAAAGTCACAACATTCAAGTCGGGTTTAATCGCATCATATTCATCATTAAAATTCAGATTTTCATCCGCATTATATTACATTTTGCATCATGGAAGCCATATGTTTATAAAATGCTGACACTAATTTAAGAAAATAACATGAATGAATGCATTTTTAATAATATCAAGCGTCTGCTAAGTAATTGTGTGTTTTACCTCGAAAAAAGACACAACATTTAAGTCAGGTTTAATCGCATAATATTCATCATTTAAATTCAGATTTTCATCCGCATTATATTACATTTTGCATCATCTAAGCCTAATGTTTATAGAATGCTGTCACTAATTTGAGAAAATAACATGAATGAATGCATTTTTTATTAATATCAGTCGTCTGTTAAGTAATTGTGTGTTTTACGGCGAAAATAGACACAACATTCAAGTCGGGTTTAATCGCATCATATTCATCATTTAAATTCAGATTTTCGTCCGCGATATATAATATTTTTAATGATCTAAGCCATGTTTATAAAATGCTGTCACTAATTTAAGAAAATAACATGAATGAATGCATTTTTAATAATATCAAGCGTCTGCTAAGTAATTGTGTGTTTTACCACGAAAAAAGTCACAACATTCAAGTCGGGTTTAATCGCATCATATTCATCATTAAAATTCAGATTTTCATCCGCATTATATTACATTTTGCATCATCTAAGCCTAATGTTTATAGAATGCTGACACTAATTTAAGAAAATAACATGAATGAATGCATTTCTTATAACATCAAGCGTCTGCTAATTAATTGTGTGTTTTACCTCGAAAAAAGTCACAACATTCAAGTCGGGTTTAATCGCATCATATTCATCATTTAAATTCAGATTTTCATCCGCATTATATTACATTTTGCATCATCTAAGCCTAATGTTTATAGAATGCTGACACTAATTTAAGAAAATAACATGAATGAATGCATTTTTAATAATATCAAGCGTCTGCTAAGAAATTGTGTGTTTTACGGCGAAAAAAGACACAACATTCAAGTCGGGTTTAATCGCATCATATTCATCATTAAAATTCAGATTTTCATCCGCATTATATTACATTTTGCATCATCTATGCAATATGTTTATAAAATGCTGACACTAATTTAAGAAAATAACATGAATGAATGCATTTCTAATAATATCAAGCTTCTGCTAAGTAATTGTCTGTTTTACTTCGAAAAAAGTCACAACATTCAAGTCGGGTTTAATCGCATCATATTCATCATTAAAATTCAGATTTTCATCCGCATTATATTACATTTTGCATCATCTAAGCCTAATGTTTATAGAATGCTGTCACTAATTTAAGAAAATAACATGAATGAATGCATTTTTATTGGTATCAAAAGTGTGCTAAGTAATTGTGTGTTTTACGGCGAAAAAAGACACAACATTCAAGTCGGGTTTAATCGCATCATATTCATCATTTAAATTCAGATTTTCATCCGCATTATATTACATTTTGAATCATCTAAGCCATGTTTATAAAATTATGTCACTAATTTAAGAAAATAACATGAATGAATGCATTTTTAATAATATCAAGCGTCTGCTAATAATTGTGTGTTTTACCTGGAAAAAAGTCAAAACATTCAAGTCGGGTTTAATCGCATCATATTCATCATTAAAATTCAGATTTTCATCCGCATTATATTACATTTTGCATCATCTAAGCCATATGTTTATAAAATGCTGACACTAATTTAAGAAAATAACATGAATGAATGCATTTTTAATAATATAAAGCGTCTGCTAAGTAATTGTATGTTTTACCTCGAAAAAAGTCACAACATTCAAGTCGGGTTTAATCGCATCATATTCATCATTAAAATTCAGATTTTCATCCGCATTATATTACATTTTGCATCATCTAAGCCTAATGTTTATAGAATGCTGATACTAATTTAAGAAAATAACATGAATGAATGCATTTTTAATAATATCAAGCGTCTGCTAAGTAACTGTGCGTTTTACCTCGGAAAAAGTCACAACATTCAAGTCGGGTTTAATCGCATCATATTCTTCATTTAAATTCAGATTTTCATCCGCATTATATTACATTTTGAATCATCTAAGCCATGTTTATAAAATGCTGATACTAATTTAAGAAAATAACATGAATGAATGCATTTTTAATAATATCAAGCGTCTGCTAAGTAATTGTGTGTTTTACCTCGAAAAAAGTCACAACATTCAAGTCGGGTTTAATCGCATCATATTCATAATTTAAATTCAGATTTTCATCCGCATTATATTACATTTTGCATCATCTAAGCCTAATGTTTATAGAATACTGACACTAATTTAAGAAAATAACATGAATGAATGCATTTTTAATAATATCAAGCGTCTGCTAAGAAATTGTGTGTTTTACGGCGAAGAAAGACACAACATTCAAGTCGGGTTTAATCGCATCATATTCATCATTAAAATTCAGATTTTCATCCGTATTATATTACATTTTGCATCATCTAAGCCTAATGTTTATAGAATGCTGTCACTAATTTAAGAAAATAACATGAATGAATGCATTTATATTGGTATCAAAAGTCTGCTAAGTAATTGTGAGTTTTACGGCGAAAAAAGACACAACATTCAAGTCGGGTTTAATCGCATCATATTCATCATTGAAATTCAGATTTTCGTCAGCATTATATTACATTTTGAATCATCTAAGACTTATGTTTATAGAATGCTGGCCCTAATTTCAGAAAATAACATGAATGAATGCATTTTTAATAGTATCAAACGTCTGCTAAGTAATTCTGTGTTTTACCTCGAAAAAAATCACAACATTCAAGTCGGGTTTAATCGCATGATATTCATCATTAAAATTCAGATTTTCATCCGCATTCTATTACATTTTGCATCATCTAACCCTAATGTTTATAGAATGCTGACACTAATTTAACAAAATAACATGAATGAATGCATTTTTAATAATATCAAGCGTCTGCTAAGTAATTGTGTGTTTTACTTGGAAAAAAGTCACAACATTCAAGTCGGGTTTAATCGCATTATATTCATCATTAAAATTCAGATTTTCATCCGCATTATATTACATTTTGCATCATCTAAGCCATATGTTTATAAAATGCTGACACTAATTTAAGAAAATAACATGAATGAATGCATTTTTAATAATATCAAACGTTTGCTAAGTAATTGTGTGTTTTACCTCGAAAAAAGTCACAACATTCAAGTCGGGTTTAATCGCATCATATTCATCATTAATATTCAGATTTTCATCCGCATTATATTACATTTTGACTCATCTAAGCCTAATGTTTATAGAATGCTGATACTAATTTTAGAAAATAACATGAATGAATGCATTTTTAATAATATCAGGCGTCTGCTAAGTAACTGTGTGTTTTACCTCGAAAAAAGTCACAACATTCAAGTCGGGTTTAATCGCATCATATTCATCATTTAAATTCAGATTTTCATCCGCATTATATTTCATTTTGCATCATCTAAGCCTAATGTTTATAGAATGCTGACATTAATTTAAGAAAATAACATGAATGAATGCATTCTTATTAATATCAAGCGTCTGCTAAGTAATTGTGTGTTTTACGGCGAAAAAAGACACAACATTCAAGTCGGGTTTAATAGGATCATATTCATCATTAAAATTCAGATTTTCATCCGCATTATATTACATTTTGCATCATCTAAGCCTTATGTTTATAGAATGCTGACACTAATTTAAGAAAATAACATGAATGAATGCATTTTTAATAATATCAAGCGTCTGCTAAGTAATTGTGTGTTTTACGGCGAAAAAAGACACAACATTCAAGTCGGGTTTAATCGCATCATATTCATCATTTAAATTCAGATTTTCATCCGCATTATATTAGATTTTGCATCAACTAAGCCTAATGTTTATAGAATGCTGACACTAAATTAAGAAAATAACATGAATGAATGCATTTTTAATAATATCAGGCGTCTGCTAAGTAATTGTGTGTTTTACGGCAAAAAAAGACACAACATTCAAGTCGGGTTTAATAGGATCATATTTATCATTAAAATTCAGATTTTCATCGGCATTATATTACATTTTGCATCATCTAAGCCTTATGTTTATAGAATGCTGACACTAATTTAAGAAAATAACATGAATGAATGCATTTTTATGAATATCAAGCGTCATCTGAGTAATTGTGTGTTTTACGGCGAAAAAAGACACAATATTCAAGTCGGGTTTAATCGCATCATATTCATCATTAAAATTCAGATTTTCATCCGCATTATATTACATTTTGCATCATCTAAGCCTTATGTTTATAGAATGCTGACACTAATTTAAGAAAATAACATGAATGAATGCATTTTTAATAATATCAAGCGTCTGCTAAGTAATTGTGTGTTTTACGGCGAAAAAAGACACAGCATTCAAGTAGGGTTTAATCGCATCATATTCATCATTTAAATTCAGATTTTCATCCGCATTATATTAGATTTTGAATCAACTAAACCTAATGTTTATAGAATGCTGACACTAATTTAAGAAAATAACATGAATGAATGCATTTTTAATAATATCAAGCGTTTGCTAAGTAATTGTGTGTTTTACGGCGAAAAAAGACAAAACATTCAAGCCGGGTTTAATCGCATCATATTCATCATTTAAATTCAGATTTTCATCCGCATTATATTACATTTTGCATCATCTAAGCCCAATGTTTATAGAATGCTGACACTAATTTAAGAAAATAACATCAATGAATGTATTTTTAATAATATCAAGCGTCTGCTAAGTAATTGTGGGTTTTAGGGCGAAAAAAGACACAACATTCAAGTCGGGCTTAATCGCATCATATTCATCATTTAAATTCAGATTTTCATCCGCATTATATTACATTTTGCATCATCTAAGCCTAATGTTTATAGAATGCTGACATTAATTTAAGAAAATAACATGAATGAATGCATTTTTATTAATATCAAGCGTCTGCTAAGTAATTGTGTGTTTTACGGCGAAAAAAGACACAACATTCAAGTCGGGTTTAATAGGATCATATTCATCATTAAAATTCAGATTTTCATCCGCATTATATTACATTTTGCATCATCTAAGCCTTATGTTTATAGAATGCTGACACTAATTTAAGAAAATAACATGAATGAATGCATTTTTAATAATATCAAGCGTCTGCTAAGTAATTGTGTGTTTTACGGCGAAAAAAGACACAATATTCAAGTCGGGTTTAATCGCATCATATTCATCATTAAAATTCAGATTTTCATCCGCATTATATTACATTTTGCATCATCTAAGCCTTATGTTTATAGAATGCTGACACTAATTTAAGAAAATAACATGAATGAATGCATTTTTATGAATATCAAGCGTCATCTAAGTAATTGTGTGTTTTACGGCGAAAAAAGAGATAACATTCAAGTCGGGTTTAATCGCATCATATTCATCATTAAAATTCAGATTTTCATCCGCATTATATTACATTTTGCATCATCTAAGCCTTATGTTTATAGAATGCTGACACTAATTTAAGAAAATAACATGAATGAATGCATTTTTAATAATATCAAGCGTCTGCTAAGTAATTGTGTGTTTTACGGCGAAAAAAGACACAACATTCAAGTCGGGTTTAATCGCATCATATTCATCATTTAAATTCAGATTTTCATCCGCATTATATTAGATTTTGCATCAACTAAGCCTAATGTTTATAGAATGCTGACACTAAATTAAGAAAATAACATGAATGAATGCATTTTTAATAATATCAGGCGTCTGCTAAGTAATTGTGTGTTTTACGGCAAAAAAAGACACAACATTCAAGTCGGGTTTAATAGGATCATATTTATCATTAAAATTCAGATTTTCATCGGCATTATATTACATTTTGCATCATCTAAGCCTTATGTTTATAGAATGCTGACACTAATTTAAGAAAATAACATGAATGAATGCATTTTTATGAATATCAAGCGTCATCTGAGTAATTGTGTGTTTTACGGCGAAAAAAGACACAGCATTCAAGTAGGGTTTAATCGCATCATATTCATCATTTAAATTCAGATTTTCATCCGCATTATATTAGATTTTGAATCAACTAAACCTAATGTTTATAGAATGCTGAAACTAATTTAAGAAAATAACATCAATGAATGTATTTTTAATAATATCAAGCGTCTGCTAAGTAATTGTGGGTTTTAGGGCGAAAAAAGACACAACATTCAAGTCGGGCTTAATCGCATCATATTCATCATTTAAATTCAGATTTTCATCCGCATTATATTACATTTTGCATCATCTAAGCCTAATGTTTATAGAATGCTGACATTAATTTAAGAAAATAACATGAATGAATGCATTTTTATTAATATCAAGCGTCTGCTAAGTAATTGTGTGTTTTACGGCGAAAAAAGACACAACATTCAAGTCGGGTTTAATAGGATCATATTCATCATTAAAATTCAGATTTTCATCCGCATTATATTACATTTTGCATCATCTAAGCCTTATGTTTATAGAATGCTGACACTAATTTAAGAAAATAACATGAATGAATGCATTTTTAATAATATCAAGCGTCTGCTAAGTAATTGTGTGTTTTACGGCGAAAAAAGACACAATATTCAAGTCGGGTTTAATCGCATCATATTCATCATTAAAATTCAGATTTTCATCCGCATTATATTACATTTTGCATCATCTAAGCCTTATGTTTATAGAATGCTGACACTAATTTAAGAAAATAACATGAATGAATGCATTTTTATGAATATCAAGCGTCATCTAAGTAATTGTGTGTTTTACGGCGAAAAAAGAGATAACATTCAAGTCGGGTTTAATCGCATCATATTCATCATTAAAATTCAGATTTTCATCCGCATTATATTACATTTTGCATCATCTAAGCCTTATGTTTATAGAATGCTGACATTAATTTAAGAAAATAACATGAATGAATGCATTCTTATTAATATCAAGCGTCTGCTAAGTAATTGTGTGTTTTACGGCGAAAAAAGACACAACATTCAAGTCGGGTTTAATAGGATCATATTCATCATTAAAATTCAGATTTTCATCCGCATTATATTACATTTTGCATCAACTAAGCCTAATGTTTATAGAATGCTGACACTAAATTAAGAAAATAACATGAATGAATGCATTTTTAATAATATCAGGCGTCTGCTAAGTAATTGTGTGTTTTACGGCAAAAAAAGACACAACATTCAAGTCGGGTTTAATAGGATCATATTTATCATTAAAATTCAGATTTTCATCGGCATTATATTACATTTTGCATCATCTAAGCCTTATGTTTATAGAATGCTGACACTAATTTAAGAAAATAACATGAATGAATGCATTTTTATGAATATCAAGCGTCATCTGAGTAATTGTGTGTTTTACGGCGAAAAAAGACACAATATTCAAGTCGGGTTTAATCGCATCATATTCATCATTAAAATTCAGATTTTCATCCGCATTATATTACATTTTGCATCATCTAAGCCTTATGTTTATAGAATGCTGACACTAATTTAAGAAAATAACATGAATGAATGCATTTTTAATAATATCAAGCGTCTGCTAAGTAATTGTGTGTTTTACGGCGAAAAAAGACACAGCATTCAAGTAGGGTTTAATCGCATCATATTCATCATTTAAATTCAGATTTTCATCCGCATTATATTAGATTTTGAATCAACTAAACCTAATGTTTATAGAATGCTGACACTAATTTAAGAAAATAACATGAATGAATGCATTTTTAATAATATCAAGCGTCATCTAAGTAATTGTGTGTTTTACGGCGAAAAAAGAGATAACATTCAAGTCGGGTTTAATCGCATCATATTCATCATTAAAATTCAGATTTTCATCCGCATTATATTACATTTTGCATCATCTAAGCCTTATGTTTATAGAATGCTGACATTAATTTAAGAAAATAACATGAATGAATGCATTCTTATTAATATCAAGCGTCTGCTAAGTAATTGTGTGTTTTACGGCGAAAAAAGACACAACATTCAAGTCGGGTTTAATAGGATCATATTCATCATTAAAATTCAGATTTTCATCCGCATTATATTACATTTTGCATCATCTAAGCCTTATGTTTATAGAATGCTGACACTAATTTAAGAAAATAACATGAATGAATGCATTTTTAATAATATCAAGCGTCTGCTAAGTAATTGTGTGTTTTACGGCGAAAAAAGACACAACATTCAAGTCGGGTTTAATCGCATCATATTCATCATTTAAATTCAGATTTTCATCCGCATTATATTAGATTTTGCATCAACTAAGCCTAATGTTTATAGAATGCTGACACTAAATTAAGAAAATAACATGAATGAATGCATTTTTAATAATATCAGGCGTCTGCTAAGTAATTGTGTGTTTTACGGCAAAAAAAGACACAACATTCAAGTCGGGTTTAATAGGATCATATTTATCATTAAAATTCAGATTTTCATCGGCATTATATTACATTTTGCATCATCTAAGCCTTATGTTTATAGAATGCTGACACTAATTTAAGAAAATAACATGAATGAATGCATTTTTATGAATATCAAGCGTCATCTGAGTAATTGTGTGTTTTACGGCGAAAAAAGACACAATATTCAAGTCGGGTTTAATCGCATCATATTCATCATTAAAATTCAGATTTTCATCCGCATTATATTACATTTTGCATCATCTAAGCCTTATGTTTATAGAATGCTGACACTAATTTAAGAAAATAACATGAATGAATGCATTTTTAATAATATCAAGCGTCTGCTAAGTAATTGTGTGTTTTACGGCGAAAAAAGACATAATCGCATCATATTCATCATTTAAATTCAGATTTTCATCCGCATTATATTAGATTTTGAATCAACTAAACCTAATGTTTATAGAATGCTGACACTAATTTAAGAAAATAACATGAATGAATGCATTTTTAATAATATCAAGCGTTTGCTAAGTAATTGTGTGTTTTACGGCGAAAAAAGACAAAACATTCAAGCCGGGTTTAATCGCATCATATTCATCATTTAAATTCAGATTTTCATCCGCATTATATTACATTTTGCATCATCTAAGCCCAATGTTTATAGAATGCTGACACTAATTTAAGAAAATAACATCAATGAATGTATTTTTAATAATATCAAGCGTCATCTAAGTAATTGTGGGTTTTAGGGCGAAAAAAGACACAACATTCAAGTCGGGCTTAATCGCATCATATTCATCATTTAAATTCAGATTTTCATCCGCATTATATTACATTTTGCATCATCTAAGCCTTATGTTTATAGAATGCTGACACTAATTTAAGAAAATAACATGAATGAATGCATTTTTAATAATATCAAGCGTCTGCTAAGTAATTGTGTGTTTTACGGCGAAAAAAGACACAATATTCAAGTCGGGTTTAATCGCATCATATTCATCATTAAAATTCAGATTTTCATCCGCATTATATTACATTTTGCATCATCTAAGCCTTATGTTTATAGAATGCTGACACTAATTTAAGAAAATAACATGAATGAATGCATTTTTATGAATATCAAGCGTCATCTAAGTAATTGTGTGTTTTACGGCGAAAAAAGAGATAACATTCAAGTCGGGTTTAATCGCATCATATTCATCATTAAAATTCAGATTTTCATCCGCATTATATTACATTTTGCATCATCTAAGCCTTATGTTTATAGAATGCTGACATTAATTTAAGAAAATAACATGAATGAATGCATTTTTATTAATATCAAGCGTCTGCTAAGTAATTGTGTGTTTTACGGCGAAAAAAGACACAACATTCAAGTCGGGTTTAATAGGATCATATTCATCATTAAAATTCAGATTTTCATCCGCATTATATTACATTTTGCATCAACTAAGCCTTATGTTTATAGAATACTGACATTAATTTAAGAAAATAACATGAATGAATGCATTTTTATTAATATCAAGCATCTGCTAAATAATTGTGTGTTTTACGGCGAAAAAAGACACTACATTCAAGTCGGGTTTAATAGGATCATATTCATCATTAAAATTCAGATTTTCATCCGCATTATATTACATTTTGCATCATCTAAGCCTAATGTTTATAGAATGCTGACACTAAATTAAGAAAATAACATGAATGAATGCATTTTTAATAATATCAAGCGTCTGCTAAGTAATTGTGTGTTTTACGGCATAAAAAGACACAACATTCAAGTCGGGTTTAATAGGATCATATTTATCATTAAAATTCAGATTTTCATCGGCATTATATTACATTTTGCATCATCTAAGCCTTATGTTTATAGAATGCTGACACTAATTTAAGAAAATAACATGAATGAATGCATTTTTATGAATATCAAGCGTCATCTAAGTAATTGTATGTTTTACGGCGAAAAAAGACACAATATTCAAGTCGGGTTTAATCGCATCATATTCATCATTAAAATTCAGATTTTCATCCGCATTATATTAGATTTTGCATCATCTAAGCCTAATGTTTATAGAATGCTGACATTAATTTAAGAAAATAACATGAATGAATGCATTTTTATTAATATCAAGCGTCTGCTAAGTAATTGTGTGTTTTACGGCGAAAAAGACACAACATTCAAGTCGGGTTTAATAGGATCATATTCGTCATTAAAATTCAGATTTTCATCCGCATTATATTACATTTTGCATCATCTAAGCTTTATGTTTATAGAATGCTGACATTAATTTAAGAAAATAACATGATTGAATGCATTTTTATTAATATCAAGCGTCTGCTAAGTAATTGTGTGTTTTACGGCGAAAAAAGACACAACATTCAAGTCGGGTTTAATAGGTTCATATTCATCATTAAAATTCAGATTTTCATCCGCATTATATTACATTTTGCATCGTCTAAGATTAAAGTTTATAGAATGCTGACACTAATTTAAGAAAATAACATGAATGAATGCATTTTCATAATATCAAGCGTCTGCTAAGTAATTGTATGTTTTACGGCGAAAAATTACACAACATTCAAGTCGGGTTTAATCGCATCATATTCCTCATTTAAATTCAGATTTTCATCCGCATTATATTAGATTTTGCATCATCTAAGCCTAATGTTTATAGAATGCTGACATTAATTTAAGAAAATAACATGAATGAATGCATTTTTATTAATATCAAGCGTCTGCTAAGTAATTGTGTGTTTTACGGCGAAAAAGACACAACATTCAAGTCGGGTTTAATAGGATCATATTCATCATTAAAATTCAGATTTTCATCCGCATTATATTACATTTTGCATCATCTAAGCTTTATGTTTACAGAATGCTGACACTAATTTAAGAAAATAACATGAATGAATGCATTTTTAATAATAACAAGCGTCTGCTAAGTAATTGTGTGTTTTACGGCGAAACAAGACACAACATTCAAGTCGGGTTTAATAGGATCATATTCATCATTAAAATTCAGATTTTCATCCGCATTATATTACATTTTGCATCAACTAAGACTTATGTTTATAGAATGCTGACATTAATTTAAGAAAATAACATGATTGAATGCATTTTTATTAATATCAAGCGTCTGCTAAGTAATTGTGTGTTTTACGGCGAAAAAAGACACAACATTCAAGTCGGGTTTAATAGGATCATATTCATCATTAAAATTCAGATTTTCATCCGCATTATATTACATTTTGCATCATCTAAGATTAAAGTTTATAGAATGCTGACACTAATTTAAGAAAATAGCATGAATGAATGCATTTTCATAATATCAAGCGTCTGCTAAGTAATTGTATGTTTTACGGCGAAAAAATACACAACATTCAAGTCGGGTTTAATCGCATCATATTCCTCATTTAAATTCAGATTTTCATCCGCATTATATTAGATTTTGCATCATCTAAGCCTAATGTTTATAGAATGCTGACACTAATTTAAGAAAATAACATCAATGAATGCATGTTTATTAATATCAAGCGACTGCTAAGTAATTGTGTGTTTTACGGCGAAAAAAGACACAACATTCAAGTCGGGTTTAATAGGATCATATTCATCATTAAAATTCAGATTTTCATCCGCATTATATTACATTTTGCATCATCTAAGAATTATGTTTATAGAATGCTGGCATTAATTTAAGAAAATAACATGAATGAATGCATTTTTATTAATATCAAGCGACTGCTAAGTAATTGTGTGTTTTACGGCGAAAAAAGACACAACATTCAAGTCGGGTTTAATAGGATCATATTCATCATTAAAATTCAGATTTTCATCCGCATTATATTACATTTTGCATCATCTAAGCCTAATGTTTATAGAATGCTGACACTAATTTACGAAAATAACATGAATGAATGCATTTTTATTAATATCAAGCGTCTGTTAAGTAATTGTGTGTTTTACTGCGAAAGAAAACACAACATTCAAGTCGGGTTTAATCGCATCATATTCATCATTAAGATTCAGATTTTCATCCGCATTATATTACATTTTGCATCATCTAAGCCTTATGTTTATAGAATGCTGACACTAATTTAAAAAAATAACATGAATGAAAGCAATTTTATTAATATCAAGCGTCTGCTAAGTAATTGTGCGTTTTACGGCAAAAAAAGACACAACATTCAAGTCGGGTTTAATAGGATCATATTCATCATTAAAATTCAGATTTTCATCCGCATTATATTACATTTTGCATCATCTAAGCCTAATGTTTATAGAATGCTGACACTAATTTAAGAAAATAACCTGAATGAATGCATTTTTAATAATATCAAGCGTCATCTAAGTAATTGTGTGTTTTACGGCGAAAAAACACACAACATTCAAGTCGGGTTTAATCGCATCATATTCATCATTAAAATTCAGATTTTCATCCGCATTATATTACATTTTGCATCATCTAAGCCTAATGTTTATAGAATGCTGATACTAATTTAAGAAAATAACATGAATGAATGCATTTTTAATAATATCAAGCGTCTGCTAAGTAACTGTGTGTTTTACCTCGAAAAAAGTCACAACATTCAAGTCGGGTTTAATCGCATCATATTCATCATTAAAATTCAGATTTTCATCCGCATTATATTACATTTTGCATCATCTAAGCCATATGTTTATAAAATGCTGACACTACTTTAAGAAAATAACATGAATGAATGCATTTTTAATAATATCAAACGTCTGCTAAGTAATTGTGTGTTTTACGGCGAAAAAGGACACAATACTAAAGTCGGGTTTAATCGCATCATATTCATCATTAAAATTCAGATTTTCATCCGCATTATATTACATTTTGCATCATCTAAGCCTAATGTTTATAGAATGCTGATACTAATTTAAGAAAATAACATGAATGAATGCATTTTTAATAATATCAAGCGTCTGCTAAGTAATTGTGTGTTTTACCTCCAAAAAAGTCACAACATTCAAGTCGGGTTTAATCGCATCATATTCATCATTAAAATTCAGATTTTCACCCGCATTATATTACATTTTGCATCATCTAAAACTAATGTTTATAGTATGCTGATACTAATTTAAGAAAATGATATGAATGAATGCATTTTAAATAATATCAAGCGTCTGCTAAGTAACTGTGTGTTTTACCTCGAAAAAAGTCACAACATTTAATTCGGGTTTAATCGCATCATATTCATCATTAAATTTCAGATTTTCATCCGCATTATTTTACATTTTGCATCATCTAAGCCATATGTTTATAAAATGCGGACACTGATTTAAGAAAATAACATGAATGAATGAATTTTTAATAATATCAAGCGTCTGCTAAGTAATTGTGTGTTTTACCTCGAAAAAAGTCACAAAATTCAAGTCGGGTTTAATCGCATCATATTCATCATTAATATTCAGATTTTCATCCGCATTATATTACATTTTGCATCATCTAAGCCTAATGTGTATAGAATGCTGATACTAATTTAAGAAAATAACATGAATGAATGCATTTTTAATAATATCAAGCGTCTGCTAAGTAACTGTGTGTTTTACCTCGAAAAAAGTCACAACATTCAATTCGGGTTTAATCGCATCATATTCATCATTAATATTCAGATTTTCATCCGCATTATATTACATTTTGCATCACCTAATCCTAATGTTTATAGAATGCTGATACTAATTTAAGAAAATAACATGAATGAATGCATTTTTAATAATATCAAGCGTCTGCTAAGTAACTGTGTGTTTTACCTCGAAAAAAGTCACAACATTTAATTCGGGTTTAATCGCATCATATTCATCATTAATATTCAGATTATCATCCGCATTATATTACATTTTGCATCATCAAAGCCATATGTTTATAAAATGCGGACACTGATTTAAGAAAATAACATGAATGAATGCATTTTTAATAATATCAAGCGTCTGCTAAGTAATTGTGTGTTTTAACTCGAAAAAAGTCACAACATTCAAGTCGGGTTTAATCGCATCATATACATCATTAATATTCAGATTTTCATCCGCATTATATTACATTTTGCATCATCTAAGTCTAATGTTTATAGAATGCTGATACTAATTTAAGAAAATAACATGAATGAATGCATTTTTAATAATAACAAGCGTCTGCTAAGTAATTGTGTGTTTTACCTCGAAAAAAGTCACAACATTCAAGTCGGGTTTAATCGCATCATATTCATCATAAAATTCAGATTTTCATCCGCATTCTATTACATTTTCATCATCTAAGCCTAATGTTTATAGTATGCTGATACTAATTTAAGAAAATAACATGAATGAATGCATTTTTAATAATATCAAGTGTCTGCTAAGTAACTGTGTGTTTTACCTCGGAAAAAGTCACAACATTCAAGTCGGGTTTAATCGCATCATATTCATCATTAAAATTCAGATTTTCCTCCCGCATTATATTACATTTTGCATCATCTAAGCCATATGTTTATAAAATGCGGACATTAATTTAAGAAAATAACATGAATGAATGCATTTTTAATAATATCAAACGTCTGCTAAGTAATTGTGTGTTTTACCTCGAAAAAAGTCACAACATTCAAGTCGGGTTTAATCGCATCATATTCATCATTAAAATTCAGATTTTCACCCGCATTATATTACATTTTGCATCATCTAAACCTAATGTTTATAGTATGCTGATACTAATTTAAGAAAATGATATGAATGAATGCATTTTAAATAATATCAAGCGTCTGCTAAGTAACTGTGTGTTTTACCTCGAAAAAAGTCACAACATTTAATTCGGGTTTAATCGCATCATATTCATCATTAAATTTCAGATTTTCATCCGCATTATATTACATTTTGCATCATCAAAGCCATATGTTTATAAAATGCGGACACTGATTTAAGAAAATAACATGAATGAATGAATTTTTAATAATATCAAGCGTCTGCTAAGTAATTGTGTGTTTTACCTCGAAAAAAGTCACAACATTCAAGTCGGGTTTAATCGCATCATATTCATCATTAATATTCAGATTTTCATCGGCATTATATTACATTTTGCATCATCTAAGCCATATGTTTATAAAATGCTGACACTAATTTAAGAAAATAACATGAATGAATACATTTTTAATAATATCAAGCGTCTGCTAAGTAATTGTGTGTTTTACCTCGAAAAAAGTCACAACATTCAAGTCGGGTTTAATCGCATCATATTCATCATTAAAATTCAGATTTTCATCGGCATTATATTACATTTTGCATCATCTAAGCCATATGTTTATAAAATGCGGACACTGATTTAAGAAAATAACATGAATGAATGAATTTTTAATAATATCAAGCGTCTGCTAAGTAATTGTGTGTTTTACCCCGAAAAAAGTCACAACATTCAAGTCGGGTTTAATCGCATCATATTCATCATTAATATTCAGAGTTTCATCCGCATTATATTACATTTTGCATCATCTAAGCCTAATGTTCATAGAATGCTGATACTAATTTAAGAAAATAACATGAATGAATGCATTTTTAATAATATCAAGCGTCTGCTAAGTAATTGTGTGCTATACCTCGAAAAAAGTCACAACATTCAAGTCGGGTTTAATCGCATCATATTCATCATAAAATTCAGATTTTCATCCGCATTCTATTACATTTTCATCATCTAAGCATAATGTTTATAGTATGCTGATACTAATTTAAGAAAATAACATGAATGAATGCATTTTTAATAATATCAAGTGTCTGCTAAGTAACTGTGTGTTTTACCTCGAAAAAAGTCACAACATTCAATTCGGGTTTAATCGCATCATATTCATCATTAAAATTCAGATTTTCATCCGCATTATATTACATTTTGCATCATCTAAGCCATATGTTTATAAAATGCGGACATTAATTTAAGAAAATAACATGAATGAATGCATTTTTAATAATATCAAACGTCTGCTAAGTAATTGTGTGTTTTACCTCGAAAAAAGTCACAACATTCAAGTCGGGTTTAATCGCATCATATTCATCATTAAAATTCAGATTTTCACCCGCATTATATTACATTTTGCATCATCTAAACCTAATGTTTATAGTATGCTGATACTAATTTAAGAAAATGATATGAATGAATGCATTTTAAATAATATCAAGCGTCTGCTAAGTAACTGTGTGTTTTACCTCGAAAAAAGTCACAACATTTAATTCGGGTTTAATCGCATCATATTCATCATTAAATTTCAGATTTTCATCCGCATTATATTACATTTTGCATCATCAAAGCCATATGTTTATAAAATGCGGACACTGATTTAAGAAAATAACATGAATGAATGAATTTTTAATAATATCAAGCGTCTGCTAAGTAATTGTGTGTTTTACCTCGAAAAAAGTCACAACATTCAAGTCGGGTTTAATCGCATCATATACATCATTAATATTCAGATTTTCATCCGCATTATATTACATTTTGCATCATCTAAGCCTAATGTTTATAGAATGCTGATACTAATTTAAGAAAATAACATGAATGAATGCATTTTTAATAATATCAAGCGTCTGCTAAGTAACTGTGTTTTTTACCTCGAAAAAAGTCACAACATTCAAGTCGGGTTTAATCGCATCATATTCATCATTTAAATTCAGATTTTCATCCGCATTATATTACATTTTGCATCATCTAAGCCATATGTTTATAAAATGCTGACACTAATTTGAGAAAATAACATGAATGAATGCATTTTTAATAATATCAAGCGTCTGCTAAGTAATTGTGTGTTTTAGCTCGAAAAAACTCAACATTCAAGTCGGGTTTAATCGCATCATATTCATCATTTAAATTCAGATTTTCATCCGCATTATATTACATTTTGCATCATCCAAACCTAATGTTTATAGAATGCTGACACTAATTTAAGAAAATAACATGAATGAATGCATTTTTAATAATATCAAGCGTCTGCTAAGTAATTGTGTGTTTTACCTCGAAAAAAGTCACAACATTCAAGTCGGGTTTAATCGCATCATATTCATCATTAAAATTTAGATTTTCATCCGCATTATATTACATTTTGCATCATCTAAGTTATAAGTTTATAAAATGCAGACACTAATTTAAGAAAATAACATGAATGAATGCATTTTTAATAATATCAAGCGTCTGCTAAGTAATTGTGTGTATTACGGCGAAAAAGGACACAACAGTCAAGTCGGGTTTAATCGCATCATATTCATCATTAAAATTCAGATTTTCATCCGCATTATATTACATTTGCATCATCTAAGCCTAATGTTTATAGAATGCTGACACTAATTTAAGAAAATAACATGAATGAATGCATTTTTAATAATATCAAACGTCTGCTAGGTAATTGTGTGTTTTACCTCGAAAAAAGTCACAACATTCAAGTCGGGTTTAATCGCATCATATTCATCATTAAAATTCAGATTTCCATCCGCATTATATTACATTTGCATCATCTAAGCCATATGTTTATAAAATGCTGACACTAATTTAAGAAAATAACATGCATGAATACATTTTTAATAATATCAAGCGTCTGCTAAGTAATTGTGTGTTTTACCTCGGAAAAAGTCACAACATTCAAGTCGAGTTTAATCACATCATATTCGTCATTAAAATTCAGATTTTCATCCGCATTATATTATATTTTGCATCATCTAAGCCTAATGTTTATAGAATGCTGATACTAATTTAAGAAAATAACATGAATGAATGCATTTTTAATAATATCAAGCGTCTGCTAAGTAACTGTGTGTTTTACCTCGAAAAAAGTCACAACATTCAAGTCGGGTTTAATCGCATCATTTTCATCATTAAAATTCAGATTTTCATCCGCATTATATTACATTTTGCATCATCTAAGCCTAATGTTTATAGAATGCTGATACTAATTAAAAAAATAACATGAATGAATGCATTTTTAATAATATCAAGCGTCTGCTAAGTAACTGTGTGTTTTACCTCGAAAAAAGTCACAACATTCAAGTCGGGTTTAATCGCAACATTTTCATCATTAAAATTCAGATTTTCATCCGCATTATATTACATTTTGCATCATCTAAGCCTAATGTTTATAGAATGCTGATACTAATTAAAAAAATAACATGAATGAATGCATTTTTAATAATATCAAGCGTCTGCTAAGTAATTGTGTGTTTACCTCGAAAAAAGTCACAACATTCAAGTCGGGTTTAATCGCATCATATTCATCATTAAAATTCAGATTTTCATCCGCATTATATTACATTTTGCATCATCTAAGCCATATGTTTATAGAATGCTGACACTAATTTTAGAAAATAACATGAATGAATGCATTTTTAATAATTTCAAGCGTCTAAGTAATTGTGTGTTTTACGGCGAAAAAGGACACAACATTCAAGTCGGGTTTAATTGCATCATATTCATCATTAAAATTAAGATTTCCATACGCATTATATTACATTTTGCATCATCTAAATCTAATGTTTATAGAATGCTGACACTAATTTAAGAAAATAACATGAATGAATTCATTTCTAATAATATCAAGCGTCTGCTTAGTAATTGTGTGTTTTACTTCGAAAAAAGTCACAACATTCAAGTCGGGTTTAATTGCATCATAATCATCATTAAAATTCAGATTTTCATCCGCATTATATTACATTTTGCATCATCTAAGCCATATGTTTATTAAATGCTGACACTAATTTAAGAAAATAACATGAACGAATGCATTTTTAATAATATCAAGCGTCTGCTAAGTAATTGTGTGTTTTAGCTCGAAAAAAGTCACAACATTCAAGTCGGGTTTAATCGCATCATATTCATCATTAAAATTCAGATTTTCATCCGCATTATATTACATTTTGCATCATCTAAGCCATATGTTTATTAAATGCTGACCCTAATTTAATAAAATAACATGAATGAAAGAATTTTTATTAATATCAAGCGTCATCTAAGCAATTGTGTGTTTTACGGCGAAAAAAGACACAACATTCAAGTCGGGTTTAATCGCATCATATTCATCATTAAAATTCAGATTTTCATCCGTATTATATTACATTTTGCATCATCTAAGCCATATGTTTATAAAATGCTGACACTAATTTAAGAAAATAACATGAATGAATTCATTTTTAATAATATCAAGCCTCTGCTATGTAATTGTGTGTTTTACCTCGAAAAAAGTCACAACATTCAAGTCGGGTTTAATTGCATCATAATCATCATTAAAATTCATATTTTCATCCGCATTATATTACATTTTGCATCATCTAAGCCTAAAGTTTATAGAACGCTGACACTATTTTGAGAAAAAAACATGAATTAATTCATTTTTAATAATATCAAGCGTCTGCTAAGTAATTGTGTGTTTTACGGCGAAGAAGGACACTACATTCAAGTCGGGTTTAATCGCATCATATTCATCATTAAAATTCAGATTTCCATCCGCATTATATTACATTTTGCATCATCTAAGCCATATGTTTATTACATGCTGGCACTAATTTAAGAAAATAACATGAACGAATGCATTTTTAATAATATCAAGCGTCTGGTAAGTAATTGTGTGTTTTACGTCGAAAAAAGTCACAACATTCAAGTCGGGTTTAATCGCATCATATTCATCATTAAAGTTCAGATTTTCATCCGCATTATATTACATTTTGCATCATCTAAGACTAAAGTTTATAGAACGCTGACACTATTTTGAGAAAATAACATGAATGAATTCATTTTTAATAATATCAAGCGTCTGCTAAGTAATTGTGTGTTTTACGGCGAAGAAGGACACTACATTCAAGTCGGGTTTAATCGCATCATATTCATCATTAAAATTTAGATTTCCATCCGCATTATATTACATTTTGCATCAACTAAGCCTAAAGTTTATAGAATGCTGACACTCTTTTGAGAAAATAACATAAATGAATGCATTTTTAATAATATCAAGCTTCTGCTAAGTAACTGTGTGTTTTACCTCGAAAAAAGTCACAACATTCAAGTCGGGTTTAATCGCATCATATTCATCATTAAAATTCAGATTTTCATCCGCATTATATTACATTTTGCCACATCAAAGCCATATGTTTATAAAATGCTGACACTAATTTAAGAAAATAACATGAATGAATGCATTTTTAATAATATCAAACGTCTGCTAAGTAATTGTGCGTTTTACCTCGAAAAAAGTCACAACATTCAAGTCGGGTTTAATCGCATCATATTCATCATAAAATTCAGATTTTCATCCGCATTATTTTACATTTTGCATCATCTATGACATATGTTTATAAAATGCTGACAATAATATAAGAAAATAACATGAATAAATGCATTTCTAATAATATCAAGCGTCTGCTAAGTAATTGTGTGTTTTACTTCGAAAAAGTCACAACAATCAAGACGGGTTTAATCGCATCATATTCATCATTAACATTCAGATTTTCTTCCGCATTATATTACATTTTGCATCATCTAAGCCTAATGTTTATAGAATGCTGATACTAATTTAAGAAAATAACATGAATGAATGCATTTTTAATAATATCAAGCGTCTGCTAAGTAACTGTGTGTTTTACCTCGAAAAAAGTCACAACATTCAAGTCGGGTTTAATCGCATCATATTCATCATTAAAATTCAGATTTTCATCCGCATTATATTACATTTTGCATCATCTAAGCCATAATGTTTATAGAATGCTGACACTATTTTGAGAAAATAACATGAATGAATGCATTTTTAATAATATCAAGCGTCTGCTAAGTAACTGTGTGTTTTACCTCGGAAAAGTCACAAAATTCAAGTCGGGATAATTGCATCATATTCATGATTAAAATTCAGATTTTCATCCGCATTATATTACATTTTGCATCATCTATGATATATGTTTATAAAATGCTGACACTAATTTAAGAAAATAACATGAATGAATGCATTTTTAATAATATCAAGCGTCTGCTAAGTAACTGTGTGTTTTACCTCGAAAAAAGTCACAACATTCAAGTCGGGTTTAATCGCATCATATTCATCATTAAAATACCGATTTTCATCCGAATTATATTACATTTTGCATCATCTAAGCCTAATGTTTATAGAATGCTGATACTATTTTAAGAAAATAACATGAATGAATGCATTTTAATAATATCAAGCGTCTGCTAAGTAACTGTGTGTTTTACCTCGAAAAAAGTCACAACATTCAAGTCGGGTTTAAGCGCACCATATTCATCATTAAAATACAGATTTTCATCCGAATTATATTGCATTTTGCATCATCTAAGCCTAATGTTTATAAAATGCTGACACTAATTTAAGAAAATAACATGAATGAATTCATTTTTAATAATATCAAGCCTCTGCTATGTAATTGTGTGTTTTACCTCGAAAAAAGTCACAACATTCAAGTCGGGTTTAATTGCATCATAATCATCATTAAAATTCATATTTTCATCCGCATTATATTACATTTTGCATCATCTAAGCCTAAAGTTTATAGAACGCTGACACTATTTTGAGAAAAAAACATGAATTAATTCATTTTTAATAATATCAAGCGTCTGCTAAGTAATTGTGTGTTTTACGGCGAAGAAGGACACTACATTCAAGTCGGGTTTAATCGCATCATATTCATCATTAAAATTCAGATTTCCATCCGCATTATATTACATTTTGCATCATCTAAGCCATATGTTTATTACATGCTGGCACTAATTTAAGAAAATAACATGAACGAATGCATTTTTAATAATATCAAGCGTCTGGTAAGTAATTGTGTGTTTTACGTCGAAAAAAGTCACAACATTCAAGTCGGGTTTAATCGCATCATATTCATCATTAAAGTTCAGATTTTCATCCGCATTATATTACATTTTGCATCATCTAAGACTAAAGTTTATAGAACGCTGACACTATTTTGAGAAAATAACATGAATGAATTCATTTTTAATAATATCAAGCGTCTGCTAAGTAATTGTGTGTTTTACGGCGAAGAAGGACACTACATTCAAGTCGGGTTTAATCGCATCATATTCATCATTAAAATTTAGATTTCCATCCGCATTATATTACATTTTGCATCATCTAAGCCTAAAGTTTATAGAATGCTGACACTCTTTTGAGAAAATAACATAAATGAATGCATTTTTAATAATATCAAGCTTCTGCTAAGTAACTGTGTGTTTTACCTCGAAAAAAGTCACAACATTCAAGTCGGGTTTAATCGCATCATATTCATCATTAAAATTCAGATTTTCATCCGCATTATATTACATTTTGCCACATCAAAGCCATATGTTTATAAAATGCTGACACTAATTTAAGAAAATAACATGAATGAATGCATTTTTAATAATATCAAACGTCTGCTAAGTAATTGTGCGTTTTACCTCGAAAAAAGTCACAACATTCAAGTCGGGTTTAATCGCATCATATTCATCATTAAAATTCAGATTTTCATCCGCATTATATTACATTTTGCATCATCGAAGCCTAATGTTTATAGAATGCTGACACTATTTTGAGAAAATAACATGAATGAATGCATTTTTAATAATATCAAGCGTCTGCTAAGTAATTGTGTGTTTTACTGCGAAAAAAAAACACAACCTTCAAGTCGGGTTTAATTGCATCATATTCATCATTAAAATACAGATTTTCATCCGCATTATATTACATTTTGCATCATCTAAGCCTAATGTTTATAGAATGCTGACACTAATTTAAGAAAATAACATGAATGAATGCATTTTTCATAATATCAAGCCTCTGTTAAGTAATTGTGTGTTTTACCTCCACAAAAGTCACAACATTCAAGTCGGGTTTAATCGCATCATATTCATCATAAAATTCAGATTTTCATCCGCATTATTTTACATTTTGCATCATCTATGACATATGTTTATAAAATGCTGACAATAATATAAGAAAATAACATGAATAAATGCATTTCTAATAATATCAAGCGTCTGCTAAGTAATTGTGTGTTTTACTTCGAAAAAGTCACAACAATCAAGACGGGTTTAATCGCATCATATTCATCATTAACATTCAGATTTTCTTCCGCATTATATTACATTTTGCATCATCTAAGCCTAATGTTTATAGAATGCTGATACTAATTTAAGAAAATAACATGAATGAATGCATTTTTAATAATATCAAGCGTCTGCTAAGTAACTGTGTGTTTTACCTCGAAAAAAGTCACAACATTCAAGTCGGGTTTAATCGCATCATATTCATCATTAAAATTCAGATTTTCATCCGCATTATATTACATTTTGCATCATCTAAGCCATAATGTTTATAGAATGCTGACACTATTTTGAGAAAATAACATGAATGAATGCATTTTTAATAATATCAAGCGTCTGCTAAGTAACTGTGTGTTTTACCTCGGAAAAGTCACAAAATTCAAGTCGGGATAATTGCATCATATTCATGATTAAAATTCAGATTTTCATCCGCATTATATTACATTTTGCATCATCTATGATATATGTTTATAAAATGCTGACACTAATTTAAGAAAATAACATGAATGAATGCATTTTTAATAATATCAAGCGTCTGCTAAGTAACTGTGTGTTTTACCTCGAAAAAAGTCACAACATTCAAGTCGGGTTTAATCGCATCATATTCATCATTAAAATACCGATTTTCATCCGAATTATATTACATTTTGCATCATCTAAGCCTAATGTTTATAGAATGCTGATACTATTTTAAGAAAATAACATGAATGAATGCATTTTAATAATATCAAGCGTCTGCTAAGTAACTGTGTGTTTTACCTCGAAAAAAGTCACAACATTCAAGTCGGGTTTAAGCGCACCATATTCATCATTAAAATACAGATTTTCATCCGAATTATATTGCATTTTGCATCATCTAAGCCTAATGTTTATAAAATGCTGACACTAATTTAAGAAAATAACATGAATGAATTCATTTTTAATAATATCAAGCCTCTGCTATGTAATTGTGTGTTTTACCTCGAAAAAAGTCACAACATTCAAGTCGGGTTTAATTGCATCATAATCATCATTAAAATTCATATTTTCATCCGCATTATATTACATTTTGCATCATCTAAGCCTAAAGTTTATAGAACGCTGACACTATTTTGAGAAAAAAACATGAATTAATTCATTTTTAATAATATCAAGCGTCTGCTAAGTAATTGTGTGTTTTACGGCGAAGAAGGACACTACATTCAAGTCGGGTTTAATCGCATCATATTCATCATTAAAATTCAGATTTCCATCCGCATTATATTACATTTTGCATCATCTAAGCCATATGTTTATTACATGCTGGCACTAATTTAAGAAAATAACATGAACGAATGCATTTTTAATAATATCAAGCGTCTGGTAAGTAATTGTGTGTTTTACGTCGAAAAAAGTCACAACATTCAAGTCGGGTTTAATCGCATCATATTCATCATTAAAGTTCAGATTTTCATCCGCATTATATTACATTTTGCATCATCTAAGACTAAAGTTTATAGAACGCTGACACTATTTTGAGAAAATAACATGAATGAATTCATTTTTAATAATATCAAGCGTCTGCTAAGTAATTGTGTGTTTTACGGCGAAGAAGGACACTACATTCAAGTCGGGTTTAATCGCATCATATTCATCATTAAAATTTAGATTTCCATCCGCATTATATTACATTTTGCATCATCTAAGCCTAAAGTTTATAGAATGCTGACACTCTTTTGAGAAAATAACATAAATGAATGCATTTTTAATAATATCAAGCTTCTGCTAAGTAACTGTGTGTTTTACCTCGAAAAAAGTCACAACATTCAAGTCGGGTTTAATCGCATCATATTCATCATTAAAATTCAGATTTTCATCCGCATTATATTACATTTTGCCACATCAAAGCCATATGTTTATAAAATGCTGACACTAATTTAAGAAAATAACATGAATGAATGCATTTTTAATAATATCAAAGGTCTGCTAAGTAATTGTGCGTTTTACCTCGAAAAAAGTCACAACATTCAAGTCGGGTTTAATCGCATCATATTCATCATTAAAATTCAGATTTTCATCCGCATTATATTACATTTTGCATCATCGAAGCCTAATGTTTATAGAATGCTGACACTATTTTGAGAAAATAACATGAATGAATGCATTTTTAATAATATCAAGCGTCTGCTAAGTAATTGTGTGTTTTACTGCGAAAAAAAAACACAACCTTCAAGTCGGGTTTAATTGCATCATATTCATCATTAAAATACAGATTTTCATCCGCATTATATTACATTTTGCATCATCTAAGCCTAATGTTTACAGAATGCTGACACTAATTTAAGAAAATAACATGAATGAATGCATTTTTCATAATATCAAGCCTCTGTTAAGTAATTGTGTGTTTTACCTCCACAAAAGTCACAAAATTCAAGTCGGGTTTAATCGCATCATATTCATCATAAAATTCAGATTTTCATCCGCATTATTTTACATTTTGCATCATCTATGACATATGTTTATAAAATGCTGACAATAATATAAGAAAATAACATGAATAAATGCATTTCTAATAATATCAAGCGTCTGCTAAGTAATTGTGTGTTTTACTTCGAAAAAGTCACAACAATCAAGACGGGTTTAATCGCATCATATTCATCATTAACATTCAGATTTTCTTCCGCATTATATTACATTTTGCATCATCTAAGCCTAATGTTTATAGAATGCTGATACTAATTTAAGAAAATAACATGAATGAATGCATTTTTAATAATATCAAGCGTCTGCTAAGTAACTGTGTGTTTTACCTCGAAAAAAGTCACAACATTCAAGTCGGGTTTAATCGCATCATATTCATCATTAAAATTCAGATTTTCATCCGCATTATATTACATTTTGCATCATCTAAGCCATAATGTTTATAGAATGCTGACACTATTTTGAGAAAATAACATGAATGAATGCATTTTTAATAATATCAAGCGTCTGCTAAGTAACTGTGTGTTTTACCTCGGAAAAGTCACAAAATTCAAGTCGGGATAATTGCATCATATTCATGATTAAAATTCAGATTTTCATCCGCATTATATTACATTTTGCATCATCTATGATATATGTTTATAAAATGCTGACACTAATTTAAGAAAATAACATGAATGAATGCATTTTTAATAATATCAAGCGTCTGCTAAGTAACTGTGTGTTTTACGGCGAAAAAAGTCACAACATTCAAGTCGTGTTTAATCGCATCATATTCATCATTAAAATTCAGATTTTCATCCGCATTATATTACATTTTGCATCATCTAAGCCTAATGTTTATAGAATGCTGTCACTAATTTAAGAAAATAACATGAATGAATGCATTTTTAATAATATCAAGCGTCTGCTAAGTAACTGTGTGTTTTACCTCGAAAAAAGTCACAACATTCAAGTCGGGTTTAATCGCATCATATTCATCATTAAAATACAGATTTTCATCCGAATTATATTACATTTTGCATCATCTAAGCCTAATGTTTATAGAATGCTGTCACTAATTTAAGAAAATAACATGAATGAATGCATTTTTAATAATATCAAGCGTCTGCTAAATAACTGTGTGTTTTACCTCGAAAAAAGTCACAACATTCAAGTCGGGTTTAATCGCATCATATTCATCATTAAAATACAGATTTTCATCCGAATTATATTACATTTTGCATCATCTAAGCCTAATGTTTATAGAATGCCGTCACTAATTTAAGAAAATAACATGAATGAATGCATTTTTAATAATATCAAGCGTCTGCTAAGTAACTGTGTGTTTTACGGCGAAAAAAGTCACAACATTCAAGTCGGGTTTAAGCGCACCATATTCATCATTAAAATACAGATTTTCATCCGCATTATATTACATTTTGCATCATCTAAGCCTAATGTTTATAGAATGCTGTCACTAATTTAAGAAAATAACATGAATGAATGCATTTTTAATAATATCAAGCGTCTGCTAAGTAACTGTGTGTTTTACCTCGAAAAAAGTCACAACATTCAAGTCGGGTTTAATCGCATCATATTCATCATTAAAATACCGATTTTCATCCGAATTATATTACATTTTGCATCATCTAAGCCTAATGTTTATAGAATGCTGATACTATTTTAAGAAAATAACATGAATGAATGCATTTTAATAATATCAAGCGTCTGCTAAGTAACTGTGTGTTTTACCTCGAAAAAAGTCACAACATTCAAGTCGGGTTTAAGCGCACCATATTCATCATTAAAATACAGATTTTCATCCGAATTATATTGCATTTTGTATCATCTAAGCCTAATGTTTATAGAATGCTGTCACTAATTTAAGAAAATAACATGAATGAATGCATTTTTAATAATATCAAGCGTCTGCTAAGTAACTGTGTGTTTTACCTAGAAAAAAGTCACAACATTCAAGTCGGGTTTAATCGCATCATATTCATCATTAAAATACAGATTTTCATCCGAATTATATTACATTTTGCATCATCTAACCTAATGTTTATAGAATGCTGTCACTAATTTAAGAAAATAACATGAATGAATGCATTTTTAATAATATCAAGCGTCTGCTAAGTAACTGTGTGTTTTACGGCGAAAAAAGTCACAACATTCAAGTCGGGTTTAAGCGCACCATATTCATCATTAAAATTCAGATTTTCATCCGCATTATATTACATTTTGCATCATCTAAGCCTAATGTTTATAGAATGCTGTCACTAATTTAAAAAAATAACATGAATGAATGCATTTTTAATAATATCAAGCGTCTGCTAAGTAACTGTGTGTTTTACCTCGAAAAAAGTCACAACATTCAAGTCGGGTTTAAGCGCACCATATTCATCATTAAAATACAGATTTTCATCCGAATTATATTACATTTTGCATCATCTAAGCCTAATGTTTATAGAATGCTGTCACTAATTTAAGAAAATAACACGAATGAATGCATTTTTAATAATATCAAGCGTCTGCTAAGTAACTGTGTGTTTTACCTCGAAAAAAGTCACAACATTCAAGTCGGGTTTAAGCGCACCATATTCATCATTAAAATACAGATTTTCATCCGAATTATATTACATTTTGCATCATCTAAGCCTAATGTTTATAGAATGCTGTCACTAATTTAAGAAAATAACATGAATGAATGCATTTTTAATAATATCAAGCGTCTGCTAAGTAACTGTGTGTTTTACCTCGAAAAAAGTCACAACATTCAAGTCGGGTTTAAGCGCACCATATTCATCATTAAAATACAGATTTTCATCCGAATTATATTACATTTTGCATCATCTAAGCCTAATGTTTATAGAATGCTGTCACTAATTTAAGAAAATAACATGAATGAATGCATTTTTAATAATATCAAGCGTCTGCTAAGTAACTGTGTGTTTTACCTCGAAAAAAGTCACAACATTCAAGTCGGGTTTAAGCGCACCATATTCATCATTAAAATACAGATTTTCATCCGAATTATATTACATTTTGCATCATCTAAGCCTAATGTTTATAGAATGCTGTCACTAATTTAAGAAAATAACATGAATGAATGCATTTTTAATAATATCAAGCGTCTGCTAAGTAACTGTGTGTTTTACCTCGAAAAAAGTCACAACATTCAAGTCGGGTTTAAGCGCACCATGTTCATCATTAAAATACAGATTTTCATCCGAATTATATTACATTTTGCATCATCTAAGCCTAATGTTTATAGAATGCTGACACTAATTTAAGAAAATAACATGAATGAATGCATTTTTAATAATATCAAGCGTCTGCTAAGTAACTGTGTGTTTTACCTCGAAAAAAGTCACAACATTCAAGTCGGGTTTAAGCGCACCATATTCATCATTAAAATACAGATTTTCATCCGAATTATATTACATTTTGCATCATCTAAGCCTAATGTTTATAGAATGCTGTCACTAATTTAAGAAAATAACATGAATGAATGCTTTTTTAATAATATCAAGCGTCTGCTAAGTAATTGTGTGTTTTACGGCGAAAAAAGTCACAACATTCAAGTCGGGTTTAAGCGCACCATATTCATCATTAAAATACAGATTTTCATCCGAATTATATTACATTTTGCATCATCTAAGCCTAATGTTTATAGAATGCTGTCACTAATTTAAGAAAATAACATGAATGAATGCTTTTTTAATAATATCAAGCGTCTGCTAAGTAACTGTGTGTTTTACCTCGAAAAAAGTCACAACATTCAAGTCGGGTTTAAGCGCACCATATTCATCATTAAAATACAGATTTTCATCCGCATTATATTACATTTTGCATCATCTAAGTCTAATGTTTATAGAATGCTGTCACTAATTTAAGAAAATAACATGAATGAATGCATTTTTAATAATATCAAGCGTCTGCTAAGTAACTGTGTGTTTTACGGCGAAAAAAGTCACAACATTCAAGTCGGGTTTAAGCGCACCATATTCATCATTAAAATACAGATTTTCATCCGCATTATATTACATTTTGCATCATCTAAGTCTAATGTTTATAGAATGCTGTCACTAATTTAAGAAAATAACATGAATGAATGCATTTTTAATAATATCAAGCGTCTGCTAAGTAACTGTGTGTTTTACGGCGAAAAAAGTCACAACATTCAAGTCGGGTTTAAGCGCACCATATTCATCATTAAAATACAGATTTTCATCCGCATTATATTACATTTTGCATCATCTAAGTCTAATGTTTATAGAATGCTGTCACTAATTTAAGAAAATAACATGAATGAATGCATTTTTAATAATATCAAGCGTCTGCTAAGTAACTGTGTGTTTTACGGCGAAAAAAGTCACAACATTCAAGTCGGGTTTAAGCGCACCATATTCATCATTAAAATACAGATTTTCATCCGAATTATATTACATTTTGCATCATCTAAGCCTAATGTTTATAGAATGCTGTCACTAATTTAAGAAAATAACATGAATGAATGCATTTTTAATAATATCAAGCGTCTGCTAAGTAACTGTGTGTTTTACCTCGAAAAAAGTCACAACATTCAAGTCGGGTTTAAGCGCACCATATTCATCATTAAAATACAGATTTTCATCCGAATTATATTACATTTTGCATCATCTAAGCCTAATGTTTATAGAATGCTGATACTAATTTAAGAAAATAACATGAATGAATGCATTTTTAATAATATCAAGCGTCTGCTAAGTAACTGTGTGTTTTACCTCGAAAAAAGTCACAACATTCAAGTCGGGTTTAAGCGCACCATATTCATCATTAAAATACAGATTTTCATCCGCATTATATTACATTTTGCATCATCTAAGTCTAATGTTTATAGAATGCTGTCACTAATTTAAGAAAATAACATGAATGAATGCATTTTTAATAATATCAAGCGTCTGCTAAGTAACTGTGTGTTTTACGGCGAAAAAAGTCACAACATTCAAGTCGGGTTTAAGCGCACCATATTCATCATTAAAATACAGATTTTCATCCGCATTATATTACATTTTGCATCATCTAAGTCTAATGTTTATAGAATGCTGTCACTAATTTAAGAAAATAACATGAATGAATGCATTTTTAATAATATCAAGCGTCTGCTAAGTAACTGTGTGTTTTACCTCGAAAAAAGTCACAACATTCAAGTCGGGTTTAAGCGCACCATATTCATCATTAAAATACAGATTTTCATCCGCATTATATTACATTTTGCATCATCTAAGTCTAATGTTTATAGAATGCTGTCACTAATTTAAGAAAATAACATGAATGAATGCATTTTTAATAATATCAAGCGTCTGCTAAGTAACTGTGTGTTTTACGGCGAAAAAAGTCACAACATTCAAGTCGGGTTTAAGCGCACCATATTCATCATTAAAATACAGATTTTCATCCGAATTATATTACATTTTGCATCATCTAAGCCTAATGTTTATAGAATGCTGTCACTAATTTAAGAAAATAACATGAATGAATGCATTTTTAATAATATCAAGCGTCTGCTAAGTAACTGTGTGTTTTACCTCGAAAAAAGTCACAACATTCAAGTCGGGTTTAAGCGCACCATATTCATCATTAAAATACAGATTTTCATCCGCATTATATTACATTTTGCATCATCTAAGTCTAATGTTTATAGAATGCTGTCACTAATTTAAGAAAATAACATGAATGAATGCATTTTTAATAATATCAAGCGTCTGCTAAGTAACTGTGTGTTTTACGGCGAAAAAAGTCACAACATTCAAGTCGGGTTTAAGCGCACCATATTCATCATTAAAATACAGATTTTCATCCGAATTATATTACATTTTGCATCATCTAAGCCTAATGTTTATAGAATGCTGACACTAATTTAAGAAAATAACATGAATGAATGCATTTTTAATAATATCAAGCGTCTGCTAAGTAACTGTGTGTTTTACCTCGAAAAAAGTCACAACATTCAAGTCGGGTTTAAGCGCACCATATTCATCATTAAAATACAGATTTTCATCCGAATTATATTACATTTTGCATCATCTAAGCCTAATGTTTATAGAATGCTGTCACTAATTTAAGAAAATAACATGAATGAATGCTTTTTTAATAATATCAAGCGTCTGCTAAGTAATTGTGTGTTTTACGGCGAAAAAAGTCACAACATTCAAGTCGGGTTTAAGCGCACCATATTCATCATTAAAATACAGATTTTCATCCGCATTATATTACATTTGGCATCATCTAAGCCTAATGTTTATAGAATGCTGACATTAATTTAAGAAAATAACATGAATGAATGCATTTTTAATAATATCAAGCGTCTGCTAAGTAATTATGTGTTTTACGGCGAAAAAAGTCACAACATTCAAGTCGGGTTTAAGCGCACCATATTCATCGTTAAAATACAGATTTTCATCCGAATTATATTACATTTTGCATCATCTAAGCCTAATGTTTATAGAATGCTGATACTAATTTAAGAAAATAACATGAATGAATGCATTTTTAATAATATCAAGCGTCTGCTAAGTAACTGTGTGTTTTACCTCGAAAAAAGTC
Source organism: Acanthosepion esculentum (assembly GCA_964036315.1). Taxonomy (NCBI): domain Eukaryota; kingdom Metazoa; phylum Mollusca; class Cephalopoda; order Sepiida; family Sepiidae; genus Acanthosepion; species Acanthosepion esculentum. The sequence goes on along the minus strand of OZ038505.1, from coordinate 85,802,054 downwards.
ACAACATTCAAGTCGGGTTTAAGCGCACCATATTCATCATTAAAATACAGATTTTCATCCGCATTATATTACATTTTGCATCATCTAAGTCTAATGTTTATAGAATGCTGTCACTAATTTAAGAAAATAACATGAATGAATGCATTTTTAATAATATCAAGCGTCTGCTAAGTAACTGTGTGTTTTACGGCGAAAAAAGTCACAACATTCAAGTCGGGTTTAAGCGCACCATATTCATCATTAAAATACAGATTTTCATCCGCATTATATTACATTTTGCATCATCTAAGTCTAATGTTTATAGAATGCTGTCACTAATTTAAGAAAATAACATGAATGAATGCATTTTTAATAATATCAAGCGTCTGCTAAGTAACTGTGTGTTTTACGGCGAAAAAAGTCACAACATTCAAGTCGGGTTTAAGCGCACCATATTCATCATTAAAATACAGATTTTCATCCGCATTATATTACATTTTGCATCATCTAAGTCTAATGTTTATAGAATGCTGTCACTAATTTAAGAAAATAACATGAATGAATGCATTTTTAATAATATCAAGCGTCTGCTAAGTAACTGTGTGTTTTACGGCGAAAAAAGTCACAACATTCAAGTCGGGTTTAAGCGCACCATATTCATCATTAAAATACAGATTTTCATCCGAATTATATTACATTTTGCATCATCTAAGCCTAATGTTTATAGAATGCTGTCACTAATTTAAGAAAATAACATGAATGAATGCATTTTTAATAATATCAAGCGTCTGCTAAGTAACTGTGTGTTTTACCTCGAAAAAAGTCACAACATTCAAGTCGGGTTTAATCGCATCATATTCATCATTAAAAGACAGATTTTCATCCGAATTATATTACATTTTGCATCATCTAAGCCTAATGTTTATAGAATGCCGTCACTAATTTAAGAAAATAACATGAATGAATGCATTTTTAATAATATCAAGCGTCTGCTAAGTAACTGTGTGTTTTACGGCGAAAAAAGTCACAACATTCAAGTCGGGTTTAAGCGCACCATATTCATCATTAAAATACAGATTTTCATCCGCATTATATTACATTTTGCATCATCTAAGCCTAATGTTTATAGAATGCTGTCACTAATTTAAGAAAATAACATGAATGAATGCATTTTTAATAATATCAAGCGTCTGCTAAGTAACTGTGTGTTTTACCTCGAAAAAAGTCACAACATTCAAGTCGGGTTTAATCGCATCATATTCATCATTAAAATACCGATTTTCATCCGAATTATATTACATTTTGCATCATCTAAGCCTAATGTTTATAGAATGCTGATACTATTTTAAGAAAATAACATGAATGAATGCATTTTAATAATATCAAGCGTCTGCTAAGTAACTGTGTGTTTTACCTCGAAAAAAGTCACAACATTCAAGTCGGGTTTAAGCGCACCATATTCATCATTAAAATACAGATTTTCATCCGAATTATATTGCATTTTGTATCATCTAAGCCTAATGTTTATAGAATGCTGTCACTAATTTAAGAAAATAACATGAATGAATGCATTTTTAATAATATCAAGCGTCTGCTAAGTAACTGTGTGTTTTACCTAGAAAAAAGTCACAACATTCAAGTCGGGTTTAATCGCATCATATTCATCATTAAAATACAGATTTTCATCCGAATTATATTACATTTTGCATCATCTAACCTAATGTTTATAGAATGCTGTCACTAATTTAAGAAAATAACATGAATGAATGCATTTTTAATAATATCAAGCGTCTGCTAAGTAACTGTGTGTTTTACGGCGAAAAAAGTCACAACATTCAAGTCGGGTTTAAGCGCACCATATTCATCATTAAAATTCAGATTTTCATCCGCATTATATTACATTTTGCATCATCTAAGCCTAATGTTTATAGAATGCTGTCACTAATTTAAAAAAATAACATGAATGAATGCATTTTTAATAATATCAAGCGTCTGCTAAGTAACTGTGTGTTTTACCTCGAAAAAAGTCACAACATTCAAGTCGGGTTTAAGCGCACCATATTCATCATTAAAATACAGATTTTCATCCGAATTATATTACATTTTGCATCATCTAAGCCTAATGTTTATAGAATGCTGTCACTAATTTAAGAAAATAACACGAATGAATGCATTTTTAATAATATCAAGCGTCTGCTAAGTAACTGTGTGTTTTACCTCGAAAAAAGTCACAACATTCAAGTCGGGTTTAAGCGCACCATATTCATCATTAAAATACAGATTTTCATCCGAATTATATTACATTTTGCATCATCTAAGCCTAATGTTTATAGAATGCTGTCACTAATTTAAGAAAATAACATGAATGAATGCATTTTTAATAATATCAAGCGTCTGCTAAGTAACTGTGTGTTTTACCTCGAAAAAAGTCACAACATTCAAGTCGGGTTTAAGCGCACCATATTCATCATTAAAATACAGATTTTCATCCGAATTATATTACATTTTGCATCATCTAAGCCTAATGTTTATAGAATGCTGTCACTAATTTAAGAAAATAACATGAATGAATGCATTTTTAATAATATCAAGCGTCTGCTAAGTAACTGTGTGTTTTACCTCGAAAAAAGTCACAACATTCAAGTCGGGTTTAAGCGCACCATATTCATCATTAAAATACAGATTTTCATCCGAATTATATTACATTTTGCATCATCTAAGCCTAATGTTTATAGAATGCTGTCACTAATTTAAGAAAATAACATGAATGAATGCATTTTTAATAATATCAAGCGTCTGCTAAGTAACTGTGTGTTTTACCTAGAAAAAAGTCACAACATTCAAGTCGGGTTTAATCGCATCATATTCATCATTAAAATACAGATTTTCATCCGAATTATATTACATTTTGCATCATCTAACCTAATGTTTATAGAATGCTGTCACTAATTTAAGAAAATAACATGAATGAATGCATTTTTAATAATATCAAGCGTCTGCTAAGTAACTGTGTGTTTTACGGCGAAAAAAGTCACAACATTCAAGTCGGGTTTAAGCGCACCATATTCATCATTAAAATTCAGATTTTCATCCGCATTATATTACATTTTGCATCATCTAAGCCTAATGTTTATAGAATGCTGTCACTAATTTAAAAAAATAACATGAATGAATGCATTTTTAATAATATCAAGCGTCTGCTAAGTAACTGTGTGTTTTACCTCGAAAAAAGTCACAACATTCAAGTCGGGTTTAAGCGCACCATATTCATCATTAAAATACAGATTTTCATCCGAATTATATTACATTTTGCATCATCTAAGCCTAATGTTTATAGAATGCTGTCACTAATTTAAGAAAATAACACGAATGAATGCATTTTTAATAATATCAAGCGTCTGCTAAGTAACTGTGTGTTTTACCTCGAAAAAAGTCACAACATTCAAGTCGGGTTTAAGCGCACCATATTCATCATTAAAATACAGATTTTCATCCGAATTATATTACATTTTGCATCATCTAAGCCTAATGTTTATAGAATGCTGTCACTAATTTAAGAAAATAACATGAATGAATGCATTTTTAATAATATCAAGCGTCTGCTAAGTAACTGTGTGTTTTACCTCGAAAAAAGTCACAACATTCAAGTCGGGTTTAAGCGCACCATATTCATCATTAAAATACAGATTTTCATCCGAATTATATTACATTTTGCATCATCTAAGCCTAATGTTTATAGAATGCTGTCACTAATTTAAGAAAATAACATGAATGAATGCATTTTTAATAATATCAAGCGTCTGCTAAGTAACTGTGTGTTTTACCTCGAAAAAAGTCACAACATTCAAGTCGGGTTTAAGCGCACCATATTCATCATTAAAATACAGATTTTCATCCGAATTATATTACATTTTGCATCATCTAAGCCTAATGTTTATAGAATGCTGTCACTAATTTAAGAAAATAACATGAATGAATGCATTTTTAATAATATCAAGCGTCTGCTAAGTAACTGTGTGTTTTACCTCGAAAAAAGTCACAACATTCAAGTCGGGTTTAAGCGCACCATGTTCATCATTAAAATACAGATTTTCATCCGAATTATATTACATTTTGCATCATCTAAGCCTAATGTTTATAGAATGCTGACACTAATTTAAGAAAATAACATGAATGAATGCATTTTTAATAATATCAAGCGTCTGCTAAGTAACTGTGTGTTTTACCTCGAAAAAAGTCACAACATTCAAGTCGGGTTTAAGCGCACCATATTCATCATTAAAATACAGATTTTCATCCGAATTATATTACATTTTGCATCATCTAAGCCTAATGTTTATAGAATGCTGTCACTAATTTAAGAAAATAACATGAATGAATGCTTTTTTAATAATATCAAGCGTCTGCTAAGTAATTGTGTGTTTTACGGCGAAAAAAGTCACAACATTCAAGTCGGGTTTAAGCGCACCATATTCATCATTAAAATACAGATTTTCATCCGAATTATATTACATTTTGCATCATCTAAGCCTAATGTTTATAGAATGCTGTCACTAATTTAAGAAAATAACATGAATGAATGCTTTTTTAATAATATCAAGCGTCTGCTAAGTAACTGTGTGTTTTACCTCGAAAAAAGTCACAACATTCAAGTCGGGTTTAAGCGCACCATATTCATCATTAAAATACAGATTTTCATCCGCATTATATTACATTTTGCATCATCTAAGTCTAATGTTTATAGAATGCTGTCACTAATTTAAGAAAATAACATGAATGAATGCATTTTTAATAATATCAAGCGTCTGCTAAGTAACTGTGTGTTTTACGGCGAAAAAAGTCACAACATTCAAGTCGGGTTTAAGCGCACCATATTCATCATTAAAATACAGATTTTCATCCGCATTATATTACATTTTGCATCATCTAAGTCTAATGTTTATAGAATGCTGTCACTAATTTAAGAAAATAACATGAATGAATGCATTTTTAATAATATCAAGCGTCTGCTAAGTAACTGTGTGTTTTACGGCGAAAAAAGTCACAACATTCAAGTCGGGTTTAAGCGCACCATATTCATCATTAAAATACAGATTTTCATCCGCATTATATTACATTTTGCATCATCTAAGTCTAATGTTTATAGAATGCTGTCACTAATTTAAGAAAATAACATGAATGAATGCATTTTTAATAATATCAAGCGTCTGCTAAGTAACTGTGTGTTTTACGGCGAAAAAAGTCACAACATTCAAGTCGGGTTTAAGCGCACCATATTCATCATTAAAATACAGATTTTCATCCGAATTATATTACATTTTGCATCATCTAAGCCTAATGTTTATAGAATGCTGTCACTAATTTAAGAAAATAACATGAATGAATGCATTTTTAATAATATCAAGCGTCTGCTAAGTAACTGTGTGTTTTACCTCGAAAAAAGTCACAACATTCAAGTCGGGTTTAAGCGCACCATATTCATCATTAAAATACAGATTTTCATCCGAATTATATTACATTTTGCATCATCTAAGCCTAATGTTTATAGAATGCTGATACTAATTTAAGAAAATAACATGAATGAATGCATTTTTAATAATATCAAGCGTCTGCTAAGTAACTGTGTGTTTTACCTCGAAAAAAGTCACAACATTCAAGTCGGGTTTAAGCGCACCATATTCATCATTAAAATACAGATTTTCATCCGCATTATATTACATTTTGCATCATCTAAGTCTAATGTTTATAGAATGCTGTCACTAATTTAAGAAAATAACATGAATGAATGCATTTTTAATAATATCAAGCGTCTGCTAAGTAACTGTGTGTTTTACGGCGAAAAAAGTCACAACATTCAAGTCGGGTTTAAGCGCACCATATTCATCATTAAAATACAGATTTTCATCCGCATTATATTACATTTTGCATCATCTAAGTCTAATGTTTATAGAATGCTGTCACTAATTTAAGAAAATAACATGAATGAATGCATTTTTAATAATATCAAGCGTCTGCTAAGTAACTGTGTGTTTTACCTCGAAAAAAGTCACAACATTCAAGTCGGGTTTAAGCGCACCATATTCATCATTAAAATACAGATTTTCATCCGCATTATATTACATTTTGCATCATCTAAGTCTAATGTTTATAGAATGCTGTCACTAATTTAAGAAAATAACATGAATGAATGCATTTTTAATAATATCAAGCGTCTGCTAAGTAACTGTGTGTTTTACGGCGAAAAAAGTCACAACATTCAAGTCGGGTTTAAGCGCACCATATTCATCATTAAAATACAGATTTTCATCCGAATTATATTACATTTTGCATCATCTAAGCCTAATGTTTATAGAATGCTGTCACTAATTTAAGAAAATAACATGAATGAATGCATTTTTAATAATATCAAGCGTCTGCTAAGTAACTGTGTGTTTTACCTCGAAAAAAGTCACAACATTCAAGTCGGGTTTAAGCGCACCATATTCATCATTAAAATACAGATTTTCATCCGCATTATATTACATTTTGCATCATCTAAGTCTAATGTTTATAGAATGCTGTCACTAATTTAAGAAAATAACATGAATGAATGCATTTTTAATAATATCAAGCGTCTGCTAAGTAACTGTGTGTTTTACGGCGAAAAAAGTCACAACATTCAAGTCGGGTTTAAGCGCACCATATTCATCATTAAAATACAGATTTTCATCCGAATTATATTACATTTTGCATCATCTAAGCCTAATGTTTATAGAATGCTGACACTAATTTAAGAAAATAACATGAATGAATGCATTTTTAATAATATCAAGCGTCTGCTAAGTAACTGTGTGTTTTACCTCGAAAAAAGTCACAACATTCAAGTCGGGTTTAAGCGCACCATATTCATCATTAAAATACAGATTTTCATCCGAATTATATTACATTTTGCATCATCTAAGCCTAATGTTTATAGAATGCTGTCACTAATTTAAGAAAATAACATGAATGAATGCTTTTTTAATAATATCAAGCGTCTGCTAAGTAATTGTGTGTTTTACGGCGAAAAAAGTCACAACATTCAAGTCGGGTTTAAGCGCACCATATTCATCATTAAAATACAGATTTTCATCCGCATTATATTACATTTGGCATCATCTAAGCCTAATGTTTATAGAATGCTGACATTAATTTAAGAAAATAACATGAATGAATGCATTTTTAATAATATCAAGCGTCTGCTAAGTAATTATGTGTTTTACGGCGAAAAAAGTCACAACATTCAAGTCGGGTTTAAGCGCACCATATTCATCGTTAAAATACAGATTTTCATCCGAATTATATTACATTTTGCATCATCTAAGCCTAATGTTTATAGAATGCTGATACTAATTTAAGAAAATAACATGAATGAATGCATTTTTAATAATATCAAGCGTCTGCTAAGTAACTGTGTGTTTTACCTCGAAAAAAGTCACAACATTCAAGTCGGGTTTAAGCGCACCATATTCATCATTAAAATACAGATTTTCATCCGCATTATATTACATTTTGCATCATCTAAGTCTAATGTTTATAGAATGCTGTCACTAATTTAAGAAAATAACATGAATGAATGCATTTTTAATAATATCAAGCGTCTGCTAAGTAACTGTGTGTTTTACGGCGAAAAAAGTCACAACATTCAAGTCGGGTTTAAGCGCACCATATTCATCATTAAAATACAGATTTTCATCCGCATTATATTACATTTTGCATCATCTAAGTCTAATGTTTATAGAATGCTGTCACTAATTTAAGAAAATAACATGAATGAATGCATTTTTAATAATATCAAGCGTCTGCTAAGTAACTGTGTGTTTTACGGCGAAAAAAGTCACAACATTCAAGTCGGGTTTAAGCGCACCATATTCATCATTAAAATACAGATTTTCATCCGCATTATATTACATTTTGCATCATCTAAGTCTAATGTTTATAGAATGCTGTCACTAATTTAAGAAAATAACATGAATGAATGCATTTTTAATAATATCAAGCGTCTGCTAAGTAACTGTGTGTTTTACGGCGAAAAAAGTCACAACATTCAAGTCGGGTTTAAGCGCACCATATTCATCATTAAAATACAGATTTTCATCCGAATTATATTACATTTTGCATCATCTAAGCCTAATGTTTATAGAATGCTGTCACTAATTTAAGAAAATAACATGAATGAATGCATTTTTAATAATATCAAGCGTCTGCTAAGTAACTGTGTGTTTTACCTCGAAAAAAGTCACAACATTCAAGTCGGGTTTAAGCGCACCATATTCATCATTAAAATACAGATTTTCATCCGAATTATATTACATTTTGCATCATCTAAGCCTAATGTTTATAGAATGCTGATACTAATTTAAGAAAATAACATGAATGAATGCATTTTTAATAATATCAAGCGTCTGCTAAGTAACTGTGTGTTTTACCTCGAAAAAAGTCACAACATTCAAGTCGGGTTTAAGCGCACCATATTCATCATTAAAATACAGATTTTCATCCGAATTATATTACATTTTGCATCATCTAAGCCTAATGTTTATAGAATGCTGTCACTAATTTAAGAAAATAACATGAATGAATGCATTTTTAATAATATCAAGCGTCTGCTAAGTAACTGTGTGTTTTACCTCGAAAAAAGTCACAACATTCAAGTCGGGTTTAAGCGCACCATATTCATCATTAAAATACAGATTTTCATCCGCATTATATTACATTTTGCATCATCTAAGACTAATGTTTATAGAATGCTGTCACTAATTTAAGAAAATAACATGAATGAATGCATTTTCAATAATATCAAGCGTCTGCTAAGTAACTGTGTGTTTTACGGCGAAAAAAGTCACAACATTCAAGTCGGGTTTAAGCGCACCATATTCATCATTAAAATACAGATTTTCATCCGAATTATATTACATTTTGCATCATCTAAGCCTAATGTTTATAGAATGCTGTCACTAATTTAAGAAAATAACATGAATGAATGCATTTTTAATAATATCAAGCGTCTGCTAAGTAACTGTGTGTTTTACCTCGAAAAATGTCACAACATTCAAGTCGGGTTTAAGCGCACCATATTCATCATTAAAATACAGATTTTCATCCGAATTATATTACATTTTGCATCATCTAAGCCTAATGTTTATAGAATGCTGTCACTAATTTAAGAAAATAACATGAATGAATGCATTTTTAATAATATCAAGCGTCTGCTAAGTAACTGTGTGTTTTACCTCGAAAAAAGTCACAACATTCAAGTCGGGTTTAAGCGCACCATATTCATCATTAAAATACAGATTTTCATCCGAATTATATTACATTTTGCATCATCTAAGCCTAATGTTTATAGAATGCTGTCACTAATTTAAGAAAATAACATGAATGAATGCTTTTTTAATAATATCAAGCGTCTGCTAAGTAATTGTGTGTTTTACGGCGAAAAAAGTCACAACATTCAAGTCGGGTTTAAGCGCACCATATTCATCATTAAAATACAGATTTTCATCCGCATTATATTACATTTGGCATCATCTAAGCCTAATGTTTATAGAATGCTGACATTAATTTAAGAAAATAACATGAATGAATGCATTTTTAATAATATCAAGCGTCTGCTAAGTAATTATGTGTTTTACGGCGAAAAAAGTCACAACATTCAAGTCGGGTTTAAGCGCACCATATTCATCATTAAAATACAGATTTTCATCCGAATTATATTACATTTTGCATCATCTAAGCCTAATGTTTATAGAATGCTGATACTAATTTAAGAAAATAACATGAATGAATGCATTTTTAATAATATCAAGCGTCTGCTAAGTAACTGTGTGTTTTACCTCGAAAAAAGTCACAACATTCAAGTCGGGTTTAAGCGCACCATATTCATCATTAAAATACAGATTTTCATCCGCATTATATTACATTTTGCATCATCTAAGCCTAATGTTTATAGAATGCTGTAACTAATTTAAGAAAATAACATGAATGAATGCATTTTTAATAATATCAAGCGTCTGCTAAGTAACTGTGTGTTTTACGGCGAAAAAAGTCACAACATTCAAGTCGGGTTTAAGCGCACCATATTCATCATTAAAATACAGATTTTCATCCGAATTATATTACATTTTGCATCATCTAAGCCTAATGTTTATAGAATGCTGTCACTAATTTAAGAAAATAACATGAATGAATGCATTTTTAATAATATCAAGCGTCTGCTAAGTAACTGTGTGTTTTACCTCGAAAAAAGTCACAACATTCAAGTCGGGTTTAAGCGCACCATATTCATCATTAAAATACAGATTTTCATCCGAATTATATTACATTTTGCATTATCTAAGCCTAATGTTTATAGAATGCTGTCACTAATTTAAGAAAATAACATGAATGAATGCATTTTTAATAATATCAAGCGTCTGCTAAGTAACTATGTGTTTTACCTCGAAAAATGTCACAACATTCAAGTCGGGTTTAAGCGCACCATATTCATCATTAAAATACAGATTTTCATCCGCATTATATTACATTTTGCATCATCTAAGCCTAATGTTTATAGAATGCTGTCACTAATTTAAGAAAATAACATGAATGAATGCATTTTTAATAATATCAAGCGTCTGCTAAGTAACTGTGTGTTTTACCTCGAAAAAAGTCACAACATTCAAGTCGGGTTTAATCGCATCATATTCATCATTAAAATACAGATTTTCATCCGAATTATATTACATTTTGCATCATCTAAGACTAATGTTTATAGAATGCTGATACTATTTTAAGAAAATAACATGAATGAATGCATTTTAATAATATCAAGCGTCTGCTAAGTAACTGTGTGTTTTACCTCGAAAAAAGTCACAACATTCAAGTCGGGTTTAAGGGCACCATATTCATCATTAAAATACAGATTTTCATCCGAATTATATTACATTTTGCATCATCTAAGCCTAATGTTTATAGAATGCTGTCACTAATTTAAGAAAATAACATGAATGAATGCATTTTTAATAATATCAAGCGTCTGCTAAGTAACTGTGTGTTTTACCTCGAAAAAAGTCAGAACATTCAAGTCGGGTTTAAGCGCACCATATTCATCATTAAAATACAGATTTTCATCCGAATTATATTACATTTTGCATCATCTAAGCCTAATGTTTATAGAATGCTGTCACTAATTTAAGAAAATAACATGAATGAATGCATTTTTAATAATATCAAGCGTCTGCTAAGTAACTATGTGTTTTACCTCGAAAAATGTCACAACATTCAAGTCGGGTTTAAGCGCACCATATTCATCATTAAAATACAGATTTTCATCCGCATTATATTACATTTTGCATCATCTAAGCCTAATGTTTATAGAATGCTGTCACTAATTTAAGAAAATAACATGAATGAATGCATTTTTAATAATATCAAGCGTCTGCTAAGTAACTGTGTGTTTTACCTCGAAAAAAGTCACAACATTCAAGTCGGGTTTAATCGCATCATATTCATCATTAAAATACAGATTTTCATCCGAATTATATTACATTTTGCATCATCTAAGACTAATGTTTATAGAATGCTGATACTATTTTAAGAAAATAACATGAATGAATGCATTTTAATAATATCAAGCGTCTGCTAAGTAACTGTGTGTTTTACCTCGAAAAAAGTCACAACATTCAAGTCGGGTTTAAGGGCACCATATTCATCATTAAAATACAGATTTTCATCCGAATTATATTACATTTTGCATCATCTAAGCCTAATGTTTATAGAATGCTGTCACTAATTTAAGAAAATAACATGAATGAATGCATTTTTAATAATATCAAGCGTCTGCTAAGTAACTGTGTGTTTTACCTCGAAAAAAGTCAGAACATTCAAGTCGGGTTTAAGCGCACCATATTCATCATTAAAATACAGATTTTCATCCGAATTATATTACATTTTGCATCATCTAAGCCTAATGTTTATAGAATGCTGTCACTAATTTAAGAAAATAACATGAATGAATGCATTTTTAATAATATCAAGCGTCTGCTAAGTAACTGTGTGTTTTACCTCGAAAAAAGTCACAACATTCAAGTCGGGTTTAAGCGCACCATATTCATCATTAAAATACAGATTTTCATCCGAATTATATTACATTTTGCATCATCTAAGCCTAATGTTTATAGAATGCTGTCACTAATTTAAGAAAATAACACGAATGAATGCATTTTTAATAATATCAAGCGTCTGCTAAGTAACTGTGTGTTTTACCTCGAAAAAAGTCACAACATTCAAGTCGGGTTTAAGCGCACCATATTCATCATTAAAATACAGATTTTCATCCGAATTATATTACATTTTGCATCATCTAAGCCTAATGTTTATAGAATGCTGTCACTAATTTAAGAAAATAACATGAATGAATGCATTTTTAATAATATCAAGCGTCTGCTAAGTAACTGTGTGTTTTACCTCGAAAAAAGTCACAACATTCAAGTCGGGTTTAAGCGCACCATATTCATCATTAAAATACAGATTTTCATCCGAATTATATTACATTTTGCATCATCTAAGCCTAATGTTTATAGAATGCTGTCACTAATTTAAGAAAATAACATGAATGAATGCATTTTTAATAATATCAAGCGTCTGCTAAGTAACTGTGTGTTTTACCTCGAAAAAAGTCACAACATTCAAGTCGGGTTTAAGCTTACCATATTCATCATTAAAATACAGATTTTCATCCGAATTATATTACATTTTGCATCATCTAAGCCTAATGTTTATAGAATGCTGTCACTAATTTAAGAAAATAACATGAATGAATGCATTTTTAATAATATCAAGCGTCTGCTAAGTAACTGTGTGTTTTACCTCGAAAAAAGTCACAACATTCAAGTCGGGTTTAAGCGCACCATATTCATCATTAAAATACAGATTTTCATCCGAATTATATTACATTTTGCATCATCTAAGCCTAATGTTTATAGAATGCTGACACTAATTTAAGAAAATAACATGAATGAATGCATTTTTAATAATATCAAGCGTCTGCTAAGTAACTGTGTGTTTTACCTCGAAAAAAGTCACAACATTCAAGTCGGGTTTAAGCGCACCATATTCATCATTAAAATACAGATTTTCATCCGAATTATATTACATTTTGCATCATCTAAGCCTAATGTTTATAGAATGCTGTCACTAATTTAAGAAAATAACATGAATGAATGCATTTTTAATAATATCAAGCGTCTGCTAAGTAACTGTGTGTTTTACCTCGAAAAAAGTCACAACATTCAAGTCGGGTTTAAGCGCACCATATTCATCATTAAAATACAGATTTTCATCCGAATTATATTACATTTTGCATCATCTAAGCCTAATGTTTATAGAATGCTGTCACTAATTTAAGAAAATAACATGAATGAATGCATTTTTAATAATATCAAGCGTCTGCTAAGTAACTGTGTGTTTTACCTCGAAAAAAGTCACAGCATTCAAGTCGGGTTTAAGCGCACCATATTCATCATTAAAATACAGATTTTCATCCGAATTATATTACATTTTGCATCATCTAAGCCTAATGTTTATAGAATGCTGTCACTAATTTAAGAAAATAACATGAATGAATGCATTTTTAATAATATCAAGCGTCTGCTAAGTAACTGTGTGTTTTACCTCGAAAAAAGTCACAACATTCAAGTCGGGTTTAAGCGCACCATATTCATCATTAAAATACAGATTTTCATCCGAATTATATTACATTTTGCATCATCTAAGCCTAATGTTTATAGAATGCTGTCACTAATTTAAGAAAATAACATGAATGAATGCATTTTTAATAATATCAAGCGTCTGCTAAGTAACTGTGTGTTTTACCTCGAAAAAAGTCACAACATTCAAGTCGGGTTTAAGCGCACCATATTCATCATTAAAATACAGATTTTCATCCGAATTATATTACATTTTGCATCATCTAAGCCTAATGTTTATAGAATGCTGACACTAATTTAAGAAAATAACATGAATGAATGCATTTTTAATAATATCAAGCGTCTGCTAAGTAACTGTGTGTTTTACCTCGAAAAAAGTCACAACATTCAAGTCGGGTTTAAGCGCACCATATTCATCATTAAAATACAGATTTTCATCCGAATTATATTACATTTTGCATCATCTAAGCCTAATGTTTATAGAATGCTGTCACTAATTTAAGAAAATAAAATGAATGAATGCATTTTTAATAATATCAAGCGTCTGCTAAGTAACTGTGTGTTTTACCTCGAAAAAAGTCACAACATTCAAGTCGGGTTTAAGCGCACCATATTCATCATTACAATACAGATTTTCATCCGAATTATATTACATTTTGCATCATCTAAGCCTAATGTTTATAGAATGCTGTCACTAATTTAAGAAAATAACATGAATGAATGCATTTTTAATAATATCAAGCGTCTGCTAAGTAACTGTGTGTTTTACCTCGAAAAAAGTCACAACATTCAAGTCGGGTTTAAGCGCACCATATTCATCATTAAAATACAGATTTTCATCCGAATTATATTACATTTTGCATCATCTAAGCCTAATGTTTATAGAATGCTGACACTAATTTAAGAAAATAACATGAATGAATGCATTTTTAATAATATCAAGCGTCTGCTAAGTAACTGTGTGTTTTACCTCGAAAAAAGTCACAACATTCAAGTCGGGTTTAAGCGCACCATATTCATCATTAAAATACAGATTTTCATCCGAATTATATTACATTTTGCATCATCTAAGCCTAATGTTTATAGAATGCTGTCACTAATTTAAGAAAATAACATGAATGAATGCTTTTTTAATAATATCAAGCGTCTGCTAAGTAATTGTGTGTTTTACGGCGAAAAAAGTCACAACATTCAAGTCGGGTTTAAGCGCACCATATTCATCATTAAAATACAGATTTTCATCCGCATTATATTACATTTGGCATCATCTAAGCCTAATGTTTATAGAATGCTGACATTAATTTAAGAAAATAACATGAATGAATGCATTTTTAATAATATCAAGCGTCTGCTAAGTAATTATGTGTTTTACGGCGAAAAAAGTCACAACATTCAAGTCGGGTTTAAGCGCACCATATTCATCATTAAAATACAGATTTTCATCCGAATTATATTACATTTTGCATCATCTAAGCCTAATGTTTATAGAATGCTGTCACTAATTTAAGAAAATAACATGAATGAATGCATTTTTAATAATATCAAGCGTCTGCTAAGTAACTGTGTGTTTTACCTCGAAAAAAGTCACAACATTCAAGTCGGGTTTAAGCGCACCATATTCATCATTAAAATACAGATTTTCATCCGCATTATATTACATTTGGCATCATCTAAGCCTAATGTTTATAGAATGCTGACATTAATTTAAGAAAATAACATGAATGAATGCATTTTTAATAATATCAAGCGTCTGCTAAGTAATTATGTGTTTTACGGCGAAAAAAGTCACAACATTCAAGTCGGGTTTAAGCGCACCATATTCATCATTAAAATACAGATTTTCATCCGAATTATATTACATTTTGCATCATCTAAGCCTAATGTTTATAGAATGCTGTCACTAATTTAAGAAAATAACATGAATGAATGCATTTTTAATAATATCAAGCGTCTGCTAAGTAACTGTGTGTTTTACCTCGAAAAAAGTCACAACATTCAAGTCGGGTTTAAGCGCACCATATTCATCATTAAAATACAGATTTTCATCCGCATTATATTACATTTTGCATCATCTAAGCCTAATGTTTATAGAATGCTGTCACTAATTTAAGAAAATAACATGAATGAATGCATTTTTAATAATATCAAGCGTCTGCTAAGTAACTGTGTGTTTTACGGCGAAAAAAGGCACAATATTCAAGTCGGGTTTAAGCGCACCATATTCATCATTAAAATACAGATTTTCATCCGAATTATATTACATTTTGCATCATCTAAGCCTAATGTTTATAGAATGCTGTCACTAATTTAAGAAAATAACATGAATGAATGCATTTTTAATAATATCAAGCGTCTGCTAAGTAACTGTGTGTTTTACCTCGAAAAAAGTCACAACATTCAAGTCGGGTTTAAGCGCACCATATTCATCATTAAAATACAGATTTTCATCCGAATTATATTACATTTTGCATCATCTAAGCCTAATGTTTATAGAATGCTGTCACTAATTTAAGAAAATAACATGAATGAATGCATTTTTAATAATATCAAGCGTCTGCTAAGTAACTATGTGTTTTACCTCGAAAAATGTCACAACATTCAAGTCGGGTTTAAGCGCACCATATTCATCATTAAAATACAGATTTTCATCCGAATTATATTACATTTTGCATCATCTAAGCCTAATGTTTATAGAATGCTGATACTAATTTAAGAAAATAACATGAATGAATGCATTTTTAATAATATCAAGCGTCTGCTAAGTAACTGTGTGTTTTACCTCGAAAAAAGTCACAACATTCAAGTCGGGTTTAAGCGCACCATATTCATCATTAAAATACAGATTTTCATCCGAATTATATTACATTTTGCATCATCTAAGCCTAATGTTTATAGAATGCTGTCACTAATTTAAGAAAATAACATGAATGAATGCGTTTTTAATAATATCAAGCGTCTGCTAAGTAACTGTGTGTTTTACGGCGAAAAAAGTCACAACATTCAAGTCGGGTTTAAGCGCACCATATTCATCATTAAAATACAGATTTTCATCCGAATTATATTACATTTTGCATCATCTAAGCCAAATGTTTATAGAATGCTGTCACTAATTTAAGAAAATAACATGAATGAATGCATTTTTAATAATATCAAGCGTCTGCTAAGTAACTGTGTGTTTTACCTCGAAAAAAGTCACAACATTCAAGTCGGGTTTAAGCGCACCATATTCATCATTAAAATACAGATTTTCATCCGCATTATATTACATTTTGCATCATCTAAGCCTAATGTTTATAGAATGCTGTCACTAATTTAAGAAAATAACATGAATGAATGCATTTTTAATAATATCAAGCGTCTGCTAAGTAACTGTGTGTTTTACGGCGAAAAAAGTCACAACATTCAAGTCGGGTTTAAGCGCACCATATTCATCATTAAAATACAGATTTTCATCCGAATTATATTACATTTTGCATCATCTAAGCCTAATGTTTATAGAATGCTGTCACTAATTTAAGAAAATAACATGAATGAATGCATTTTTAATAATATCAAGCGTCTGCTAAGTAACTGTGTGTTTTACCTCGAAAAAAGTCACAACATTCAAGTCGGGTTTAAGCGCACCATATTCATCATTAAAATACAGATTTTCATCCGAATTATATTACATTTTGCATCATCTAAGCCTAATGTTTATAGAATGCTGTCACTAATTTAAGAAAATAACATGAATGAATGCATTTTTAATAATATCAAGCGTCTGCTAAGTAACTATGTGTTTTACCTCGAAAAATGTCACAACATTCAAGTCGGGTTTAAGCGCACCATATTCATCATTAAAATACAGATTTTCATCCGAATTATATTACATTTTGCATCATCTAAGACTAATATTTATAGAATGCTGATACTAATTTAAGAAAATAACATGAATGAATGCATTTTTAATAATATCAAGCGTCTGCTAAGTAACTGTGTGTTTTACCTCGAAAAAAGTCACAACATTCAAGTCGGGTTTAAGCGCACCATATTCATCATTAAAATACAGATTTTCATCCGAATTATATTACATTTTGCATCATCTAAGCCTAATGTTTATAGAATGCTGTCACTAATTTAAGAAAATAACATGAATGAATGCATTTTTAATAATATCAAGCGTCTGCTAAGTAACTGTGTGTTTTACGGCGAAAAAAGTCACAACATTCAAGTCGGGTTTAAGCGCACCATATTCATCATTAAAATACAGATTTTCATCCGAATTATATTACATTTTGCATCATCTAAGCCAAATGTTTATAGAATGCTGTCACTAATTTAAGAAAATAACATGAATGAATGCATTTTTAATAATATCAAGCGTCTGCTAAGTAACTGTGTGTTTTACCTCGAAAAAAGTCACAAAATTCAAGTCGGGTTTAAGCGCACCATATTCATCATTAAAATTCAGATTTTCATCCGCATTATATTACATTTTGCATCATCTAAGCCTAATGTTTATAGAATGCTGTCACTAATTTAAGAAAATAACATGAATGAATGCATTTTTAATAATATCAAGCGTCTGCTAAGTAACTGTGTGTTTTACCTCGAAAAAAGTCACAACATTCAAGTCGGGTTTAAGCGCACCATATTCATCATTAAAATACAGATATTCATCCGCATTATATTACATTTTGCATCATCTAAGCCTAATGTTTATAGAATGCTGTCAGTTATTTAAGAAAATAACATGAATGAATGCAGTTTTAATAATATCAAGCGTCTGCTAAGTAACTGTGTGTTTTACGGCGAAAAAAGTCACAACATTCAAGTCGGGTTTAAGCGCACCATATTCATCATTAAAATACAGATTTTCATCCGCATTATATTACATTTTGCATCATCTAAGCCTAATGTTTATAGAATGCTGTCACTAATTTAAGAAAATAACATGAATGAATGCATTTTTAATAATATCAAGCGTCTGCTAAGTAACTGTGTGTTTTACCTCGAAAAAAGTCACAACATTCAAGTCGGGTTTAATCGCATCATATTCATCATTAAAATTCAGATTTTCATCCGCATTATATTACATTTTGCATCATCTAAGCCTAATGTTTATAAAATGCTGTCACTAATTTAAGAAAATAACATGAATGAATGCATTTTTAATAATATCAAGCGTCTGCTAAGTAACTGTGTGTTTTACGGCGAAAAAAGTCACAACATTCAAGTCGGGTTTAAGCGCACCATATTCATCATTAAAATACAGATTTTCATCCGCATTATATTACATTTTGCATCATCTAAGCCTAATGTTTATAGAATTCTGTCACTAATTTAAGAAAATAACATGAATGAATGCATTTTTAATAATATCAAGCGTCTGCTAAGTAACTGTGTGTTTTACCTCGAAAAAAGTCACAACATTCAAGTCGGGTTTAAGCGCACCATATTCATCATTAAAATACAGATTTTCATCTGAATTATATTACATTTTGCATCATCTATGACTAATGTTTATAGAATGCTGACACTAATTTAAGAAAATAACATGAATGAATGCATTTTTAATAATATCAAGCGTCTGCTAAGTAACTGTGTGTTTTACGGCGAAAAAAGTCACAACATTCAAGTCGGGTTTAAGCGCACCATATTCATCATTAAAATACAGATTTTCATCCGAATTATATTACATTTTGCATCATCTAAGCCTAATGTTTATAGAATGCTGTCACTAATTTAAGAAAATAACATGAATGAATGCATTTTTAATAATATCAAGCGTCTGCTAAGTAACTGTGTGTTTTACCTCGAAAAAAGTCACAACATTCAAGTCGGGTTTAAGCGCACCATATTCATCATTAAAATACAGATTTTCATCCGAATTATATTACATTTTGCATCATCTAAGCCTAATGTTTATAGAATGCTGTCACTAATTTAAGAAAATAACATGAATGAATGCATTTTTAATAATATCAAGCGTCTGCTAAGTAACTATGTGTTTTACCTCGAAAAATGTCACAACATTCAAGTCGGGTTTAAGCGCACCATATTCATCATTAAAATACAGATTTTCATCCGAATTATATTACATTTTGCATCATCTAAGCCTAATGTTTATAGAATGCTGATACTAATTTAAGAAAATAACATGAATGAATGCATTTTTAATAATATCAAGCGTCTGCTAAGTAACTGTGTGTTTTACCTCGAAAAAAGTCACAACATTCAAGTCGGGTTTAAGCGCACCATATTCATCATTAAAATACAGATTTTCATCCGAATTATATTACATTTTGCATCATCTAAGCCTAATGTTTATAGAATGCTGTCACTAATTTAAGAAAATAACATGAATGAATGCATTTTTAATAATATCAAGCGTCTGCTAAGTAACTGTGTGTTTTACGGCGAAAAAAGTCACAAAATTCAAGTCGGGTTTAAGCGCACCATATTCATCATTAAAATACAGATTTTCATCCGAATTATATTACATTTTGCATCATCTAAGCCAAATGTTTATAGAATGCTGTCACTAATTTAAGAAAATAACATGAATGAATGCATTTTTAATAATATCAAGCGTCTGCTAAGTAACTGTGTGTTTTACCTCGAAAAAAGTCACAACATTCAACTCGGGTTTAAGCGCACCATATTCATCATTAAAATACAGATATTCATCCGCATTATATTACATTTTGCATCATCTAAGCCTAATGTTTATAGAATGCTGTCAGTAATTTAAGAAAATAACATGAATGAATGCATTTTTAATAATATCAAGCGTCTGCTAAGTAACTGTGTGTTTTACGGCGAAAAAAGTCACAACATTCAAGTCGGGTTTAAGCGCACCATATTCATCATTAAAATACAGATTTTCATCCGCATTATATTACATTTTGCATCATCTAAGCCTAATGTTTATAGAATGCTGTCACTAATTTAAGAAAATAACATGAATGAATGCATTTTTAATAATATCAAGCGTCTGCTAAGTAACTGTGTGTTTTACCTCGAAAAAAGTCACAACATTCAAGTCGGGTTTAATCGCATCATATTCATCATTAAAATTCAGATTTTCATCCGCATTATATTACATTTTGCATCATCTAAGCCTAATGTTTATAAAATGCTGTCACTAATTTAAGAAAATAACATGAATGAATGCATTTTTAATAATATCAAGCGTCTGCTAAGTAACTGTGTGTTTTACGGCGAAAAAAGTCACAACATTCAAGTCGGGTTTAAGCGCACCATATTCATCATTAAAATACAGATTTTCATCCGCATTATATTACATTTTGCATCATCTAAGCCTAATGTTTATAGAATGCTGTCACTAATTTAAGAAAATAACATGAATGAATGCATTTTTAATAATATCAAGCGTCTGCTAAGTAACTGTGTGTTTTACCTCGAAAAAAGTCACAACATTCAAGTCGGGTTTAAGCGCACCATATTCATCATTAAAATACAGATTTTCATCTGAATTATATTACATTTTGCATCATCTATGACTAATGTTTATAGAATGCTGACACTAATTTAAGAAAATAACATGAATGAATGCATTTTTAATAATATCAAGAGTCTGCTAAGTAACTGTGTGTTTTAGCTCGAAAAAAGTCACAACATTCAAGTCGGGTTTAAGCGCACCATATTCATCATTAAAATTCAGATTTTCATCCGCATTATATTACATTTTGCATCATCTAAGCCTAATGTTTATAGAATGCTGTCACTAATTTAAGAAAATAACATGAATGAATGCATTTTTAATAATATCAAGCGTCTGCTAAGTAACTGTGTGTTTTACCTCGAAAAAAGTCACAACATTCAAGTCGGGTTTAATCGCATCATATTCATCATTAAAATTCAGATTTTCATCCGCATTATATTACATTTTGCATCATCTAAGCCTAATGTTTATAAAATGCTGTCACTAATTTAAGAAAATAACATGAATGAATGCATTTTTAATAATATCAAGCGTCTGCTAAGTAACTGTGTGTTTTACGGCGAAAAAAGTCACAACATTCAAGTCGGGTTTAAGCGCACCATATTCATCATTAAAATACAGATTTTCATCCGCATTATATTACATTTTGCATCATCTAAGCCTAATGTTTATAGAATGCTGTCACTAATTTAAGAAAATAACATGAATGAATGCTTTTTTAATATCAAGCGTCTGCTAAGTAACTGTGAGTTTTACCTCGAAAAAAGTCACAACATTCAAGTCGGGTTTAAGCGCACCATATTCATCATTAAAATACAGATTTTCATCCGAATTATATTACATTTTGCATCATCTAAGCCTAATGTTTATAGAATGCTGACACTAATTTAAGAAAATAACATGAATGAATGCATTTTTAATAATATCAAGAGTCTGCTAAGTAACTGTGTGTTTTAGCTCGAAAAAAGTCACAACATTCAAGTCGGGTTTAAGCGCACCATATTCATCATTAAAATTCAGATTTTCATCCGAATTATATTACATTTTGCATCATCTAAGACTAATGTTTATAGAATGCTGTCACTAATTTAAGAAAATAACATGAATGAATGCATTTTTAATAATATCAAGCGTCTGCTAAGTAACTGTGTGTTTTACGGCGAAAAAAGTCACAACATTCAAGTCGGATTTAAGCGCACCATATTCATCATTAAAATACAGATTTTCATCCGCATTATATTGCATTTTGCATCATCTAAGCCTAATGTTTATAGAATGCTGTCACTAATTTAAGAAAATAACATGAATGAATGCATTTTTAATAATATCAAGCGTCTGCTAAGTAACTGTGTGTTTTACGGCGAAAAAAGTCACAACATTCAAGTCGGGTTTAATCGCACCATATTCATCATTAAAATACAGATTTTCATCCGCATTATATTACATTTTGCATCATCTAAGCCTAATGTTTATAGAATGCTGTCACTAATTTAAGAAAATAACATGAATGAATGCATTTTTAATAATATCAAGCGTCTGCTAAGTAACTGTGTGTTTTACGACGAAAAAAGTCACAACATTCAAGTCGGGTTTAAGCGCACCATATTCATCATTAAAATACAGATTTTCATCCGCATTATATTACATTTTGCATCATCTAAGCCTAATGTTTATAGAATGCTGTCACTAATTTAAGAAAATAACATGAATGAATGCATTTTTAATAATATCAAGCGTCTGCTAAGTAACTGTGTGTTTTACGGCGAAAAAAGTCCCAACATTCAAGTCGGGTTTAATCGCATCATATTCATCATTAAAATTCAGATTTTCATCCGCATTATATTACATTTTGCATCATCTAAGCCTAATGTTTATAGAATGCTGTCACTAATTTAAGAAAATAACATGAATGAATGCATTTTTAATAATATCAAGCGTCTGCTAAGTAACTGTGTGTTTTGCGGCGAAAAAAGTCACAACATTCAAGCCGGGTTTAATCGCATCATATTCATCATTAAAATTCAGATTTTCATCCGCATTATATTACATTTTGCATCATCTAAGCATAATGTTTATAGAATGCTGTCACTAATTTAAGAAAATAACATGAATGAATGCATTTTTAATAATATCAAGCGTCTGCTAAGTAACTGTGTGTTTTACGGCGAAAAAAGTCACAACATTCAAGTCGTGTTTAATCGCATCATATTCATCATTAAAATTCAGATTTTCATCCGCATTATATTACATTTTGCATCATCTAAGCCTAATGTTTATAGAATGCTGTCACTAATTTAAGAAAATAACATGAATGAATGCATTTTTAATAATATCAAGCGTCTGCTAAGTAACTGTTTGTTTTACGGCGAAAAAAGTCACAACATTCAAGTCGGGTTTAATCGCATCATATTCATCATTAAAATTCAGATTTTCATCCGCATTATATTACATTTTGCATCATCTAAGCCTAATGTTTATAGAATGCTGTCACTAATTTAAGAAAATAACATGAATGAATGCATTTTTAATAATATCAAGCGTCTGCTAAGTAACTGTGTGTTTTACGGCGAAAAAAGTCACAACATTCAAGTCGGGTTTAATCGCACCATATTCATCATTAAAATACAGATTTTCATCCGCATTATATTACATTTTGCATCATCTAAGCCTAATGTTTATAGAATGCTGTCACTAATTTAAGAAAATAACATGAATGAATGCATTTTTAATAATATCAAGCGTCTGCTAAGTAACTGTGTGTTTTACCTCGAAAAAAGTCACAACATTCAAGTCGGGTTTAAGCGCACCATATTCATCATTAAAATACAGATTTTCATCTGAATTATGTTACATTTTGCATCATCTATGACTAATGTTTATAGAATGCTGACACTAATTTAAGAAAATAACATGAATGAATGCATTTTTAATAATATCAAGAGTCTGCTAAGTAACTGTGTGTTTTAGCTCGAAAAAAGTCACAACATTCAAGTCGGGTTTAAGCGCACCATATTCATCATTAAAATTCAGATTTTCATCCGCATTATATTACATTTTGCATCATCTAAGCCTAATGTTTATAGAATGCTGTCACTAATTTAAGAAAATAACATGAATGAATGCATTTTTAATAATATCAAGCGTCTGCTAAGTAACTGTGTGTTTTACCTCGAAAAAAGTCACAACATTCAAGTCGGGTTTAATCGCATCATATTCATCATTAAAATTCAGATTTTCATCCGCATTATATTACATTTTGCATCATCTAAGCCTAATGTTTATAAAATGCTGTCACTAATTTAAGAAAATAACATGAATGAATGCATTTTTAATAATATCAAGCGTCTGCTAAGTAACTGTGTGTTTTACGGCGAAAAAAGTCACAACATTCAAGTCGGGTTTAATCGCATCATATTCATCATTAAAATTCAGATTTTCATCCGCATTATATTACATTTTGCATCATCTAAGCCTAATGTTTATAGAATGCTGTCACTAATTTAAGAAAATAACATGAATGAATGCATTTTTAATAATATCAAGCGTCTGCTAAGTAACTGTGTGTTTTGCGGCGAAAAAAGTCACAACATTCAAGCCGGGTTTAATCGCATCATATTCATCATTAAAATTCAGATTTTCATCCGCATTATATTACATTTTGCATCATCTAAGCATAATGTTTATAGAATGCTGTGACTAATTTAAGAAAATAACATGAATGAATGCATTTTTAATAATATCAAGCGTCTGCTAAGTAACTGTGTGTTTTACGGCGAAAAAAGTCACAACATTCAAGTCGTGTTTAATCGCATCATATTCATCATTAAAATTCAGATTTTCATCCGCATTATATTACATTTTGCATCATCTAAGCCTAATGTTTATAGAATGCTGTCACTAATTTAAGAAAATAACATGAATGAATGCATTTTTAATAATATCAAGCGTCTGCTAAGTAACTGTTTGTTTTACGGCGAAAAAAGTCACAACATTCAAGTCGGGTTTAATCGCATCAGATTCATCATTAAAATTCAGATTTTCATCCGCATTATATTACATTTTGCATCATCTAAGCCTAATGTTTATAGAATGCTGACATTAATTTAAGAAAATAACATGAATGAATGCATTTTTAATAATATCAAGCGTCTGCTAAGTAACTGTGTGTTTTACGGCGAAAAAAGTCACAACATTCAAGTCGGGTTTAAGCGCACCATATTCATCATTAAAATACAGATTTTCATCCGCATTATATTACATTTTGCATCATCTAAGCCTAATGTTTATAGAATGCTGTCACTAATTTCAGAAAATAACATGAATGAATGCATTTTTAATAATATCAAGCGTCTGCTAAGTAACTGTGTGTTTTACCTCGAAAAAAGTCACAACATTCAAGTCGGGTTTAAGCGCACCATATTCATCATTAAAATACAGATTTTCATCCGCATTATATTACATTTTGCATCATCTAAGCCTAATGTTTATAGAATGCTGTCACTAATTTAAGAAAATAACATGAATGAATGCATTTTTAATAATATCAAGCGTCTGCTAAGTAACTGTGTGTTTTACCTCGAAAAAAGTCACAACATTCAAGTCGGGTTTAATCGCACCATATTCATCATTAAAATACAGATTTTCATCCGCATTATATTACATTTTGCATCATCTAAGCCTAATGTTTATAGAATGCTGTCACTAATTTAAGAAAATAACATGAATGAATGCATTTTTAATAATATCAAGCGTCTGCTAAGTAACTGTGTGTTTTACCTCGAAAAAAGTCACAACATTCAAGTCGGGTTTAATCGCATCATATTCATCATTAAAATTCAGATTTTCATCCGCATTATATTACATTTTGCATCATCTAAGCCTAATGTTTATAGAATGCTGACATTAATTTAAGAAAATAACATGAATGAATGCATTTTTAATAATATCAAGCGTCTGCTAAGTAACTGTGTGTTTTACGGCGAAAAAAGTCACAACATTCAAGTCGGGTTTAAGCGCACCATATTCATCATTAAAATACAGATTTTCATCCGCATTATATTACATTTTGCATCATCTAAGCCTAATGTTTATAGAATGCTGTCACTAATTTCAGAAAATAACATGAATGAATGCATTTTTAATAATATCAAGCGTCTGCTAAGTAACTGTGTGTTTTACCTCGAAAAAAGTCACAACATTCAAGTCGGGTTTAAGCGCACCATATTCATCATTAAAATACAGATTTTCATCCGCATTATATTACATTTTGCATCATCTAAGCCTAATGTTTATAGAATGCTGTCACTAATTTAAGAAAATAACATGAATGAATGCATTTTTAATAATATCAAGCGTCTGCTAAGTAACTGTGTGTTTTACCTCGAAAAAAGTCACAACATTCAAGTCGGGTTTAATCGCATCATATTCATCATTAAAATTCAGATTTTCATCCGCATTATATTACATTTTGCATCATCTAAGCCTAATGTTTATAAAATGCTGTCACTAATTTAAGAAAATAACATGAATGAATGCATTTTTAATAATATCAAGCGTCTGCTAAGTAACTGTGTGTTTTACGGCGAAAAAAGTCACAACATTCAAGTCGGGTTTAAGCGCACCATATTCATCATTAAAATACAGATTTTCATCCGCATTATATTACATTTTGCATCATCTAAGCCTAATGTTTATAGAATGCTGTCACTAATTTAAGAAAATAACATGAATGAATGCATTTTTAATAATATCAAGCGTCTGCTAAGTAACTGTGTGTTTTACGGCGAAAAAAGTCACAACATTCAAGTCGGGTTTAATCGCATCATATTCATCATTAAAATTCAGATTTTCATCCGCATTATATTACATTTTGCATCATCTAAGCCTAATGTTTATAGAATGCTGTCACTAATTTAAGAAAATAACATGAATGAATGCATTTTTAATAATATCAAGCGTCTGCTAAGTAACTGTGTGTTTTGCGGCGAAAAAAGTCACAACATTCAAGCCGGGTTTAATCGCATCATATTCATCATTAAAATTCAGATTTTCATCCGCATTATATTACATTTTGCATCATCTAAGCCTAATGTTTATAGAATGCTGTCACTAATTTAAGAAAATAACATGAATGAATGGATTTTTAATGATATCAAGCGTCTGCTAAGTAACTGTTTGTTTTACGGCGAAAAAAGTCACAACATTCAAGTCGGGTTTAATCGCATCATATTCATCATTAAAATTCAGATTTTCATCCGCATTATATTACATTTTGCATCATCTAAGCCTAATGTTTATAGAATGCTGACATTAATTTAAGAAAATAACATGAATGAATGCATTTTTAATAATATCAAGCGTCTGCTAAGTAACTGTGTGTTTTACGGCGAAAAAAGTCACAACATTCAAGTCGGGTTTAAGCGCACCATATTCATCATTAAAATACAGATTTTCATCCGCATTATATTACATTTTGCATCATCTAAGCCTAATGTTTATAGAATGCTGTCACTAATTTAAGAAAATAACATGAATGAATGCATATTTAATAATATCAAGCGTCTGCTACGTAACTGTGTATTTTACGGCGAAAAAAGTCACAACATTCAAGTCGGGTTTAAGCGCACCATATTCATCATTAAAATACAGATTTTCATCCGAATTATATTACATTTTGCATCATCTAAGCCTAATGTTTATAGAATGCTGTCACTAATTTAAGAAAATAACATGAATGAATGCATTTTTAATAATATCAAGCGTCTGCTAAGTAACTGTGTGTTTTACCTCGAAAAAAGTCACAAAATTCAAGTCGGGTTTAATCGCATCATATTCATCATTAAAATTCAGATTTTCATCCGCATTATATTACATTTTGCATCATCTAAGCCTAATGTTTATAGAATGCTGACATTAATTTAAGAAAATAACATGAATGAATGCATTTTTAATAATATCAAGCGTCTGCTAAGTAACTGTGTGTTTTACGGCGAAAAATGTCACAACATTCAAGTCGGGTTTAAGCGCACCATATTCATCATTAAAATACAGATTTTCATCCGCATTATATTACATTTTGCATCATCTAAGCCTAATGTTTATAGAATGCTGTTACTAATTTAAGAAAATAACATGAATGAATGCATTTTTAATAATATCAAGCGTCTGCTAAGTAATTATGTGTTTTACGGCGAAAAAAGTTACAACATTCAAGTCGGGTTTAAGCGCACCATATTCATCATTAAAATACAGATTTTCATCCGCATTATATTACATTTTGCACAACCTAAGCCTAATGTTTATAGAATGCTGTCACTAATTTAAGAAAATAACATGAATGAATGCATTTTTAATAATATCAAGCGTCTGCTAAGTAACTGTGTGTTTTACGGCGAAAAAAGTCACAACATTCAAGTCGGGTTTAAGCGCACCATATTCATCATTAAAATACAGATTTTCATCCGCATTATATTACATTTTGCATCATCTAAGCCTAATGTTTATAGAATGCTGACATTAATTTAAGAAAATAACATGAATGAATGCATTTTTAATAATATCAAGCGTCTGCTAAGTAATTATGTGTTTTACGGCGAAAAAAGTCACAACATTCAAGTCGGGTTTAAGCGCACCATATTCATCATTAAAATACAGATTTTCATCCGCATTATATTAGATTTTGCATCATCTAAGCCTAATGTTTATAGAATGCTGTCACTAATTTAAGAAAATAACATGAATGAATGCATTTTTAATAATATCAAGCGTCTGCTAAGTAACTGTGTGTTTTACGGCGAAAAAAGTCACAACATTCAAGTCGGGTTTAAGCGCACCATATTCATCATTAAAATACAGATTTTCATCCACATTATATTACATTTTGCATCATCTAAGCCTAATGTTTATAGAATGCTGTCACTAATTTAAGAAAATAACATGAATGAATGCATTTTTAATAATATCAAGCGTCTGCTAAGTAACTGTGTGTTTTACCTCGAAAAAAGTCACAACATTCAAGTCGGGTTTAATCGCATCATATTCATCATTAAAATTCAGATTTTCATCCGCATTATATTACATTTTGCATCATCTAAGCCTAATGTTTATAGAATGCTGTCACTAATTTAAGAAAATAACATGAATGAATGCATTTTTAATAATATCAAGCGTCTGCTAAGTAACTGTGTGTTTTACGGCGAAAAAAGTCACAACATTCAAGTCGGGTTTAAGCGCACCATATTCATCATTAAAATTCAGATTTTCATCCGCATTATATTACATTTTGCATCATCTAAGCCTAATGTTTATAGAATGCTGTCACTAATTTAAGAAAATAACATGAATGAATGCATTTTTAATAATATCAAGCGTCTGCTAAGTAACTGTGTGTTTTACGGCGAAAAAAGTCACAACATTCAAGTCGGGTTTAAGCGCACCATATTCATCATTAAAATACAGATTTTCATCCGCATTATATTAGATTTTGCATCATCTAAGCCTAATGTTTATAGAATGCTGTCACTAATTTAAGAAAATAACATGAATGAATGCATTTTTAATAATATCAAGCGTCTGCTAAGTAACTGTGTGTTTTACGGCGAAAAAAGTCACAACATTCAAGTCGGGTTTAAGCGCACCATATTCATCATTAAAATACAGATTTTCATCCGCATTATATTACATTTTGCATCATCTAAGCCTAATGTTTATAGAATGCTGTCACTAATTTAAGAAAATAACATGAATGAATGCATTTTTAATAATATCAAGCGTCTGCTAAGTAACTGTGTGTTTTACCTCGAAAAAAGTCACAACATTCAAGTCGGGTTTAATCGCATCATTTTCATTATTAAAATTCAGATTTTCATCCGCATTATATTACATTTTGCATCATCTAAGCGTAATGTTTATAGAATGCTGACACTAATTTAAGAAATTAACATGAATGAATGCATTTTTAATAATATCAAGCGTCTGCTAAGTAACTGTGTGTTTTACCTCGAAAAAAGTCACAACATTCAAGTCGGGTTTAATCGAAATCATATTCATCATTAAAATTCAGATTTTCATCCGCATTATATTAGATTTTGCATCATCTAAGCCTAATGTTTATAGAATGCTGTCACTAATTTAAGAAAATAACATGAATGAATGCATTTTTAATAATATCAAGCGTCTGCTAAGTAACTGTGTGTTTTACGGCGAAAAAAGTCACAACATTCAAGTCGGGTTTAAGCGCACCATATTCATCATTAAAATACAGATTTTCATCCGCATTATATTACATTTTGCATCATCTAAGCCTAATGTTTATAGAATGCTGATACTATTTTAAGAAAATAACATGAATGAATGCATTTTTAATAATATCAAGCGTCTGCTAAGTAACTGTGTGTTTTATGGCGAAAAAAGTCACAACATTCAAGTCGGGTTTAATCGCATCATATTCATCATTAACATTCAGATTTTCATCCGCATTATATTACATTTTGCAACATCTAAGCCATATGTTTATAAAATGCTGACACTAATTTAAGAAAATAACATGAATAAATGCATTTTGAGTAACATCAAGCGTCTGCTAAGTAATTGTGTGTTTTACCTCGAAAAAAGTCAGAACATTCAAGTCGGGTTTAATCGCATCATATTCATCATTAAAATTCAGATTTTCATCCGCATTATATTACATTTTGCATCATCTAAGCCTAATGTTTATAGAATGCTGACACTAATTTAAGAAAATAACATGAATGAATGCATTTTTAATAATATCAAGCGTCTGCTAAGTAACTGTGTGTTTTACGGCGAAAAAAGTCACAACATTAAAGTCGGGTTTAATCGCATCATATTCATCATTAACATTCAGATTTTCATCCGCATTATATTACATTTTGCAACATCTAAGCCATATGTTTATAAAATGCTGACACTAATTTAAGAAAATAACATGAATAAATGCATTTTGAATAACATCAAGCGTCTGCTAAGTAATTGTGTGTTTTACCTCGAAAAAAGTCAGAACATTCAAGTCGGGTTTAATCGCATCATATTCATCATTAAAATTCAGATTTTCATCCGCATTATATTACATTTTGCATCATCTAAGCCTAATGTTTATAGAATGCTGACACTAATTTAAGAAAATAACATGAATGAATGCATTTTTAATAATATCAAGCGTCTGCTAAGTAACTGTGTGTTTTACGGCGAAAAAAGTCACAACATTCAAGTCGGGTTTAATCGCATCATATTCATCGTTAACATTCAGATTTTCATCCGCATTATATTACATTTTGCAACATCTAAGCCATATGTTTATAAAATGCTGACACTAATTTAAGAAAATAACATGAATAAATGCATTTTGAATAACATCAAGCGTCTGCTAAGTAATTGTGTGTTTTACCTCGAAAAAAGTCAGAACATTCAAGTCGGGTTTAATCGCATCATATTCATCATTAAAATTCAGATTTTCATCCGCATTATATTACATTTTGCATCATCTAAGCCTAATGTTTATAGAATGCTGTCACTAATTTAAGAAAATAACATGAATGAATGCATTTTTAATAATATCAAGCGTCTGCTAAGTAATTATGTGTTTTACGGCGAAAAAAGTCACAACATTCAAGTCGGGTTTAAGCGCACCATATTCATCATTAAAATACAGATTTTCATCCGCATTATATTACATTTTGCATCATCTAAGCCTAATGTTTATAGAATGCTGACATTAATTTAAGAAAATAACATGAATGAATGCATTTTTAATAATATCTAGCGTCTGCTAAGTAATTATGTGTTTTACGGCGAAAAAAGTCACAACATTCAAGTCGGGTTTAAGCGCACCATATTCATCATTAAAATACAGATTTTCATCCGCATTATGTTAGATTTTGCATCATCTAAGCCTAATGTTTATAGAATGCTGTCACTAATTTAAGAAAATAACATGAATGAATGCATTTTTAATAATATCAAGCGTCTGCTAAGTAACTGTGTGTTTTACGGCGAAAAAAGTCACAACATTCAAGTCGGGTTTAAGCGCACCATATTCATCATTAAAATACAGATTTTCATCCGCATTATATTACATTTTGCATCATCTAAGCCTAATGTTTATAGAATGCTGTCACTAATTTAAGAAAATAACATGAATGAATGCATTTTTAATAATATCAAGCGTCTGCTAAGTAACTGTGTGTTTTACCTCGAAAAAAGTCACAACATTCAAGTCGGGTTTAATCGCATCATATTCATCATTAAAATTCAGATTTTCATCCGCATTATATTACATTTTGCATCATCTAAGCCTAATGTTTATAGAATGCTGTCACTAATTTAAGAAAATAACATGAATGAATGCATTTCTAATAATATCAAGCGTCTGCTAAGTAACTGTGTGTTTTACGGCGAAAAAAGTCACAACATTCAAGTCGGGTTTAAGCGCACCATATTCATCATTAAAATACAGATTTTCATCCGCATTATATTACATTTTGCATCATCTAAGCCTAATGTTTATAGAATGCTGTCACTAATTTAAGAAAATAACATGAATGAATGCATTTTTAATAATATCAAGCGTCTGCTAAGTAACTGTGTGTTTTACCTCGAAAAAAGTCACAACATTCAAGTCGGGTTTAATCGCATCATTTTCATTATTAAAATTCAGATTTTCATCCGCATTATATTACATTTTGCATCATCTAAGCGTAATGTTTATAGAATGCTGTCACTAATTTAAGAAAATAACATGAATGAATGCATTTTTAATAATATCAAGCGTCTGCTAAGTAACTGTGTGTTTTACGGCGAAAAAAGTCACAACATTCAAGTCGGGTTTAAGCGCACCATATTCATCATTAAAATACAGATTTTCATCCACATTATATTACATTTTGCATCATCTAAGCCTAATTTTTATAGAATGCTGTCACTAATTTAAGAAAATAACATGAATGAATGCATTTTTAATAATATCAAGCGTCTGCTAAGTAACTGTGTGTTTTACCTCGAAAAAAGTCACAACATTCAAGTCGGGTTTAATCGAAATCATATTCATCATTAAAATTCAGATTTTCATCCGCATTATATTACATTTTGCATCATCTAAGCCTAATGTTTATAGAATGCTGTCACTAATTTAAGAAAATAACATGAATGAATGCATTTTTAATAATATCAAGCGTCTGCTAAGTAACTGTGTGTTTTAGGGCGAAAAAAGTCACAACATTCAAGTCGGGTTTAAGCGCACCATATTCATCATTAAAATACAGATTTTCATCCGCATTATATTACATTTTGCATCATCTAAGCCTAATGTTTATAGAATGCTGATACTATTTTAAGAAAATAACATGAATGAATGCATTTTTAATAATATCAAGCGTCTGCTAAGTAACTGTGTGTTTTACGGCGAAAAAAGTCACAACATTCAAGTCGGGTTTAATCGCATCATATTCATCATTAACATTCAGATTTTCATCCGCATTATATTACATTTTGCAACATCTAAGCCATATGTTTATAAAATGCTGACACTAATTTAAGAAAATAACATGAATAAATGCATTTTGAATAACATCAAGCGTCTGCTAAGTAATTGTGTGTTTTACCTCGAAAAAAGTCAGAACATTCAAGTCGGGTTTAATCGCATCATATTCATCATTAAAATTCAGATTTTCATCCGCATTATATTACATTTTGCATCATCTAAGCCTAATGTTTATAGAATGCTGACACTAATTTAAGAAAATAACATGAATGAATGCATTTTTAATAATATCAAGCGTCTGCTAAGTAACTGTGTGTTTTACGGCGAAAAAAGTCACAACATTCAAGTCGGGTTTAATCGCATCATATTCATCATTAACATTCAGATTTTCATCCGCATTATATTACATTTTGCAACATCTAAGCCATATGTTTATAAAATGCTGACACTAATTTAAGAAAATAACATGAATAAATGCATTTTGAATAACATCAAGCGTCTGCTAAGTAATTGTGTGTTTTACCTCGAAAAAAGTCAGAACATTCAAGTCGGGTTTAATCGCATCATATTCATCATTAAAATTCAGATTTTCATCCGCATTATATTACATTTTGCATCATCTAAGCCTAATGTTTATAGAATGCTGACACTAATTTAAGAAAATAACATGAATGAATGCATTTTTAATAATATCAAGCGTCTGCTAAGTAACTGTGTGTTTTACGGCGAAAAAAGTCACAATATTCAAGTCGGGTTTAATCGCATCATATTCATCATTAACATTGAGATTTTCATCCGCATTATATTACATTTTGCAACATCTAAGCCATATGTTTATAAAATGCTGACACTAATTTAAGAAAATAACATGAATAAATGCATTTTGAATAACATCAAGCGTCTGCTAAGTAATTGTGTGTTTTACCTCGAAAAAAGTCAGAACATTCAAGTCGGGATTAATCGCATCATATTCATCATTAAAATTCAGATTTTCATCCGCATTATATTACATTTTGCATCATCTAAGCCTAAAGTTTATAGAATGCTGACACTATTTTGAGAAAATAACATGAATGAATGCATTTTTAATAATATCAAGCGTCTGCTAAATAACTGTGTGTTTTACCTCGAAAAAAGTCACAACGTTCAAGTCGGGTTTAATCGCATCATATTCATCATTAAAATTCAGATTTTCATCCGCATTATATTACATTTTGCATCATCTAAGTCTAAATTTTATAGAATGCTGATACTAATTTAAGAAAATAACACGAATGAATGCATTTTTAATAATATCAGGCGTCTGCTAAGTAACTGTGTGTTTTACCTCGAAAAAAGTCACAACATTCAAGTCGGGTTTAATCGCATCATATTCATCATTAAAATTCAGATTTTCATCCGCATTATATTACATTTTGCATAATCTAAGCCTAATGTTTATAGAATGCTGACACTATTTTGAGAAAATAACATGAATGAATGCATTTTTAATAATATCAAGCGTCTGCTAAGTAATTGTGTGTTTTACGGCGAAAAAGGACAAAAAATTCAAGTCGGGTTTAATCGCATCATATTCATCATTAAAATTCAGATTTTCATCCGCATTATATTACATTTTGCATCATCTAAGCCATATGTTTATAAAATGCTGACACTAATTTAAGAAAATAACATGAATGAATGCATTTTTAATAATATCAAGCGTCTGCTAAGTAATTGTGTGTTTTACCTCGAAAAAAGTCACAACATTCAAGTCGGGTTTAATCGCATCATATTCATCATTAAAATTCAGATTTTCATCCGCATTATATTACATTTTGCATCATCTAAGACATATGTTTATAAAATGCTGATACTAATTTAAGAAAATAACATGAATGAATGCATTTTTAATAATATCAAGCGTCTGCTAAGTAACTGTGTGTTTTAGCTCGAAAAAAGTCACAACATTCAAGTCGGGTTTAATCGCATCATATTCATCATTAAAATTCAGATTTTCATCCGCATTATATTACATTTTGCATCATCTAAGCCTAATGTTTATAGAATGCTGTCACTAATTTAAGAAAATAACATGAATGAATGCATTTTTAATAATATGAAGCGTCTGCTAAGTAATTGTGTGTTTTACCACGAAAAATCACAACATTCAAGTCGGGTTTAATCGCATCATATTTATCATTAAAATTCAGATTTTCGTCCGCATTATTTAACATTTTGCATCATCTATGCATAATGTTTATAGAATGCTGTCACTAATTTAAGAAAATAACATGAATGAATGCATTTTTAATAATATCACGCGTCTGCTAAGTAACTGTGTGTTTTACTACGAAAAAAGTCACAACATTCAAGTCGTGTTTAATCGCATCATATTCATCATTAAAATTCAGATTTTCACCCTTATTGTATTATATTTTGCATCATCTAAGCAATATGTTTATAAAATGCTGACACTAATTTAAGAAAATAACATGAATGAATGCATTTTTAATAATATCAAGCGTCTGCTAAGTAACTGTGTGTTTTACCTCGAAAAAAGTCACAACATTCAAGTCGGGTTTAAGCGCACCATATTCATCATTAAAATACAGATTTTCATCCGCATTATATTACATTTTGCTTCATCTAAGCCTAATGTTTATAGAATGCTGTCACTAATTTAAGAAAATAACATGAATGAATGCATTTTTAATAATATCAAGCGTCTGCTAAGTAACTGTGTGTTTTACCTCGAAAAAAGTCACAACATTCAAGTCGGGTTTAAGCGCACCATATTCATCATTAAAATACAGATTTTCATCCGCATTATATTACATTTTGCATCATCTAAGCCTAATGTTTATAGAATGCTGTCACTAATTTAAGAAAATAACATGAATGAATGCATTTTTAATAATATCAAGCGTCTGCTAAGTAACTGTGTGATTTACCTCGAAAAAAGTCACAACATTCAAGTCGGGTTTAATCGCACCATATTCATCATTAAAATACAGATTTTCATCCGCATTATATTACATTTTGCATCATCTAGGCCTAATGTTTATAGAATGCTGTCACTAATTTAAGAAAATAACATGAATGAATGCATTTTTAATAATATCAAGCGTCTGCGAAGTAACTGTGTGTTTTACCTCATAAAAAGTCACAACATTCAAGTCGGGTTTAAGCGCATCATATTCATCATTAAAATTCAGATTTTCATCCGCATTATATAACATTTTGCATCATCTAAACCTAATGTTTATAGAATGCTGACACTAATTTAACAAAATAACATGAATAAATGCATTTTTAATAATATCAAGCGTCTGCTAAGTAACTGTGTGTTTTACCTCGAAAAAAGTCACAACATTCAAGTCGGGTTGAATCGCATCATATTCATCATTAAAATTCAGATTTTCATCCGCATTATATTACATTTTGCATAATTTAAGCCTAATGTTTATATAATGCTGACACTATTTTGAGAACATAACATGAATGAATGCATTTTCAATAATATCAAGCGTCTGCTAAGTAATTGTGTGTTTTACGGCGAAAAACTTACAACATTCAAGTCGGGTTTAATCGCATCATATTCATCATTAAATTTCAGATTTTCATCCGCATTATATAACATTTTGCATCATCTAAACCTAATGTTTATAGAATGCTGACACTAATTTAACAAAATAACATGAATAAATGCATTTTTAATAATATCAAGCGTCTGCTAAGTAACTGTGTGTTTTACCTAGAAAAAAGTCACAACATTCAAGTCGGGTTTAATCGCACCATATTCATCATTAAAATACAGATTTTCATCCGCATTATATTACATTTTGCATCATCTAAGCCTAATGTTTATAGAATGCTGTCACTAATTTAAGAAAATAACATGAATGAATGCATTTTTAATAATATCAAGCGTCTGCTAAGTAATTGTGTGTTTTACGGCGAAAAAGTTACAACATTCAAGTCGGGTTTAATCGCATCATATTCATCATTAAAATTCAGATTTTCATCCGCATTATATAACATTTTGCATCATCTAAACCTAATGTTTATAGAATGCTGACACTAATTTAACAAAATAACATGAATAAATGCATTTTTAATAATATCAAGCGTCTGCTAAGTAACTGTGTGTTTTACCTCGAAAAAAGTCACAACATTCAAGTCGGGTTTAATCGCATAATATTCATCATTAAAATTATGATTTTCATCCGCATTATATTACATTTTGCATCATCTAAGCCTAAAGTTTATAGAATGCTGACACTATTTTGAGAAAATAACATGAATGAATGCATTGTTAATAATATCAAGCGTCTGCTAAGTAACTGTGTGTTTTACCTCGAAAAAAGTCACAACGTTCAAGTCGGGTTTAATCGCATCATATTCATCATTAAAATTCAGATTTTCATCCGCATTATATTACATTTTGCATCATCTAAGCCTAATGTTTATAGAATGTTGTCACTAATTTAAGAAAATAACATGAATGAATGCATTTTTAATAATATCAAGCGTCTGCTAAGTAACTGTGTGTTTTACCTCGAAAAAAGTCACAACATTCAAGTCGGGTTTAATCGCATCATATTCATCATTAAAATTCAGATTTTCATCCGAATTATATTACATTTTGCATCATCTAAGCCTAATGTTTATAGAATGCTGTCACTAATTTAAGAAAATAACATGAATGAATGCATTTTTAATAATATCAAGCGTCTGCTAAGTAACTGTGTGTTTTACCTCTAAAAAAGTCACAAAATTCAAGTCGGGTTTAATCGCATCATATTCATCATTAAAATTCAGATTTTCATCCCCATTATATTACATTTTGCATCATCTAAGACATATGTTTATAAAATGCTGACACTAATTTAACAAAATAACATGAATAAATGCATTTTTAATAATATCAAGCGTCTGCTAAGTAACTGTGTGTTTTACCTCGAAAAAAGTCACAACATTCAAGTCGGGTTTAATCGCATCATATTCATCATTAAAATTCAGATTTTCATCCGCATTATATTACATTTTGCATAATCTAAGCCTAATGTTTATAGAATGCTGACACTATTTTGAGAACATAACATGAATGAATGCATTTTCAATAATATCAAGCGTCTGCTAAGTAATTGTGTGTTTTACGGCGAAAAAGTTACAACATTCAAGTCGGGTTTAATCGCATCATATTCATCATTAAAATTCAGATTTTCATCCGCATTATATAACATTTTGCATCATCTAAACCTAATGTTTATAGAATGCTGACACTAATTTAACAAAATAACATGAATAAATGCATTTTTAATAATATCAAGCGTCTGCTAAGTAACTGTGTGTTTTACCTCGAAAAAAGTCACAACATTCAAGTCGGGTTTAATCGCATCATATTCATCATTAAAATTCAGATTTTCATCCGCATTATATTACATTTTGCATAATCTAAGCCTAATGTTTATAGAATGCTGACACTATTTTGAGAACATAACATGAATGAATGCATTTTCAATAATATCAAGCGTCTGCTAAGTAATTGTGTGTTTTACGGCGAAAAAGTTACAACATTCAAGTCGGGTTTAATCGCATCATATTCATCATTAAAATTCAGATTTTCATCCGCATTATATAACATTTTGCATCATCTAAACCTAATGTTTATAGAATGCTGACACTAATTTAACAAAATAACATGAATAAATGCATTTTTAATAATATCAAGCGTCTGCTAAGTAACTGTGTGTTTTACCTCGAAAAAAGTCACAACATTCAAGTCGGGTTTAATCGCATCATATTCATCATTAAAATTCAGATTTTCATCCGCATTATATTACATTTTGCATAATCTAAGCCTAATGTTTATAGAATGCTGACACTATTTTGAGAACATAACATGAATGAATGCATTTTCAATAATATCAAGCGTCTGCTAAGTAATTGTGTGTTTTACGGCGAAAAAGTTACAACATTCAAGTCGGGTTTAATCGCAACATATTCATCAATAAAATTCAGATTTTCATCGGCATTATATTACATTTTGCATCATCTAAGCCCTATAAGTTTATAGAATGCTGACACTATTTTGAGAAAATAACATGAATGAATGCATTTTTAATAATATCAAGCGTCTGCTAAGTAACTGTGTGTTTTACCTCGAAAAAAGTCACAACGTTCAAGTCGGGTTTAATCGCATCATATTCATCATTAAAATTCAGATTTTCATCCGCATTATATTACATTTTGCATCATCTAAGCCTAATGTTTATAGAATGCTGACACTAATTTAAGAAAATAACATGAATGAATGCATTTTTAATAATATCAAGCGTCTGCTAAGTAACTGTGTGTTTTACCTCGAAAAAAGTCACAACATTCAAGTCGGGTTTAATCGCATCATATTCATCATTAAAATACAGATTTTCATCCGCATTATATTACATTTTGCATCATCTAAGCCTAATGTTTATAGAAGGCTGTCACTAATTTAAGAAAATAACATGAATGAATGCATTTTAAATAATATCAAGCGTCTGCTAAGTAACTGTGTGTTTTACCTCGAAAAAAGACACAACATTCAAGTCGGGTTTAATCGCATCATATTCATCATTAAAATTCAGATTTTCATCCGAATTATATTACATTTTACATCATCTAAGCCTAATGTTTATAGAATGCTGTCACTAATTTAAGAAAATAACATGAATGAATGCATTTTTAATAATATCAAGCGTCTGCTAAGTAACTGTGTGTTTTACCTCTAAAAAAGTCACAAAATTCAAGTCGGGTTTAATCGCATCATATTCATCATTAAAATTCAGATTTTCATCCGCATTATATTACATTTTGCATTATCTAAGCCTAATGTTTATAGAATGCTGACACTAATTTAAGAAAATAACATGAATGAATGCATTTTTAATAATATCAAGCGTCTGCTAAGTAACTGTGTGTTTTACCTCGAAAAAAGTCACAACATTCAAGTCGGGTTTAAGCGCACCATATTCATCATTAAAATACAGATTTTCATCCGCATTATATTACATTTTGCATCATCTAAGCCTAATGTTTATAGAATACTGTCACTAATTTAAGAAAATAACATGAATGAATGCATTTTTAATAATATCAAGCGTCTGCTAAGTAACTGTTTGTTTTACCTCGAAAAAAGTCACAACATTCAAGTCGGGTTTAATCGCACCATATTCATCATTAAAATACAGATTTTCATCCGCATTATATTACATTTTGCATCATATAGGCCTAATGTTTATAGAATGCTGTCACTAATTTAAGAAAATAACATGAATGAATGCATTTTTAATAATATCAAGCGTCTGCTAAGTAACTGTGTGTTTTACCTCGAAAAAAGTCACAACATTCAAGTCGGGTTTAATGGCACCATATTCATCATTAAAATACAGATTTTCATCGGCATTATATTACATTTTGCATCATCTAAGACTAATGTTTATAGAATGCTGTCACTAATTTAAGAAAATAACATGAATGAATGCATTTTTAATAATATCAAGCGTCTGCTAAGTAACTGTGTGTTTTACCTCGAAAAAAGTCACAACATTCAAGTCGGGTTTAAGCGCACCATATTCATCATTAAAATACAGATTTTCATCCGCATTATATTACATTTTGCATCATCTAAGCCTAATGTTTATAGAATGCTGTCACTAATTTAAGAAAATAAAATGAATGAATGCATTTTTAATAATATCAAGCGTCTGCTAAGTAACTGTGTGTTTTACCTCGAAAAAAGTCACAACATTCAAGTCGGGTTTAATCGCATCATATTCATCATTAATATTCAGATTTTCATCCGCATTATATTACATTTTGCATAATCTAAGCCTAATGTTTATAGAATGCTGACACTATTTTGAGAACATAACATGAATGAATGCATTTTCAATAATATCAAGCGTCTGCTAAGTAATTGTGTGTTTTACGGCGAAAAAGTTACAACATTCAAGTCGGGTTTAATCGCATCATATTCATCATTAAAATTCAGATTTTCATCCGCATTATATAACATTTTGCATCATCTAAACCTAATGTTTATAGAATGCTGACACTAATTTAACAAAATAACATGAATAAATGCATTTTTAATAATATCAAGCGTCTGCTAAGTAACTGTGTGTTTTACCTCGAAAAAAGTCACAACATTCAAGTCGGGTTTAAGCGCACCATATTCATCATTAAAATACAGATTTTCATCCGCATTATATTACATTTTGCATCATCTAAGCCTAATGTTTATAGAATGCTGTCACTAATTTAAGAAAATAACATGAATGAATGCATTTTTAATAATATCAAGCGTCTGCTAAGTAACTGTGTGTTTTACCTCGAAAAAAGTCACAACATTCAAGTCGGGTTTA
The DNA here is from genome assembly GCA_964036315.1 of Acanthosepion esculentum. Classification (NCBI taxonomy): domain Eukaryota; kingdom Metazoa; phylum Mollusca; class Cephalopoda; order Sepiida; family Sepiidae; genus Acanthosepion; species Acanthosepion esculentum. The sequence goes on along the minus strand of OZ038505.1, from coordinate 85,760,036 downwards.
ATCGCACCATATTCATCATTAAAATACAGATTTTCATCCGCATTATATTACATTTTGCATCATATAGGCCTAATGTTTATAGAATGCTGTCACTAATTTAAGAAAATAACATGAATGAATGCATTTTTAATAATATCAAGCGTCTGCTAAGTAACTGTGTTTTTTACCTCGAAAAAAGTCACAACATTCAAGTCGGGTTTAAGCGCACCATATTCATCATTAAAATACAGATTTTCATCCGCATTGTATTACATTTTGCATCATCTAAGCCTAATGTTTATAGAATGTTGTCACTAATTTAAGAAAATAACATGAATGAATGCATTTTTAATAATATCAAGCGTCTGCTAAGTAACTGTGTGTTTTACCTCGAAAAAAGACACAACATTCAAGTCGGGTTTAATCGCATCATATTCATCATTAAAATTCAGATTTTCATCCGAATTATATTACATTTTACATCATCTAAGCCTAATGTTTATAGAATGCTGTCACTAATTTAAGAAAATAACATGAATGAATGCATTTTTAATAATATCAAGCGTCTGCTAAGTAACTGTGTGTTTTACCTCTAAAAAAGTCACAAAATTCAAGTCGGGTTTAATCGCATCATATTCATCATTAAAGTTCAGATTTTCATCCGCATTATATTACATTTTGCATCATATAGGCCTAATGTTTATAGAATGCTGTCACTAATTTAAGAAAATAACATGAATGAATGCATTTTTAATAATATCAAGCGTCTGCTAAGTAACTGTGTGTTTTACCTCGAAAAAAGTCACAACATTCAAGTCGGGTTTAATCGCATCATATTCATCATTAAAATTCAGATTTTCATCCGCATTATATTACATTTTGCATCATCTAAGCCTAATGTTTATAGAATGCTGTCACTAATTTAAGAAAATAACATGAATGAATGCATTTTTAATAATATCAAGCGTCTGCTAAGTAACTGTGTGTTTTACCTCGAAAAAGTCACAACATTCAAGTCGGGTTTAATCGCACCATATTCATCATTAAAATACAGATTTTCATCCGCATTATATTACATTTTGCATCATCTAAGCCTAATGTTTATAGAATGCTGTCACTAATTTAAGAAAATAACATGAATGAATGCATTTTTAATAATATCAAGCGTCTGCTAAGTAACTGTGTGTTTTACCTCGAAAAAAGTCACAACATTCAAGTCGGGTTTAAGCGCACCATATTCATCATTAAAATACAGATTTTCATCCGCATTATATTACATTTTGCATCATCTAAGCCTAATGTTTATAGAATGCTGACACTAACTTAAGAAAATAACATGAATGAATGCATTTTTAATAATATCAAGCGTCTGCTAAGTAACTGTGTGTTTTACCTCGAAAAAAGTCACAACATTCAAGTCGGGTTTAATCGCACCATATTCATCATTAAAATACAGATTTTCATCCGCATTATATTACATTTTGCATCATCTAAGCCTAATGTTTATAGAATGCTGTCACTAATTTAAGAAAATAACATGAATGAATGCATTTTTAATAATATCAAGCGTCTGCTAAGTAACTGTGTGTTTTACCTCGAAAAAAGTCACAACATTCAAGTCGGGTTTAATGGCACCATATTCATCATTAAAATACAGATTTTCATCGGCATTATATTACATTTTGCATCATCTAAGACTAATGTTTATAGAATGCTGTCACTAATTTAAGAAAATAACATGAATGAATGCATTTTTAATAATATCAAGCGTCTGCTAAGTAACTGTGTGTTTTACCTCGAAAAAAGTCACAACATTCAAGTCGGGTTTAATCGCATCATATTCATCATTAAAATTCAGATTTTCATCCGCATTATATTACATTTTGCATCATCTAATCCCTAAAGTTTATAGAATGCTGACACTATTTTGAGAAAATAACATGAATGAATGCATTTTTAATAATATCAAGCGTCTGCTAAGTAACTGTGTGTTTTACCTCGAAAAAAGTCACAACGTTCAAGTCGGGTTTAATCGCATCATATTCATCATTAAAATTCAGATTTTCATCCGCATTATATTACATTTTGCATCATCTAAGCCTAATGTTTATAGAATGTTGTCACTAATTTAAGAAAATAACATGAATGAATGCATTTTTAATAATATCAAGCGTCTGCTAAGTAACTGTGTGTTTTACCTCGAAAAAAGACACAACATTCAAGTCGGGTTTAATCGCATCATATTCATCATTAAAATTCAGATTTTCATCCGAATTATATTACATTTTACATCATCTAAGCCTAATGTTTTTTAGAATGCTGTCACTAATTTAAGAAAATAACATGAATGAATGCATTTTTAATAATATCAAGCGTCTGCTAAGTAACTGTGTGTTTTACCTCTAAAAAAGTCACAAAATTCAAGTCGGGTTTAATCGCATCATATTCATCATTAAAATTCAGATTATCATCCGCATTATATTACATTTTGCATCATCTAAGCCTAATGTTTATAGAATGCTGACACTAATTTAAGAAAATAACATGAATGAATGCATTTTTAATAATATCAAGCGTCTGCTAAGTAACTGTCTGTTTTACCTCGAAAAAAGTCGCAACATTCAAGTCGGGTTTAAGCGCACCATATTCATCATTAAAATACAGATTTTCATCCGCATTATATTACATTTTGCATCATCTAAGCCTAATGTTTATAGAATGCTGTCACTAATTTAAGAAAATAACATGAATGAATGCATTTTTAATAATATCAAGCGTCTGCTAAGTAACTGTGTGTTTTACCTCGAAAAAAGTCACAACATTCAAGTCGGGTTTAATCGCACCATATTCATCATTAAAATACAGATTTTCATCCGCATTATATTACATTTTGCATCATATAGGCCTAATGTTTATAGAATGCTGTCACTAATTTAAGAAAATAACATGAATGAATGCATTTTTAATAATATCAAGCGTCTGCTAAGTAACTGTGTGTTTTACCTCGAAAAAAGTCACAACATTCAAGTCGGGTTTAAGCGCACCATATTCATCATTAAAATACAGATTTTCATCCGCATTATATTACATTTTGCATCATCTAAGCCTAATGTTTATAGAATGCTGTCACTAATTTAAGAAAATAACATGAATGAATGCATTTTTAATAATATCAAGCGTCTGCTAAGTAACTGTCTGTTTTACCTCGAAAAAAGTCACAACATTCAAGTCGGGTTTAATCGCACCATATTCATCATTAAAATACAGATTTTCATCCGCATTATATTACATTTTGCATCATCTAAGCCTAATGTTTATAGAATGCTGTCACTAATTTAAGAAAATAACATGAATGAATGCATTTTTAATAATATCAAGCGTCTGCTAAGTAACTGTGGGTTTTACCTCGAAAAAAGTCACAACATTCAAGTCGGGTTTAATCGCACCATATTCATCATTAAAATACAGATTTTCATCCGCATTATATTACATTTTGCATCATCTAAGCCTAATGTTTATAGAATGCTGTCACTAATTTAAGAAAATAACATGAATGAATGCATTTTTAATAATATCAAGCGTCTGCTAAGTAACTGTGTGTTTTACCTCGAAAAAAGTCACAACATTCAAGTCGGGTTTAATGGCACCATATTCATCATTAAAATACAGATTTTCATCGGCATTATATTACATTTTGCATCATCTAAGACTAATGTTTACAGAATGCTGTCACTAATTTAAGAAAATAACATGAATGAATGCATTTTTAATAATATCAAGCGTCTGCTAAGTAACTGTGTGTTTTACCTCGAAAAAAGTCACAACATTCAAGTCGGGTTTAAGCGCACCATATTCATCATTAAAATACAGATTTTCATCCGCATTATATTACATTTTGCATCATCTAAGCCTAATGTTTATAGAATGCTGACACTAACTTAAGAAAATAACATGAATGAATGCATTTTTAATAATATCAAGCGTCTGCTAAGTAACGGTGTGTTTTACCTCGAAAAAAGTCACAACATTCAAGTCGGGTTTAATCGCACCATATTCATCATTAAAATACAGATTTTCATCCGCATTATATTACATTTTGCATCATCTAAGCCTAATGTTTATAGAATGCTGTCACTAATTTAAGAAAATAACATGAATGAATGCATTTTTAATAATATCAAGCGTCTGCTAAGAAACTGTGTGTTTTACCTCGAAAAAAGTCACAACATTCAAGTCGGGTTTAATCGCACCATATTCATCATTAAAATACAGATTTTCATCCGCATTATATTACATTTTGCATCATCTAAGCCTAATGTTTATAGAATGCTGTCACTAATTTAAGAAAATAACATGAATGAATGCATTTTTAATAATATCAAGCGTCTGCTAAGTAACTGTGAGTTTTACCTCGAAAAAAGTCACAACATTCAAGTCGGGTTTAAGCGCACCATATTCATCATTAAAATACAGATTTTCAACGGCATTATATTACATTTTGCATCATCTAAGCCTACTGTTTATAGAATGCTGACACTAACTTAAGAAAATAACATGAATGAATGCATTTTTAATAATATCAAGCGTCTGCTAAGTAACTGTGTGTTTTACCTCGAAAAAAGTCACAACATTCAAGTCGGGTTTAATCGCACCATATTCATCATTAAAATACAGATTTTCATCCGCATTATATTACATTTTGCATCATCTAAGCCTAATGTTTATAGAATGCTGTCACTAATTTAAGAAAATAACATGAATGAATGCATTTTTAATAATATCAAGCGTCTGCTAAGTAACTGTGTGTTTTACCTCGAAAAAAGTCACAACATTCAAGTCGGGTTTAATCGCACCATATTCATCATTAAAATACAGATTTTCATCCGCATTATATTACATTTTGCATCATCTAAGCCTAATGTTTATAGAATGCTGTCACTAATTTAAGAAAATAACATGAATGAATGCATTTTTAATAATATCAAGCGTCTGCTAAGTAACTGTGTGTTTTACCTCGAAAAAAGTCACAAAATTCAAGTCGGGTTTAATCGCATCATATTCATCATTAAAATTCAGATTTTCATCCGCATTATATTACATTTTGCATCATCTAAGCCTAATGTTTATAGAATGCTGTCACTAATTTAAGAAAATAACATGAATGAATGCATTTTTAATAATATCAAGCGTCTGCTAAGTAACTGTGTGTTTTACGGCGAAAAAAGTCACAACATTCAAGTCGGGTTTAATCGCATCATATTCATCATTAAAATTCAGATTTTCATCCGCATTATATTACATCTTGCATCATCTGAGCCTAATGTTTATAGAATGCTGTCACTAATTTAAGAAAATAACATGAATGAATGCATTTTTAATAATATCAAGCGTCTGCTAAGTAACTGTGTGTTTTACGGCGAAAAAAGTCACAACATTCAAGTCGGGTTTAAGCGCACCATATTCATCATTAAAATACAGATTTTCATCCGAATTATATTACATTTTGCATCATCTAAGCCTAATGTTTATAGAATGCTGTCACTAATTTAAGAAAATAACATGAATGAATGCACTTTTAATAATATCAAGCGTCTGCTAAGTAACTGTGTGTTTTACGGCGAAAAAAGTCACAACATTCAAGTCGGGTTTAAGCGCACCATATTCATCATTAAAATACAGATTTTCATCCGCATTATATTACATTTTGCATCATCTAAGCCTAATGTTTATAGAATGCTGTCACTAATTTAAGAAAATAACATGAATGAATGCATTTTTAATAATATCAAGCGTCTGCTAAGTAACTGTGTGTTTTACGGCAAAAAAAGTCACAACATTCAAGTCGGGTTTAATCGCATCATATTCATCATTAAAATACAGATTTTCATCCGCATTATATTACATTTTGCATCATCTAAGCCTAATGTTTATAGAATGCTGTCACTAATTTAAGAAAATAACATGAATGAATGCATTTTTAATAATATCAAGCGTCTGCTAAGTAACTGTGTGTTTTACGGCGAAAAAAGTCACAACATTCAAGTCGGGTTTAAGCGCACCATATTCATCATTAAAATACAGATTTTCATCCGAATTATATTACATTTTGCATCATCTAAGCCTAATGTTTATAGAATGCTGTCACTAATTTAAGAAAATAACATGAATGAATGCATTTTTAATAATATCAAGCGTCTGCTAAGTAACTGTGTGTTTTACGGCGAAAAAAGTCACAACATTCAAGTCGGGTTTAAGCGCACCATATTCATCATTAAAATACAGATTTTCATCCGCATTATATTACATTTTGCATCATATAGGTCTAATGTTTATAGAATGCTGTCACTAATTTAAGAAAATAACATGAATGAATGCATTTTTAATAATATCAAGCGTCTGCTAAGTAACTGTGTGTTTTACCTCGAAAAAAGTCACAACATTCAAGTCGGGTTTAAGCGCACCATATTCATCATTAAAATACAGATTTTCATCCGCATTATATTACATTTTGCATCATCTAAGCCTAATGTTTATAGAATGCTGTCACTAATTTAAGAAAATAACATGAATGAATGCATTTTTAATAATATCAAGCGTCTGCTAAGTAACTGTGTGTTTTACCTCGAAAAAAGTCACAACATTCAAGTCGGGTTTAAGCGCACCATATTCATCATTAAAATACAGATTTTCATCCGCATTATATTACATTTTGCATCATCTAAGCCTAATGTTTATAGAATGCTGACACTAACTTAAGAAAATAACATGAATGAATGCATTTTTAATAATATCAAGCGTCTGCTAAGTAACTGTGTGTTTTACCTCGAAAAAAGTCACAACATTCAAGTCGGGTTTAATCGCACCATATTCATCATTAAAATACAGATTTTCATCCGCATTATATTACATTTTGCATCATCTAAGCCTAATGTTTATAGAATGCTGTCACTAATTTAAGAAAATAACATGAATGAATGCATTTTTAATAATATCAAGCGTCTGCTAAGTAACTGTGTGTTTTACCTCGAAAAAAGTCACAGCATTCAAGTCGGGTTTAAGCGCACCATATTCATCATTAAAATACAGATTTTCATCCGCATTATATTACATTTTGCATCATCTAAGCCTAATGTTTATAGAATGCTGTCACTAATTTAAGAAAATAACATGAATGAATGCATTTTTAATAATATCAAGCGTCTGCTAAGAAACTGTGTGTTTTACCTCGAAAAAAGTCACAACATTCAAGTCGGGTTTAATCGCACCATATTCATCATTAAAATACAGATTTTCATCCGCATTATATTACATTTTGCATCATCTAAGCCTAATGTTTATAGAATGCTGTCACTAATTTAAGAAAATAACATGAATGAATGCATTTTTAATAATATCAAGCGTCTGCTAAGTAACTGTGAGTTTTACCTCGAAAAAAGTCACAACATTCAAGTCGGGTTTAAGCGCACCATATTCATCATTAAAATACAGATTTTCATCGGCATTATATAACATTTTGCATCATCTAAGCCTACTGTTTATAGAATGCAGACACTAACTTAAGAAAATAAAATGAATGAATGCATTTTTAATAATATCAAGCGTCTGCTAAGTAACTGTGTGTTTTACCTCGAAAAAAGTCACAACATTCAAGTCGGGTTTAATCGCACCATATTCATCATTAAAATACAGATTTTCATCCGCATTATATTACATTTTGCATCATCTAAGCCTAATGTTTATAGAATGCTGTCACTAATTTAAGAAAATAACATGAATGAATGCATTTTTAATAATATCAAGCGTCTGGTAAGTAACTGTGTGTTTTACCTCGAAAAAAGTCACAACATTCAAGTCGGGTTTAATCGCACCATATTCATCATTAAAATACAGATTTTCATCCGCATTATATTACATTTTGCATCATCTAAGCCTAATGTTTATAGAATGCTGTCACTAATTTAAGAAAATAACATGAATGAATGCATTTTTAATAATATCAAGCGTCTGCTAAGTAACTGTGTGTTTTACCTCGAAAAAAGTCACAAAATTCAAGTCGGGTTTAATCGCATCATATTCATCATTAAAATTCAGATTTTCATCCGCATTATATTACATTTTGCATCATCTAAGCCTAATGTTTATAGAATGCTGTCACTAATTTAAGAAAATAACATGAATGAATGCATTTTTAATAATATCAAGCGTCTGCTAAGTAACTGTGTGTTTTACGGCGAAAAAAGTCACAACATTCAAGACGGGTTTAATCGCATCATATTCATCATTAAAATTCAGATTTTCATCCGCATTATATTACATTTTGCATCATCTGAGCCTAATGTTTATAGAATGCTGTCACTAATTTAAGAAAATAACATGAATGAATGCATTTTTAATAATATCAAGCGTCTGCTAAGTAACTGTGTGTTTTACGGCGAAAAAAGTCACAACATTCAAGTCGGGTTTAAGCGCACCATATTCATCATTAAAATACAGATTTTCATCCGAATTATATTACATTTTGCATCATCTAAGCCTAATGTTTATAGAATGCTGTCACTAATTTAAGAAAATAACATGAATGAATGCATTTTTAATAATATCAAGCGTCTGCTAAGTAACTGTGTGTTTTACGGCGAAAAAAGTCACAACATTCAAGTCGGGTTTAAGCGCACCATATTCATCATTAAAATACAGATTTTCATCCGAATTATATTACATTTTGCATCATCTAAGCCTAATGTTTATAGAATGCTGTCACTAATTTAAGAAAATAACATGAATGAATGCATTTTTAATAATATCAAGCGTCTGCTAAGTAACTGTGTGTTTTACCTCGAAAAAAGTCACAGCATTCAAGTCGGGTTTAAGCGCACCATATTCATCATTAAAATACAGATTTTCATCCGCATTATATTACATTTTGCATCATCTAAGCCTAATGTTTATAGAATGCTGTCACTAATTTAAGAAAATAACATGAATGAATGCATTTTTAATAATATCAAGCGTCTGCTAAGAAACTGTGTGTTTTACCTCGAAAAAAGTCACAACATTCAAGTCGGGTTTAATCGCACCATATTCATCATTAAAATACAGATTTTCATCCGCATTATATTACATTTTGCATCATCTAAGCCTAATGTTTATAGAATGCTGTCACTAATTTAAGAAAATAACATGAATGAATGCATTTTTAATAATATCAAGCGTCTGCTAAGTAACTGTGAGTTTTACCTCGAAAAAAGTCACAACATTCAAGTCGGGTTTAAGCGCACCATATTCATCATTAAAATACAGATTTTCATCGGCATTATATAACATTTTGCATCATCTAAGCCTACTGTTTATAGAATGCAGACACTAACTTAAGAAAATAAAATGAATGAATGCATTTTTAATAATATCAAGCGTCTGCTAAGTAACTGTGTGTTTTACCTCGAAAAAAGTCACAACATTCAAGTCGGGTTTAATCGCACCATATTCATCATTAAAATACAGATTTTCATCCGCATTATATTACATTTTGCATCATCTAAGCCTAATGTTTATAGAATGCTGTCACTAATTTAAGAAAATAAGATGAATGAATGCATTTTTAATAATATCAAGCGTCTGGTAAGTAACTGTGTGTTTTACCTCGAAAAAAGTCACAACATTCAAGTCGGGTTTAATCGCACCATATTCATCATTAAAATACAGATTTTCATCCGCATTATATTACATTTTGCATCATCTAAGCCTAATGTTTATAGAATGCTGTCACTAATTTAAGAAAATAACATGAATGAATGCATTTTTAATAATATCAAGCGTCTGCTAAGTAACTGTGTGTTTTACCTCGAAAAAAGTCACAAAATTCAAGTCGGGTTTAATCGCATCATATTCATCATTAAAATTCAGATTTTCATCCGCATTATATTACATTTTGCATCATCTAAGCCTAATGTTTATAGAATGCTGTCACTAATTTAAGAAAATAACATGAATGAATGCATTTTTAATAATATCAAGCGTCTGCTAAGTAACTGTGTGTTTTACGGCGAAAAAAGTCACAACATTCAAGACGGGTTTAATCGCATCATATTCATCATTAAAATTCAGATTTTCATCCGCATTATATTACATTTTGCATCATCTGAGCCTAATGTTTATAGAATGCTGTCACTAATTTAAGAAAATAACATGAATGAATGCATTTTTAATAATATCAAGCGTCTGCTAAGTAACTGTGTGTTTTACGGCGAAAAAAGTCACAACATTCAAGTCGGGTTTAAGCGCACCATATTCATCATTAAAATACAGATTTTCATCCGAATTATATTACATTTTGCATCATCTAAGCCTAATGTTTATAGAATGCTGTCACTAATTTAAGAAAATAACATGAATGAATGCATTTTTAATAATATCAAGCGTCTGCTAAGTAACTGTGTGTTTTACGGCGAAAAAAGTCACAACATTCAAGTCGGGTTTAAGCGCACCATATTCATCATTAAAATACAGATTTTCATCCGAATTATATTACATTTTGCATCATCTAAGCCTAATGTTTATAGAATGCTGTCACTAATTTAAGAAAATAACATGAATGAATGCACTTTTAATAATATCAAGCGTCTGCTAAGTAACTGTGTGTTTTACGGCGAAAAAAGTCACAACATTCAAGTCGGGTTTAAGCGCACCATATTCATCATTAAAATACAGATTTTCATCCGCATTATATTACATTTTGCATCATCTAAGCCTAATGTTTATAGAATGCTGTCACTAATTTAAGAAAATAACATGAATGAATGCATTTTTAATAATATCAAGCGTCTGCTAAGTAACTGTGTGTTTTACGGCGAAAAAAGTCACAACATTCAAGTCGGGTTTAAGCGCACCATATTCATCATTAAAATACAGATTTTCATCCGAATTATATTACATTTTGCATCATCTAAGCCTAATGTTTATAGAATGCTGTCACTAATTTAAGAAAATAACATGAATGAATGCATTTTTAATAATATCAAGCGTCTGCTAAGTAACTGTGTGTTTTACGGCGAAAAAAGTCACAACATTCAAGTCGGGTTTAAGCGCACCATATTCATCATTAAAATACAGATTTTCATCCGAATTATATTACATTTTGCATCATCTAAGCCTAATGTTTATAGAATGCTGTCACTAATTTAAGAAAATAACATGAATGAATGCACTTTTAATAATATCAAGCGTCTGCTAAGTAACTGTGTGTTTTACGGCGAAAAAAGTCACAACATTCAAGTCGGGTTTAATCGCATCATATTCATCATTAAAATTCAGATTTTCATCCGCATTATATTACATTTTGCATCATCTAAGCCTAATGTTTATAGAATGCTGTCACTAATTTAAGAAAATAACATGAATGAATGCATTTTTAATAATATCAAGCGTCTGCTAAGTAACTGTGTGTTTTACGGCAAAAAAAGTCACAACATTCAAGTAGGGTTTAATCGCATCATATTCATCATTAAAATACAGATTTTCATCCGCATTATATTACATTTTGCATCATCTAAGCCTAATGTTTATAGAATGCTGTCACTAATTTAAGAAAATAACATGAATGAATGCATTTTTAATAATATCAAGCGTCTGCTAAGTAACTGTGTGTTTTACGGCGAAAAAAGTCACAACATTCAAGTCGGGTTTAAGCGCACCATATTCATCATTAAAATACAGATTTTCATCCGAATTATATTACATTTTGCATCATCTAAGCCTAATGTTTATAGAATGCTGTCACTAATTTAAGAAAATAACATGAATGAATGCACTTTTAATAATATCAAGCGTCTGCTAAGTAACTGTGTGTTTTACGGCGAAAAAAGTCACAACATTCAAGTCGGGTTTAAGCGCACCATATTCATCATTAAAATACAGATTTTCATCCGCATTATATTACATTTTGCATCATCTAAGCCTAATGTTTATAGAATGCTGTCACTAATTTAAGAAAATAACATGAATGAATGCATTTTTAATAATATCAAGCGTCTGCTAAGTAACTGTGTGTTTTACGGCGAAAAAAGTCACAACATTCAAGTCGGGTTTAAGCGCACCATATTCATCATTAAAATACAGATTTTCATCCGAATTATATTACATTTTGCATCATCTAAGCCTAATGTTTATAGAATGCTGTCACTAATTTAAGAAAATAACATGAATGAATGCATTTTTAATAATATCAAGCGTCTGCTAAGTAACTGTGTGTTTTACGGCGAAAAAAGTCACAACATTCAAGTCGGGTTTAAGCGCACCATATTCATCATTAAAATACAGATTTTCATCCGAATTATATTACATTTTGCATCATCTAAGCCTAATGTTTATAGAATGCTGTCACTAATTTAAGAAAATAACATGAATGAATGCACTTTTAATAATATCAAGCGTCTACTAAGTAACTGTGTGTTTTACGGCGAAAAAAGTCACAACATTCAAGTCGGGTTTAATCGCATCATATTCATCATTAAAATTCAGATTTTCATCCGCATTATATTACATTTTGCATCATCTAAGCCTAATGTTTATAGAATGCTGTCACTAATTTAAGAAAATAACATGAATGAATGCATTTTTAATAATATCAAGCGTCTGCTAAGTAACTGTGTGTTTAACGGCGAAAAAAGTCACAACATTCAAGTCGGGTTTAAGCGCACCATATTCATCATTAAAATACAGATTTTCATCCGAATTATATTACATTTTGCATCATCTAAGCCTAATGTTTATAGAATGCTGTCACTAATTTAAGAAAATAACATGAATGAATGCATTTTTAATAATATCAAGCGTCTGCTAAGTAACTGTGTGTTTTACGGCAAAAAAAGTCACAACATTCAAGTAGGGTTTAATCGCATCATATTCATCATTAAAATACAGATTTTCATCCGCATTATATTACATTTTGCATCATCTAAGCCTAATGTTTATAGAATGCTGTCACTAATTTAAGAAAATAACATGAATGAATGCATTTTTAATAATATCAAGCGTCTGCTAAGTAACTGTGTGTTTTACCTCGAAAAAAGTCACAACATTCAAGTCGGGTTTAATCGCATCATATTCATCATTAAAATTCAGATTTTCATCCGCATTATATTACATTTTGCACAACCTAAGCCTAATGCTTATAGAATGCTGTCACTAATTTAAGAAAATAACATGAATGAATGCATTTTTAATAATATCAAGCGTCTGCTAAGTAACTGTGTGTTTTACGGCGAAAAAAGTCACAACATTCAAGTCGGGTTTAAGCGCACCATATTCATCATTAAAATACAGATTTTCATCCGAATTATATTACATTTTGCATCATCTAAGCCTAATGTTTATAGAATGCTGTCACTAATTTAAGAAAATAACATGAATGAATGCACTTTTAATAATATCAAGCGTCTGCTAAGTAACTGTGTGTTTTACGGCGAAAAAAGTCACAACATTCAAGTCGGGTTTAATCGCATCATATTCATCATTAAAATTCAGATTTTCATCCGCATTATATTACATTTTGCATCATCTAAGCCTAATGTTTATAGAATGCTGTCACTAATTTAAGAAAATAACATGAATGAATGCATTTTTAATAATATCAAGCGTCTGCTAAGTAACTGTGTGTTTAACGGCGAAAAAAGTCACAACATTCAAGTCGGGTTTAAGCGCACCATATTCATCATTAAAATACAGATTTTCATCCGAATTATATTACATTTTGCATCATCTAAGCCTAATGTTTATAGAATGCTGTCACTAATTTAAGAAAATAACATGAATGAATGCATTTTTAATATTATCAAGCGTCTGCTAAGTAACTGTGTGTTTTACGGCAAAAAAAGTCACAACATTCAAGTAGGGTTTAATCGCATCATATTCATCATTAAAATACAGATTTTCATCCGCATTATATTACATTTTGCATCATCTAAGCCTAATGTTTATAGAATGCTGTCACTAATTTAAGAAAATAACATGAATGAATGCATTTTTAATAATATCAAGCGTCTGCTAAGTAACTGTGTGTTTTACGGCGAAAAAAGTCACAACATTCAAGTCGGGTTTAATCGCATCATATTCATCATTAAAATTCAGATTTTCATCCGCATTATATTACATTTTGCACAACCTAAGCCTAATGTTTATAGAATGCTGTCACTAATTTAAGAAAATAACATGAATGAATGCATTTTTAATAATATCAAGCGTCTGCTAAGTAACTGTGTGTTTTACGGCGAAAAAAGTCACAACATTCAAGTCGGGTTTAAGCGCACCATATTCATCATTAAAATACAGATTTTCATCCGAATTATATTACATTTTGCATCATCTAAGCCTAATGTTTATAGAATGCTGTCACTAATTTAAGAAAATAACATGAATGGATGCATTTTTAATAATATCAAGCGTCTGCTAAGTAACTGTGTGTTTTACCTCGAAAAAAGTCACAACATTCAAGTCGGGTTTAAGCGCACCATATTCATCATTAAAATACAGATTTTCATCCGAATTATATTACATTTTGCATCATCTAAGCCTAATGTTTATAGAATGCTGTCACTAATTTAAGAAAATAACATGAATGAATGCACTTTTAATAATATCAAGCGTCTGCTAAGTAACTGTGTGTTTTACGGCGAAAAAAGTCACAACATTCAAGTCGGGTTTAATCGCATCATATTCATCATTAAAATTCAGATTTTCATCCGCATTATATTACATTTTGCATCATCTAAGCCTAATGTTTATAGAATGCTGTCACTAATTTAAGAAAATAACATGAATGAATGCATTTTTAATAATATCAAGCGTCTGCTAAGTAACTGTGTGTTTAACGGCGAAAAAAGTCACAACATTCAAGTCGGGTTTAAGCGCACCATATTCATCATTAAAATACAGATTTTCATCCGAATTATATTACATTTTGCATCATCTAAGACTAATGTTTATAGAATGCTGTCACTAATTTAAGAAAATAACATGAATGAATGCATTTTTAATAATATCAAGCGTCTGCTAAGTAACTGTGTGTTTTACGGCGAAAAATGTCACAACATTCAAGTCGGGTTTAAGCGCACCATATTCATCATTAAAATACAGATTTTCATCCGAATTATATTATATTTTACATCATCTAAGCCTAATGTTTATAGAATGCTGTCACTAATTTAAGAAAATAACATGAATGAATGCATTTTTAATAATATGAAGCGTCTGCTAAGTAACTGTGTGTTTTACCTCGAAAAAAGTCACAACATTCAAGTCGGGTTTAAGCGCACCATATTCATCATTAAAATACAGATTTTCATCCGAATTATATTACATTTTGCATCATCTAAGCCTAATGTTTATAGAATGCTGTCACTAATTTAAGAAAATAACATGAATGAATGCATTTTTAATAATATCAAGCGTCTGCTAAGTAACTGTGTGTTTTACCTCGAAAAAAGTCACAACATTCAAGTCGGGTTTAAGCGCACCATATTCATCATTAAAATACAGATTTTCATCCGAATTATATTACATTTTGCATCATCTAAGCCTAATGTTTATAGAATGCTGTCACTAATTTAAGAAAATAACATGAATGAATGCATTTTTAATAATATCAAGCGTCTGCTAAGTAACTGTGTGTTTTACGGCGAAAAAAGTCACAACATTCAAGTCGGGTTTAAGCGCACCATATTCATCATTAAAATACAGATTTTCATCCGAATTATATTACATTTTGCATCATCTAAGCCTAATGTTTATAGAATGCTGTCACTAATTTAAGAAAATAACATGAATGAATGCATTTTTAATAATATCAAGTGTCTGCTAAGTAACTGTGTGTTTTCCCTCGAAAAAAGTCACAACATTCAAGTGGGGTTTAATCGCATCATATTCATCATTAAAATTCAGATTTACATCCGCATTATATTACATTTTGCATCATCTAAGCCTAATGTTTATAGAATGCTGTCACTAATTTAAGAAAATAACATGAATGAATGCATTTTTAATAATGTGAAGCGTCTGCTAAGTAACTGTGTGTTTTACGGCGAAAAAAGTCACAACATTCAAGTCGGGTTTAAGCGCACCATATTCATCATTAAAATACAGATTTTCATCCGAATTATATTACATTTTGCATCATCTAAGCCTAATGTTTATAGAATGCTGTCACTAATTAAAGAAAATAACATGAATGAATGCATTTTTAATAATATCAAGCGTCTGCTAAGTAACTGTGTGTTTTACCTCGAAAAAAGTCACAACATTCAAGTCGGGTTTAATCGCATCATATTCATCATTAAAATTCAGATTTTCATCCGAATTATATTACATTTTGCATCATCTAAGCCTAATGTTTATAGAATGCTGTCACTAATTGAAGAAAATAACATGAATGAATGCATTTTTAATAATATCAAGCGTCTGCTAAGTAATTGTGTGTTTTACCTCGAAAAAAGTCACAACATTCAAGTCGGGTTTAATCGCATCATATTCATCATTAATATACAGATTTTTATCCGAATTATATTACATTTTGCATCATCTAAGCCTAATGTTTATAGAATGCTGTCACTAATTTAAGAAAATAACATGAATGAATGCATTTTTAATAATATGAAGCGTCTGCTAAGTAACTGTGTGTTTTACCTCGAAAAAAGTCACAACATTCAAGTCGGGTTTAATCGCATCATATTCATCATTAAAATACAGATTTTCATCCGCATTATATTACATTTTGCATCATCTAAGCCTAATGTTTATAAAATGCTGATACTAATTTAAGAAAATAACATGAATGAATGCATTTTTAATAATATCAAGCGTCTGCTAAGTAATTGTGTCTTTTACCTCGAAAAAAGTCACAACATTCAAGTCGGGTTTAAGCGCACCATATTCATCATTAAAATACAGATTTTCATCCGAATTATATTACATTTTGCATCATCTAAGCCTAATGTTTATAGAATGCTGTCACTAATTTAAGAAAATAACATGAATGAATGCATTTTTAATAATATCAAGCGTCTGCTAAGTAACTGTGTGTTTTACCTCGAAAAAAGTCACAACATTCAAGTCGGGTTTAAGCGCACCATATTCATCATTAAAATACAGATTTTCATCCGAATTATATTACATTTTGCATCATCTAAGCCTAATGTTTATAGAATGCTGTCACTAATTTAAGAAAATAACATGAATGAATGCATTTTTAATAATATCAAGCGTCTGCTAAGTAACTGTGTGTTTTACCTCGAAAAAAGTCACAACATTCAAGTCGGGTTTAATCGCATCATATTCATCATTAATATACAGATTTTCATCCGAATTATATTACATTTTGCATCATCTAAGCCTAATGTTTATAGAATGCTGTCACTAATTTAAGAAAATAACATGAATGAATGCATTTTTAATAATATCAAGCGTCTGCTAAGTAACTGTGTGTTTTACCTCGAAAAAAGTCACAACATTCAAGTCGGGTTTAAGCGCACCATATTCATCATTAAAATACAGATTTTCATCCGAATTATATTATATTTTACATCATCTAAGCCTAATGTTTATAGAATGCTGTCACTAATTTAAGAAAATAACATGAATGAATGCATTTTTAATAATATGAAGCGTCTGCTAAGTAACTGTGTGTTTTACCTCGAAAAAAGTCACAACATTCAAGTCGGGTTTAAGCGCACCATATTCATCATTAAAATACAGATTTTCATCCGAATTATATTACATTTTGCATCATCTAAGCCTAATGTTTATAGAATGCTGTCACTAATTTAAGAAAATAACATGAATGAATGCATTTTTAATAATATCAAGCGTCTGCTAAGTAACTGTGTGTTTTACCTCGAAAAAAGTCACAACATTCAAGTCGGGTTTAAGCGCACCATATTCATCATTAAAATACAGATTTTCATCCGAATTATATTACATTTTGCATCATCTAAGCCTAATGTTTATAGAATGCTGTCACTAATTTAAGAAAATAACATGAATGAATGCATTTTTAATAATATCAAGCGTCTGCTAAGTAATTGTGTCTTTTACCTCGAAAAAAGTCACAACATTCAAGTCGGGTTTAAGCGCACCATATTCATCATTAAAATACAGATTTTCATCCGAATTATATTACATTTTGCATCATCTAAGCCTAATGTTTATAGAATGCTGTCACTAATTTAAGAAAATAACATGAATGAATGCATTTTTAATAATATCAAGCGTCTGCTAAGTAACTGTGTGTTTTACCTCGAAAAAAGTCACAACATTCAAGTCGGGTTTAAGCGCACCATATTCATCATTAAAATACAGATTTTCATCCGAATTATATTACATTTTGCATCATCTAAGCCTAATGTTTATAGAATGCTGTCACTAATTTAAGAAAATAACATGAATGAATGCATTTTTAATAATATCAAGCGTCTGCTAAGTAACTGTGTGTTTTACCTCGAAAAAAGTCACAACATTCAAGTCGGGTTTAATCGCATCATATTCATCATTAATATACAGATTTTCATCCGAATTATATTACATTTTGCATCATCTAAGCCTAATGTTTATAGAATGCTGTCACTAATTTAAGAAAATAACATGAATGAATGCATTTTTAATAATATCAAGCGTCTGCTAAGTAACTGTGTGTTTTACCTCGAAAAAAGTCACAACATTCAAGTCGGGTTTAAGCGCACCATATTCATCATTAAAATACAGATTTTCATCCGAATTATATTATATTTTACATCATCTAAGCCTAATGTTTATAGAATGCTGTCACTAATTTAAGAAAATAACATGAATGAATGCATTTTTAATAATATGAAGCGTCTGCTAAGTAACTGTGTGTTTTACCTCGAAAAAAGTCACAACATTCAAGTCGGGTTTAAGCGCACCATATTCATCATTAAAATACAGATTTTCATCCGAATTATATTACATTTTGCATCATCTAAGCCTAATGTTTATAGAATGCTGTCACTAATTTAAGAAAATAACATGAATGAATGCATTTTTAATAATATCAAGCGTCTGCTAAGTAACTGTGTGTTTTACCTCGAAAAAAGTCACAACATTCAAGTCGGGTTTAAGCGCACCATATTCATCATTAAAATACAGATTTTCATCCGAATTATATTACATTTTGCATCATCTAAGCCTAATGTTTATAGAATGCTGTCACTAATTTAAGAAAATAACATGAATGAATGCATTTTTAATAATATCAAGCGTCTGCTAAGTAACTGTGTGTTTTACGGCGAAAAAAGTCACAACATTCAAGTCGGGTTTAAGCGCACCATATTCATCATTAAAATACAGATTTTCATCCGAATTATATTACATTTTGCATCATCTAAGCCTAATGTTTATAGAATGCTGTCACTAATTTAAGAAAATAACATGAATGAATGCATTTTTAATAATATCAAGTGTCTGCTAAGTAACTGTGTGTTTTCCCTCGAAAAAAGTCACAACATTCAAGTGGGGTTTAATCGCATCATATTCATCATTAAAATTCAGATTTTCATCCGCATTATATTACATTTTGCATCATCTAAGCCTAATGTTTATAGAATGCTGTCACTAATTTAAGAAAATAACATGAATGAATGCATTTTTAATAATGTGAAGCGTCTGCTAAGTAACTGTGTGTTTTACGGCGAAAAAAGTCACAACATTCAAGTCGGGTTTAAGCGCACCATATTCATCATTAAAATACAGATTTTCATCCGAATTATATTACATTTTGCATCATCTAAGCCTAATGTTTATAGAATGCTGTCACTAATTAAAGAAAATAACATGAATGAATGCATTTTTAATAATATCAAGCGTCTGCTAAGTAACTGTGTGTTTTACCTCGAAAAAAGTCACAACATTCAAGTCGGGTTTAATCGCATCATATTCATCATTAAAATTCAGATTTTCATCCGAATTATATTACATTTTGCATCATCTAAGCCTAATGTTTATAGAATGCTGTCACTAATTTAAGAAAATAACATGAATGAATGCATTTTTAATAATATCAAGCGTCTGCTAAGTAATTGTGTGTTTTACCTCGAAAAAAGTCACAACATTCAAGTCGGGTTTAATCGCATCATATTCATCATTAATATACAGATTTTCATCCGAATTATATTACATTTTGCATCATCTAAGCCTAATGTTTATAGAATGCTGTCACTAATTTAAGAAAATAACATGAATGAATGCATTTTTAATAATATGAAGCGTCTGCTAAGTAACTGTGTGTTTTACCTCGAAAAAAGTCACAACATTCAAGTCGGGTTTAATCGCATCATATTCATCATTAAAATACAGATTTTCATCCGCATTATATTACATTTTGCATCATCTAAGCCTAATGTTTATAAAATGCTGATACTAATTTAAGAAAATAACATGAATGAATGCATTTTTAATAATATCAAGCGTCTGCTAAGTAATTGTGTCTTTTACCTCGAAAAAAGTCACAACATTCAAGTCGGGTTTAAGCGCACCATATTCATCATTAAAATACAGATTTTCATCCGAATTATATTACATTTTGCATCATCTAAGCCTAATGTTTATAGAATGCTGTCACTAATTTAAGAAAATAACATGAATGAATGCATTTTTAATAATATCAAGCGTCTGCTAAGTAACTGTGTGTTTTACCTCGAAAAAAGTCACAACATTCAAGTCGGGTTTAAGCGCACCATATTCATCATTAAAATACAGATTTTCATCCGAATTATATTACATTTTGCATCATCTAAGCCTAATGTTTATAGAATGCTGTCACTAATTTAAGAAAATAACATGAATGAATGCATTTTTAATAATATCAAGCGTCTGCTAAGTAACTGTGTGTTTTACCTCGAAAAAAGTCACAACATTCAAGTCGGGTTTAATCGCATCATATTCATCATTAATATACAGATTTTCATCCGAATTATATTACATTTTGCATCATCTAAGCCTAATGTTTATAGAATGCTGTCACTAATTTAAGAAAATAACATGAATGAATGCATTTTTAATAATATCAAGCGTCTGCTAAGTAACTGTGTGTTTTACCTCGAAAAAAGTCACAACATTCAAGTCGGGTTTAATCGCACCATATTCATCATTAAAATACAGATTTTCATCCGCATTATATTACATTTTGCATCATCTAAGCCTAATGTTTATAGAATGCTGTCACTAATTTAAGAAAATAACATGAATGAATGCATTTTTAATAATATCAAGCGTCTGCTAAGTAACTGTGTGTTTTACGGCGAAAAAAGTCACAACATTCAAGTCGGGTTTAAGCGCACCATATTCATCATTAAAATACAGATTTTCATCGCATTATATTACATTTTGCATCATCTAAGCCTAATGTTTATAGAATGCTGTCACTAATTTAAGAAAATAACATGAATGAATGCATTTTTAATAATATCAAGCGTCTGCTAAGTAACTGTGTGTTTTACGGCGAAAAAAGTCACAACATTCAAGTCGGGTTTAAGCGCACCATATTCATCATTAAAATACAGATTTTCATCCGAATTATATTACATTTTGCATCATCTAAGCCTAATGTTTATAGAATGCTGTCACTAATTAAAGAAAATAACATGAATGAATGCATTTTTAATAATATCAAGCGTCTGCTAAGTAACTGTGTGTTTTACCTCGAAAAAAGTCACAACATTCAAGTCGGGTTTAATCGCATCATATTCATCATTAAAATTCAGATTTTCATCCGAATTATATTACATTTTGCATCATCTAAGCCTAATGTTTATAGAATGCTGTCACTAATTTAAGAAAATAACATGAATGAATGCATTTTTAATAATATCAAGCGTCTGCTAAGTAATTGTGAGTTTTACCTCGAAAAAAGTCACAACATTCAAGTCGGGTTTAATCGCATCATATTCATCATTAATATACAGATTTTCATCCGAATTATATTACATTTTGCATCATCTAAGCCTAATGTTTATAGAATGCTGTCACTAATTTAAGAAAATAACATGAATGAATGCATTTTTAATAATATGAAGCGTCTGCTAAGTAACTGTGTGTTTTACCTCGAAAAAAGTCACAACATTCAAGTCGGGTTTAATCGCATCATATTCATCATTAAAATACAGATTTTCATCCGCATTATATTACATTTTGCATCATCTAAGCCTAATGTTTATAAAATGCTGATACTAATTTAAGAAAATAACATGAATGAATGCATTTTTAATAATATCAAGCGTCTGCTAAGTAATTGTGTCTTTTACCTCGAAAAAAGTCACAACATTCAAGTCGGGTTTAAGCGCACCATATTCATCATTAAAATACAGATTTTCATCCGAATTATATTACATTTTGCATCATCTAAGCCTAATGTTTATAGAATGCTGTCACTAATTTAAGAAAATAACATGAATGAATGCATTTTTAATAATATCAAGCGTCTGCTAAGTAACTGTGTGTTTTACCTCGAAAAAAGTCACAACATTCAAGTCGGGTTTAAGCGCACCATATTCATCATTAAAATACAGATTTTCATCCGAATTATATTACATTTTGCATCATCTAAGCCTAATGTTTATAGAATGCTGTCACTAATTTAAGAAAATAACATGAATGAATGCATTTTTAATAATATCAAGCGTCTGCTAAGTAACTGTGTGTTTTACCTCGAAAAAAGTCACAACATTCAAGTCGGGTTTAATCGCACCATATTCATCATTAAAATACAGATTTTCATCCGCATTATATTACATTTTGCATCATCTAAGCCTAATGTTTATAGAATGCTGTCACTAATTTAAGAAAATAACATGAATGAATGCATTTTTAATAATATCAAGCGTCTGCTAAGTAACTGTGTGTTTTACCTCGAAAAAAGTCACAACATTCAAGTCGGGTTTAATCGCACCATATTCATCATTAAAATACAGATTTTCATCCGCATTATATTACATTTTGCATCATCTAAGCCTAATGTTTATAGAATGCTGTCACTAATTTAAGAAAATAACATGAATGAATGCATTTTTAATAATATCAAGCGTCTGCTAAGTAACTGTGTGTTTTACGGCGAAAAAAGTCACAACATTCAAGTCGGGTTTAAGCGCACCATATTCATCATTAAAATACAGATTTTCATCGCATTATATTACATTTTGCATCATCTAAGCCTAATGTTTATAGAATGCTGTCACTAATTTAAGAAAATAACATGAATGAATGCATTTTTAATAATATCACGCGTCTGCTAAGTAACTGTGTGTTTTACGGCGAAAAAAGTCACAACATTCAAGTCGGGTTTAAGCGCACCATATTCATCATTAAAATACAGATTTTCATCCGCATTATATTACATTTTGCATCATCTAAGCCTAATGTTTATAGAATGCTGTCACTAATTTAAGAAAATAACATGAATGAATGCATTTTTAATAATATCAAGCGTCTGCTAAGTAACTGTGTGTTTTACCTCGAAAAAAGTCACAACATTCAAGTCGGGTTTAAGCGCACGATATTCCTCATTAAAATACAGATTTTCATCCGCATTATATTACATTTTGCATCATCTAAGCCTAATGTTTATAGAATGCTGTCACTAATTTAAGAAAATAACATGAATGAATGCATTTTTAATAATATCAAGCGTCTGCTAAGTAACTGTGTGTTTTACGGCGAAAAAAGTCACAACATTCAAGTCGGGTTTAATCGCACCATATTCATCATTAAAATACAGATTTTCATCCGCATTATATTACATTTTGCATCATCTAAGCCTAATGTTTATAGAATGCTGATACTAATTTAAGAAAATAACATGAATGAATGCATTTTTAATAATATCAAGCGTCTGCTAAGTAATTGTGTGTTTTACCTCGAAAAAAGTCACAACATTCAAGTCGGGTTTAAGCGCACCATATTCATCATTAAAATACAGATTTTCATCCGAATTATATTACATTTTGCATCATCTAAGCCTAATGTTTATAGAATGCTGACACTAATTTAAGAAAATAACATGAATGAATGCATTTTTAATAATATCAAGCGTCTGCTAAGTAATTGTGTGTTTTACGGCGAAAAAAGTCACAACATTCAAGTCGGGTTTAAGCGCACCATATTCATCATTAAAATACAGATTTTCATCCGAATTATATTACATTTTGCATCATCTAAGCCTAATGTTTATAGAATGCTGACACTAATTTAAGAAAATAACATGAATGAATGCATTTTTAATAATATCAAGCGTCTGCTAAGTAATTGTGTGTTTTACGGCGAAAAAAGTCACAACATTCAAGTCGGGTTTAAGCGCACCATATTCATCATTAAAATACAGATTTTCATCCGAATTATATTACATTTTGCATCATCTAAGCCTAATGTTTATAGAATGCTGACACTAATTTAAGAAAATAACATGAATGAATGCATTTTTAATAATATCAAGCGTCTGCTAAGTAATTATGTGTTTTACGGCGAAAAAAGTCACAACATTCAAGTCGGGTTTAAGCGCACCATATTCATCATTAAAATACAGATTTTCATCCGCATTATATTACATTTTGCATCATCTAAGCCTAATGTTTATAGAATGCTGTCACTAATTTAAGAAAATAACATGAATGAATGCATTTTTAATAATATCAAGCGTCTGCTAAGTAACTGTGTGTTTTACGGCGAAAAAAGTCACAACATTCAAGTCGGGTTTAAGCGCACCATATTCATCATTAAAATACAGATTTTCATCCGCATTATATTATATTTTGCATCATCTAAGCCTAATGTTTATAGAATGCTGTCACTAATTTAAGAAAATAACATGAATGAATGCATTTTTAATAATATCAAGCGTCTGCTAAGTAACTGTGTGTTTTACGGCGAAAAAAGTCACAACATTCAAGTCGGGTTTAATCGCACCATATTCATCATTAAAATACAGATTTTCATCCGCATTATATTACATTTTGCATCATCTAAGCCTAATGTTTATAGAATGCTGATACTAATTTAAGAAAATAACATGAATGAATGCATTTTTAATAATATCAAGCGTCTGCTAAGTAATTGTGTGTTTTACCTCGAAAAAAGTCACAACATTCAAGTCGGGTTTAAGCGCACCATATTCATCATTAAAATACAGATTTTCATCCGAATTATATTACATTTTGCATCATCTAAGCCTAATGTTTATAGAATGCTGACACTAATTTAAGAAAATAACATGAATGAATGCTTTTTTAATAATATCAAGCGTCTGCTAAGTAATTGTGTGTTTTACGGCGAAAAAAGTCACAACATTCAAGTCGGGTTTAAGCGCACCATATTCATCATTAAAATACAGATTTTCATCCGAATTATATTACATTTTGCATCATCTAAGCCTAATGTTTATAGAATGCTGATACTAATTTAAGAAAATAACATGAATGAATGCATTTTTAATAATATCAAGCGTCTGCTAAGTAATTATGTGTTTTACGGCGAAAAAAGTCACAACATTCAAGTCGGGTTTAAGCGCACCATATTCATCATTAAAATACAGATTTTCATCCGCATTATATTACATTTTGCATCATCTAAGCCTAATGTTTATAGAATGCTGTCACTAATTTAAGAAAATAACATGAATGAATGCATTTTTAATAATATCAAGCGTCTGCTAAGTAACTGTGTGTTTTACGGCGAAAAAAGTCACAACATTCAAGTCGGGTTTAAGCGCACCATATTCATCATTAAAATACAGATTTTCATCCGAATTATATTACATTTTGCATCATCTAAGCCTAATGTTTATAGAATGCTGTCACTAATTTAAGAAAATAACATGAATGAATGCATTTTTAATAATATCAAGCGTCTGCTAAGTAACTGTGTGTTTTACCTCGAAAAAAGTCACAACATTCAAGTCGGGTTTAAGCGCACCATATTCCTCATTAAAATACAGATTTTCATCCGCATTATATTACATTTTGCATCATCTAAGCCTAATGTTTATAGAATGCTGTCACTAATTTAAGAAAATAACATGAATGAATGCATTTTTAATAATATCAAGCGTCTGCTAAGTAACTGTGTGTTTTACGGCGAAAAAAGTCACAACATTCAAGTCGGGTTTAATCGCACCATATTCATCATTAAAATACAGATTTTCATCCGCATTATATTACATTTTGCATCATCTAAGCCTAATGTTTATAGAATGCTGATACTAATTTAAGAAAATAACATGAATGAATGCATTTTTAATAATATCAAGCGTCTGCTAAGTAATTGTGTGTTTTACCTCGAAAAAAGTCACAACATTCAAGTCGGGTTTAAGCGCACCATATTCATCATTAAAATACAGATTTTCATCCGAATTATATTACATTTTGCATCATCTAAGCCTAATGTTTATAGAATGCTGACACTAATTTAAGAAAATAACATGAATGAATGCATTTTTAATAATATCAAGCGTCTGCTAAGTAATTGTATGTTTTACCTCGAAAAAAATCACAACATTCAAGTCGGGTTTAAGCGCACCATATTCATCATTAAAATACAGATTTTCATCCGAATTATATTACATTTTGCATCATCTAAGCCTAATGTTTATAGAATGCTGTCACTAATTTAAGAAAATAACATGAATGAATGCATTTTTAATAATATCAAGCGTCTGCTAAGTAACTGTGAGTTTTACGGCGAAAAAAGTCACAACATTCAAGTCGGGTTTAAGCGCACCATATTCATCATTAAAATACAGATTTTCATCCGAATTATATTACATTTTGCATCATCTAAGCCTAATGTTTATAGAATGCTGTCACTAATTTAAGAAAATAACATGAATGAATGCATTTTTAATAATATCAAGCGTCTGCTAAGTAACTGTGTGTTTTACCTCGAAAAAAGTCACAACATTCAAGTCGGGATTAAGCGCACCATATTCATCATTAAAATACAGATTTTCATCCGCATTATATTACATTTTGCATCATCTAAGCCTAATGTTTATAGAATGCTTTCACTAATTTAAGAAAATAACATGAATGAATGCATTTTTAATAATATCAAGCGTCTGCTAAGTAACTGTGTGTTTTACGGCGAAAAAAGTCACAACATTCAAGTCGGGTTTAATCGCACCATATTCATCATTAATATACAGATTTTCATCCGCATTATATTACATTTTGCATCATCTAAGCCTAATGTTTATAGAATGCTGTCACTAATTTAAGAAAATAACATGAATGAATGCATTTTTAATAATATCAAGCGTCTGCTAAGTAACTGTGTGTTTTACCTCGAAAAAAGTCACAACATTCAAGTCGGGTTTAATCGCATCATATTCATCATTAAAATACAGATTTTCATCCGCATTATATTACATTTTGCATCATCTAAGCCTAATGTTTATAGAATGCTGTCACTAATTTAAGAAAATAACATGAATGAATGCATTTTTAATAATATCAAGCGTCTGCTAAGTAACTGTGTGTTTTACGGCGAAAAAAGTCACAACATTCAAGTCGGGTTTAAGCGCACCATATTCATCATTAAAATACAGATTTTCATCCGAATTATATTACATTTTGCATCATCTAAGCCTAATGTTTATAGAATGCTGTCACTAATTTAAGAAAATAACATGAATGAATGCATTTTTAATAATATCAAGCGTCTGCTAAGTAACTGTGTGTTTTACCTCGAAAAAAGTCACAACATTCAAGTCGGGTTTAATCGCATCATATTCATCATTAAAATACAGATTTTCATCCGCATTATATTACATTTTGCATGATCTAAGCCTAATGTTTATAGAATGCTGTCACTAATTTAAGAAAATAACATGAATGAATGCATTTTTAATAATATCAAGCGTCTGCTAAGTAACTGTGTGTTTTACGGCGAAAAAAGTCACAACATTCAAGTCGGGTTTAATCGCATCATATTCATCATTAAAATTCAGATTTTCATCCGCATTATATTACATTTTGCATCATCTAAGCCTAATGTTTATAGAATGCTGTCACTAATTTAAGAAAATAACATGAATGAATGCATTTTTAATAATATCAAGCGTCTGCTAAGTAACTGTGTGTTTTACGGCGAAAAAAGTCACAACATTCAAGTCGGGTTTAATCGCACCATATTCATCATTAAAATACAGATTTTCATCCGCATTATATTACATTTTGCATCATCTAAGCCTAATGTTTATAGAATGCTGTCACTAATTTAAGAAAATAACATGAATGAATGCATTTTTAATAATATCAAGCGTCTGCTAAGTAACTGTGTGTTTTACGGCGAAAAAAGTCACAACATTCAAGTCGGGTTTAAGCGCACCATATTCATCATTAAAATACAGATTTTCATCCGAATTATATTACATTTTGCATCATCTAAGCCTAATGTTTATAGAATGCTGTCACTAATTTAAGAAAATAACATGAATGAATGCATTTTTAATAATATCAAGCGTCTGCTAAGTAACTGTGTGTTTTACCTCGAAAAAAGTCACAACATTCAAGTCGGGTTTAATCGCATCATATTCATCATTAAAATACAGATTTTCATCCGCATTATATTACATTTTGCATGATCTAAGCCTAATGTTTATAGAATGCTGTCACTAATTTAAGAAAATAACATGAATGAATGCATTTTTAATAATATCAAGCGTCTGCTAAGTAACTGTGTGTTTTACGGCGAAAAAAGTCACAACATTCAAGTCGGGTTTAATCGCATCATATTCATCATTAAAATTCAGATTTTCATCCGCATTATATTACATTTTGCATCATCTAAGCCTAATGTTTATAGAATGCTGTCACTAATTTAAGAAAATAACATGAATGAATGCATTTTTAATAATATCAAGCGTCTGCTAAGTAACTGTGTGTTTTACGGCGAAAAAAGTCACAACATTCAAGTCGGGTTTAAGCGCACCATATTCAGCATTAAAATACAGATTTTCATCCGAATTATATTACATTTTGCATCATCTAAGCCTAATGTTTATAGAATGCTGTCACTAATTTAAGAAAATAACATGAATGAATGCATTTTTAATAATATCAAGCGTCTGCTAAGTAACTGTGTGTTTTACCTCGAAAAAAGTCACAACATTCAAGTCGGGTTTAATCGCATCATATTCATCATTAAAATACAGATTTTCATCCGCATTATATTACATTTTGCATGATCTAAGCCTAATGTTTATAGAATGCTGTCACTAATTTAAGAAAATAACATGAATGAATGCATTTTTAATAATATCAAGCGTCTGCTAAGTAACTGTGTGTTTTACGGCGAAAAAAGTCACAACATTCAAGTCGGGTTTAATCGCATCATATTCATCATTAAAATTCAGATTTTCATCCGCATTATATTACATTTTGCATCATCTAAGCCTAATGTTTATAGAATGCTGTCACTAATTTAAGAAAATAACATGAATGAATGCATTTTTAATAATATCAAGCGTCTGCTAAGTAACTGTGTGTTTTACGGCGAAAAAAGTCACAACATTCAAGTCGGGTTCA
The DNA here is from genome assembly GCA_964036315.1 of Acanthosepion esculentum. Classification (NCBI taxonomy): domain Eukaryota; kingdom Metazoa; phylum Mollusca; class Cephalopoda; order Sepiida; family Sepiidae; genus Acanthosepion; species Acanthosepion esculentum. The sequence continues at coordinate 85,730,490 of OZ038505.1, read as the reverse complement.
ATCGCATCATATTCATCATTAAAATTCAGATTTTCATCCGCATTATATTACATTTTGCATCATCTAAGCCTAATGTTTATAGAATGCTGTCACTAATTTAAGAAAATAACATGAATGAATGCATTTTTAATAATATCAAGCGTCTGCTAAGTAACTGTGTGTTTTACGGCGAAAAAAGTCACAACATTCAAGTCGGGTTTAATCGCATCATATTCATCATTAAAATTCAGATTTTCATCCGGATTATATTACATTTTGCATCATCTAAGCCTAATGTTTATAGAATGCTGTCACTAATTTAAGAAAATAACATGAATGAATGCATTTTTAATAATATCAAGCGTCTGCTAAGTAATTATGTGTTTTACGGCGAAAAAAGTCACAACATTCAAGTCGGGTTTAAGCGCACCATATTCATCATTAAAATACAGATTTTCATCCGCATTATATTACATTTTGCATCATCTAAGACTAATGTTTATAGAATGCTGACATTAATTTAAGAAAATAACATGAATGAATGCATTTTTAATAATATCAAGCGTCTGCTAAGTAATTATGTGTTTTACGGCGAAAAAAGTTACAACATTCAAGTCGGGTTTAAGCGCACCATATTCATCATTAAAATACAGATTTTCATCCGCATTATATTACATTTTGCATGATCTAAGCCTAATGTTTATAGAATGCTGTCACTAATTTAAGAAAATAACATGAATGAATGCATTTTTAATAATATCAAGCGTCTGCTAAGTAACTGTGTGTTTTACGGCGAAAAAAGTCACAACATTCAAGTCGGGTTTAATCGCATCATATTCATCATTAAAATTCAGATTTTCATCCGCATTATATTACATTTTGCATCATCTAAGCCTAATGTTTATAGAATGCTGTCACTAATTTAAGAAAATAACATGAATGAATGCATTTTTAATAATATCAAGCGTCTGCTAAGTAACTGTGTGTTTTACGGCGAAAAAAGTCACAACATTCAAGTCGGGTTTAATCGCACCATATTCATCATTAAAATACAGATTTTCATCCGCATTATATTACATTTTGCATCATCTAAGCCTAATGTTTATAGAATGCTGTCACTAATTTAAGAAAATAACATGAATGAATGCATTTTTAATAATATCAAGCGTCTGCTAAGTAACTGTGTGTTTTACGGCGAAAAAAGTCACAACATTCAAGTCGGGTTTAAGCGCACCATATTCATCATTAAAATACAGATTTTCATCCGAATTATATTACATTTTGCATCATCTAAGCCTAATGTTTATAGAATGCTGTCACTAATTTAAGAAAATAACATGAATGAATGCATTTTTAATAATATCAAGCGTCTGCTAAGTAACTGTGTGTTTTACCTCGAAAAAAGTCACAACATTCAAGTCGGGTTTAATCGCATCATATTCATCATTAAAATACAGATTTTCATCCGCATTATATTACATTTTGCATGATCTAAGCCTAATGTTTATAGAATGCTGTCACTAATTTAAGAAAATAACATGAATGAATGCATTTTTAATAATATCAAGCGTCTGCTAAGTAACTGTGTGTTTTACGGCGAAAAAAGTCACAACATTCAAGTCGGGTTTAATCGCATCATATTCATCATTAAAATTCAGATTTTCATCCGCATTATATTACATTTTGCATCATCTAAGCCTAATGTTTATAGAATGCTGTCACTAATTTAAGAAAATAACATGAATGAATGCATTTTTAATAATATCAAGCGTCTGCTAAGTAACTGTGTGTTTTACGGCGAAAAAAGTCACAACATTCAAGTCGGGTTTAAGCGCACCATATTCATCATTAAAATACAGATTTTCATCCGAATTATATTACATTTTGCATCATCTAAGCCTAATGTTTATAGAATGCTGTCACTAATTTAAGAAAATAACATGAATGAATGCATTTTTAATAATATCAAGCGTCTGCTAAGTAACTGTGTGTTTTACCTCGAAAAAAGTCACAACATTCAAGTCGGGTTTAATCGCATCATATTCATCATTAAAATACAGATTTTCATCCGCATTATATTACATTTTGCATGATCTAAGCCTAATGTTTATAGAATGCTGTCACTAATTTAAGAAAATAACATGAATGAATGCATTTTTAATAATATCAAGCGTCTGCTAAGTAACTGTGTGTTTTACGGCGAAAAAAGTCACAACATTCAAGTCGGGTTTAATCGCATCATATTCATCATTAAAATTCAGATTTTCATCCGCATTATATTACATTTTGCATCATCTAAGCCTAATGTTTATAGAATGCTGTCACTAATTTAAGAAAATAACATGAATGAATGCATTTTTAATAATATCAAGCGTCTGCTAAGTAACTGTGTGTTTTACGGCGAAAAAAGTCACAACATTCAAGTCGGGTTTAATCGCATCATATTCATCATTAAAATTCAGATTTTCATCCGCATTATATTACATTTTGCATCATCTAAGCCTAATGTTTATAGAATGCTGTCACTAATTTAAGAAAATAACATGAATGAATGCATTTTTAATAATATCAAGCGTCTGCTAAGTAACTGTGTGTTTTACGGCGAAAAAAGTCACAACATTCAAGTCGGGTTTAATCGCATCATATTCATCATTAAAATTCAGATTTTCATCCGGATTATATTACATTTTGCATCATCTAAGCCTAATGTTTATAGAATGCTGTCACTAATTTAAGAAAATAACATGAATGAATGCATTTTTAATAATATCAAGCGTCTGCTAAGTAATTATGTGTTTTACGGCGAAAAAAGTCACAACATTCAAGTCGGGTTTAAGCGCACCATATTCATCATTAAAATACAGATTTTCATCCGCATTATATTACATTTTGCATCATCTAAGACTAATGTTTATAGAATGCTGACATTAATTTAAGAAAATAACATGAATGAATGCATTTTTAATAATATCAAGCGTCTGCTAAGTAATTATGTGTTTTACGGCGAAAAAAGTTACAACATTCAAGTCGGGTTTATGCGCACCATATTCATCATTAAAATACAGATTTTCATCCGCATTATATTACATTTTGCATCATCTAAGCCTAATGTTTATAGAATGCTGTCACTAATTTAAGAAAATAACATGAATGAATGCATTTTTAATAATATCAAGCGTCTGCTAAGTAATTATGTGTTTTACGGCGAAAAAAGTCACAACATTCAAGTCGGGTTTAAGCGCACCATATTCATCATTAAAATACAGATTTTCATCCGCATTATATTACATTTTGCATCATCTAAGCCTAATGTTTATAGAATGCTGACATTAATTTAAGAAAATAACATGAATGAATGCATTTTTAATAATATCAAGCGTCTGCTAAGTAACTGTGTGTTTTACGGCGAAAAAAGTCACAACATTCAAGTCGGGTTTAAGCGCACCATATTCATCATTAAAATACAGATTTTCATCCGCATTATATTACATTTTGCATCATCTAAGCCTAATGTTTATAGAATGCTGTCACTAATTTAAGAAAATAACATGAATGAATGCATTTTTAATAATATCAAGCGTCTGCTAAGTAATTATGTTTTTTACGGCGAAAAAAGTCACAACATTCAAGTCGGGTTTAATCGCATCATATTCATCATTAAAATACAGATTTTCATCCGAATTATATAACATTTTGCATCATCTAAGCCTAATGTTTATAGAATGCTGTCACTAATTTAAGAAAATAACATGAATGAATGCATTTTTAATAATATCAAGCGTCTGCTAAGTAATTATGTGTTTTACGGCGAAAAAAGTCACAACATTCAAGTCGGGTTTAAGCGCACCATATTCATCATTAAAATACAGATTTTCATCCGCATTATATTACATTTTGCATCATCTAAGCCTAATGTTTATAGAATGCTGACATTAATTTAAGAAAATAACATGAATGAATGCATTTTTAATAATATCAAGCGTCTGCTAAGTAACTGTGTGTTTTACGGCGAAAAAAGTCACAACATTCAAGTCGGGTTTAATCGCATCATATTCATCATTAAAATTCAGATTTTCATCCGCATTATATTACATTTTGCATCATCTAAGCCTAATGTTTATAGAATGCTGACATTAATTTAAGAAAATAACATGAATGAATGCATTTTTAATAATATCAAGCGTCTGCTAAGTAACTGTGTGTTTTACGGCGGAAAAAGTCACAACATTCAAGTCGGGTTTAAGCGCACCATATTCATCATTAAAATACAGATTTTCATCCGAATTATATTACATTTTGCATCATCTAAGCCTAATGTTTATAGAATGCTGACATTAATTTAAGAAAATAACATGAATGAATGCATTTTTAATAATATCAAGCGTCTGCTAAGTAACTGTGTGTTTGACCTCGAAAAAAGTCACAACATTCAAGTCGGGTTTAATCGCATCATATTCATCATTAAAATTCAGATTTTCATCCGCATTATATTACATTTTGCATCATCTAAGCCTAATGTTTATAGAATGCTGTCACTAATTTAAGAAAATAACATGAATGAATGCATTTTTAATAATATCAAGCGTCTGCTAAGTAATTATGTTTTTTACGGCGAAAAAAGTCACAACATTCAAGTCGGGTTTAATCGCATCATATTCATCATTAAAATACAGATTTTCATCCGAATTATATAACATTTTGCATCATCTAAGCCTAATGTTTATAGAATGCTGTCACTAATTTAAGAAAATAACATGAATGAATGCATTTTTAATAATATCAAGCGTCTGCTAAGTAATTATGTGTTTTACGGCGAAAAAAGTCACAACATTCAAGTCGGGTTTAAGCGCACCATATTCATCATTAAAATACAGATTTTCATCCGCATTATATTACATTTTGCATCATCTAAGCCTAATGTTTATAGAATGCTGACATTAATTTAAGAAAATAACATGAATGAATGCATTTTTAATAATATCAAGCGTCTGCTAAGTAACTGTGTGTTTTACGGCGAAAAAAGTCACAACATTCAAGTCGGGTTTAATCGCATCATATTCATCATTAAAATTCAGATTTTCATCCGCATTATATTACATTTTGCATCATCTAAGCCTAATGTTTATAGAATGCTGACATTAATTTAAGAAAATAACATGAATGAATGCATTTTTAATAATATCAAGCGTCTGCTAAGTAACTGTGTGTTTTACGGCGGAAAAAGTCACAACATTCAAGTCGGGTTTAAGCGCACCATATTCATCATTAAAATACAGATTTTCATCCGAATTATATTACATTTTGCATCATCTAAGCCTAATGTTTATAGAATGCTGACATTAATTTAAGAAAATAACATGAATGAATGCATTTTTAATAATATCAAGCGTCTGCTAAGTAACTGTGTGTTTGACCTCGAAAAAAGTCACAACATTCAAGTCGGGTTTAATCGCATCATATTCATCATTAAAATTCAGATTTTCATCCGCATTATATTACATTTTGCATCATCTAAGCCTAATGTTTATAGAATGCTGTCACTAATTTAAGAAAATAACATGAATGAATGCATTTTTAATAATATCAAGCGTCTGCTAAGTAACTGTGTGTTTTACGGCGAAAAAAGTCACAACATTCAAGTCGGGTTTAAGCGCACCATATTCATCATTAAAATACAGATTTTCATCCGCATTATATTACATTTTGCATCATCTAAGCCTAATGTTTATAGAATGCTGTCACTAATTTAAGAAAATAACATGAATGAATGCATTTTTAATAATATCAAGCGTCTGCTAAGTAACTGTGTTTTTTACGGCGAAAAAAGTCACAACATTCAAGTCGGGTTTAAGCGCACCATATTCATCATTAAAATTCAGATTTTCATCCGCATTATATTACATTTTGCATCATCTAAGCCTAATGTTTATAGAATGCTGTCACTAATTTAAGAAAATAACATGAATGAATGCATTTTTAATAATATCAAGCGTCTGCTAAGTAACTGTGTGTTTTACCTCGAAAAAAGTCACAACATTCAAGTCGGGTTTAATCGAAATCATATTCATCATTAAAATTCAGATTTTCATCCGCATTATATTACATTTTGCATCATCTAAGCCTAATGTTTATAGAATGCTGTCACTAATTAAAAAAATAACATGAATGAATGCATTTTTAATAATATCAAGCGTCTGCTAAGTAACTGTGTGTTTTACCTCGAAAAAAGTCACAACATTCAAGTCGGGTTTAATCGCATCATATTCATCATTAAAATTCAGATTTTCATCCGCATTATATTACATTTTGCATCATCTAAGCCTAATGTTTATAGAATGCTGTCACTAATTTAAGAAAATAACATGAATGAATGCATTTTTAATAATATCAAGCGTCTGCTAAGTAACTGTGTGTTTTACCTCGAAAAAAGTCACAACATTCAAGTCGGGTTTAATCGCATCATATTCATCATTAAAATTCAGATTTTCATCCGCATTATATTACATTTTGCATAATCTAAGCCTAATGTTTATAGAATGCTGTTACTAATTTAAGAAAATAACATGAATGAATGCATTTTTAATAATATCAAGCGTCTGCTAAGTAACTGTGTGTTTTACGGCGAAAAAGTTACAACATTCAAGTCGGGTTTAATCGCACCATATTCATCATTAAAATTCAGATTTTCATCCGCATTATATTACATTTTGCATCATCTAAGCCATATGTTTATAGAATGCTGACACTATTTTGAGAAAATAACATGAATGAATGCATTTTTAATAATATCAAGCGTCTGCTAAGTAACTGTGTGTTTTACCTCGAAAAAAGTCACAACGTTCAAGTCGGGTTTAATCGCATCATATTCATCATTAAAATTCAGATTTTCATCCGCATTATATTACATTTTGCATCATCTAAACCTAATGTTTATAGAATGCTGATACTAATTTAAGAAAATAACACGAATGAATGCATTTTTAATAATATCAAGCGTCTGCTAAGTAACTGTGTGTTTTACCTCGAAAAAAGTCACAACATTCATGTCGGGTTTAATCGCATCATATTCATCATTAAAATACAGATTTTCATCCGAATTATATTACATTTTGCATCATCTAAGCCTAATGTTTATAGAATGCTGACACTAATTTAAGAAAATAACATGAATGAATGCATTTTTAATAATATCAAGCGTCTGCTAAGTAACTGTGTGTTTTACGGCGAAAAAGTTACAATATTCAAGTCGGGTTTAATCGCATCATATTCATCATTAAAATTCAGATTTTCATCCGCATTATATAACATTTTGCATCATCTAAACCTAATGTTTATAGAATGCTGACACTAATTTAAGAAAATAACATGAATGAATGCATTTTTAATAATATCAAGCGTCTGCTAAGTAACTGTGTGTTTTACCTCGAAAAAAGTCACAACATTCAAGTCGGGTTTAATCGCATCATATTCATCATTAAAATTCAGATTTTCATCCGCATTATATTACATTTTGCATAATCTTAGCCTAATGTTTATAGAATGCTGACACTATTTTGAGAAAATAACATGAATGAATGCATTTTTAATAATATCAAGCGTCTGCTCAGTAATTGTGTGTTTTACGGCGAAAAAGGACAAAACATTCAAGTCGGGTTTAATCGCATCATATTCATCATTAAAATTCAGATTTTCATCCGCATTATATTACATTTTGCATCATCTAAGCCATATGTTTATAAAATGCTGACACTAATTTAAGAAAATAACATGAATGAATGCATTTTTAATAATATCAAGCGTCTGCTCAGTAATTGTGTGTTTTACCTCGAATAAAGTCACAACATTCAAGTCGGGTTTAATCGCATCATATTCATCATTAAAATTAAGATTTTCATCCGCATTATATTACATTTTGCATCATCTAAGACATATGTTTATAAAATGCTGACACTAATTTAAGAAAATAACATGAATGAATGCATTTTTAATAATATCAAGCGTCTGATAAGTAATTGTGTGTTTTACCTCGAAAAAAGTCACAACATTCAAGTCGGGTTTAATCGCATCATATTTATCATTAAAATTCAGATTTTCGTCCGCATTATTTAACATTTTGCATCATCTATGCCTAATGTTTATAGAATGCTGTCACTAATTTAAGAAAATAACATGAATGAATGCATTTTTAATAATATCAAGCGTCTGCTAAGTAACTGTGTGTTTTACTACGAAAAAAGTCACAACATTCAAGTCGTGTTTAATCGCATCATATTCATCATTAAAATTCAGATTTTCACCCGCATTATATTATATTTTGCATCATCTAAGCCATATGTTTATAAAATGCTGACACTAATTTAAGAAAATAACACGAATGAATGCATTTTTAATAATATCAAGCGTCTGCTAAGTAACTGTGTGTTTTACCTCGAAAAAAGTCACAACATTCAAGTCGGGTTTAATCGCATCATATTCATCATTAATATTCAGATTTTCATCCGCATTATATTACATTTTGCATCATCTAAGCCTAATGTTTATAGTATGCTGACACTATTTTGAGAACATAACACGAATGAATGCATTTTCAATATTATCAAGCGTCTGCTAAGTAACTGTGTGTTTTACGGCGAAAAAGTTACAACATTCAAGTCGGGTTTAATCGCATTATATTCATCATTAAAATTCAGATTTTCATCCGCATTATATTACATTTTGCATCATCTAAGCCTAATGTTTATAGAATGCTGACACTATTTTGAGAAAATAACATGAATGAATGCATTTTTAATAATATCAAGCGTCTGCTAAGTAATTGTGTGTTTTACGGCGAAAAAGTTACAACATTCAAGTCGGGTTTAATCGCATCATATTCATCATTAAAATTCAGATTTTCATCCGCATTATATTACATTTTGCATCATCTAAGACATATGTTTATAAAATGCTGATACTAATTTAAGAAAATAACATGAATGAATGCATTTTTAATAATATCAAGCGTCTGCTAAGTAACTGTGTGTTTTACCTCGAAAAAAGTCACAACATTCAAGTCGGGTTTAATCGCATCATATTCATCATTAAAATTCAGATTTTCATCCGCATTATATTACATTTTGCATAATCTAAGCCTAATGTTTATAGAATGCTGACACTATTTTGAGAAAATAACATGAATGAATGCATTTTTAATAATATCAAGCGTCTGCTAAGTAATTGTGTGTTTTACGGCGAAAAAGGACAAAACATTCAAGTCGGGTTTAATCGCATCATATTCATCATTAAAATTCAGAATTTCATCCGCATTATATTACATTTTGCATCATCTAAGCCATTTGTTTATAAAATGCTGACACTAATTTAAGAAATTAACAGGAATGAATGCATTTTTAATAATATCAAGCGTCTGCTAAGTAATTGTGTGTTTTACCTCGAAAAAAGTCACAACATTCAAGTCGGGTTTAATCGCATCATATTCATCATTAAAATTCAGATTTTCACCCGCATTATATTATATTTTGCATCATCTAAGCCATATGTTTATAAAATGCTGACACTAATTTAAGAAAATAACATGAATAAATGCATTTTGAATAACATCAAGCGTCTGCTAAGTAATTGTGTGTTTTACCTCGAAAAAAGTCAGAACATTCAAGTCGGGTTTAATCGCATCATATTCATCATTAAAATTCAGATTTTCATCCGCATTATATTACATTTTGCATCATCTAAGCCATATGTTTATAAAATGCTGACACTAATTTAAGAAAATAACATGAATGAATGCATTTTTAATAATATCAAGCGTCTGCTAAGTAATTGTGTGTTTTACCTCGAAAAAAGTCACAACATTCAAGTCGGGTTTAATCGCATCATATTCATCATTAAAATTCAGATTTTCATACGCATTATATTACATTTTGCATCATCTAAGACATATGTTTATAAAATGCTGATACTAATTTAAGAAAATAACATGAATGAATGCATTTTTAATAATATCAAGCGTCTGCTAAGTAACTGTGTGTTTTACCTCGAAAAAAGTCACAACATTCAAGTCGGGTTTAATCGCACCATATTCATCATTAAAATTCAGATTTTCATCCGCATTATATTACATTTTGCATCATCTAAGCCTAATGTTTATAGAATGCTGTCACTAATTTAAGAAAATAACATGAATGAATGCATTTTTAATAATATCAAGCGTCTGCTAAATAACTGTGTGTTTTACTACGAAAAAAGTCACAACATTCAAGTCGTGTTTAATCGCATCATATTCATCATTAAAATTCAGATTTTCACCCGCATTATATTATATTTTGCATCATCTAAGCCATATGTTTATAAAATGCTGTCACTAATTTAAGAAAATAACATGAATGAATGCATTTTTAATAATATCAAGCGTCTGCTAAGTAACTGTGTGTTTTACTACGAAAAAAGTCACAACATTCAAGTCGTGTTTAATCGCATCATATTCATCATAAAAATTCAGATTTTCACCCGCATTATATTATATTTTGCATCATCTAAGCCATATGTTTATAAAATGCTGACACTAATTTAAGAAAATAACATGAATAAATGCATTTTGAATAATATCAAGCGTCTGCTAAGTAATTGTGTGTTTTACCTCGAAAAAAGTCACAACATTCAAGTCGGGTTTAATCGCATCATATTCATCATTAAAATTCAGATTTTCATCCGCATTATATTACATTTTGCATCATCTAAGACATATGTTTTTAAAATGCTGACACTAATTTAAGAAAATAACATGAATGAATGCATTTTTAATAATATCAAGCGTCTGCTAATTAATTGTGTGTTTTACGACGAAAAAAAACATAACATTCAAGTCGGGTTTAATCGCATCATATTCATCATTAAAATTCAGATTTTCAACCGCATTATATTACATTTTGCATCATCTAATCCTAATGTTTATAGAATGCTACACTATTTTGAGAAAATAACATGAATGAATGCATTTTTAATAATATCAAGCGTCTGCTAAGTAATTGTGTGTTTTACGGCGAAAAAGGACACAACACTCAAGTCGGTTTTAATCGCATCATATTCATCATTAAAATTCAGATTTTCATCCGCATTATATTACATTTTGCATCATCTAAGCCTAATGTTTATACAATGCTGACACTAATTTAAGAAAATAACATGAATGAATGCATTTCTAATAATATCAAGCGTCTGCTAAGTAATTGTGTGTTTTACCTCGAAAAAAGTCACAACATTCAAGTCGGGTTTAATCGCATCATATTCATCATTAAAATTCAGATTGTCATCCGCATTATATTACATTTTGCATCATCTAAGCCTAATGTTTATAGAATGCTGACACTAATTTAAGAAAATAACATGAATGAATGCATTTTTAATAATATCAAACGCCTGCTAAGTAATTGTGTGTTTTACCTCGAAAAAAGTCACAACATTCAAGTCGAGTTTAATCGCATCATATTCATCATTAAAATTAAGATTTTCATCCGAATTATATTACATTTTGCATCATCTAAGCCTAATGTTTATAGAATGCTGTCACTTATTTAAGAAAATAACATGAATGAATGCATTTTTAATAATATCAAGCGTCTGCTAAGTAACTGTGTGTTTTACCTGGAAAAAAGTCACAACATTCAAGTCGGGTTTAAGCGCACCATATTCATCATTAAAATACAGATTTTCATCCGAATTATATTACATTTTGCATCATCTAAGCCTAATGTTTATAGAATGCTGTCACTAATTTAAGAAAATAACATGAATGAATGCAATTTTAATAATATCAAGCGTCTGCTAAGTAACTGTGTGTTTTACGGCGAAAAAAGTCACAACATTCAAGTCGGGTTTAAGCGCACCATATTCATCATTAAAATACAGATTTTCATCCGAATTATATTACATTTTGCATCATCTAAGCCTAATGTTTATAGAATGCTGTCACTAATTTAAGAAAATAACATGAATGAATGCATTTTTAATAATATCAAGCGTCTGCTAAGTAACTGTGTGTTTTACCTCGAAAAAAGTCACAACATTCAAGTCGGGTTTAAGCGCACCATATTCATCATTAAAATACAGATTTTCATCCGAATTATATTACATTTTGCATCATCTAAGCCTAATGTTTATAGAATGCTGTCACTAATTTAAGAAAATAACATGAATGAATGCATTTTTAATAATATCAAGCGTCTGCTAAGTAACTGTGTGTTTTACGGCGAAAAAAGTCACAACATTCAAGTCGGGTTTAAGCGCACCATATTCATCATTAAAATACAGATTTTCATCCGCATTATATTACATTTTGCATCATCTAAACCTAATGTTTATAGAATGCTGACATTAATTTAAGAAAATAACATGAATGAATGCATTTTTAATAATATCAAGCGTCTGCTAAGTAACTGTGTGTTTTACGGCGAAAAAAGTCACAACATTCAAGTCGGGTTTAAGCGCACCATATTCATCATTAAAATACAAATTTTCATCCGAATTATATTACATTTTGCATCATCTAAGCCTAATGTTTATAGAATGCTGTCACTAATTTAAGAAAATAACATGAATGAATGCATTTTTAATAATATCAAGCGTCTGCTAAGTAACTGTGTGTTTTACCTCGAAAAAAGTCACAACATTCAAGTCGGGTTTAAGCGCACCATATTCATCATTAAAATACAGATTTTCATCCGCATTATATTACATTTTGCATCATCTAAGCCTAATGTTTATAGAATGCTGTCACTAATTTAAGAAAATAACATGAATGAATGCATTTTTAATAATATCAAGCGTCTGCTCAGTAATTGTGTGTTTTACGGCGAAAAAGGACAAAACATTCAAGTCGGGTTTAATCGCATCATATTCATCATTAAAATTCAGATTTTCATCCGCATTATATTACATTTTGCATCATCTAAGCCATATGTTTATAAAATGCTGACACTAATTTAAGAAAATAACATGAATGAATGCATTTTTAATAATATCAAGCGTCTGCTCAGTAATTGTGTGTTTTACCTCGAATAAAGTCACAACATTCAAGTCGGGTTTAATCGCATCATATTCATCATTAAAATTCAGATTTTCATCCGCATTATATTACATTTTGCATCATCTAAGACATATGTTTATAAAATGCTGATACTAATTTAAGAAAATAACATGAATGAATGCATTTTTAATAATATCAAGCGTCTGCTAAGTAACTGTGAATTTTAGCTCGAAAAAAGTCACAACATTCAAGTCGGGTTTAATCGCATCATATTCATTATTAAAATTAAGATTTTCATCGGCATTATATTACATTTTGCATCATCTAAGACATATGTTTATAAAATGCTGACACTAATTTAAGAAAATAACATGAATGAATGCATTTTTAATAATATCAAGCGTCTGATAAGTAATTGTGTGTTTTACGTCGAAAAAAGTCACAACATTCAAGTCGGGTTTAATCGCATCATATTTATCATTAAAATTCAGATTTTCGTCCGCATTATTTAACATTTTGCATCATCTATGCCTAATGTTTATAGAATGCTGTCACTAATTTAAGAAAATAACATGAATGAATGCATTTTTAATAATATCAAGCGTCTGCTAAGTAACTGTGTGTTTTACTACGAAAAAAGTCACAACATTCAAGTCGTGTTTAATCGCATCATATTCATCATTAAAATTCAGATTTTCACCCGCATTATATTATATTTTGCATCATCTAAGCCATATGTTTATAAAATGCTGACACTAATTTAAGAAAATAACACGAATGAATGCATTTTTAATAATATCAAGCGTCTGCTAAGTAACTGTGTGTTTTACCTCGAAAAAAGTCACAACATTCAAGTCGGGTTTAATCGCATCATATTCGTCATTAATATTCAGATTTTCATCCGCATTATATTACATTTTGCATCATCTAAGCCTAATGTTTATAGTATGCTGACACTATTTTGAGAACATAACACGAATGAATGCATTTTCAATATTATCAAGCGTCTGCTAAGTAACTGTGTGTTTTACGGCGAAAAAGTTACAACATTCAAGTCGGGTTTAATCGCATTATATTCATCATTAAAATTCAGATTTTCATCCGCATTATATTACATTTTGCATCATCTAAGCCTAATGTTTATAGAATGCTGACACTATTTTGAGAAAATAACATGAATGAATGCATTTTTAATAATATCAAGCGTCTGCTAAGTAATTGTGTGTTTTACGGCGAAAAAGTTACAACATTCAAGTCGGGTTTAATCGCATCATATTCATCATTAAAATTCAGCTTTTCATCCGAATTATATTACATTTTGCATCATCTAAGCCTAATGTTTATAGTATGCTGACACTATTTTGAGAACATAACATGAATGAATGCATTTTCAATAATATCAAGCGTCTGCTAAGTAATTGTGTGTTTTACCTCGAAAAAAGTCACAACATTCATGTCGGCTTTAATCGCATCATATTCATCATTAAAATTCAGATTTTCATCCGCATTATATTACATTTTGCATCATCTAAGACATATGTTTATAAAATGCTGATACTAATTTAAGAAAATAACATGAATGAATGCATTTTTAATAATATCAAGCGTCTGCCAAGTAACTGTGTGTTTTACCTCGAAAAAAGTCACAACATTCAAGTCGGGTTTAATCGCATCATATTCATCATTAAAATTCAGATTTTCATCCGCATTATATTACATTTTGCATAATCTAAGCCTAATGTTTATAGAATGCTGACACTATTTTGAGAAAATAACATGAATGAATGCATTTTTAATAATATCAAGCGTCTGCTAAGTAATTGTGTGTTTTACGGCGAAAAAGGACAAAACATTCAAGTCGGGTTTAATCGCATCATATTCATCATTAAAACTCAGAATTTCATCCGCATTATATTACATTTTGCATCATCTAAGCCATTTGTTTATAAAATGCTGACACTAATTTAAGAAATTAACAGGAATGAATGCATTTTTAATAATATCAAGCGTCTGCTAAGTAATTGTGTGTTTTACCTCGAAAAAAGTCACAACATTCAAGTCGGGTTTAATCGCATCATATTCATCATTAAAATTCAGATTTTCATCCGCATTATATTACATTTTGCATCATCTAAGCCTAATGTTTATAGAATGCTGTCACTAATTTAAGAAAATAACATGAATGAATGCATTTTTAATAATATGAAGCGTCTGCTAAGTAATTGTGTGTTTTACCTCGAAAAATCACAACATTCAAGTCGGGTTTAATCGCATCATATTTATCATTAAAATTCAGATTTTCGTCCGCATTATTTAACATTTTGCATCATCTATGCATAATGTTTATAGAATGCTGTCACTAATTTAAGAAAATAACATGAATGAATGCATTTTTAATAATATCACGCGTCTGCTAAGTAACTGTGTGTTTTACTACGAAAAAAGTCACAACATTCAAGCCGTGTTTAATCGCAGCATATTCATCTTTAAAATTCAGATTTTCACCCGCATTATATTATATTTTGCATCATCTAAGCCATATGTTTATAAAATGCTGACACTAATTTAAGAAAATAACATGAATAAATGCATTTTGAATAACATCAAGCGTCTGCTAAGTAATTGTGTGTTTTACCTCGAAAAAAGTCAGAACATTCAAGTCGGGTTTAATCGCATCATATTCATCATTAAAATTCAGATTTTCATCCGCATTATATTACATTTTGCATCATCTAAGCCATATGTTTATAAAATGCTGACACTAATTTAAGAAAATAACATGAATGAATGCATTTTTAATAATATCAAGCGTCTGCTAAGTAATTGTGTGTTTTACCTCGAAAAAAGTCACAACATTCAAGTCGGGTTTAATCGCATCATATTCATCATTAAAATTCAGATTTTCATCCGCATTATATTACATTTTGCATCATCTAAGACATATGTTTATAAAATGCTGATACTAATTTAAGAAAATAACATGAATGAATGCATTTTTAATAATATCAAGCGTCTGCTAAGTAACTGTGTGTTTTACCTCGAAAAAAGTCACAACATTCAAGTCGGGTTTAATCGCACCATATTCATCATTAAAATTCAGATTTTCATCCGCATTATATTACATTTTGCATCATCTAAGCCTAATGTTTATAGAATGCTGTCACTAATTTAAGAAAATAACATGAATGAATGCATTTTTAATAATATCAAGCGTCTGCTAAATAACTGTGTGTTTTACTACGAAAAAAGTCACAACATTCAAGTCGTGTTTAATCGCATCATATTCATCATTAAAATTCAGATTTTCACCCGCATTATATTATATTTTGCATCATCTAAGCCATATGTTTATAAAATGCTGTCACTAATTTAAGAAAATAACATGAATGAATGCATTTTTAATAATATCAAGCGTCTGCTAAGTAACTGTGTGTTTTACTACGAAAAAAGTCACAACATTCAAGTCGTGTTTAATCGCATCATATTCATCATAAAAATTCAGATTTTCACCCGCATTATATTATATTTTGCATCATCTAAGACATATGTTTATAAAATGCTGACACTAATTTAAGAAAATAACATGAATAAATGCATTTTGAATAATATCAAGCGTCTGCTAAGTAATTGTGTGTTTTACCTCGAAAAAAGTCACAACATTCAAGTCGGGTTTAATCGCATCATATTCATCATTAAAATTCAGATTTTCATCCGCATTATATTACATTTTGCATCATCTAAGACATATGTTTTTAAAATGCTGACACAAATTTAAGAAAATAACATGAATGAATGCATTTTTAATAATATCAAGCGTCTGCTAATTAATTGTGTGTTTTACGACGAAAAAAAACATAACATTCAAGTCGGGTTTAATCGCATCATATTCATCATTAAAATTCAGATTTTCAACCGCATTATATTACATTTTGCATCATCTAATCCTAATGTTTATAGAATGCTACACTATTTTGAGAAAATAACATGAATGAATGCATTTTTAATAATATCAAGCGTCTGCTAAGTAATTGTGTGTTTTACGGCGAAAAAGGACACAACACTCAAGTCGGTTTTAATCGCATCATATTCATCATTAAAATTCAGATTTTCATCCGCATTATATTACATTTTGCATCATCTAAGCCTAATGTTTATACAATGCTGACACTAATTTAAGAAAATAACATGAATGAATGCATTTCTAATAATATCAAGCGTCTGCTAAGTAATTGTGTGTTTTACCTCGAAAAAAGTCACAACATTCAAGTCGGGTTTAATCGCATCATATTCATCATTAAAATTCAGATTGTCATCCGCATTATATTACATTTTGCATCATCTAAGCCTAATGTTTATAGAATGCTGACACTAATTTAAGAAAATAACATGAATGAATGCATTTTTAATAATATCAAGCGTCTGCTAAGTAACTGTGTGTTTTACCTCGAAAAAAGTCACAACATTCAAGTCGGGTTTAAGCGCACCATATTCATCATTAAAATACAGATTTTCATCCGAATTATATTACATTTTGCATCATCTAAGCCTAATGTTTATAGAATGCTGTCACTAATTTAAGAAAATAACATGAATGAATGCATTTTTAATAATATCAAGCGTCTGCTAAGTAACTGTGTGTTTTACGGCGAAAAAAGTCACAACATTCAAGTCGGGTTTAAGCGCACCATATTCATCATTAAAATACAGATTTTCATCCGAATTATATTACATTTTGCATCATCTAAGCCTAATGTTTATAGAATGCTGTCACTAATTTAAGAAAATAACATGAATGAATGCATTTTTAATAATATCAAGCGTCTGCTAAGTAACTGTGTGTTTTACCTCGAAAAAAGTCACAACATTCAAGTCGGGTTTAAGCGCACCATATTCATCATTAAAATACAGATTTTCATCCGAATTATATTACATTTTGTATCATCTAAGCCTAATGTTTATAGAATGCTGTCACTAATTTAAGAAAATAACATGAATGAATGCATTTTTAATAATATCAAGCGTCTGCTAAGTAACTGTGTGTTTTACGGCGAAAAAAGTCACAACATTCAAGTCGGGTTTAAGCGCACCATATTCATCATTAAAATACAGATTTTCATCCGCATTATATTACATTTTGCATCATCTAAACCTAATGTTTATAGAATGCTGACATTAATTTAAGAAAATAACATGAATGAATGCATTTTTAATAATATCAAGCGTCTGCTAAGTAACTGTGTGTTTTACGGCGAAAAAAGTCACAACATTCAAGTCGGGTTTAAGCGCACCATATTCATCATTAAAATACAAATTTTCATCCGAATTATATTACATTTTGCATCATCTAAGCCTAATGTTTATAGAATGCTGTCACTAATTTAAGAAAATAACATGAATGAATGCATTTTTAATAATATCAAGCGTCTGCTAAGTAACTGGGTGTTTTACCTCGAAAAAAGTCACAACATTCAAGTCGGGTTTAAGCGCACCATATTCATCATTAAAATACAGATTTTCATCCGCATTATATTACATTTTGCATCATCTAAGCCTAATGTTTATAGAATGCTGTCACTAATTTAAGAAAATAACATGAATGAATGCATTTTTAATAATATCAAGCGTCTGCTAAGTAACTGTGTGTTTTACCTCGAAAAAAGTGACAACATTCAAGTCGGGTTTAAGCGCACCATATTCATCATTAAAATACAGATTTTCATCCGAATTATATTACATTTTGCATCATCTAAGCCTAATGTTTATAGAATGCTGTCACTAATTTAAGAAAATAACATGAATGAATGCATTTTTAATAATATCAAGCGTCTGCTAAGTAACTGTGTGTTTTACCTCGAAAAAAGTCACAACATTCAAGTCGGGTTTAAGCGCACCATATTCATCATTAAAATACAGATTTTCATCCGAATTATATTACATTTTGCATCATCTAAGCCTAATGTTTATAGAATGCTGTCACTAATTTAAGAAAATAACATGAATGAATGCATTTTTAATAATATCAAGCGTCTGCTAAGTAACTGTGTGTTTTACCTCGAAAAAAGTCACAACATTCAAGTCGGGTTTAAGCGCACCATATTCATCATTAAAATACAGATTTTCATCCGCATTATATTACATTTTGCATCATCTAAGCCTAATGTTTATAGAATGCTGTCACTAATTTAAGAAAATAACATGAATGAATGCATTTTTAATAATATCAAGCGTCTGCTAAGTAACTGTGTGTTTTACCTCGAAAAAAGTGACAACATTCAAGTCGGGTTTAAGCGCACCATATTCATCATTAAAATACAGATTTTCATCCGAATTATATTACATTTTGCATCATCTAAGCCTAATGTTTATAGAATGCTGTCACTAATTTAAGAAAATAACATGAATGAATGCATTTTTAATAATATCAAGCGTCTGCTAAGTAACTGTGTGTTTTACCTCGAAAAAAGTGACAACATTCAAGTCGGGTTTAAGCGCACCATATTCATCATTAAAATACAGATTTTCATCCGAATTATATTACATTTTGCATCATCTAAGCCTAATGTTTATAGAATGCTGTCACTAATTTAAGAAAATAACATGAATGAATGCATTTTTAATAATATCAAGCGTCTGCTAAGTAACTGTGTGTTTTACCTCGAAAAAAGTCACAACATTCAAGTCGGGTTTAAGCGCACCATATTCATCATTAAAATACAGATTTTCATCCGAATTATATTACATTTTGCATCATCTAAGCCTAATGTTTATAGAATGCTGTCACTAATTTAAGAAAATAACATGAATGAATGCATTTTTAATAATATCAAGCGTCTGCTAAGTAACTGTGTGTTTTACTGCGAAAAAAGTCACAACATTCAAGTCGGGTTTAAGCGCACCATATTCATCATTAAAATACAGATTTTCATCCGCATTATATTACATTTTGCATCATCTAAACCTAATGTTTATAGAATGCTGACATTAATTTAAGAAAATAACATGAATGAATGCATTTTTAATAATATCAAGCGTCTGCTAAGTAACTGTGTGTTTTACCTCGAAAAAAGTCACAACATTCAAGTCGGGTTTAAGCGCACCATATTCATCATTAAAATACAGATTTTCATCCGAATTATATTACATTTTGCATCATCTAAGCCTAATGTTTATAGAATGCTGTCACTAATTTAAGAAAATAACATGAATGAATGCATTTTTAATAATATCAAGCGTCTGCTAAGTAACTGTGTGTTTTACGGCGAAAAAAGTCACAACATTCAAGTCGGGTTTAAGCGCACCATATTCATCATTAAAATACAGATTTTCATCCGCATTATATTACATTTTGCATCATCTAAACCTAATGTTTATAGAATGCTGACATTAATTTAAGAAAATAACATGAATGAATGCATTTTTAATAATATCAAGCGTCTGCTAAGTAACTGTGTGTTTTACGGCGAAAAAAGTCACAACATTCAAGTCGGGTTTAAGCGCACCATATTCATCATTAAAATACAAATTTTCATCCGAATTATATTACATTTTGCATCATCTAAGCCTAATGTTTATAGAATGCTGTCACTAATTTAAGAAAATAACATGAATGAATGCATTTTTAATAATATCAAGCGTCTGCTAAGTAACTGTGTGTTTTACCTCGAAAAAAGTCACAACATTCAAGTCGGGTTTAAGCGCACCATATTCATCATTAAAATACAGATTTTCATCCGCATTATATTACATTTTGCATCATCTAAGCCTAATGTTTATAGAATGCTGTCACTAATTTAAGAAAATAACATGAATGAATGCATTTTTAATAATATCAAGCGTCTGCTAAGTAACTGTGTGTTTTACCTCGAAAAAAGTCACAACATTCAAGTCGGGTTTAAGCGCACCATATTCATCATTAAAATACAGATTTTCTTCCGAATTATATTACATTTTGCATCATCTAAGCCTAATGTTTATAGAATGCTGTCACTAATTTAAGAAAATAACATGAATGAATGCATTTTTAATAATATCAAGCGTCTGCTAAGTAACTGTGTGTTTTACTGCGAAAAAAGTCACAACATTCAAGTCGGGTTTAAGCGCACCATATTCATCATTAAAATACAGATTTTCATCCGCATTATATTACATTTTGCATCATCTAAACCTAATGTTTATAGAATGCTGACATTAATTTAAGAAAATAACATGAATGAATGCATTTTTAATAATATCAAGCGTCTGCTAAGTAACTGTGTGTTTTACGGCGAAAAAAGTCACAACATTCAAGTCGGGTTTAAGCGCACCATATTCATCATTAAAATACAAATTTTCATCCGAATTATATTACATTTTGCATCATCTAAGCCTAATGTTTATAGGATGCTGTCACTAATTTAAGAAAATAACATGAATGAATGCATTTTTAATAATATCAAGCGTCTGCTAAGTAACTGTGTGTTTTACGGCGAAAAAAGTCACAACATTCAAGTCGGGTTTAAGCGCACCATATTCATCATTAAAATACAGATTTTCATCCGAATTATATTACATTTTGCATCATCTAAGCCTAATGTTTATAGAATGCTGTCACTAATTTAAGAAAATAACATGAATGAATGCATTTTTAATAATATCAAGCGTCTGCTAAGTAACTGTGTGTTTTACCTCGGAAAAAGTCACAACATTCAAGTCGGGTTTAAGCGCACCATATTCATCATTAAAATACAGATTTTCATCCGCATTATATTACATTTTGCATCATCTAAGCCTAATGTTTATAGAATGCTGTCACTAATTTAAGAAAATAACATGAATGAATGCATTTTTAATAATATCAAGCGTCTGCTAAGTAACTGTGTGTTTTACCTCGAAAAAAGTCACAACATTCAAGTCGGGTTTAAGCGCACCATATTCATCATTAAAATACAGATTTTCATCCGAATTATATTACATTTTGCATCATCTAAGCCTAATGTTTATAGAATGCTGTCACTAATTTAAGAAAATAACATGAATGAATGCATTTTTAATAATATCAAGCGTCTGCTAAGTAACTGTGTGTTTTACCTCGAAAAAAGTCACAACATTCAAGTCGGGTTTAAGCGCACCATATTCATCATTAAAATACAGATTTTCATCCGAATTATATTACATTTTGCATCATCTAAGCCTAATGTTTATAGAATGCTGTCACTAATTTAAGAAAATAACATGAATGAATGCATTTTTAATAATATCAAGCGTCTGCTAAGTAACTGTGTGTTTTACCTCGAAAAAAGTCACAACATTCAAGTCGGGTTTAATCGCATCATATTCATCA
The DNA here is from genome assembly GCA_964036315.1 of Acanthosepion esculentum. Classification (NCBI taxonomy): domain Eukaryota; kingdom Metazoa; phylum Mollusca; class Cephalopoda; order Sepiida; family Sepiidae; genus Acanthosepion; species Acanthosepion esculentum. Next base: position 85,708,171 of record OZ038505.1, on the reverse strand, counting down.
TTAAAATACAGATTTGCATCCGAATTATATTACATTTTGCATCATCTAAGCCTAATGTTTATAGAATGCTGTCACTAATTTAAGAAAATATCATGAATGAATGCATTTTTAATAATATCAAGCGTCTGCTAAGTAACTGTGTGTTTTACCTCGAAAAAAGTCACAACATTCAAGTCGGGTTTAAGCGCACCATATTCATCATTAAAATACAGATTTTCATCCGAATTATATTACATTTTGCCTCATCTAAGCCTAATGTTTATAGAATGCTGTCACTAATTTAAGAAAATAACATGAATGAATGCATTTTTAATAATATCAAGCGTCTGCTAAGTAACTGTGTGTTTTACCTCGAAAAAAGTCACAACATTCAAGTCGGGTTTAATCACATCATATTCATCATTAAAATACAGATTTTCATCCGAATTATATTACATTTTGCATCATCTAAGCCTAATGTTTATAGAATGCTGTCACTAATTTAAGAAAATAACATGAATGAATGCATTTTTAATAATATCAAGCGTCTGCTAAGTAACTGTGTGTTTTACCTCGAAAAAAGTCACAACATTCAAGTCGGGTTTAAGCGCATCATATTCATCATTAAAATACAGATTTTCATCCGAATTATATTACATTTTGCATCATCTAAGCCTAATGTTTATAGAATGCTGTCACTAATTTAAGAAAATAACATGAATGAATGCATTTTTAATAATATCAAGCGTCTGCTAAGTAACTGTGTGTTTTACCTCGAAAAAAGTCACAACATTCAAGTCGGGTTTAAGCGCACCATATTCATCATTAAAATACAGATTTTCATCCGAATTATATTACATTTTGCATCATCTAAGCCTAATGTTTATAGAATGCTGTCACTAATTTAAGAAAATAACATGAATGAATGCATTTTTAATAATATCAAGCGTCTGCTAAGTAACTGTGTGTTTTAGCTCGAAAAAAGTCACAACATTCAAGTCGGGTTTAAGCGCACCATATTCATCATTAAAATACAGATTTTCATCCGAATTATATTACATTTTGCATCATCTAAGCCTAATGTTTATAGAATGCTGTCACTAATTTAAGAAAATAACATGAATGAATGCATTTTTAATAATATCAAAAGTCTGCTAAGTAACTGTGTGTTTTACCTCGAAAAAAGTCACAACATTCAAGTCGGGTTTAAGCGCACCATATTCATCATTAAAATACAGATTTTCATCCGAATTATATTACATTTTGCATCATCTAAACCTAATGTTTATAGAATGCTGTCACTAATTTAAGAAAATAACATGAATGAATGCATTTTTAATAATATCAAGCGTCTGCTAAGTAACTGTGTGTTTTACCTCGAAAAAAGTCACAAAATTCAAGTCGGGTTTAAGCGCACCATATTCATCATTAAAATACAGATTTTCATCCGAATTATATTACATTTTGCATCATCTAAGCCTAATGTTTATAGAATGCTGTCACTAATTTAAGAAAATAACATGAATGAATGCATTTTTAATAATATCAAGCGTCTGCTAAGTAACTGTGTGTTTTACCTCGAAAAAAGTCACAACATTCAAGTCGGGTTTAAGCGCACCATATTCATCATTAAAATACAGATTTTCATCCGAATTATATTACATTTTGCATCATCTAAGCCTAATGTTTATAGAATGCTGTCACTAATTTAAGAAAATAACATGAATGAATGCATTTTTAATAATATCAAGCGTCTGCTAAGTAACTGTGTGTTTTACCTCGAAAAAGTCACAACATTCAAGTCGGGTTTAATCGCATCATATTCATCATTAAAATACAGATTTGCATCCTAATTATATTACATTTTGCATCATCTAAGCCTAATGTTTATAGAATGCTGTCACTAATTTAAGAAAATAACATGAATGAATGCATTTTTAATAATATCAAGCGTCTGCTAAGTAACTGTGTGTTTTACCTCGAAAAAAGTCACAACATTCAAGTCGGGTTTAAGCGCACCATATTCATCATTAAAATACAGATTTTCATCCGAATTATATTACATTTTGCATCATCTAAGCCTAATGTTTATAGAATGCTGTCACTAATTTAAGAAAATAACATGAATGAATGCATTTTTAATAATATCAAGCGTCTGCTAAGTAACTGTGTGTTTTACCTCGAAAAAAGTCACAACATTCAAGTCGGGTTTAAGCGCACCATATTCATCATTAAAATACAGATTTTCATCCGCATTATATTACATTTTGCATCATCTAAGCCTAATGTTTATAGAATGCTGTCACTAATTTAAGAAAATAACATGAATGAATGCATTTTTAATAATATCAAGCGTCTGCTAAGTAACTGTGTGTTTTACCTCGAAAAAAGTCACAACATTCAAGTCGGGTTTAAGCGCACCATATTCATCATTAAAATACAGATTTTCATCCAAATTATATTACATTTTGCATCATCTAAGCCTAATGTTTATAGAATGCTGTCACTAATTTAAGAAAATAACATGAATGAATGCATTTTTAATAATATCAAGCGTCTGCTAAGTAACTGTGTGTTTTACCTCGAAAAAAGTCACAACATTCAAGTCGGGTTTAAGCGCACCATATTCATCATTAAAATACAGATTTTCATCCGAATTATATTACATTTTGCATCATCTAAGCCTAATGTTTATAGAATGCTGTCACTAATTTAAGAAAATAACATGAATGAATGCATTTTTAATAATATCAAGCGTCTGCTAAGTAACTGTGTGTTTTACGGCGAAAAAAGTCACAACATTCAAGTCGGGTTTAAGCGCACCATATTCATCATTAAAATACAGATTTTCATCCGCATTATATTACATTTTGCATCATCTAAACCTAATGTTTATAGAATGCTGACATTAATTTAAGAAAATAACATGAATGAATGCATTTTTAATAATATCAAGCGTCTGCTAAGTAACTGTGTGTTTTACGGCGAAAAAAGTCACAACATTCAAGTCGGGTTTAAGCGCACCATATTCATCATTAAAATACAAATTTTCATCCGAATTATATTACATTTTGCATCATCTAAGCCTAATGTTTATAGAATGCTGTCACTAATTTAAGAAAATAACATGAATGAATGCATTTTTAATAATATCAAGCGTCTGCTAAGTAACTGTGTGTTTTACCTCGAAAAAAGTCACAACATTCAAGTCGGGTTTAAGCGCACCATATTCATCATTAAAATACAGATTTTCATCCGCATTATATTACATTTTGCATCATCTAAGCCTAATGTTTATAGAATGCTGTCACTAATTTAAGAAAATAACATGAATGAATGCATTTTTAATAATATCAAGCGTCTGCTAAGTAACTGTGTGTTTTACCTCGAAAAAAGTCACAACATTCAAGTCGGGTTTAAGCGCACCATATTCATCATTAAAATACAGATTTTCTTCCGAATTATATTACATTTTGCATCATCTAAGCCTAATGTTTATAGAATGCTGTCACTAATTTAAGAAAATAACATGAATGAATGCATTTTTAATAATATCAAGCGTCTGCTAAGTAACTGTGTGTTTTACTGCGAAAAAAGTCACAACATTCAAGTCGGGTTTAAGCGCACCATATTCATCATTAAAATACAGATTTTCATCCGCATTATATTACATTTTGCATCATCTAAACCTAATGTTTATAGAATGCTGACATTAATTTAAGAAAATAACATGAATGAATGCATTTTTAATAATATCAAGCGTCTGCTAAGTAACTGTGTGTTTTACGGCGAAAAAAGTCACAACATTCAAGTCGGGTTTAAGCGCACCATATTCATCATTAAAATACAAATTTTCATCCGAATTATATTACATTTTGCATCATCTAAGCCTAATGTTTATAGGATGCTGTCACTAATTTAAGAAAATAACATGAATGAATGCATTTTTAATAATATCAAGCGTCTGCTAAGTAACTGTGTGTTTTACGGCGAAAAAAGTCACAACATTCAAGTCGGGTTTAAGCGCACCATATTCATCATTAAAATACAGATTTTCATCCGAATTATATTACATTTTGCATCATCTAAGCCTAATGTTTATAGAATGCTGTCACTAATTTAAGAAAATAACATGAATGAATGCATTTTTAATAATATCAAGCGTCTGCTAAGTAACTGTGTGTTTTACCTCGGAAAAAGTCACAACATTCAAGTCGGGTTTAAGCGCACCATATTCATCATTAAAATACAGATTTTCATCCGCATTATATTACATTTTGCATCATCTAAGCCTAATGTTTATAGAATGCTGTCACTAATTTAAGAAAATAACATGAATGAATGCATTTTTAATAATATCAAGCGTCTGCTAAGTAACTGTGTGTTTTACCTCGAAAAAAGTCACAACATTCAAGTCGGGTTTAAGCGCACCATATTCATCATTAAAATACAGATTTTCATCCGAATTATATTACATTTTGCATCATCTAAGCCTAATGTTTATAGAATGCTGTCACTAATTTAAGAAAATAACATGAATGAATGCATTTTTAATAATATCAAGCGTCTGCTAAGTAACTGTGTGTTTTACCTCGAAAAAATCACAACATTCAAGTCGGGTTTAAGCGCACCATATTCATCATTAAAATACAGATTTTCATCCGAATTATATTACATTTTGCATCATCTAAGCCTAATGTTTATAGAATGCTGTCACTAATTTAAGAAAATAACATGAATGAATGCATTTTTAATAATATCAAGCGTCTGCTAAGTAACTGTGTGTTTTACCTCGAAAAAAGTCACAACATTCAAGTCGGGTTTAATCGCATCATATTCATCATTAAAATACAGATTTGCATCCGAATTATATTACATTTTGCATCATCTAAGCCTAATGTTTATAGAATGCTGTCACTAATTTAAGAAAATATCATGAATGAATGCATTTTTAATAATATCAAGCGTCTGCTAAGTAACTGTGTGTTTTACCTCGAAAAAAGTCACAACATTCAAGTCGGGTTTAAGCGCACCATATTCATCATTAAAATACAGATTTTCATCCGAATTATATTACATTTTGCCTCATCTAAGCCTAATGTTTATAGAATGCTGTCACTAATTTAAGAAAATAACATGAATGAATGCATTTTTAATAATATCAAGCGTCTGCTAAGTAACTGTGTGTTTTACCTCGAAAAAAGTCACAACATTCAAGTCGGGTTTAATCACATCATATTCATCATTAAAATACAGATTTTCATCCGAATTATATTACATTTTGCATCATCTAAGCCTAATGTTTATAGAATGCTGTCACTAATTTAAGAAAATAACATGAATGAATGCATTTTTAATAATATCAAGCGTCTGCTAAGTAACTGTGTGTTTTACCTCGAAAAAAGTCACAACATTCAAGTCGGGTTTAAGCGCATCATATTCATCATTAAAATACAGATTTTCATCCGAATTATATTACATTTTGCATCATCTAAGCCTAATGTTTATAGAATGCTGTCACTAATTTAAGAAAATAACATGAATGAATGCATTTTTAATAATATCAAGCGTCTGCTAAGTAACTGTGTGTTTTACCTCGAAAAAAGTCACAACATTCAAGTCGGGTTTAAGCGCACCATATTCATCATTAAAATACAGATTTTCATCCGAATTATATTACATTTTGCATCATCTAAGCCTAATGTTTATAGAATGCTGTCACTAATTTAAGAAAATAACATGAATGAATGCATTTTTAATAATATCAAGCGTCTGCTAAGTAACTGTGTGTTTTAGCTCGAAAAAAGTCACAACATTCAAGTCGGGTTTAAGCGCACCATATTCATCATTAAAATACAGATTTTCATCCGAATTATATTACATTTTGCATCATCTAAGCCTAATGTTTATAGAATGCTGTCACTAATTTAAGAAAATAACATGAATGAATGCATTTTTAATAATATCAAGCGTCTGCTAAGTAACTGTGTGTTTTACCTCGAAAAAAGTCACAACATTCAAGTCGGGTTTAAGCGCACCATATTCATCATTAAAATACAGATTTTCATCCGAATTATATTACATTTTGCATCATCTAAACCTAATGTTTATAGAATGCTGTCACTAATTTAAGAAAATAACATGAATGAATGCATTTTTAATAATATCAAGCGTCTGCTAAGTAACTGTGTGTTTTACCTCGAAAAAAGTCACAAAATTCAAGTCGGGTTTAAGCGCACCATATTCATCATTAAAATACAGATTTTCATCCGAATTATATTACATTTTGCATCATCTAAGCCTAATGTTTATAGAATGCTGTCACTAATTTAAGAAAATAACATGAATGAATGCATTTTTAATAATATCAAGCGTCTGCTAAGTAACTGTGTGTTTTACCTCGAAAAAAGTCACAACATTCAAGTCGGGTTTAAGCGCACCATATTCATCATTAAAATACAGATTTTCATCCGAATTATATTACATTTTGCATCATCTAAGCCTAATGTTTATAGAATGCTGTCACTAATTTAAGAAAATAACATGAATGAATGCATTTTTAATAATATCAAGCGTCTGCTAAGTAACTGTGTGTTTTACCTCGAAAAAGTCACAACATTCAAGTCGGGTTTAATCGCATCATATTCATCATTAAAATACAGATTTGCATCCTAATTATATTACATTTTGCATCATCTAAGCCTAATGTTTATAGAATGCTGTCACTAATTTAAGAAAATAACATGAATGAATGCATTTTTAATAATATCAAGCGTCTGCTAAGTAACTGTGTGTTTTACCTCGAAAAAAGTCACAACATTCAAGTCGGGTTTAAGCGCACCATATTCATCATTAAAATACAGATTTTCATCCGAATTATATTACATTTTGCATCATCTAAGCCTAATGTTTATAGAATGCTGTCACTAATTTAAGAAAATAACATGAATGAATGCATTTTTAATAATATCAAGCGTCTGCTAAGTAACTGTGTGTTTTACCTCGAAAAAAGTCACAACATTCAAGTCGGGTTTAAGCGCACCATATTCATCATTAAAATACAGATTTTCATCCGCATTATATTACATTTTGCATCATCTAAGCCTAATGTTTATAGAATGCTGTCACTAATTTAAGAAAATAACATGAATGAATGCATTTTTAATAATATCAAGCGTCTGCTAAGTAACTGTGTGTTTTACCTCGAAAAAAGTCACAACATTCAAGTCGGGTTTAAGCGCACCATATTCATCATTAAAATACAGATTTTCATCCAAATTATATTACATTTTGCATCATCTAAGCCTAATGTTTATAGAATGCTGTCACTAATTTAAGAAAATAACATGAATGAATGCATTTTTAATAATATCAAGCGTCTGCTAAGTAACTGTGTGTTTTACCTCGAAAAAAGTCACAACATTCAAGTCGGGTTTAAGCGCACCATATTCATCATTAAAATACAGATTTTCATCCGAATTATATTACATTTTGCATCATCTAAGCCTAATGTTTATAGAATGCTGTCACTAATTTAAGAAAATAACATGAATGAATGCATTTTTAATAATATCAAGCGTCTGCTAAGTAACTGTGTGTTTTACCTCGAAAAAGTCACAACATTCAAGTCGGGTTTAATCGCATCATATTCATCATTAAAATACAGATTTGCATCCTAATTATATTACATTTTGCATCATCTAAGCCTAATGTTTATAGAATGCTGTCACTAATTTAAGAAAATAACATGAATGAATGCATTTTTAATAATATCAAGCGTCTGCTAAGTAACTGTGTGTTTTACCTCGAAAAAAGTCACAACATTCAAGTCGGGTTTAAGCGCACCATATTCATCATTAAAATACAGATTTTCATCCGAATTATATTACATTTTGCATCATCTAAGCCTAATGTTTATAGAATGCTGTCACTAATTTAAGAAAATAACATGAATGAATGCATTTTTAATAATATCAAGCGTCTGCTAAGTAACTGTGTGTTTTACCTCGAAAAAAGTCACAACATTCAAGTCGGGTTTAAGCGCACCATATTCATCATTAAAATACAGATTTTCATCCGAATTATATTACATTTTGCCTCATCTAAGCCTAATGTTTATAGAATGCTGTCACTAATTTAAGAAAATAACATGAATGAATGCATTTTTAATAATATCAAGCGTCTGCTAAGTAACTGTGTGTTTTACCTCGAAAAAAGTCACAACATTCAAGTCGGGTTTAATCACATCATATTCATCATTAAAATACAGATTTTCATCCGAATTATATTACATTTTGCATCATCTAAGCCTAATGTTTATAGAATGCTGTCACTAATTTAAGAAAATAACATGAATGAATGCATTTTTAATAATATCAAGCGTCTGCTAAGTAACTGTGTGTTTTACCTCGAAAAAAGTCACAACATTCAAGTCGGGTTTAAGCGCATCATATTCATCATTAAAATACAGATTTTCATCCGAATTATATTACATTTTGCATCATCTAAGCCTAATGTTTATAGAATGCTGTCACTAATTTAAGAAAATAACATGAATGAATGCATTTTTAATAATATCAAGCGTCTGCTAAGTAACTGTGTGTTTTACCTCGAAAAAAGTCACAACATTCAAGTCGGGTTTAAGCGCACCATATTCATCATTAAAATACAGATTTTCATCCGAATTATATTACATTTTGCATCATCTAAGCCTAATGTTTATAGAATGCTGTCACTAATTTAAGAAAATAACATGAATGAATGCATTTTTAATAATATCAAGCGTCTGCTAAGTAACTGTGTGTTTTACCTCGAAAAAAGTCACAACATTCAAGTCGGGTTTAAGCGCACCATATTCATCATTAAAATACAGATTTTCATCCGAATTATATTACATTTTGCATCATCTAAGCCTAATGTTTATAGAATGCTGTCACTAATTTAAGAAAATAACATGAATGAATGCATTTTTAATAATATCAAGCGTCTGCTAAGTAACTGTGTGTTTTACCTCGAAAAAAGTCACAACATTCAAGTCGGGTTTAAGCGCACCATATTCATCATTAAAATACAGATTTTCATCCGAATTATATTACATTTTGCATCATCTAAACCTAATGTTTATAGAATGCTGTCACTAATTTAAGAAAATAACATGAATGAATGCATTTTTAATAATATCAAGCGTCTGCTAAGTAACTGTGTGTTTTACCTCGAAAAAAGTCACAAAATTCAAGTCGGGTTTAAGCGCACCATATTCATCATTAAAATACAGATTTTCATCCGAATTATATTACATTTTGCATCATCTAAGCCTAATGTTTATAGAATGCTGTCACTAATTTAAGAAAATAACATGAATGAATGCATTTTTAATAATATCAAGCGTCTGCTAAGTAACTGTGTGTTTTACCTCGAAAAAAGTCACAACATTCAAGTCGGGTTTAAGCGCACCATATTCATCATTAAAATACAGATTTTCATCCGAATTATATTACATTTTGCATCATCTAAGCCTAATGTTTATAGAATGCTGTCACTAATTTAAGAAAATAACATGAATGAATGCATTTTTAATAATATCAAGCGTCTGCTAAGTAACTGTGTGTTTTACCTCGAAAAAGTCACAACATTCAAGTCGGGTTTAATCGCATCATATTCATCATTAAAATACAGATTTGCATCCTAATTATATTACATTTTGCATCATCTAAGCCTAATGTTTATAGAATGCTGTCACTAATTTAAGAAAATAACATGAATGAATGCATTTTTAATAATATCAAGCGTCTGCTAAGTAACTGTGTGTTTTACCTCGAAAAAAGTCACAACATTCAAGTCGGGTTTAAGCGCACCATATTCATCATTAAAATACAGATTTTCATCCGCATTATATTACATTTTGCATCATCTAAGCCTAATGTTTATAGAATGCTGTCACTAATTTAAGAAAATAACATGAATGAATGCATTTTTAATAATATCAAGCGTCTGCTAAGTAACTGTGTGTTTTACCTCGAAAAAAGTCACAACATTCAAGTCGGGTTTAAGCGCACCATATTCATCATTAAAATACAGATTTTCATCCAAATTATATTACATTTTGCATCATCTAAGCCTAATGTTTATAGAATGCTGTCACTAATTTAAGAAAATAACATGAATGAATGCATTTTTAATAATATCAAGCGTCTGCTAAGTAACTGTGTGTTTTACCTCGAAAAAAGTCACAACATTCAAGTCGGGTTTAAGCGCACCATATTCATCATTAAAATACAGATTTTCATCCGAATTATATTACATTTTGCATCATCTAAGCCTAATGTTTATAGAATGCTGTCACTAATTTAAGAAAATAACATGAATGAATGCATTTTTAATAATATCAAGCGTCTGCTAAGTAACTGTGTGTTTTACCTCGAAAAAGTCACAACATTCAAGTCGGGTTTAATCGCATCATATTCATCATTAAAATACAGATTTGCATCCTAATTATATTACATTTTGCATCATCTAAGCCTAATGTTTATAGAATGCTGTCACTAATTTAAGAAAATAACATGAATGAATGCATTTTTAATAATATCAAGCGTCTGCTAAGTAACTGTGTGTTTTACCTCGAAAAAAGTCACAACATTCAAGTCGGGTTTAAGCGCACCATATTCATCATTAAAATACAGATTTTCATCCGAATTATATTACATTTTGCATCATCTAAGCCTAATGTTTATAGAATGCTGTCACTAATTTAAGAAAATAACATGAATGAATGCATTTTTAATAATATCAAGCGTCTGCTAAGTAACTGTGTTTTACCTCGAAAAAAGTCACAACATTCAAGTCGGGTTTAAGCGCACCATATTCATCATTAAAATACAGATTTTCATCCGAATTATATTACATTTTGCATCATCTAAGCCTAATGTTTATAGAATGCTGTCACTAATTTAAGAAAATAACATGAATGAATGCATTTTTAATAATATCAAGCGTCTGCTAAGTAACTGTGTGTTTTACCTCGAAAAAAGTCACAACATTCAAGTCGGGTTTAAGCGCACCATATTCATCATTAAAATACAGATTTTCATCCGAATTATATTACATTTTGCATCATCTAAGCCTAATGTTTATAGAATGCTGTCACTAATTTAAGAAAATAACATGAATGAATGCATTTTTAATAATATCAAGCGTCTGCTAAGTAACTGTGTGTTTTACCTCGAAAAAAGTCACAACATTCAAGTCGGGTTTAAGCGCATCATATTCATCATTAAAATACAGATTTTCATCCGAATTATATTACATTTTGCATCATCTAAGCCTAATGTTTATAGAATGCTGTCACTAATTTAAGAAAATAACATGAATGAATGCATTTTTAATAATATCAAGCGTCTGCTAAGTAACTGTGTTTTACCTCGAAAAAAGTCACAACATTCAAGTCGGGTTTAAGCGCACCATATTCATCATTAAAATACAGATTTTCATCCGAATTATATTACATTTTGCATCATCTAAGCCTAATGTTTATAGAATGCTGTCACTAATTTAAGAAAATAACATGAATGAATGCATTTTTAATAATATCAAGCGTCTGCTAAGTAACTGTGTGTTTTACCTCGAAAAAAGTCACAACATTCAAGTCGGGTTTAAGCGCATCATATTCATCATTAAAATACAGATTTTCATCCGAATTATATTACATTTTGCATCATCTAAGCCTAATGTTTATAGAATGCTGTCACTAATTTAAGAAAATAACATGAATGAATGCATTTTTAATAATATCAAGCGTCTGCTAAGTAACTGTGTTTTACCTCGAAAAAAGTCACAACATTCAAGTCGGGTTTAAGCGCACCATATTCATCATTAAAATACAGATTTTCATCCGAATTATATTACATTTTGCATCATCTAAAGCTAATGTTTATAGAATGCTGACACTAATTTAAGAAAATAACATGAATGAATGCATTTTTAATAATATCAAGCGTCTGCTAAGTAACTGTGTGTTTTACCTCGAAAAAAGTCACAACATTCAAGTCGGGTTTAAGCGCACCATATTCATCATTAAAATACAGATTTTCATCCGAATTATATTACATTTTGCATCATCTAAGCCTAATGTTTATAGAATGCTGTCACTAATTTAAGAAAATAACATGAATGAATGCATTTTTAATAATATCAAGCGTCTGCTAAGTAACTGTGTGTTTTACCTCCAAAAAAGTCACAACATTCAAGTCGGGTTTAATCGCACCATATTCATCATTAAAATACAGATTTTCATCCGAATTATATTACATTTTGCATCATCTAAGCCTAATGTTTATAGAATGCTGTCACTAATTTAAGAAAATAACATGAATGAATGCATTTTTAATAATATCAAGCGTCTGCTAAGTAACTGTGTGTTTTACCTCGAAAAAAGTCACAACATTCAAGTCGGGTTTAAGCGCACCATATTCATCATTAAAATACAGATTTTCATCCGAATTATATTACATTTTGCATCATCTAAGCCTAATGTTTATAGAATGCTGTCACTAATTTAAGAAAATAACATGAATGAATGCATTTTTAATAATATCAAGCGTCTGCTAAGTAACTGTGTGTTTTACCTCGAAAAAAGTCACAACATTCAAGTCGGGTTTAAGCGCACCATATTCATCATTATAATACAGATTTTCATCCGAATTATATTACATTTTGCATCATCTAAACCTAATGTTTATAGAATGCTGACACTAATTTAAGAAAATAACATGAATGAATGCATTTTTAATAATATCAAGCGTCTGCTAAGTAACTGTGTGTTTTACCTCGAAAAAAGTCACAACATTCAAGTCGGGTTTAAGCGCACCATATTCATCATTAAAATACAGATTTTCATCCGAATTATATTACATTTTGCATCATCTAAACCTAATGTTTATAGAATGCTGACACTAATTTAAGAAAATAACATGAATGAATGCATTTTTAATAATATCAAGCGTCTGCTAAGTAACTGTGTGTTTTACCTCGAAAAAAGTCACAACATTCAAGTCGGGTTTAAGCGCACCATATTCATCATTAAAATACAGATTTTCATCCGAATTATATTACATTTTGCATCATCTAAGCCTAATGTTTATAGAATGCTGTCACTAATTTAAGAAAATAACATGAATGAATGCATTTTTAATAATATCAAGCGTCTGCTAAGTAACTGTGTGTTTTACCTCGAAAAAAGTCACAACATTCAAGTCGGGTTTAAGCGCACCATATTCATCATTAAAATACAGATTTTCATCCGAATTATATTACATTTTGCATAATCTAAACCCAATGTTTATAGAATGCTGACACTAATTTAAGAAAATAACATGAATGAATGCATTTTTAATAATATCAAGCGTCTGCTAAGTAACTGTGTGTTTTACCTCGAAAAAAGTCACAACATTCAAGTCGGGTTTAAGCGCACCATATTCATCATTAAAATACAGATTTTCATCCGAATTATATTACATTTTGCATCATCTAAGCCTAATGTTTATAGAATGCTGTCACTAATTTAAGAAAATAACATGAATGAATGCATTTTTAATAATATCAAGCGTCTGCTAAGTAACTGTGTGTTTTACGGCGAAAAAAGTCACAACATTCAAGTCGGGTTTAAGCGCACCATATTCCTCATTAAAATACAGATTTTCATCCGCATTATATTAGATTTTGCATCATCTAAGACTAATGTTTATAGAATGCTGTCACTAATTTAAGAAAATAACATGAATGAATGCATTTTTAATAATATCAAGCGTCTGCTAAGTAACTGTGTGTTTTACCTCGAAAAAAGTCACAACATTCAAGTCGGGTTTAAGCGCACCATATTCATCATTATAATACAGATTTTCATCCGAATTATATTACATTTTGCATCATCTAAACCTAATGTTTATAGAATGCTGACACTAATTTAAGAAAATAACATGAATGAATGCATTTTTAATAATATCAAGCGTATGCTAAGTAACTGTGTGTTTTACCTCGAGAAAAGTCACAACATTCAAGTCGGGTTTAAGCGCACCATATTCATCATTAAAATACAGATTTTCATCCGAATTATATTACATTTTGCATCATCTAAGCCTAATGTTTATAGAATGCTGTCACAAATTTAAGAAAATAACATGAATGAATGCATTTTTAATAATATCAAGCGTCTGCTAAGTAACTGTGTGTTTTACCTCGAAAAAAGTCACAACATTCAAGTCGGGTTTAAGCGCACCATATTCATCATTAAAATACAGATTTTCATCCGAATTATATTACATTTTGCCTCATCTAAGCCTAATGTTTATAGAATGCTGTCACTAATTTAAGAAAATAACATGAATGAATGCATTTTTAATAATATCAAGCGTCTGCTAAGTAACTGTGTGTTTTACCTCGAAAAAAGTCACAACATTCAAGTCGGGTTTAAGCGCACCATATTCATCATTAAAATACAGATTTACATCCGAATTATATTACATTTTGCATCATCTAAGCCTAATGTTTATAGAATGCTGTCACTAATTTAAGAAAATAACATGAATGAATGCATTTTTAATAATATCAAGCGTCTGCTAAGTAACTGTGTGTTTTACCTCGATAAAAGTCACAACATTCAAGTCGGGTTTAAGCGCACCATATTCATCATTAAAATACAGATTTTCATCCGAATTATATTACATTTTGCATCATCTAAGCCTAATGTTTATAGAATGCTGTCACTAATTTAAGAAAATAACATGAATGAATGCATTTTTAATAATATCAAGCGTCTGCTAAGTAACTGTGTGTTTTACCTCGAAAAAAGTCACAACATTCAAGTCGGGTTTAAGCGCACAATATTCATCATTAAAATACAGATTTTCATCCGAATTATATTACATTTTGCATCATCTAAGCCTAATGTTTATAGAATGCTGTCACTAATTTAAGAAAATAACATGAATGAATGCATTTTTAATAATATCAAGCGTCTGCTAAGTAACTGTGTGTTTTACCTCGAAAAAAGTCACAACATTCAAGTCGGGTTTAAGCGCACCATATTCATCATTAAAATACAGATTTTCATCCGCATTATATTAGATTTTGCATCATCTAAGACTAATGTTTATAGAATGCTGTCACTAATTTAAGAAAATAACATGAATGAATGCATTTTTAATAATATCAAGCGTCTGCTAAGTAACTGTGTGTTTTACCTCGAAAAAAGTCACAACATTCAAGTCGGGTTTAAGCGCACCATATTCATCATTAAAATACAGATTTTCATCCGAATTATATTACATTTTGCATCATCTAAGCCTAATGTTTATAGAATGCTGTCACTAATTTAAGAAAATAACATGAATGAATGCATTTTTAATAATATCAAGCGTCTGCTAAGTAACTGTGTGTTTTACCTCGAAAAAAGTCACAACATTCAAGTCGGGTTTAAGCGCACCATATTCATCATTATAATACAGATTTTCATCCGAATTATATTACATTTTGCATCATCTAAACCTAATGTTTATAGAATGCTGACACTAATTTAAGAAAATAACATGAATGAATGCATTTTTAATAATATCAAGCGTCTGCTAAGTAACTGTGTGTTTTACCTCGAGAAAAGTCACAACATTCAAGTCGGGTTTAAGCGCACCATATTCATCATTAAAATACAGATTTTCATCCGAATTATATTACATTTTGCATCATCTAAGCCTAATGTTTATAGAATGCTGTCACTAATTTAAGAAAATAACATGAATGAATGCATTTTTAATAATATCAAGCGTCTGCTAAGTAACTGTGTGTTTTACCTCGAAAAAAGTCACAACATTCAAGTCGGGTTTAAGCGCACCATATTCATCATTAAAATACAGATTTTCATCCGAATTATATTACATTTTGCATCATCTAAGCCTAATGTTTATAGAATGCTGTCACTAATTTAAGAAAATAACATGAATGAATGCATTTTTAATAATATCAAGCGTCTGCTAAGTAACTGTGTGTTTTACCTCGAAAAAAGTCACAACATTCAAGTCGGGTTTAAGCGCACCATATTCATCATTAAAATACAGATTTTCATCCGAATTATATTACATTTTGCATCATCTAAGCCTAATGTTTATAGAATGCTGTCACTAATTTAAGAAAATAACATGAATGAATGCATTTTTAATAATATCAAGCGTCTGCTAAGTAACTGTGTGTTTTACCTCGAAAAAAGTCACAACATTCAAGTCGGGTTTAAGCGCACCATATTCATCATTAAAATACAGATTTTCATCCGAATTATATTACATTTTGCATCATCTAAGCCTAATGTTTATAGAATGCTGTCACTAATTTAAGAAAATAACATGAATGAATGCATTTTTAATAATATCAAGCGTCTGCTAAGTAACTGTGTGTTTTACCTCGAAAAAAGTCACAACATTCAAGTCGGGTTTAAGCGCACCATATTCATCATTAAAATACAGATTTTCATCCGAATTATATTACATTTTGCATCATCTAAGCCTAATGTTTATAGAATGCTGTCACTAATTTAAGAAAATAACATGAATGAATGCATTTTTAATAATATCAAGCGTCTGCTAAGTAACTGTGTGTTTTACCTCGAAAAAAGTCACAACATTCAAGTCGGGTTTAAGCGCACCATATTCATCATTAAAATACAGATTTTCATCCGAATTATATTACATTTTGCATCATCTAAGCCTAATGTTTATAGAATGCTGTCACTAATTTAAGAAAATAACATGAATGAATGCATTTTTAATAATATCAAGCGTCTGCTAAGTAACTGTGTGTTTTACCTCGAAAAAAGTCACAACATTCAAGTCGGGTTTAAGCGCACCATATTCATCATTAAAATACAGATTTTCATCCGAATTATATTACATTTTGCATCATCTAAGCCTAATGTTTATAGAATGCTGTCACTAATTTAAGAAAATAACATGAATGAATGCATTTTTAATAATATCAAGCGTCTGCTAAGTAACTGTGTGTTTTACCTCGAAAAAAGTCACAACATTCAAGTCGGGTTTAAGCGCACCATATTCATCATTAAAATACAGATTTTCATCCGAATTATATTACATTTTGCATCATCTAAGCCTAATGTTTATAGAATGCTGTCACTAATTTAAGAAAATAACATGAATGAATGCATTTTTAATAATATCAAGCGTCTGCTAAGTAACTGTGTGTTTTACCTCGAAAAAAGTCACAACATTCAAGTCGGGTTTAAGCGCACCATATTCATCATTAAAATACAGATTTTCATCCGAATTATATTACATTTTGCATCATCTAAGCCTAATGTTTATAGAATGCTGTCACTAATTTAAGAAAATAACATGAATGAATGCATTTTTAATAATATCAAGCGTCTGCTAAGTAACTGTGTGTTTTACCTCGAAAAAAGTCACAACATTCAAGTCGGGTTTAAGCGCACCATATTCATCATTAAAATACAGATTTTCATCCGAATTATATTACATTTTGCATCATCTAAGCCTAATGTTTATAGAATGCTGTCACTAATTTAAGAAAATAACATGAATGAATGCATTTTTAATAATATCAAGCGTCTGCTAAGTAACTGTGTGTTTTACCTCGATATAGAGTCACAACATTCAAGTCGGGTTTAAGCGCACCATATTCATCATTAAAATACAGATTTTCATCCGAATTATATTTTTTGCATCTAAAGATGAATGCATTTTTAATAATATCAAGCGTCTGCTAAGTAACTGTGTGTTTTACCTCGCATTTTTAATAATATCAAGCGTCTGCTAAGTAACTGTGTGTTTGACCTCGAAAAAAGTCGCAACATTCAAGTCGGGTTTAAGCGCACCATATTCATCATTAATATACAGATTTTCATCCGAATTATATTACATTTTGCATCATCTAAGCCTAATGTTTATAGAATGCTGTCACTAATTTAAGAAAATAACATGAATGAATGCATTTTTAATAATATCAAGCGTCGAGCTAAGTAACTGTGTGTTTGACCTCGAAAAAAGTCGCAACATTCAAGTCGGGTTTAAGCGCACCATATTCATCATTAAAATACAGATTTTCATCCGAATTATATTACATTTTGCATCATCTAAGCCTAATGTTTATAGAATGCTGTCACTAATTTAAGAAAATAACATGAATGAATGCATTTTTAATAATATCAAGCGTCTGCTAAGTAACTGTGTGTTTGACCTCGAAAAAAGTCGCAACATTCAAGTCGGGTTTAAGCGCACCATATTCATCATTAAAATACAGATTTTCATCCGAATTATATTACATTTTGCATCATCTAAGCCTAATGTTTATAGAATGCTGTCACTAATTTAAGAAAATAACATGAATGAATGCATTTTTAATAATATCAAGCGTCTGCTAAGTAACTGTGTGTTTTACATCGAAAAAAGTCACAACATTCAAGCCGGGTTTAAGCGCACCATATTCATCATTAAAATTCAGATTTTCATCCGCATTATATTACATTTTGCATCATCTAAGCCTAATGTTTATAGAATGCTGTCACTAATTTAAGAAAATAACATGAATGAATGCATTTTTAATAATATCAAGCGTCTGCTAAGTAACTGTGTGTTTTACCTCGAAAAAAGTCGCAACATTCAAGTCGGGTTTAAGCGCACCATATTCATCATTAAAATACAGATTTTCATCCGAATTATATTACATTTTGCATCATCTAAGCCTAATGTTTATAGAATGCTGTCACTAATTTAAGAAAATAACATGAATGAATGCATTTTTAATAATATCAAGCGTCTGCTAAGTAATTATGTGTTTTACCTCGAAAAAAGTCGCAACATTCAAGTCGGGTTTAAGCGCACCATATTCATCATTAAAATACAGATTTTCATCCGAATTATATTACATTTTGCATCATCTAAGCCTAATGTTTATAGAATGCTGTCACTAATTTAAGAAAATAACATGAATGAATGCATTTTTAATAATATCAAGCGTCTGCTAAGTAATTATGTGTTTTACCTCGAAAAAAGTCGCAACATTCAAGTCGGGTTTAAGCGCACCATATTCATCATTAAAATACAGATTTTCATCCGAATTATATTACATTTTGCATCATCTAAGCCTAATGTTTATAGAATGCTGTCACTAATTTAAGAAAATAACATGAATGAATGCATTTTTAATAATATCAAGCGTCTGCTAAGTAACTGTGTGTTTGACCTCGAAAAAAGTCGCAACATTCAAGTCGGGTTTAAGCGCACCATATTCATCATTAATATACAGATTTTCATCCGAATTATATTACATTTTGCATCATCTAAGCCTAATGTTTATAGAATGCTGTCACTAATTTAAGAAAATAACATGAATGAATGCATTTTTAATAATATCAAGCGTCGAGCTAAGTAACTGTGTGTTTGACCTCGAAAAAAGTCGCAACATTCAAGTCGGGTTTAAGCGCACCATATTCATCATTAAAATACAGATTTTCATCCGAATTATATTACATTTTGCATCATCTAAGCCTAATGTTTATAGAATGCTGTCACTAATTTAAGAAAATAACATGAATGAATGCATTTTTAATAATATCAAGCGTCTGCTAAGTAACTGTGTGTTTTACCTCGAAAAAAGTCACAACATTCAAGCCGGGTTTAAGCGCACCATATTCATCATTAAAATACAGATTTTCATCCGAATTATATTACATTTTGCATCATCTAAGCCTAATGTTTATAGAATGCTGTCACTAATTTAAGAAAATAACATGAATGAATGCATTTTTAATAATATCAAGCGTCTGCTAAGTAACTGTGTGTTTTACCTCGAAAAAAGTCACAACATTCAAGTCGGGTTTAAGCGCACCATATTCATCATTAAAATACAGATTTTCATCCGAATTATATTACATTTTGCATCATCTAAGCCTAATGTTTATAGAATGCTGTCACTAATTTAAGAAAATAACATGAATGAATGCATTTTTAATAATATCAAGCGTCTGCTAAGTAACTGTGTGTTTTACCTCGAAAAAAGTCACAACATTCAAGTCGGGTTTAAGCGCACCATATTCATCATTAAAATACAGATTTTCATCCGCATTATATTAGATTTTGCATCATCTAAGCCTAATGTTTATAGAATGCTGTCACTAATTTAAGAAAATAACATGAATGAATGCATTTTTAATAATATCAAGCGTCTGCTAAGTAACTGTGTGTTTTACCTCGAAAAAAGTCACAACATTCAAGTCGGGTTTAAGCGCACCATATTCATCATTAAAATACAGATTTTCATCCGCATTATATTAGATTTTGCATCATCTAAGCCTAATGTTTATAGAATGCTGTCACTAATTTAAGAAAATAACATGAATGAATGCATTTTTAATAATATCAAGCGTCTGCTAAGTAACTGTGTGTTTTACCTCGAAAAAAGTCACAACATTCAAGTCGGGTTTAAGCGCACCATATTCATCATTAAAATACAGATTTTCATCCGAATTATATTACATTTTGCATCATCTAAGCCTAATGTTTATACAATGCTGCCACTAATTTAAGAAAATAACATGAATGAATGCATTTTTAATAATATCAAGCGTCTGCTAAGTAATTGTGTGTTTTACCTCGAAAAAAGTCACAACATTCAAGTCGGGTTTAAGCGCACCATATTCATCATTAAAATACAGATTTTCATCCGAATTATATTACATTTTGCATCATCTAAGCCTAATGTTTATAGAATGCTGTCACTAATTTACGAAAATAACATGAATGAATGCATTTTTAATAATATCAAGCGTCTGCTAAGTAACTGTGTGTTTTACCTCGAAAAAAGTCACAACATTCAAGTCGGGTTTAAGCGCACCATATTCATCATTAAAATACAGATTTTCATCCGAATTATATTACATTTTGCATCATCTAAGCCTAATGTTTATAGAATGCTGTCACTAATTTAAGAAAATAACATGAATGAATGCATTTTTAATAATATCAAGCGTCTGCTAAGTAACCGTGTGTTTTACCTCGAAAAAAGTCACAACATTCAAGTCGGGTTTAAGCGCACCATATTCATCATTAAAATACAGATTTTCATCCGAATTATATTACATTTTGCATCATCTAAGCCTAATGTTTCTAGAATGCTGTCACTAATTTAAGAAAATAACATGAATGAATGCATTTTTAATAATATCAAGCGTCTGCTAAGTAACTGTGTGTTTTACCTCGAAAAAAGTCACAACATTCAAGTCGGGTTTAAGCGCACCATATTCATCATTAAAATACAGATTTTCATCCGAATTATATTACATTTTGCATCATCTAAGCCTAATGTTTATAGAATGCTGTCACTAATTTAAGAAAATAACATGAATGAATGCATTTTTAATAATATCAAGCGTCTGCTAAGTAACTGTGTGTTTTACCTCGAAAAAAGTCACAACATTCAAGTCGGGTTTAAGCGCACCATATTCATCATTAAAATACAGATTTTCATCCAAATTATATTACATTTTGCATCATCTAAGCATAATGTTTATAGAATGCTGACACTAATTTAAGAAAATAACATGAATGAATGCATTTTTAATAATATCAAGCGTCTGCTAAGTAACTGTGTGTTTTACCTCGAAAAAAGTCACAACATTCAAGTCGGGTTTAAGCGCACCATATTCATCATTAAAATACAGATTTTCATCCGAATTATATTACATTTTCATCATCTAAGCCTAATGTTTATAGAATGCTGTCACTAATTTAAGAAAATAACATGAATGAATGCATTTTTAATAATATCAAGCGTCTGGTAAGTAACTGTGTGTTTTACCTCGAAAAAAGTCACAACATTCCAGTCGGGTTTAAGCGCACCATATTCATCATTAAAATACAGATTTTCATCCGAATTATATTACATTTTGCATCATCTAAGCCTAATGTTTCTAGAATGCTGTCACTAATTTAAGAAAATAACATGAATGAATGCATTTTTAATAATATCAAGCGTCTGCTAAGTAACTGTGTGTTTTACCTCGAAAAAAGTCACAACATTCAAGTCGGGTTTAATCGCATCATATTCATCATTAAAATTCAGATTTTCATCCGCATTATATTACATTTTGCATCATCTAAGCCTAATGTTTGTGGAATGCTGTCACTAATTTAAGAAAATAACATGAATGAATGCATTTTTAATAATATCAAGCGTCTGCTAAGTAACTGTGTGTTTTACCTCGAAAAAAGTCACAACATTCAAGTCGGGTTTAAGCGCACCATATTCATCATTAAAATACAGATTTTCATCCGAATTATATTACATTTTGCATCATCTAAGCCTAATGTTTATAGAATGCTGCCACTAATTTAAGAAAATAACATGAATGAATGCATTTTTAATAATATCAAGCGTCTGCTAAGTAATTGTGTGTTTTACCTCGAAAAAAGTCACAACATTCAAGTCGGGTTTAAGCGCACCATATTCATCATTAAAATACAGATTTTCATCCGAATTATATTACATTTTGCATCATCTAAGCCTAATGTTTATAGAATGCTGTCACTAATTTACGAAAATAACATGAATGAATGCATTTTTAATAATATCAAGCGTCTGCTAAGTAACTGTGTGTTTTACCTCGAAAAAAGTCACAACATTCAAGTCGGGTTTAAGCGCACCATATTCATCATTAAAATACAGATTTTCATCCGAATTATATTACATTTTGCATCATCTAAGCCTAATGTTTATAGAATGCTGTCACTAATTTAAGAAAATAACATGAATGAATGCATTTTTAATAATATCAAGCGTCTGCTAAGTAACCGTGTGTTTTACCTCGAAAAAAGTCACAACATTCAAGTCGGGTTTAAGCGCACCATATTCATCATTAAAATACAGATTTTCATCCGAATTATATTACATTTTGCATCATCTAAGCCTAATGTTTATAGAATGCTGTCACTAATTTAAGAAAATAACATGAATGAATGCATTTTTAATAATATCAAGCGTCTGCTAAGTAACTGTGTGTTTTACCTCGAAAAAAGTCACAACATTCAAGTCGGGTTTAAGCGCACCATATTCATCATTAAAATACAGATTTTCATCCAAATTATATTACATTTTGCATCATCTAAGCATAATGTTTATAGAATGCTGACACTAATTTAAGAAAATAACATGAATGAATGCATTTTTAATAATATCAAGCGTCTGCTAAGTAACTGTGTGTTTTACCTCGAAAAAAGTCACAACATTCAAGTCGGGTTTAAGCGCACCATATTCATCATTAAAATACAGATTTTCATCCGAATTATATTACATTTTCATCATCTAAGCCTAATGTTTATAGAATGCTGTCACTAATTTAAGAAAATAACATGAATGAATGCATTTTTAATAATATCAAGCGTCTGGTAAGTAACTGTGTGTTTTACCTCGAAAAAAGTCACAACATTCCAGTCGGGTTTAAGCGCACCATATTCATCATTAAAATACAGATTTTCATCCGAATTATATTACATTTTGCATCATCTAAGCCTAATGTTTCTAGAATGCTGTCACTAATTTAAGAAAATAACATGAATGAATGCATTTTTAATAATATCAAGCGTCTGCTAAGTAACTGTGTGTTTTACCTCGAAAAAAGTCACAACATTCAAGTCGGGTTTAATCGCATCATATTCATCATTAAAATTCAGATTTTCATCCGCATTATATTACATTTTGCATCATCTAAGCCTAATGTTTGTGGAATGCTGTCACTAATTTAAGAAAATAACATGAATGAATGCATTTTTAATAATATCAAGCGTCTGCTAAGTAACTGTGTGTTTTACCTCGAAAAAAGTCACAACATTCAAGTCGGGTTTAAGCGCACCATATTCATCATTAAAATACAGATTTTCATCCGAATTATATTACATTTTGCATCATCTAAGCCTAATGTTTATAGAATGCTGTCACTAATTTAAGAAAATAACATGAATGAATGCATTTTTAATAATATCAAGCGTCTGCTAAGTAACTGTGTGTTTTACCTCGAAAAAAGTCACAACATTCAAGTCGGGTTTAAGCGCACCATATTCATCATTAAAATACAGATTTTCATCCGAATTATATTACATTTTGCATCATCTAAGCCTAATGTTTATAGAATGCTGTCACTAATTTAAGAAAATAACATGAATGAATGCATTTTTAATAATATCAAGCGTCTGCTAAGTAACTGTATGTTTTACCTCGAAAAAAGTCACAACATTCAAGTCGGGTTTAAGCGCACCATATTCATCATTAAAATACAGATTTTCATCCGAATTACATTACATTTTGAATCATCTAAGCCTAATGTTTATAGAATGCTGACACTAATTTAAGAAAATAACATGAATGAATGCATTTTTAATAATATCAAGCGTCTGCTAAGTAACTGTGTGTTTTACATCGAAAAAAGTCACAACATTCAAGTCGGGTTTAAGCGCACCATATTCATCATTAAAATACAGATTTTCATCCGAATTATATTATATTTTGCATCATCTAAGCCTAATGTTTATAGAATGCTGTCACTAATTTAAGAAAATAACATGAATGAATGCATTTTTAATAATATCAAGCGTCTGCTAAGTAATTGTGTGTTTTACGGCGAAAAAAGTCACAACATTCAAGTCGGGTTTAAGCGCACCATATTCATCATTAAAATACAGATTTTCATCCGCATTATATTACATTTTGCATCATCTAAGCCTAATGTTTATAGAATGCTGTCACTAATTTAAGAAAATAACATGAATGAATGCATTTTTAATAATATCAAGCGTCTGCTAAGTAACTGTGTGTTTTACCTCGAAAAAAGTCACAACATTCAAGTCGGGTTTAAGCGCACCATATTCATCATTAAAATACAGATTTTCATCCGAATTATATTACATTTTGCATCATCTAAGCCTAATGTTTATAGAATGCTGTCACTAATTTAAGAAAATAACATGAATGAATGCATTTTTAATAATATCAAGCGTCTGCTAAGTAACTGTGTGTTTTACCTCGAAAAAAGTCACAACATTCAAGTCGGGTTTAAGCGCACCATATTCATCATTAAAATACAGATTTTCATCCGAATTATATTACATTTTGCATCATCTAAGCCTAATGTTTATAGAATGCTGTCACTAATTTAAGAAAATAACATGAATGAATGCATTTTTAATAATATCAAGCGTCTGCTAAGTAACTGTGTGTTTTACCTCGAAAAAAGTCGCAACATTCAAGTCGGGTTTAAGCGCACCATATTCATCATTAAAATACAGATTTTCATCCGAATTATATTACATTTTGCATCATCTAAGCCTAATGTTTATAGAATGCTGTCACTAATTTAAGAAAATAACATGAATGAATGCATTTTTAATAATATCAAGCGTCTGCTAAGTAACTGTGTGTTTGACCTCGAAAAAAGTCACAACATTCAAGTCGGGTTTAAGCGCACCATATTCATCATTAAAATACAGATTTTCATCCGAATTATATTACATTTTGCATCATCTAAGCCTAATGTTTATAGAATGCTGTCACTAATTTAAGAAAATAACATGAATGAATGCATTTTTAATAATATCAAGCGTCTGCTAAGTAACTGTGTGTTTGACCTCGAAAAAAGTCACAACATTCAAGTCGGGTTTAAGCGCACCATATTCATCATTAAAATACAGATTTTCATCCGAATTATATTACATTTTGCATCATCTAAGCCTAATGTTTATAGAATGCTGTCACTAATTTAAGAAAATAACATGAATGAATGCATTTTTAATAATATCAAGCGTCTGCTAAGTAACTGTGTGTTTGACCTCGAAAAAAGTCGCAACATTCAAGTCGGGTTTAAGCGCACCATATTCATCATTAAAATACAGATTTTCATCCGAATTATATTACATTTTGCATCATCTAAGCCTAATGTTTATAGAATGCTGTCACTAATTTAAGAAAATAACATGAATGAATGCATTTTTAATAATATCAAGCGTCTGCTAAGTAACTGTGTGTTTGACCTCGAAAAAAGTCGCAACATTCAAGTCGGGTTTAAGCGCACCATATTCATCATTAATATACAGATTTTCATCCGAATTATATTACATTTTGCATCATCTAAGCCTAATGTTTATAGAATGCTGTCACTAATTTAAGAAAATAACATGAATGAATGCATTTTTAATAATATCAAGCGTCGAGCTAAGTAACTGTGTGTTTGACCTCGAAAAAAAGTCGCAACATTCAAGTCGGGTTTAAGCGCACCATATTCATCATTAAAATACAGATTTTCATCCGAATTATATTACATTTTGCATCATCTAAGCCTAATGTTTATAGAATGCTGTCACTAATTTAAGAAAATAACATGAATGAATGCATTTTTAATAATATCAAGCGTCTGCTAAGTAACTGTGTGTTTGACCTCGAAAAAAGTCGCAACATTCAAGTCGGGTTTAAGCGCACCATATTCATCATTAAAATACAGATTTTCATCCGAATTATATTACATTTTGCATCATCTAAGCCTAATGTTTATAGAATGCTGTCACTAATTTAAGAAAATAACATGAATGAATGCATTTTTAATAATATCAAGCGTCTGCTAAGTAATTATGTGTTTTACCTCGAAAAAAGTCGCAACATTCAAGTCGGGTTTAAGCGCACCATATTCATCATTAAAATACAGATTTTCATCCGAATTACATTACATTTTGAATCATCTAAGCCTAATGTTTATAGAATGCTGACACTAATTTAAGAAAATAACATGAATGAATGCATTTTTAATAATATCAAGCGTCTGCTAAGTAACTGTGTGTTTTACATCGAAAAAAGTCACAACATTCAAGTCGGGTTTAAGCGCACCATATTCATCATTAAAATACAGATTTTCATCCGAATTATATTATATTTTGCATCATCTAAGCCTAATGTTTATAGAATGCTGTCACTAATTTAAGAAAATAACATGAATGAATGCATTTTTAATAATATCAAGCGTCTGCTAAGTAATTGTGTGTTTTACCCGAAAAAGTCACAACATTCAAGTCGGGTTTAAGCGCACCATATTCATCATTAAAATACAGATTTTCATCCGCATTATATTACATTTTGCATCATCTAAGCTAATGTTTATAGAATGCTGTCACTAATTTAAGAAAATAACATGAATGAATGCATTTTTAATAATATCAAGCGTCTGCTAAGTAACTGTGTGTTTTACCTCGAAAAAAGTCACAAACATTCAAGTCGGGTTTAAGCGCACCATATTCATCATTAAAATACAGATTTTCATCCGAATTATATTACATTTTGCATCATCTAAGCCTAATGTTTATAGAATGCTGTCACTAATTTAAGAAAATAACATGAATGAATGCATTTTTAATAATATCAAGCGTCTGCTAAGTAACTGTGTGTTTTACCTCGAAAAAAGTCACAACATTCAAGTCGGGTTTAAGCGCACCATATTCATCATTAAAATACAGATTTTCATCCGAATTATATTACATTTTGCATCATCTAAGCCTAATGTTTATAGAATGCTGTCACTAATTTAAGAAAATAACATGAATGAATGCATTTTTAATAATATCAAGCGTCTGCTAAGTAACTGTGTGGTTTTACCTCGAAAAAAGTCACAACATTCAAGTCGGGTTTAAGCGCACCATATTCATCATTAAAATACAGATTTTCATCCGAATTATATTACATTTTGCATCATCTAAGCCTAATGTTTATAGAATGCTGTCACTAATTTAAGAAAATAACATGAATGAATGCATTTTTAATAATATCAAGCGTCTGCTAAGTAACTGTGTGTTTGACCTCGAAAAAAGTCACAACATTCAAGTCGGGTTTAAGCGCACCATATTCATCATTAAAATACAGATTTTCATCCGAATTATATTACATTTTGCATCATCTAAGCCTAATGTTTATAGAATGCTGTCACTAATTTAAGAAAAATAACATGAATGAATGCATTTTTAATAATATCAAGCGTCTGCTAAGTAACTGTGTGTTTGACCTCGAAAAAAGTCACAACATTCAAGTCGGGTTTAAGCGCACCATATTCATCATTAAAATACAGATTTTCATCCGAATTATATTACATTTTGCATCATCTAAGCCTAATGTTTATAGAATGCTGTCACTAATTTAAGAAAATAACATGAATGAATGCATTTTTAATAATATCAAGCGTCTGCTAAGTAACTGTGTGTTTGACCTCGAAAAAAGTCGCAACATTCAAGTCGGTTTAAGCGCACCATATTCATCATTAAAATACAGATTTTCATCCGAATTATATTACATTTTGCATCATCTAAGCCTAATGTTTATAGAATGCTGTCACTAATTTAAGAAAATAACATGAATGAATGCATTTTTAATAATATCAAGCGTCTGCTAAGTAACTGTGTGTTTGACCTCGAAAAAAGTCGCAACATTCAAGTCGGGTTTAAGGCGCACCATATTCATCATTAAAATACAGATTTTCATCCGAATTATATTACATTTTGCATCATCTAAGCCTAATGTTTATAGAATGCGTCACTAATTTAAGAAAATAACATGAATGAATGCATTTTTAATAATATCAAGCGTCTGCCTAAGTAACTGTGTGCTTTGACCTCG
>OZ038505.1:85264494-85679285 GCA_964036315.1 Acanthosepion esculentum | reverse complement strand
TTAAAATACAGATTTTCATCCGCATTATATTAGATTTTTGCATCATCTAAGACTAATGTTTATAGAATGCTGTCACTAATTTAAGAAAATAACATGAATGAATGCATTTTTAATAATATCAAGCGTCTGCTAAGTAACTGTGTGTTTTACCGGCGAAAAAAGTCACAACATTCAAGTCGGGTTTAAGCGCACCATATTCATCATTAAAATACAGATTTTCATCCGAATTATATTACATTTTGCATCATCTAAGCCTAATGTTTATAGAATGCTGTCACTAATTTAAGAAAATAACATGAATGAATGCATTTTTAATAATATCAAAGCGTCTGCTAAGTAACTGTGTGTTTTACCTCGAAAAAAAGTCACAACATTCAAGTCGGGGTTAAGCGCACCATATTCATCATTAAAATACAGATTTTCATCCGAATTATATTACATTTTGCATCATCTAAGCCTAATGTTTATAGAATGCTGTCACTAATTTAAGAAAATAACATGAATGAATGCATTTTTAATAATATCAAGCGTCTGCTAAGTAACTGTGTGTTTTACCTCGAAAAAAGTCACAACATTCAAGTCGGGTTTAAGCGCACCATATTCATCATTAAAATACAGATTTTCATCCGAATTATATTACATTTTGCATGCATCTAAGCCTAATGTTTATAGAATGCTGACACTAATTTAAGAAAATAACATGAATGAATGCATTTTTAATAATATCAAGCGTCTGCTAAGTAACTGTGTGTTTTACCTCGAAAAAAGTCACAACATTCAAGTCGGGTTTAAGCGCACCATATTCATCATTAAAATACAGATTTTCATCCGAATTATATTACATTTTGCATCATCTAAGCCTAATGTTTATAGAATGCTGTCACTAATTTAAGAAAATAACATGAATGAATGCATTTTTAATAATATCAAGCGTCTGCTAAGTAACTGTGTGTTTTACCTCGAAAAAAGTCACAACATTCAAGTCGGGTTTAAGCGCACCATATTCATCATTAAAATACAGATTTTCATCCGAATTATATTACATTTTGCATCATCTAAGCCTAATGTTTATAGAATGCTGTCACTAATTTAAGAAAATAACATGAATGAATGCATTTTTAATAATATCAAGCGTCTGCTAAGTAACTGTGTGTTTTACGGCGAAAAAAGTCACAACATTCAAGTCGGGTTTAAGCGCACCATATTCCTCATTAAAATACAGATTTTCATCCGCATTATATTAGATTTTGCATCATCTAAGACTAATGTTTATAGAATGCTGTCACTAATTTAAGAAAATAACATGAATGAATGCATTTTAATAATATCAAGCGTCTGCTAAGTAACTGTGTGTTTTACCTCGAAAAAAGTCACAACATTCAAGTCGGGTTAAGCGCACCATATTCATCATTAAAATACAGATTTTCATCCGAATTATATTACATTTTGCATCATCTAAGCCTAATGTTTATAGAATGCTGTCACTAATTTAAGAAAATAACATGAATGAATGCATTTTTAATAATATCAAGCGTCTGCTAAGTAACTGTGTGTTTTACCTCGAAAAAAGTCACAACATTCAAGTCGGGTTTAAGCGCACCATATTCATCATTAAAATACAGATTTTCATCCGAATTATATTACATTTTGCATCATCTAAGCCTAATGTTTATAGAATGCTGTCACTAATTTAAGAAAATAACATGAATGAATGCATTTTTAATAATATCAAGCGTCTGCTAAGTAACTGTGTGTTTTACCTCGAAAAAAGTCACAACATTCAAGTCGGGTTTAAGCGCACCATATTCATCATTAAAATACAGATTTTCATCCGAATTATATTACATTTTGCATCATCTAAGCCTAATGTTTATAGAATGCTGTCACTAATTTAAGAAAATAACATGAATGAATGCATTTTTAATAATATCAAGCGTCTGCTAAGTAATTATGTGTTTTACCTCGAAAAAAGTCACAACATTCAAGTCGGGTTTAAGCGCACCATATTCATCATTAAAATACAGATTTTCATCCGAATTATATTACATTTTGCATCATCTAAGCCTAATGTTTATAGAATGCTGTCACTAATTTAAGAAAATAACATGAATGAATGCATTTTTAATAATATCAAGCGTCTGCTAAGTAACTGTGTGTTTTACCTCGAAAAAAGTCACAACATTCAAGTCGGGTTTAAGCGCACCATATTCATCATTAAAATACAGATTTTCATCCGAATTATATTACATTTTGCATCATCTAAGCCTAATGTTTATAGAATGCTGTCACTAATTTAAGAAAATAACATGAATGATTGCATTTTTAATAATATCAAGCGTCTGCTAAGTAACTGTGTGTTTTACCTCGAAAAAAGTCACAACATTCAAGTCGGGTTTAAGCGCACCATATTCATCATTAAAATACAGATTTTCATCCGAATTATATTACATTTTGCATCATCTAAGTCTAATGTTTATAGAATGCTGACACTAATTTAAGAAAATAACATGAATGAATGCATTTTTAATAATATCAAGCGTCTGCTAAGTAATTATGTGTTTTACCTCGAAAAAAGTCACAACATTCAAGTCGGGTTTAAGCGCACCATATTAATCATTAAAATACAGATTTTCATCCGAATTATATTACATTTTGCATCATCTAAGCCTAATGTTTATAGAATGCTGTCACTAATTTAAGAAAATAACATGAATGAATGCATTTTTAATAATATCAAGCGTCTGCTAAGTAACTGTGTGTTTTACCTCGAAAAAAGTCACAACATTCAAGTCGGGTTTAAGCGCACCATATTCATCATTAAAATACAGATTTTCATCCGAATTATATTACATTTTGCATCATCTAAGACTAATGTTTATAGAATGCTGATACTAATTTAAGAAAATAACATGAATGAATGCATTTTTAATAATATCAAGCGTCTGCTAAGTAACTGTGTGTTTTACCTCGAAAAAAGTCACAACATTCAAGTCGGGTTTAAGCGCACCATATTCATCATTAAAATACAGATTTTCATCCGAATTATATTACATTTTGCATCATCTAGGCCTAATGTTTTTAGAATGCTGATACTAATTTAAGAAAATAACATGAATGAATGCATTTTTAATAATATCAAGCGTCTGCTAAGTAATTGTGTGTTTTACCTCGAAAAAACTCACAACATTCAAGTCGGGTTTAAGCGCACCATATTCATCATTAAAATACAGATTTTCATCCGAATTATATTACATTTTGCATCATCTAAGCCTAATGTTTATAGAATGCTGTCACTAATTTAAGAAAATAACATGAATGAATGCATTTTTAATAATATCAAGCGTCTGCTAAGTAACTGTGTGTTTTACCTCGAAAAAAGTCACAACATTCAAGTCGGGTTTAAGCGCACCATATTCATCATTAAAATACAGATTTTCATCCGAATTATATTACATTTTGCATCATCTAAGCCTAATATTTATAGAATGCTGACACTAATTTAAGAAAATAACATGAATGAATGCATTTTTAATAATATCAAGCGTCTGCTAAGTAATTATGTGTTTTACCTCGAAAAAAGTCACAACATTCAAGTCGGGTTTAAGCGCACCATATTCATCATTAAAATACAGATTTTCATCCGAATTATATTACATTTTGCATCATCTAGGCCTAATGTTTTTAGAATGCTGATACTAATTTAAGAAAATAACATGAATGAATGCATTTTTAATAATATCAAGCGTCTGCTAAGTAATTGTGTGTTTTACCTCGAAAAAAGTCACAACATTCAAGTCGGGTTTAAGCGCACCATATTCATCATTAAAATACAGATTTTCATCCGAATTATATTACATTTTGCATCATCTAAGCCTAATGTTTATAGAATGCTGTCACTAATTTAAGAAAATAACATGAATGAATGCATTTTTAATAATATCAAGCGTCTGCTAAGTAACTGTGTGTTTTACCTCGAAAAAAGTCACAACATTCAAGTCGGGTTTAAGCGCACCATATTCATCATTAAAATACAGATTTTCATCCGAATTATATTACATTTTGCATCATCTAAGCCTAATATTTATAGAATGCTGACACTAATTTAAGAAAATAACATGAATGAATGCATTTTTAATAATATCAAGCGTCTGCTAAGTAATTATGTGTTTTACCTCGAAAAAAGTCACAACATTCAAGTCGGGTTTAAGCGCACCATATTAATCATTAAAATACAGATTTCCATCCGAATTATATTACATTTTGCATCGTCTAAGCCTAATGTTTATAGAATGCTGTCACTAATTTAAGAAAATAACATGAATGAATGCATTTTTAATAATATCAAGCGTCTGCTAAGTAACTGTGTGTTTTACCTCGAAAAAAGTCACAACATTCAAGTCGGGTTTAAGCGCACCATATTCATCATTAAAATACAGATTTTCATCCGAATTATATTACATTTTGCATCATCTAAGCCTAATGTTTATAGAATGCTGTCACTAATTTAAGAAAATAACATGAATGAATGCATTTTTAATAATATCAAGCGTCTGCTAAGTAACTGTGTGTTTTACCTCGAAAAAAGTCACAACATTCAAGTCGGGTTTAAGCGCACCATATTCATCATTAAAATACAGATTTTCATCCGAATTATATTACATTTTGCATCATCTAAGCCTAATGTTTATAGAATGCTGACACTAATTTAAGAAAATAACATGAATGAATGCATTTTTAATAATATCAAGCGTCTGCTAAGTAACTGTGTGTTTTACCTCGAAAAAAGTCACAACATTCAAGTCGGGTTTAAGCGCACCATATTCATCATTAAAATACAGATTTTCATCCGAATTATATTACATTTTGCATCATCTAAGCCTAATGTTTATAGAATGCTGTCACTAATTTAAGAAAATAACATGAATGAATGCATTTTTAATAATATCAAGCGTCTGCTAAGTAACTGTGTGTTTTACCTCGAAAAAAGTCACAACATTCAAGTCGGGTTTAAGCGCACCATATTCATCATTAAAATACAGATTTTCATCCGAATTATATTACATTTTGCATCATCTAAGCCTAATGTTTATAGAATGCTGTCACTAATTTAAGAAAATAACATGAATGAATGCATTTTTAATAATATCAAGCGTCTGCTAAGTAACTGTGTGTTTTACCTCGAAAAAAGTCACAACATTCAAGTCGGGTTTAAGCGCACCATATTCATTATTAAAATACAGATTTTCATCCGCATTATATTACATTTTGCATCATCTAAGCCTAATGTTTATAGAATGCTGTCACTAATTTAAGAAAATAACATGAATGAATGCATTTTTAATAATATCAAGCGTCTGCTAAGTAACTGTGTGTTTTACCTAGAAAAAAGTCACAACATTCAAGTCGGGTTTAAGCGCACCATATTCATCATGAAAATACAGATTTTCATCCGAATTATATTACATTTTGCATCATCTAAGCCTAATGTTTATAGAATGCTGTCACTAATTTAAGAAAATAACATGAATGAATGCATTTTTAATAATATCAAGCGTCTGCTAAGTAATTGTGTGTTTTACCTCGAAAAAAGTCACAACATTCAAGTCGGGTTTAAGCGCATCATATTCATCATTAAAATTCAGATTTTCATCCGAATTATATTACATTTTGCATCATCTAAGCCTAATGTTTATAGAATGCTGTCACTAATTTAAGAAAATAACATGAATGAATGCATTTTTAATAATATCAAGCGTCTGCTAAGTAATTGTGTGTTTTACCTCGAAAAAAGTCACAACATTCAAGTCGGGTTTAAGCGCACCATATTCATCATTAAAATACAGATTTTCATCCGAATTATATTACATTTTGCATCATCTAAGCCTAATGTTTATAGAATGCTGACACTAATTTAAGAAAATAACATGAATGAATGCATTTTTAATAATATCAAGCGTCTGCTAAGTAACTGTGTGTTTTACCTCGAAAAAAGTCACAACATTCAAGTCGGGTTTAAGCGCACCATATTCATCATTAAAATACAGATTTTCATCCGAATTATATTACATTTTGCATCATCTAAGCCTAATGTTTATAGAATGCTGTCACTAATTTAAGAAAATAACATGAATGAATGCATTTTTAATAATATCAAGCGTCTGCTAAGTAACTGTGTGTTTTACCTCGAAAAAAGTCACAACATTCAAGTCGGGTTTAAGCGCATCATATTCATCATTAAAATTCAGATTTTCATCCGAATTATATTACATTTTGCATCATCTAAGCCTAATGTTTATAGAATGCTGTCACTAATTTAAGAAAATAACATGAATGAATGCATTTTTAATAATATCAAGCGTCTGCTAAGTAATTGTGTGTTTTACCTCGAAAAAAGTCACAACATTCAAGTCGGGTTTAAGCGCACCATATTCATCATTAAAATTCAGATTTTCATCCGCATTATATTACATTTTGCATCATCTAAGCCTAATGTTTATAGAATGCTGTCACTAATTTAAGAAAATAACATGAATGAATGCATTTTTAATAATATCAAGCGTCTGCTAAGTAACTGTGTGTTTTACCTCGAAAAAAGTCACAACATTCAAGTCGGGTTTAAGCGCACCATATTCATCATTAAAATACAGATTTTCATCCGAATTATATTACATTTTGCATCATCTAAGCCTAATGTTTATAGAATGCTGTCACTAATTTAAGAAAATAACATGAATGAATGCATTTTTAATAATATCAAGCGTCTGCTAAGTAATTGTGTGTTTTACCTCGAAAAAAGTCACAACATTCAAGTCGGGTTTAAGCGTATCATATTCATCATTAAAATTCAGATTTTCATCCGAATTATATTACATTTTGCATCATCTAAGCCTAATGTTTATAGAATGCTGTCACTAATTTAAGAAAATAACATGAATGAATGCATTTTTAATAATATCAAGCGTCTGCTAAGTAATTGTGTGTTTTACCTCGAAAAAAGTCACAACATTCAAGTCGGGTTTAAGCGCACCATATTCATCATTAAAATTCAGATTTTCATCCGAATTATATTACATTTTGCATCATCTAAGCCTAATGTTTATAGAATGCTGTCACTAATTTAAGAAAATAACATGAATGAATGCATTTTTAATAATATCAAGCGTCTGCTAAGTAACTGTGTGTTTTACCTCGAAAAAAGTCACAACATTCAAGTCGGGTTTAAGCGCACCATATTCATCATTAAAATACAGATTTTCATCCGAATTATATTACATTTTGCATCATCTAAGCCTAATGTTTATAGAATGCTGTCACTAATTTAAGAAAATAACATGAATGAATGCATTTTTAATAATATCAAGCGTCTGCTAAGTAATTGTGTGTTTTACCACGAAAAAAGTCACAACATTCAAGTCGGGTTTAAGCGCATCATATTCATCATTAAAATACAGATTTTCATCCGAATTATATTACATTTTGCATCATCTAAGCCTAATGTTTATAGAATGCTGACACTAATTTAAGAAAATAACATGAATGAATGCATTTTTAATAATATCAAGCGTCTGCTAAGTAACTGTGTGTTTTACGGCGAAAAAAGTCACAACATTCAAGTCGGGTTTAAGCGCACCATATTCATCATTAAAATACAGATTTTCATCCGCATTATATTACATTTTGCATCATCTAAGCCTAATGTTTATAGAATGCTGTCACTAATTTAAGAAAATAACATGAATGAATGCATTTTTAATAATATCAAGCGTCTGCTAAGTAACTGTGAGTTTTACCTCGAAAAAAGTCACAACATTCAAGTCGGGTTTAAGCGCACCATATTCATCATTAAAATACAGATTTTCATCCGAATTATATTACATTTTGCATCATCTAAGCCTAATGTTTATAGAATGCTGACACTAATTTAAGAAAATAACATGAATGAATGCATTTTTAATAATATCAAGAGTCTGCTAAGTAACTGTGTGTTTTAGCTCGAAAAAAGTCACAACATTCAAGTCGGGTTTAAGCGCACCATATTCATAATTAAAATTCAGATTTTCATCCGCATTATATTACATTTTGCATCATCTAAGCCTAATGTTTATAAAATGCTGTCACTAATTTAAGAAAATAACATGAATGAATGCATTTTTAATAATATCAAGCGTCTGCTAAGTAACTGTGTGTTTTACGGCGAAAAAAGTCACAACATTCAAGTCGGGTTTAATCGCATCATATTCATCATTAAAATTCAGATTTTCATCCGCATTATATTACATTTTGCATCATCTAAGGCTAATGTTTATAAAATGCTGTCACTAATTTAAGAAAATAACATGAATGAATGCATTTTTAATAATATCAAGCGTCTGCTAAGTAACTGTGTGTTTTACGGCGAAAAAAGTCACAACATTCAAGTCGGGTTTAAGCGCACCATATTCATCATTAAAATACAGATTTTCATCCGCATTATATTAGATTTTGCATCATCTAAGCCTAATATTTATAGAATGCTGTCACTAATTTAAGAAAATAACATGAATGAATGCATTTTTAATAATATCAAGCGTCTGCTAAGTAACTGTGTGTTTTACGGCGAAAAAAGTCACAACATTCAAGTCGGGTTTAAGCGCACCATATTCATCATTAAAATACAGATTTTCATCCGCATTATATTACATTTTGCATCATCTAAGCCTAATGTTTATAGAATGCTGTCACTAATTTAAGAAAATAACATGAATGAATGCATTTTTAATAATATCAAGCGTCTGCTAAGTAACTGTGTGTTTTACCTCGAAAAAAGTCACAACATTCAAGTCGGGTTTAATCGCATCATATTCATCATTAAAATTCAGATTTTCATCCGCATTATATTACATTTTGCATCATCTAAGCCTAATGTTTATAGAATGCTGTCACTAATTTAAGAAAATAACATGAATGAATGCATTTTTAATAATATCAAGCGTCTGCTAAGTAACTGTGTGTTTTACGGCGAAAAAAGTCACAACATTCAAGTCGGGTTTAAGCGCACCATATTCATCATTAAAATACAGATTTTCATCCGCATTATATTACATTTTGCATCATCTAAGCCTAATGTTTATAGAATGCTGTCACTAATTTAAGAAAATAACATGAATGAATGCATTTTTAATAATATCAAGCGTCTGCTAAGTAACTGTGTGTTTTACCTCGAAAAAAGTCACAACATTCAAGTCGGGTTTAAGCGCACCATATTCATCATTAAAATTCAGATTTTCATCCGCATTATATTACATTTTGCATCATCTAAGCCTAATGTTTATAAAATGCTGTCACTAATTTAAGAAAATAACATGAATGAATGCATTTTTAATAATATCAAGCGTCTGCTAAGTAACTGTGTGTTTTACGGCGAAAAAAGTCACAACATTCAAGTCGGGTTTAATCGCATCATATTCATCATTAAAATTCAGATTTTCATCCGCATTATATTACATTTTGCATCATCTAAGCCTAATGTTTATAGAATGCTGTCACTAATTTAAGAAAATAACATGAATGAATGCATTTTTAATAATATCAAGCGTCTGCTAAGTAACTGTGTGTTTTACGGCGAAAAAAGTCACAACATTCAAGTCGGGTTTAATCGCACCATATTCATCATTAAAATACAGATTTTCATCCGCATTATATTACATTTTGCATCATCTAAGCCTAATGTTTATAGAATGCTGTCACTAATTTAAGAAAATAACATGAATGAATGCATTTTTAATAATATCAAGCGTCTGCTAAGTAACTGTGTGTTTTACGACGAAAAAAGTCACAACATTCAAGTCGGGTTTAAGCACACCATATTCATCATTAAAATACAGATTTTCATCCGCATTATATTACATTTTGCATCATCTAAGCCTAATGTTTATAGAATGCTGTCACTAATTTAAGAAAATAACATGAATGAATTCATTTTTAATAATATCAAGCGTCTGCTAAGTAACTGTGTGTTTTACGGCGAAAAAAGTCACAACATTCAAGTCGGGTTTAATCGCATCATATTCATCATTAAAATTCAGATTTTCATCCGCATTATATTACATTTTGCATCATCTAAACCTAATGTTTATAGAATGCTGTCACTAATTTAAGAAAATAACATGAATGAATGCATTTTTAATAATATCAAGCGTCTGCTAAGTAACTGTGTGTTTTACGGCGAAAAAAGTCACAACATTCAAGTCGGGTTTAATCGCATCATATTCATCATTAAAATTCAGATTTTCATCCGCATTATATTACATTTTGCATCATCTAAGCCTAATGTTTATAGAATGCTGTCACTAATTTAAGAAAATAACATGAATGAATGCATTTTTAATAATGTCAAGCGTCTGCTAAGTAACTGTGTGTTTTACGGCGAAAAAAGTCACAAAATTCAAGCCGGGTTTAATCGCATCATATTCATCATTAAAATTCAGATTTTCATCCGCATTATATTACATTTTGCATCATCTAAGCATAATGTTTATAGAATGCTGTCACTAATTTAAGAAAATAACATGAATGAATGCATTTTTAATAATATCAAGCGTCTGCTAAGTAACTGTGTGTTTTACGGCGAAAAAAGTCACAACATTGAAGTCGGGTTTAATCGCACCATATTCATCATTAAAATACAGATTTTCATCCGCATTATATTACATTTTGCATCATCTAAGCCTAATGTTTATAGAATGCTGTCACTAATTTAAGAAAATAACATGAATGAATGCATTTTTAATAATATCAAGCGTCTGCTAAGTAACTGTGTGTTTTACGACGAAAAAAGTCACAACATTCAAGTCGGGTTTAAGCGCACCATATTCATCATTAAAATACAGATTTTCATCCGCATTATATTACATTTTGCATCATCTAAGCCTAATGTTTATAGAATGCTGTCACTAATTTAAGAAAATAACATGAATGAATGCATTTTTAATAATATCAAGCGTCTGCTAAGTAACTGTGTGTTTTACGGCGAAAAAAGTCACAACATTCAAGTCGGGTTTAATCGCATCATATTCATCATTAAAATTCAGATTTTCATCCGCATTATATTACATTTTGCATCATCTAAGCCTAATGTTTATAGAATGCTGTCACTAATTTAAGAAAATAACATGAATGAATGCATTTTTAATAATATCAAGCGTCTGCTAAGTTACTGTGTGTTTTGCGGCGAAAAAAGTCACAAAATTCAAGCCGGGTTTAATCGCATCATATTCATCATTAAAATTCAGATTTTCATCCGCATTATATTACATTTTGCATCATCTAAGCATAATGTTTATAGAATGCTGTCACTAATTTAAGAAAATAACATGAATGAATGCATTTTTAATAATATCAAGCGTCTGCTAAGTAACTGTGTGTTTTACGGCGAAAAAAGTCACATCATTCAAGTCGTGTTTAATCGCATCATATTCATCATTAAAATTCAGATTTTCATCCGCATTATATTACATTTTGCCTCATCTAAGCCTAATGTTTATAGAATGCTGTCACTAATTTAAGAAAATAACATGAATGAATGCATTTTTAATAATATCAAGCATCTGCTAAGTAACTGTTTGTTTTACGGCGAAAAAAGTCACAACATTCAAGTCGGGTTTAATCGCATCATATTCATCATTAAAATTCAGATTTTCATCCGCATTATATTACATTTTGCATCATCTAAGCCTAATGTTTATAGAATGCTGACATTAATTTAAGAAAATAACATGAATGAATGCATTTTTAATAATATCAAGCGTCTGCTAAGTAACTGTGTGTTTTACGGCGAAAAAAGTCACAACATTCAAGTCGGGTTTAAGCGCACCATATTCATCATTAAAATACAGATTTTCATCCGCATTATATTACATTTTGCATCATCTAAGCCTAATGTTTATAGAATGCTGTCACTAATTTAAGAAAATAACATGAATGAATGCATTTTTAATAATATCAAGCGTCTGCTAAGTAATTATGTGTTTTACGGCGAAAAAAGTCACAACATTCAAGTCGGGTTTAAGCGCACCATATTCATCATTAAAATACAGATTTTCATCCGCATTATATTACATTTTGCATCATCTAAGCCTAATGTTTATAGAATGCTGTCACTAATTTAAGAAAATAACATGAATGAATGCATTTTTAATAATATCAAGCGTCTGCTAAGTAACTGTGTGTTTTACGGCGAAAAAAGTCACAACATTCAAGTCGGGTTTAATCGCATCATATTCATCATTAAAATTCAGATTTTCATCCGCATTATATTACATTTTGCATCATCTAAGCCTAATGTTTATAGAATGCTGTCACTAATTTAAGAAAATAACATGAATGAATGCATTTTTAATAATATCAAGCGTCTGCTAAGTAACTGTGTGTTTTACGGCGAAAAAAGTCACAACATTCAAGTCGGGTTTAAGCGCACCATATTCATCATTAAAATACAGATTTTCATCCGCATTATATTACATTTTGCATCATCTAAGCCTAATGTTTATAGAATGCTGTCACTAATTTAAGAAAATAACATGAATGAATGCATTTTTAATAATATCAAGCGTCTGCTAAGTAATTATGTGTTTTACGGCGAAAAAAGTCACAACATTCAAGTCGGGTTTAAGCGCACCATATTCATCATTAAAATACAGATTTTCATCCGCATTATATTACATTTTGCATCATCTAAGCCTAATGTTTATAGAATGCTGACATTAATTTAAGAAAATAACATGAATGAATGCATTTTTAATAATATCAAGCGTCTGCTAAGTAATTATGTGTTTTACGGCGAAAAAAGTTACAACATTCAAGTCGGGTTTAAGCGCACCATATTCATCATTAAAATACAGATTTTCATCCGCATTATATTACATTTTGCATCATCTAAGCCTAATGTTTATAAAATGCTGTCACTAATTTAAGAAAATAACATGAATGAATGCATTTTTAATAATATCAAGCGTCTGCTAAGTAACTGTGTGTTTTACGGCGAAAAAAGTCACAACATTCAAGTCGGGTTTAATCGCATCATATTCATCATTAAAATTCAGATTTTCATCCGCATTATATTACATTTTGCATCATCTAAGCCTAATGTTTATAGAATGCTGTCACTAATTTAAGAAAATAACATGAATGAATGCATTTTTAATAATATCAAGCGTCTGCTAAGTAACTGTGTGTTTTACGGCGAAAAAAGTCACAACATTCAAGTCGGGTTTAAGCGCACCATATTCATCATTAAAATACAGATTTTCATCCGCATTATATTACATTTTGCATCATCTAAGCCTAATGTTTATAGAATGCTGTCACTAATTTAAGAAAATAACATGAATGAATGCATTTTTAATAATATCAAGCGTCTGCTAAGTAACTGTGTGTTTTACGGCGAAAAAAGTCACAACATTCAAGTCGGGTTTAATCGCATCATATTCATCATTAAAATTCAGATTTTCATCCGCATTATATTACATTTTGCATCATCTAAGCCTAATGTTTATAGAATGCTGTCACTAATTTAAGAAAATAACATGAATGAATGCATTTTTAATAATATCAAGCGTCTGCTAAGTAACTGTGTGTTTTACGGCGAAAAAAGTCACAACATTCAAGTCGGGTTTAAGCGCACCATATTCATCATTAAAATACAGATTTTCATCCGCATTATATTACATTTTGCATCATCTAAGCCTAATGTTTATAGAATGCTGTCACTAATTTAAGAAAATAACATGAATGAATGCATTTTTAATAATATCAAGCGTCTGCTAAGTAATTATGTGTTTTACGGCGAAAAAAGTCACAACATTCAAGTCGGGTTTAAGCGCACCATATTCATCATTAAAATACAGATTTTCATCCGCATTATATTACATTTTGCATCATCTAAGCCTAATGTTTATAGAATGCTGACATTAATTTAAGAAAATAACATGAATGAATGCATTTTTAATAATATCAAGCGTCTGCTAAGTAATTATGTGTTTTACGGCGAAAAAAGTTACAACATTCAAGTCGGGTTTAAGCGCACCATATTCATCATTAAAATACAGATTTTCATCCGCATTATATTACATTTTGCATCATCTAAGCCTAATGTTTATAGAATGCTGTCACTAATTTAAGAAAATAACATGAATGAATGCATTTTTAATAATATCAAGCGTCTGCTAAGTAACTGTGTGTTTTACGGCGAAAAAAGTCACAACATTCAAGTCGGGTTTAATCGCATCATATTCATCATTAAAATTCAGATTTTCATCCGCATTATATTACATTTTGCATCATCTAAGCCTAATGTTTATAGAATGCTGTCACTAATTTAAGAAAATAACATGAATGAATGCATTTTTAATAATATCAAGCGTCTGCTAAGTAACTGTGTGTTTTACGGCGAAAAAAGTCACAACATTCAAGTCGGGTTTAAGCGCACCATATTCATCATTAAAATACAGATTTTCATCCGCATTATATTACATTTTGCATCATCTAAGCCTAATGTTTATAGAATGCTGTCACTAATTTAAGAAAATAACATGAATGAATGCATTTTTAATAATATCAAGCGTCTGCTAAGTAACTGTGTGTTTTACCTCGAAAAAAGTCACAACATTCAAGTCGGGGTTAATCGCATCATATTCATCATTAAAATTCAGATTTTCATCCGCATTATATTACATTTTGCATCATCTAAGCCTAATGTTTATAGAATGCTGTCACTAATTTAAGAAAATAACATGAATGAATGCATTTTTAATAATATCAAGCGTCTGCTAAGTAACTGTGTGTTTTACGGCGAAAAAAGTCACAACATTCAAGTCGGGTTTAATCGCATGATATTCATCATTAAAATTCAGATTTTCATCCGCATTATATTACATTTTGCATCATCTAAGCCTAATGTTTATAGAATGCTGTCACTAATTTAAGAAAATAACATGAATGAATGCATTTTTAATAATATCAAGCGTCTGCTAAGTAACTGTGTGTTTTGCGGCGAAAAAAGTCACATCATTCAAGTCGTGTTTAATCGCATCATATTCATCATTAAAATTCAGATTTTCATCCGCATTATATTACATTTTGCATCATCTAAGCCTAATGTTTATAGAATGCTGTCACTAATTTAAGAAAATAACATGAATGAATGCATTTTTAATAATATCAAGCGTCTGCTAAGTAACTGTTTGTTTGACGGCGAAAAAAGTCACAACATTCAAGTCGGGTTTAATCGCATCATATTCATCATTAAAATTCAGATTTTCATCCGCATTATATTACATTTTACATCATCTAAGCCTAATGTTTATAGAATGCTGACATTAATTTAAGAAAATAACATGAATGAATGCATTTTTAATAATATCAAGCGTCTGCTAAGTAACTGTGTGTTTTACGGCGAAAAAAGTCACAACATTCAAGTCGGGTTTAAGCGCACCATATTCATCATTAAAATACAGATTTTCATCCGCATTATATTACATTTTGCATCATCTAAGCCTAATGTTTATAGAATGCTGTCACTAATTTAAGAAAATAACATGAATGAATGCATTTTTAATAATATCAAGCGTCTGCTAAGTAATTATGTGTTTTACGGCGAAAAAAGTCACAACATTCAAGTCGGGTTTAAGCGCACCATAT
This sequence comes from Acanthosepion esculentum, assembly GCA_964036315.1. Taxonomy (NCBI): domain Eukaryota; kingdom Metazoa; phylum Mollusca; class Cephalopoda; order Sepiida; family Sepiidae; genus Acanthosepion; species Acanthosepion esculentum. The sequence continues at coordinate 85,663,610 of OZ038505.1, read as the reverse complement.
TCATCATTAAAATACAGATTTTCATCCGCATTATATTACATTTTGCATCATCTAAGCCTAATGTTTATAGAATGCTGACATTAATTTAAGAAAATAACATGAATGAATGCATTTTTAATAATATCAAGCGTCTGCTAAGTAACTGTGTGTTTTACCTCGAAAAAAGTCACAACATTCAAGTCGGGTTTAATCGCATCATATTCATCATTAAAATTCAGATTTTCATCCGCATTATATTACATTTTGCATCATCTAAGCCTAATGTTTATAAAATGCTGTCACTAATTTAAGAAAATAACATGAATGAATGCATTTTTAATAATATCAAGCGTCTGCTAAGTAACTGTGTGTTTTACGGCGAAAAAAGTCACAACATTCAAGTCGGGTTTAAGCGCACCATATTCATCATTAAAATACAGATTTTCATCCGCATTATATTACATTTTGCATCATCTAAGCCTAATGTTTATAGAATGCTGTCACTAATTTCAGAAAATAACATGAATGAATGCATTTTTAATAATATCAAGCGTCTGCTAAGTAACTGTGTGTTTTACCTCGAAAAAAGTCACAACATTCAAGTCGGGTTTAAGCGCACCATATTCATCATTAAAATTCAGATTTTCATCCGCATTATATTACATTTTGCATCATCTAAGCCTAATGTTTATAAAATGCTGTCACTAATTTAAGAAAATAACATGAATGAATGCATTTTTAATAATATCAAGCGTCTGCTAAGTAACTGTGTGTTTTACGGCGAAAAAAGTCACAACATTCAAGTCGGGTTTAATCGCATCATATTCATCATTAAAATTCAGATTTTCATCCGCATTATATTATATTTGGAACCTTCTAAGCCTAATGTTTATAGAATGCTGTCACTAATTTAAGAAAATAACATGAATGAATGCATTTTTAATAATATCAAGCGTCTGCTAAGTAACTGTGTGTTTTACGGCGAAAAAAGTCACAACATTCAAGTCGGGTTTAATCGCACCATATTCATCATTAAAATACAGATTTTCATCGCATTATATTACATTTTGCATCATCTAAGCCTAATGTTTATAGAATGCTGTCACTAATTTAAGAAAATAACATGAATGAATGCATTTTTAATAATATCAAGCATCTGCTAAGTAACTGTTTGTTTTACGGCGAAAAAAGTCACAACATTCAAGTCGGGTTTAATCGCATCATATTCATCATTAAAATTCAGATTTTCATCCGCATTATATTACATTTTGCATCATCTAAGCCTAATGTTTATAGAATGCTGACATTAATTTAAGAAAATAACATGAATGAATGCATTTTTAATAATATCAAGCGTCTGCTAAGTAACTGTGTGTTTTACGGCGAAAAAAGTCACAACATTCAAGTCGGGTTTAAGCGCACCATATTCATCATAAAAATACAGATTTTCATCCGCATTATATTACATTTTGCATCATCTAAGCCTAATGTTTATAGAATGCTGTCACTAATTTAAGAAAATAACATGAATGAATGCATTTTTAATAATATCAAGCGTCTGCTAAGTAATTATGTGTTTTACGGCGAAAAAAGTCACAACATTCAAGTCGGGTTTAAGCGCACCATATTCATAATTAAAATACAGATTTTCATCCGCATTATATTACATTTTGCATCATCTAAGCCTAATGTTTATAGAATGCTGACATTAATTTAAGAAAATAACATGAATGAATGCATTTTTAATAATATCAAGCGTCTGCTAAGTAATTATGTGTTTTACGGCGAAAAAAGTTACAACATTCAAGTCGGGTTTAAGCGCACCATATTCATCATTAAAATACAGATTTTCATCCGCATTATATTACATTTTGCATCATCTAAGCCTAATGTTTATAGAATGCTGTCACTAATTTAAGAAAATAACATGAATGAATGCATTTTTAATAATATCAAGCGTCTGCTAAGTAACTGTGTGTTTTACGGCGAAAAAAGTCACAACATTCAAGTCGGGTTTAATCGCATCATATTCATCATTAAAATTCAGATTTTCATCCGCATTATATTACATTTTGCATCATCTAAGCCTAATGTTCATAGAATGCTGTCACTAATTTAAGAAAATAACATGAATGAATGCATTTTTAATAATATCAAGCGTCTGCTAAGTAACTGTGTGTTTTACGGCGAAAAAAGTCACAACATTCAAGTCGGGTTTAAGCGCACCATATTCATCATTAAAATACAGATTTTCATCCGCATTATATTACATTTTGCATCATCTAAGCCTAATGTTTATAGAATGCTGTCACTAATTTAAGAAAATAACATGAATGAATGCATTTTTAATAATATCAAGCGTCTGCTAAGTAACTGTGTGTTTTACCTCGAAAAAAGTCACAACATTCAAGTCGGGTTTAATCGCATCATATTCATCATTAAAATTCAGATTTTCATCCGCATTATATTACATTTTGCATCATCTAAGCCTAATGTTTATAGAATGCTGTCACTAATTTAAGAAAATAACATGAATGAATGCATTTTTAATAATATCAAGCGTCTGCTAAGTAACTGTGTGTTTTACGGCGAAAAAAGTCACAACATTCAAGTCGGGTTTAATCGCATCATATTCATCATTAAAATTCAGATTTTCATCCGCATTATATTACATTTTGCATCATCTAAGCCTAATGTTTATAGAATGCTGTCACTAATTTAAGAAAATAACATGAATGAATGCATTTTTAATAATATCAAGCGTCTGCTAAGTAACTGTGTGTTTTACCTCGAAAAAAGTCACAACATTCAAGTCGGGTTTAAGCGCACCATATTCATTATTAAAATACAGATTTTCATCCGCATTATATTACATTTTGCATCATCTAAGCCTAATGTTTATAGAATGCTGTCACTAATTTAAGAAAATAACATGAATGAATGCATTTTTAATAATATCAAGCGTCTGCTAAGTAACTGTGTGTTTTACGGCGAAAAAAGTCACAACATTCAAGTCGGGTTTAATCGCATCATATTCATCATTAAAATTCAGATTTTCATCCGCATTATATTACATTTTGCATCATCTAAGACTAATGTTTATAGAATGCTGACACTAATTTAAGAAAATAACATGAATGAATGCATTTTTAATAATATCAAGCGTCTGCTAAGTAACTGTGTGTTTTACGGCGAAAAAAGTCACAACATTCAAGTCGGGTTTAAGCGCACCATATTCATCATTAAAATACAGATTTTCATCCGCATTATATTACATTTTGCATCATCTAAGCCTAATGTTTATAGAATGCTGTCACTAATTTAAGAAAATAACATGAATGAATGCATTTTTAATAATATCAAGCGTCTGCTAAGTAACTGTGTGTTTTTCCTCGAAAAAAGTCACAACATTCAAGTCGGGTTTAATCGCATCATATTCATCATTAAAATTCAGATTTTCATCCGCATTATATTACATTTTGCATCATCTAAGCCTAATGATTATAAAATGCTGTCACTAATTTAAGAAAATAACATGAATGAATGCATTTTTAATAATATCAAGCGTCTGCTAAGTAACTGTGTGTTTTACGGCGAAAAAAGTCACAACATTCAAGTCGGGTTTAAGCGCACCATATTCATCATTAAAATACAGATTTTCATCCGCATTATATTACATTTTGCATCATCTAAGCCTAATGTTTATAGAATGCTGTCACTAATTTCAGAAAATAACATGAATGAATGCATTTTTAATAATATCAAGCGTCTGCTAAGTAACTGTGTGTTTTACCTCGAAAAAAGTCACAACATTCAAGTCGGGTTTAAGCGCACCATATTCATCATTAAAATTCAGATTTTCATCCGCATTATATTACATTTTGCATCATCTAAGCCTAATGTTTATAAAATGCTGTCACTAATTTAAGAAAATAACATGAATGAATGCATTTTTAATAATATCAAGCGTCTGCTAAGTAACTGTGTGTTTTACGGCGAAAAAAGTCACAACATTCAAGTCGGGTTTAATCGCATCATATTCATCATTAAAATTCAGATTTTCATCCGCATTATATTATATTTGGAACCTTCTAAGCCTAATGTTTATAGAATGCTGTCACTAATTTAAGAAAATAACATGAATGAATGCATTTTTAATAATATCAAGCGTCTGCTAAGTAACTGTGTGTTTTACGGCGAAAAAAGTCACAACATTCAAGTCGGGTTTAATCGCACCATATTCATCATTAAAATACAGATTTTCATCGCATTATATTACATTTTGCATCATCTAAGCCTAATGTTTATAGAATGCTGTCACTAATTTAAGAAAATAACATGAATGAATGCATTTTTAATAATATCAAGCGTCTGCTAAGTAACTGTGTGTTTTACGGCGAAAAAAGTCACAACATTCAAGTCGGGTTTAATCGCATCATATTCATCATTAAAATTCAGATTTTCATCCGCATTATATTACATTTTGCATCATCTAAGCCTAATGTTTATAGAATGCTGTCACTAATTTAAGAAAATAACATGAATGAATGCATTTTTAATAATATCAAGCGTCTGCTAAGTAACTGTGTGTTTTACGGCGAAAAAAGTCACAACATTCAAGTCGGGTTTAAGCGCACCATATTCATCATTAAAATACAGATTTTCATCCGCATTATATTACATTTTGCATCATCTAAGCCTAATGTTTATAGAATGCTGTCACTAATTTAAGAAAATAACATGAATGAATGCATTTTTAATAATATCAAGCGTCTGCTAAGTAATTATGTGTTTTACGGCGAAAAAAGTCACAACATTCAAGTCGGGTTTAAGCGCACCATATTCATCATTAAAATACAGATTTTCATCCGCATTATATTACATTTTGCATCATCTAAGCCTAATGTTTATAGAATGCTGACATTAATTTAAGAAAATAACATGAATGAATGCATTTTTAATAATATCAAGCGTCTGCTAAGTAATTATGTGTTTTACGGCGAAAAAAGTTACAACATTCAAGTCGGGTTTAAGCGCACCATATTCATCATTAAAATACAGATTTTCATCCGCATTATATTACATTTTGCATCATCTAAGCCTAATGTTTATAGAATGCTGTCACTAATTTAAGAAAATAACATGAATGAATGCATTTTTAATAATATCAAGCGTCTGCTAAGTAACTGTGTGTTTTACGGCGAAAAAAGTCACAACATTCAAGTCGGGTTTAATCGCATCATATTCATCATTAAAATTCAGATTTTCATCCGCATTATATTACATTTTGCATCATCTAAGCCTAATGTTTATAGAATGCTGTCACTAATTTAAGAAAATAACATGAATGAATGCATTTTTAATAAAATCAAGCGTCTGCCAAGTAACTGTGTGTTTTACGGCGAAAAAAGTCACAACATTCAAGTCGGGTTTAAGCGCACCATATTCATCATTAAAATACAGATTTTCATCCGCATTATATTACATTTTGCATCATCTAAGCCTAATGTTTATAGAATGCTGTCACTAATTTAAGAAAATAACATGAATGAATGCATTTTTAATAATATCAAGCGTCTGCTAAGTAACTGTGTGTTTTACCTCGAAAAAAGTCACAACATTCAAGTCGGGTTTAATCGCATCATATTCATCATTAAAATTCAGATTTTCATCCGCATTATATTACATTTTGCATCATCTAAGCCTAATGTTTATAAAATGCTGTCACTAATTTAAGAAAATAACATGAATGAATGCATTTTTAATAATATCAAGCGTCTGCTAAGTAACTGTGTGTTTTACGGCGAAAAAAGTCACAACATTCAAGTCGGGTTTAAGCGCACCATATTCATCATTAAAATACAGATTTTCATCCGCATTATATTACATTTTGCATCATCTAAGCCTAATGTTTATAGAATGCTGTCACTAATTTCAGAAAATAACATGAATGAATGCATTTTTAATAATATCAAGCGTCTGCTAAGTAATTATGTGTTTTACGGCGAAAAAAGTTACAACATTCAAGTCGGGTTTAAGCGCACCATATTCATCATTAAAATACAGATTTTCATCCGCATTATATTACATTTTGCATCATCTAAGCCTAATGTTTATAGAATGCTGTCACTAATTTAAGAAAATAACATGAATGAATGCATTTTTAATAATATCAAGCGTCTGCTAAGTAACTGTGTGTTTTACGGCGAAAAAAGTCACAACATTCAAGTCGGGTTTAATCGCATCATATTCATCATTAAAATTCAGATTTTCATCCGCATTATATTACATTTTGCATCATCTAAGCCTAATGTTTATAGAATGCTGTCACTAATTTAAGAAAATAACATGAATGAATGCATTTTTAATAATATCAAGCGTCTGCTAAGTAACTGTGTGTTTTACGGCGAAAAAAGTCACAACATTCAAGTCGGGTTTAAGCGCACCATATTCATCATTAAAATACAGATTTTCATCCGCATTATATTACATTTTGCATCATCTAAGCCTAATGTTTATAGAATGCTGTCACTAATTTAAGAAAATAACATGAATGAATGCATTTTTAATAATATCAAGCGTCTGCTAAGTAACTGTGTGTTTTACCTCGAAAAAAGTCACAACATTCAAGTCGGGTTTAATCGCATCATATTCATCATTAAAATTCAGATTTTCATCCGCATTATATTACATTTTGCATCATCTAAGCCTAATGTTTATAAAATGCTGTCACTAATTTAAGAAAATAACATGAATGAATGCATTTTTAATAATATCAAGCGTCTGCTAAGTAACTGTGTGTTTTACGGCGAAAAAAGTCACAACATTCAAGTCGGGTTTAAGCGCACCATATTCATCATTAAAATACAGATTTTCATCCGCATTATATTACATTTTGCATCATCTAAGCCTAATGTTTATAGAATGCTGTCACTAATTTCAGAAAATAACATGAATGAATGCATTTTTAATAATATCAAGCGTCTGCTAAGTAACTGTGTGTTTTACCTCGAAAAAAGTCACAACATTCAAGTCGGGTTTAAGCGCACCATATTCATCATTAAAATTCAGATTTTCATCCGCATTATATTACATTTTGCATCATCTAAGCCTAATGTTTATAAAATGCTGTCACTAATTTAAGAAAATAACATGAATGAATGCATTTTTAATAATATCAAGCGTCTGCTAAGTAACTGTGTGTTTTGCGGCGAAAAAAGTCACATCATTCAAGTCGTGTTTAATCGCATCATATTCATCATTAAAATTCAGATTTTCATCCGCATTATATTACATTTTGCATCATCTAAGCCTAATGTTTATAGAATGCTGTCACTAATTTAAGAAAATAACATGAATGAATGCATTTTTAATAATATCAAGCGTCTGCTAAGTAACTGTTTGTTTTACGGCGAAAAAAGTCACAACATTCAAGTCGGGTTTAATCGCATCATATTCATCATTAAAATTCAGATTTTCATCCGCATTATATTACATTTTGCATCATCTAAGCCTAATGTTTATAGAATGCTGACATTAATTTAAGAAAATAACATGAATGAATGCATTTTTAATAATATCAAGCGTCTGCTAAGTAACTGTGTGTTTTACGGCGAAAAAAGTCACAACATTCAAGTCGGGTTTAAGCGCACCATATTCATCATTAAAATACAGATTTTCATCCGCATTATATTACATTTTGCATCATCTAAGCTTAATGTTTATAGAATGCTGTCACTAATTTAAGAAAATAACATGAATGAATGCATTTTTAATAATATCAAGCGTCTGCTAAGTAATTATGTGTTTTACGGCGAAAAAAGTCACAACATTCAAGTCGGGTTTAAGCGCACCATATTCATCATTAAAATACAGATTTTCATCCGCATTATATTACATTTTGCATCATCTAAGCCTAATGTTTATAGAATGCTGACATTAATTTAAGAAAATAACATGAATGAATGCATTTTTAATAATATCAAGCGTCTGCTAAGTAACTGTGTGTTTTACCTCGAAAAAAGTCACAACATTCAAGTCGGGTTTAATCGCATCATATTCATCATTAAAATTCAGATTTTCATCCGCATTATATTACATTTTGCATCATCTAAGCCTAATGTTTATAAAATGCTGTCACTAATTTAAGAAAATAACATGAATGAATGCATTTTTAATAATATCAAGCGTCTGCTAAGTAACTGTGTGTTTTACGGCGAAAAAAGTCACAACATTCAAGTCGGGTTTAAGCGCACCATATTCATCATTAAAATACAGATTTTCATCCGCATTATATTACATTTTGCATCATCTAAGCCTAATGTTTATAGAATGCTGTCACTAATTTCAGAAAATAACATGAATGAATGCATTTTTAATAATATCAAGCGTCTGCTAAGTAACTGTGTGTTTTACCTCGAAAAAAGTCACAACATTCAAGTCGGGTTTAAGCGCACCATATTCATCATTAAAATTCAGATTTTCATCCGCATTATATTACATTTTGCATCATCTAAGCCTAATGTTTATAAAATGCTGTCACTAATTTAAGAAAATAACATGAATGAATGCATTTTTAATAATATCAAGCGTCTGCTAAGTAACTGTGTGTTTTACGGCGAAAAAAGTCACAACATTCAAGTCGGGTTTAATCGCATCATATTCATCATTAAAATTCAGATTTTCATCCGCATTATATTATATTTGGAACCTTCTAAGCCTAATGTTTATAGAATGCTGTCACTAATTTAAGAAAATAACATGAATGAATGCATTTTTAATAATATCAAGCGTCTGCTAAGTAACTGTGTGTTTTACGGCGAAAAAAGTCACAACATTCAAGTCGGGTTTAATCGCACCATATTCATCATTAAAATACAGATTTTCATCGCATTATATTACATTTTGCATCATCTAAGCCTAATGTTTATAGAATGCTGTCACTAATTTAAGAAAATAACATGAATGAATGCATTTTTAATAATATCAAGCGTCTGCTAAGTAACTGTGTGTTTTACGGCGAAAAAAGTCACAACATTCAAGTCGTGTTTAATCGCATCATATTCATCATTAAAATTCAGATTTTCATCCGCATTATATTACATTTTGCATCATCTAAGCCTAATGTTTATAGAATGCTGTCACTAATTTAAGAAAATAACATGAATGAATGCATTTTTAATAATATCAAGCGTCTGCTAAGTATCTGTGTGTTTTACCTCGAAAAAAGTCACAACATTCAAGTCGGGTTTAAGCGCACCATATTCATTATTAAAATACAGATTTTCATCCGCATTATATTACATTTTGCATCATCTAAGCCTAATGTTTATAGAATGCTGTCACTAATTTAAGAAAATAACATGAATGAATGCATTTTTAATAATATCAAGCGTCTGCTAAGTAACTGTGTGTTTTACGGCGAAAAAAGTCACAACATTCAAGTCGGGTTTAAGCGCACCATATTCATCATTAAAATACAGATTTTCATCCGCATTATATTACATTTTGCATCATCTAAGCCTAATGTTTATAGAATGCTGACATTAATTTAAGAAAATAACATGAATGAATGCATTTTTAATAATATCAAGCGTCTGCTAAGTAATTATGTGTTTTACGGCGAAAAAAGTTACAACATTCAAGTCGGGTTTAAGCGCACCATATTCATCATTAAAATACAGATTTTCATCGCATTATATTACATTTTGCATCATCTAAGCCTAATGTTTATAGAATGCTGTCACTAATTTAAGAAAATAACATGAATGAATGCATTTTTAATAATATCAAGCGTCTGCTAAGTAACTGTGTGTTTTACGGCGAAAAAAGTCACAACATTCAAGTCGTGTTTAATCGCATCATATTCATCATTAAAATTCAGATTTTCATCCGCATTATATTACATTTTGCATCATCTAAGCCTAATGTTTATAGAATGCTGTCACTAATTTAAGAAAATAACATGAATGAATGCATTTTTAATAATATCAAGCGTCTGCTAAGTAACTGTGTGTTTTACCTCGAAAAAAGTCACAACATTCAAGTCGGGTTTAAGCGCACCATATTCATTATTAAAATACAGATTTTCATCCGCATTATATTACATTTTGCATCATCTAAGCCTAATGTTTATAGAATGCTGTCACTAATTTAAGAAAATAACATGAATGAATGCATTTTTAATAATATCAAGCGTCTGCTAAGTAACTGTGTGTTTTACGGCGAAAAAAGTCACAACATTCAAGTCGGGTTTAAGCGCACCATATTCATCATTAAAATACAGATTTTCATCCGCATTATATTACATTTTGCATCATCTAAGCCTAATGTTTATAGAATGCTGTCACTAATTTAAGAAAATAACATGAATGAATGCATTTTTAATAATATCAAGCGTCTGCTAAGTAATTATGTGTTTTACGGCGAAAAAAGTCACAACATTCAAGTCGGGTTTAAGCGCACCATATTCATCATTAAAATACAGATTTTCATCCGCATTATATTACATTTTGCATCATCTAAGCCTAATGTTTATAGAATGCTGACATTAATTTAAGAAAATAACATGAATGAATGCATTTTTAATAATATCAAGCGTCTGCTAAGTAATTATGTGTTTTACGGCGAAAAAAGTTACAACATTCAAGTCGGGTTTAAGCGCACCATATTCATCATTAAAATACAGATTTTCATCCGCATTATATTACATTTTGCATCATCTAAGCCTAATGTTTATAGAATGCTGTCACTAATTTAAGAAAATAACATGAATGAATGCATTTTTAATAATATCAAGCGTCTGCTAAGTAACTGTGTGTTTTACGGCGAAAAAAGTCACAACATTCAAGTCGGGTTTAATCGCATCATATTCATCATTAAAATTCAGATTTTCATCCGCATTATATTACATTTTGCATCATCTAAGACTAATGTTTATAGAATGCTGTCACTAATTTAAGAAAATAACATGAATGAATGCATTTTTAATAATATCAAGCGTCTGCTAAGTAACTGTGTGTTTTACGGCGAAAAAAGTCACAACATTCAAGTCGGGTTTAAGCGCACCATATTCATCATTAAAATACAGATTTTCATCCGCATTATATTACATTTTGCATCATCTAAGCCTAATGTTTATAGAATGCTGTCACTAATTTAAGAAAATAACATGAATGAATGCATTTTTAATAATATCAAGCGTCTGCTAAGTAACTGTGTGTTTTTCCTCGAAAAAAGTCACAACATTCAAGTCGGGTTTAATCGCATCATATTCATCATTAAAATTCAGATTTTCATCCGCATTATATTACATTTTGCATCATCTAAGCCTAATGATTATAAAATGCTGTCACTAATTTAAGAAAATAACATGAATGAATGCATTTTTAATAATATCAAGCGTCTGCTAAGTAACTGTGTGTTTTACGGCGAAAAAAGTCACAACATTCAAGTCGGGTTTAAGCGCACCATATTCATCATTAAAATACAGATTTTCATCCGCATTATATTACATTTTGCATCATCTAAGCCTAATGTTTATAGAATGCTGTCACTAATTTCAGAAAATAACATGAATGAATGCATTTTTAATAATATCAAGCGTCTGCTAAGTAACTGTGTGTTTTACCTCGAAAAAAGTCACAACATTCAAGTCGGGTTTAAGCGCACCATATTCATCATTAAAATTCAGATTTTCATCCGCATTATATTACATTTTGCATCATCTAAGCCTAATGTTTATAAAATGCTGTCACTAATTTAAGAAAATAACATGAATGAATGCATTTTTAATAATATCAAGCGTCTGCTAAGTAACTGTGTGTTTTACGGCGAAAAAAGTCACAACATTCAAGTCGGGTTTAATCGCATCATATTCATCATTAAAATTCAGATTTTCATCCGCATTATATTATATTTGGAACCTTCTAAGCCTAATGTTTATAGAATGCTGTCACTAATTTAAGAAAATAACATGAATGAATGCATTTTTAATAATATCAAGCGTCTGCTAAGTAACTGTGTGTTTTACGGCGAAAAAAGTCACAACATTCAAGTCGGGTTTAATCGCACCATATTCATCATTAAAATACAGATTTTCATCGCATTATATTACATTTTGCATCATCTAAGCCTAATGTTTATAGAATGCTGTCACTAATTTAAGAAAATAACATGAATGAATGCATTTTTAATAATATCAAGCGTCTGCTAAGTAACTGTGTGTTTTACGGCGAAAAAAGTCACAACATTCAAGTCGGGTTTAATCGCATCATATTCATCATTAAAATTCAGATTTTCATCCGCATTATATTACATTTTGCATCATCTAAGCCTAATGTTTATAGAATGCTGTCACTAATTTAAGAAAATAACATGAATGAATGCATTTTTAATAATATCATGCGTCTGCTAAGTAACTGTGTGTTTTACGGCGAAAAAAGTCACAACATTCAAGTCGGGTTTAAGCGCACCATATTCATCATTAAAATACAGATTTTCATCCGCATTATATTACATTTTGCATCATCTAAGCCTAATGTTTATAGAATGCTGTCACTAATTTAAGAAAATAACATGAATGAATGCATTTTTAATAATATCAAGCGTCTGCTAAGTAACTGTGTGTTTTACGGCGAAAAAAGTCACAACATTCAAGTCGGGTTTAAGCGCACCATATTCATCATTAAAATACAGATTTTCATCCGCATTATATTACATTTTGCATCATCTAAGCCTAATGTTTATAGAATGCTGTCACTAATTTAAGAAAATAACATGAATGAATGCATTTTTAATAATATCAAGCGTCTGCTAAGTAACTGTGTGTTTTACGGCGAAAAAAGTCACAACATTCAAGTCGGGTTTAAGCGCACCATATTCATCATTAAAATACAGATTTTCATCCGCATTATATTACATTTTGCATCATCTAAGCCTAATGTTTATAGAATGCTGTCACTAATTTAAGAAAATAACATGAATGAATGCATTTTTAATAATATCAAGCGTCTGCTAAGTAATTATGTGTTTTACGGCGAAAAAAGTCACAACATTCAAGTCGGGTTTAAGCGCACCATATTCATCATTAAAATACAGATTTTCATCCGCATTATATTACATTTTGCATCATCTAAGCCTAATGTTTATAGAATGCTGACATTAATTTAAGAAAATAACATGAATGAATGCATTTTTAATAATATCAAGCGTCTGCTAAGTAATTATGTGTTTTACGGCGAAAAAAGTTACAACATTCAAGTCGGGTTTAAGCGCACCATATTCATCATTAAAATACAGATTTTCATCCGCATTATATTACATTTTGCATCATCTAAGCCTAATGTTTATAGAATGCTGTCACTAATTTAAGAAAATAACATGAATGAATGCATTTTTAATAATATCAAGCGTCTGCTAAGTAACTGTGTGTTTTACGGCGAAAAAAGTCACAACATTCAAGTCGGGTTTAAGCGCACCATATTCATCATTAAAATACAGATTTTCATCCGCATTATATTACATTTTGCATCATCTAAGCCTAATGTTTATAGAATGCTGTCACTAATTTAAGAAAATAACATGAATGAATGCATTTTTAATAATATCAAGCGTCTGCTAAGTAATTATGTGTTTTACGGCGAAAAAAGACACAACATTTAAGTCGGGTTTAAGCCCACCATATTCATCATTAAAATACAGATTTTCATCCGCATTATATTACATTTTGCATCATCTAAGCCTAATGTTTATAGAATGCTGACATTAATTTAAGAAAATAACATGAATGAATGCATTTTTAATAATATCAAGCGTCTGCTAAGTAATTATGTGTTTTACGGCGAAAAAAGTTACAACATTCAAGTCGGGTTTAAGCGCACCATATTCATCATTAAAATACAGATTTTCATCCGCATTATATTACATTTTGCATCATCTAAGCCTAATGTTTATAGAATGCTGTCACTAATTTAAGAAAATAACATGAATGAATGCATTTTTAATAATATCAAGCGTCTGCTAAGTAACTGTGTGTTTTACGGCGAAAAAAGTCACAACATTCAAGTCGGGTTTAAGCGCACCATATTCATCATTAAAATACAGATTTTCATCCGCATTATATTATATTTGGAACCTTCTAAGCCTAATGTTTATAGAATGCAGTCACTAATTTAAGAAAATAACATGAATGAATGCATTTTTAATAATATCAAGCGTCTGCTAAGTAACTGTGTGTTTTACGGCGAAAAAAGTCACAACATTCAAGTCGGGTTTAATCGCACCATATTCATCATTAAAATACAGATTTTCATCGCATTATATTACATTTTGCATCATCTAAGCCTAATGTTTATAGAATGCTGTCACTAATTTAAGAAAATAACATGAATGAATGCATTTTTAATAATATCAAGCGTCTGCTAAGTAACTGTGTGTTTTACGGCGAAAAAAGTCACAACATTCAAGTCGGGTTTAATCGCATCATATTCATCATTAAAATTCAGATTTTCATCCGCATTATATTACATTTTGCATCATCTAAGCCTAATGTTTATAGAATGCAGTCACTAATTTAAGAAAATAACATGAATGAATGCATTTTTAATAATATCAAGCGTCTGCTAAGTAACTGTGTGTTTTACGGCGAAAAAAGTCACAACATTCAAGTCGGGTTTAATCGCACCATATTCATCATTAAAATACAGATTTTCATCGCATTATATTACATTTTGCATCATCTAAGCCTAATGTTTATAGAATGCTGTCACTAATTTAAGAAAATAACATGAATGAATGCATTTTTAATAATATCAAGCGTCTGCTAAGTAACTGTGTGTTTTACGGCGAAAAAAGTCACAACATTCAAGTCGGGTTTAATCGCATCATATTCATCATTAAAATTCAGATTTTCATCCGCATTATATTACATTTTGCATCATCTAAGCCTAATGTTTATAGAATGCTGTCACTAATTTAAGAAAATAACATGAATGAATGCATTTTTAATAATATCAAGCGTCTGCTAAGTAACTGTGTGTTTTACGGCGAAAAAAGTCACAACATTCAAGTCGGGTTTAAGCGCACCATATTCATCATTAAAATACTGATTTTCATCCGCATTATATTACATTTTGCATCATCTAAGCCTAATGTTTATAGAATGCTGTCACTAATTTAAGAAAATAACATGAATGAATGCATTTTTAATAATATCAAGCGTCTGCTAAGTAACTGTGTGTTTTACCTCGAAAAAAGTCACAACATTCAAGTCGGGTTTAATCGCATCATATTCATCATTAAAATTCAGATTTTCATCCGCATTATATTACATTTTGCATCATCTAAGCCTAATGTTTATAAAATGCTGTCACTAATTTAAGAAAATAACATGAATGAATGCATTTTTAATAATATCAAGCGTCTGCTAAGTAACTGTGTGTTTTACGGCGAAAAAAGTCACAACATTCAAGTCGGGTTTAATCGCACCATATTCATCATTAAAATACAGATTTTCATCCGCATTATATTACATTTTGCATCATCTAAGCCTAATGTTTATAAAATGCTGTCACTAATTTAAGAAAATAACATGAATGAATGCATTTTTAATAATATCAAGCGTCTGCTAAGTAACTGTGTGTTTTACGGCGAAAAAAGTCACAACATTCAAGTCGGGTTTAATCGCATCATATTCATCATTAAAATTCAGATTTTCATCCGCATTATATTACATTTTGCATCATCTAAGCCTAATGTTTATAGAATGCTGTCACTAATTTAAGAAAATAACATGAATGAATGCATTTTTAATAATATCAAGCGTCTGCTAAGTAACTGTGTGTTTTACCTCGAAAAAAGTCACAACATTCAAGTCGGGTTTAATCGCATCATATTCATCATTAAAATTCAGATTTTCATCCGCATTATATTACATTTTGCATCATCAAAGCCTAATGTTTATAAAATGCTGTCACTAATTTAAGAAAATAACATGAATGAATGCATTTTTAATAATATCAAGCGTCTGCTAAGTAACTGTGTGTTTTACGGCGAAAAAAGTCACAACATTCAAGTCGGGTTTAAGCGCACCATATTCATCATTAAAATACAGATTTTCATCCGCATTATATTACATTTTGCATCATCTAAGCCTAATGTTTATAGAATGCTGTCACTAATTTCAGAAAATAACATGAATGAATGCATTTTTAATAATATCAAGCGTCTGCTAAGTAACTGTGTGTTTTACCTCGAAAAAAGTCACAACATTCAAGTCGGGTTTAAGCGCACCATATTCATCATTAAAATTCAGATTTTCATCCGCATTATATTACATTTTGCATCATCTAAGCCTAATGTTTATAAAATGCTGTCACTAATTTAAGAAAATAACATGAATGAATGCATTTTTAATAATATCAAGCGTCTGCTAAGTAACTGTGTGTTTTACGGCGAAAAAAGTCACAACATTCAAGTCGGGTTTAATCGCATCATATTCATCATTAAAATTCAGATTTTCATCCGCATTATATTATATTTGGAACCTTCTAAGCCTAATGTTTATAGAATGCAGTCACTAATTTAAGAAAATAACATGAATGAATGCATTTTTAATAATATCAAGCGTCTGCTAAGTAACTGTGTGTTTTACGGCGAAAAAAGTCACAACATTCAAGTCGGGTTTAATCGCACCATATTCATCATTAAAATGCAGATTTTCATCGCATTATATTACATTTTGCATCATCTAAGCCTAATGTTTATAGAATGCTGTCACTAATTTAAGAAAATAACATGAATGAATGCATTTTTAATAATATCAAGCGTCTGCTAAGTAACTGTGTGTTTTACCTCGAAAAAAGTCACAACATTCAAGTCGGGTTTAATCGCATCATATTCATCATTAAAATTCAGATTTTCATCCGCATTATATTACATTTTGCATCATCAAAGCCTAATGTTTATAAAATGCTGTCACTAATTTAAGAAAATAACATGAATGAATGCATTTTTAATAATATCAAGCGTCTGCTAAGTAACTGTGTGTTTTACGGCGAAAAAAGTCACAACATTCAAGTCGGGTTTAAGCGCACCATATTCATCATTAAAATACAGATTTTCATCCGCATTATATTACATTTTGCATCATCTAAGCCTAATGTTTATAGAATGCTGTCACTAATTTCAGAAAATAACATGAATGAATGCATTTTTAATAATATCAAGCGTCTGCTAAGTAACTGTGTGTTTTACCTCGAAAAAAGTCACAACATTCAAGTCGGGTTTAAGCGCACCATATTCATCATTAAAATTCAGATTTTCATCCGCATTATATTACATTTTGCATCATCTAAGCCTAATGTTTATAAAATGCTGTCACTAATTTAAGAAAATAACATGAATGAATGCATTTTTAATAATATCAAGCGTCTGCTAAGTAACTGTGTGATTTACGGCGAAAAAAGTCACAACATTCAAGTCGGGTTTAATCGCATCATATTCATCATTAAAATTCAGATTTTCATCCGCATTATATTATATTTGGAACCTTCTAAGCCTAATGTTTATAGAATGCAGTCACTAATTTAAGAAAATAACATGAATGAATGCATTTTTAATAATATCAAGCGTCTGCTAAGTAACTGTGTGTTTTACGGCGAAAAAAGTCACAACATTCAAGTCGGGTTTAATCGCATCATATTCATCATTAAAATTCAGATTTTCATCCGCATTATATTACATTTTGCATCATCTAAGCCTAATGTTTATAGAATGTTGTCACTAATTTAAGAAAATAACATGAATGAATGCATTTTTAATAATATCAAGCGTCTGCTAAGTAACTGTGTGTTTTACGGCGAAAAAAGTCACAACATTCAAGTCGGGTTTAAGCGCACCATATTCATCATTAAAATACAGATTTTCATCCGCATTATATTACATTTTGCATCATCTAAGCCTAATGTTTATAGAATGCTGTCACTAATTTAAGAAAATAACATGAATGAATGCATTTTTAATAATATCAAGCGTCTGCTAAGTAACTGTGTGTTTTACCTCGAAAAAAGCCACAACATTCAAGTCGGGTTTAATCGCATCATATTCATCATTAAAATTCAGATTTTCATCCGCATTATATTACATTTTGCATCATCTAAGCCTAATGTTTATAAAATGCTGTCACTAATTTAAGAAAATAACATGAATGAATGCATTTTTAATAATATCAAGCGTCTGCTAAGTAACTGTGTGTTTTACGGCGAAAAAAGTCACAACATTCAAGTCGGGTTTAATCGCACCATATTCATCATTAAAATACAGATTTTCATCCGCATTATATTACATTTTGCATCATCTAAGCCTAATGTTTATAAAATGCTGTCACTAATTTAAGAAAATAACATGAATGAATGCATTTTTAATAATATCAAGCGTCTGCTAAGTAACTGTGTGTTTTACGGCGAAAAAAGTCACAACATTCAAGTCGGGTTTAATCGCATCATATTCATCATTAAAATTCAGATTTTCATCCGCATTATATTATATTTGGAACCTTCTAAGCCTAATGTTTATAGAATGCTGTCACTAATTTAAGAAAATAACATGAATGAATGCATTTTTAATAATATCAAGCGTCTGCTAAGTAACTGTGTGTTTTACGGCGAAAAAAGTCACAACATTCAAGTCGGGTTTAATCGCATCATATTCATCATTAAAATTCAGATTTTCATCCGCATTATATTACATTTTGCATCATCTAAGCCTAATGTTTATAGAATGCTGTCACTAATTTAAGAAAATAACATGAATGAATGCATTTTTAATAATATCAAGCGTCTGCTAAGTAACTGTGTGTTTTACGGCGAAAAAAGTCACAACATTCAAGTCGGGTTTAATCGCATCATATTCATCATTAAAATTCAGATTTTCATCCGCATTATATTACATTTTGCATCATCTAAGCCTAATGTTTATAGAATGCTGTCACTAATTTAAGAAAATAACATGAATGAATGCATTTTTAATAATATCAAGCGTCTGCTAAGTAACTGTGTGTTTTACGGCGAAAGAAGTCACAACATTCAAGTCGGGTTTAAGCGCACCATATTCATCATTAAAATACAGATTTTCATCCGCATTATATTACATTTTGCATCATCTAAGCCTAATGTTTATAGAATGCTGTCACTAATTTAAGAAAATAACATGAATGAATGCATTTTTAATAATATCAAGCGTCTGCTAAGTAACTGTGTGTTTTACCTCGAAAAAAGTCACTACATTCAAGTCGGGTTTAATCGCATCATATTCATCATTAAAATTCAGATTTTCATCCGCATTATATTACATTTTGCATCATCTAAGCCTAATGTTTATAAAATGCTGTCACTAATTTAAGAAAATAACATGAATGAATGCATTTTTAATAATATCAAGCGTCTGCTAAGTAACTGTGTGTTTTACCTCGAAAAAAGTCACAACATTCAAGTCGGGTTTAATCGCATCATATTCATCATTAAAATTCAGATTTTCATCCGCATTATATTACATTTTGCATCATCTAAGCCTAATGTTTATAAAATGCTGTCACTAATTTAAGAAAATAACATGAATGAATGCATTTTTAATAATATCAAGCGTCTGCTAAGTAACTGTGTGTTTTACGGCGAAAAAAGTCACAACATTCAAGTCGGGTTTAATCGCACCATATTCATCATTAAAATACAGATTTTCATCCGCATTATATTACATTTTGCATCATCTAAGCCTAATGTTTATAAAATGCTGTCACTAATTTAAGAAAATAACATGAATGAATGCATTTTTAATAATATCAAGCGTCTGCTAAGTAACTGTGTGTTTTACGGCGAAAAAAGTCACAACATTCAAGTCGGGTTTAATCGCATCATATTCATCATTAAAATTCAGATTTTCATCCGCATTATATTATATTTGGAACCTTCTAAGCCTAATGTTTATAGAATGCTGTCACTAATTTAAGAAAATAACATGAATGAATGCATTTTTAATAATATCAAGCGTCTGCTAAGTAACTGTGTGTTTTACGGCGAAAAAAGTCACAACATTCAAGTCGGGTTTAATCGCATCATATTCATCATTAAAATTCAGATTTTCATCCGCATTATATTACATTTTGCATCATCTAAGCCTAATGTTTATAGAATGCTGTCACTAATTTAAGAAAATAACATGAATGAATGCATTTTTAATAATATCAAGCGTCTGCTAAGTAACTGTGTGTTTTACGGCGAAAAAAGTCACAACATTCAAGTCGGGTTTAATCGCATCATATTCATCATTAAAATTCAGATTTTCATCCGCATTATATTACATTTTGCATCATCTAAGCCTAATGTTTATAGAATGCTGTCACTAATTTAAGAAAATAACATGAATGAATGCATTTTTAATAATATCAAGCGTCTGCTAAGTAACTGTGTGTTTTACGGCGAAAAAAGTCACAACATTCAAGTCGGGTTAAAGCGCACCATATTCATCATTAAAATACAGATTTTCATCCGCATTATATTACATTTTGCATCATCTAAGCCTAATGTTTATAGAATGCTGTCACTAATTTAAGAAAATAACATGAATGAATGCATTTTTAATAATATCAAGCGTCTGCTAAGTAACTGTGTGTTTTACCTCGAAAAAAGTCACAACATTCAAGTCGGGTTTAATCGCATCATATTCATCATTAAAATTCAGATTTTCATCCGCATTATATTACATTTTGCATCATCTAAGCCTAATGTTTATAAAATGCTGTCACTAATTTAAGAAAATAACATGAATGAATGCATTTTTAATAATATCAAGCGTCTGCTAAGTAACTGTGTGTTTTACGGCGAAAAAAGTCACAACATTCAAGTCGGGTTTAAGCGCACCATATTCATCATTAAAATACAGATTTTCATCCGCATTATATTACATTTTGCATCATCTAAGCCTAATGTTTATAGAATGCTGTCACTAATTTCAGAAAATAACATGAATGAATGCATTTTTAATAATATCAAGCGTCTGCTAAGTAACTGTGTGTTTTACCTCGAAAAAAGTCACAACATTCAAGTCGGGTTTAAGCGCACCATATTCATCATTAAAATACAGATTTTCATCCGCATTATATTACATTTTGCATCATCTAAGCCTAATGTTTATAAAATGCTGTCACTAATTTAAGAAAATAACATGAATGAATGCATTTTTAATAATATCAAGCGTCTGCTAAGTAACTGTGTGTTTTACGGCGAAAAAAGTCACAACATTCAAGTCGGGTTTAATCGCATCATATTCATCATTAAAATTCAGATTTTCATCCGCATTATATTATATTTGGAACCTTCTAAGCCTAATGTTTATAGAATGCTGTCACTAATTTAAGAAAATAACATGAATGAATGCATTTTTAATAATATCAAGCGTCTGCTAAGTAACTGTGTGTTTTACGGCGAAAAAAGTCACAACATTCAAGTCGGGTTTAATCGCACCATATTCATCATTAAAATACAGATTTTCATCGCATTATATTACATTTTGCATCATCTAAGCCTAATGTTTATAGAATGCTGTCACTAATTTAAGAAAATAACATGAATGAATGCATTTTTAATAATATCAAGCGTCTGCTAAGTAACTGTGTGTTTTACGGCGAAAAAAGTCACAACATTCAAGTCGGGTTTAATCGCATCATATTCATCATTAAAATTCAGATTTTCATCCGCATTATATTACATTTTGCATCATCTAAGCCTAATGTTTATAGAATGCTGTCACTAATTTAAGAAAATAACATGAATGAATGCATTTTTAATAATATCAAGCGTCTGCTAAGTAACTGTGTGTTTTACGGCGAAAAAAGTCACAACATTCAAGTCGGGTTTAAGTGCACCATATTCATCATTAAAATACAGATTTTCATCCGCATTATATTACATTTTGCATCATCTAAGCCTAATGTTTATAGAATGCTGTCACTAATTTAAGAAAATAACATGAATGAATGCATTTTTAATAATATCAAGCGTCTGCTAAGTAACTGTGTGTTTTACCTCGAAAAAAGTCACAACATTCAAGTCGGGTTTAATCGCATCATATTCATCATTAAAATTCAGATTTTCATCCGCATTATATTACATTTTGCATCATCTAAGCCTAATGTTTATAGAATGCTGTCACTAATTTAAGAAAATAACATGAATGAATGCATTTTTAATAATATCAAGCGTCTGCTAAGTAACTGTGTGTTTTGCGGCGAAAAAAGTCACAACATTCAAGCCGGGTTTAATCGCATCATATTCATCATTAAAATTCAGATTTTCATCCGCATTATATTACATTTTGCATCATCTAAGCCTAATGTTTATAGAATGCTGTCACTAATTTAAGAAAATAACATGAATGAATGCATTTTTAATAATATCAAGCGTCTGCTAAGTAACTGTGTGTTTTACGGCGAAAAAAGTCACAACATTCAAGTCGTGTTTAATCGCATCATATTCATCATTAAAATTCAGATTTTCATCCGCATTATATTACATTTTGCATCATCTAAGCCTAATGTTTATAGAATGCTGTCACTAATTTAAGAAAATAACATGAATGAATGCATTTTTAATAATATCAAGCGTCTGCTAAGTAACTGTGTGTTTTACGGCGAAAAAAGTCACAACATTCATGTCGGGTTTAAGCGCACCATATTCATCATTAAAATTCAGATTTTCATCCGCATTATATTACATTTTGCATCATCTAAGCCTAATGTTTATAGAATGCTGTCACTAATTTAAGAAAATAACATGAATGAATGCATTTTTAATAATATCAAGCGTCTGCTAAGTAACTGTGTGTTTTACGGCGAAAAAAGTCACAACATTCAAGTCGGGTTTAAGCGCACCATATTCATCATTAAAATACAGATTTTCATCCGCATTATATTACATTTTGCATCATCTAAGCCTAATGTTTATAGAATGCTGTCACTAATTTAAGAAAATAACATGAATGAATGCATTTTTAATAATATCAAGCGTCTGCTAAGTAATTATGTGTTTTACGGCGAAAAAAGTCACAACATTCAAGTCGGGTTTAAGCGCACCATATTCATCATTAAAATACAGATTTTCATCCGCATTATATTACATTTTGCATCATCTAAGCCTAATGTTTATAGAATGCTGTCACTAATTTAAGAAAATAACATGAATGAATGCATTTTTAATAATATCAAGCGTCTGCTAAGTAACTGTGTGTTTTACGGCGAAAAAAGTCACAACATTCAAGTCGGGTTTAATCGCATCAAATTCATCATTAAAATTCAGATTTTCATCCGAATTATATTACATTTTGCATCATCTAAGCCTAATGTTTATAGAATGCTGTCACTAATTTAAGAAAATAACATGAATGAATGCATTTTTAATAATATCAAGCGTCTGCTAAGTAACTGTGTGTTTTACGGCGAAAAAAGTCACAACATTCAAGTCGGGTTTAAGCGCACCATATTCATCATTAAAATACAGATTTTCATCCGCATTATATTACATTTTGCATCATCTAAGCCTAATGTTTATAGAATGCTGTCACTAATTTAAGAAAATAACATGAATGAATGCATTTTTAATAATATCAAGCGTCTGCTAAGTAACTGTGTGTTTTACCTCGAAAAAAGTCACAAAATTCAAGTCGGGTTTAATCGCATCATATTCATCATTAAAATTCAGATTTTCATCCGCATTATATTACATTTTGCATCATCTAAGCCTAATGTTTATAAAATGCTGTCACTAATTTAAGAAAATAACATGAATGAATGCATTTTTAATAATATCAAGCGTCTGCTAAGTAACTGTGTGTTTTACGGCGAAAAAAGTCACAACATTCAAGTCGGGTTTAAGCGCACCATATTCATCATTAAAATACAGATTTTCATCCGCATTATATTACATTTTGCATCATCTAAGCCTAATGTTTATAGAATGCTGTCACTAATTTAAGAAAATAACATGAATGAATGCATTTTTAATTATATCAAGCGTCTGCTAAGTAATTATGTGTTTTACGGCGAAAAAAGTCACAACATTCAAGTCGGGTTTAAGCGCACCATATTCATCATTAAAATACAGATTTTCATCCGCATTATATTACATTTTGCATCATCTAAGCCTAATGTTTATAGAATGCTGACATTAATTTAAGAAAATAACATGAATGAATGCATTTTTAATAATATCAAGCGTCTGCTAAGTAATTATGTGTTTTACGGCGAAAAAAGTCACAACATTCAAGTCGGGTTTAAGCGCACCATATTCATCATTAAAATACAGATTTTCATCCGCATTATATTACATTTTGCATCATCTAAGCCTAATGTTTATAGAATGCTGACATTAATTTAAGAAAATAACATGAATGAATGCATTTTTAATAATATCAAGCGTCTGCTAAGTAATTATGTGTTTTACGGCGAAAAAAGTCACAACATTCAAGTCGGGTTTAAGCGCACCATATTCATCATTAAAATACAGATTTTCATCCGCATTATATTACATTTTGCATCATCTAAGCCAAATGTTTATAGAATGCTGTCACTAATTTAAGAAAATAACATGAATGAATGCATTTTTAATAATATCAAGCGTCTGCTAAGTAACTGTGTGTTTTACCTCGAAAAAAGTCACAACATTCAAGTCGGGTTTAATCGCATCATATTCATCATTAAAATTCAGATTTTCATCCGCATTATATTACATTTTGCATCATCTAAGCCTAATGTTTATAGAATGCTGTCACTAATTTAAGAAAATAACATGAATGAATGCATTTTTAATAATATCAAGCGTCTGCTAAGTAACTGTGTGTTTTACGGCGAAAAAAGTCACAACATTCAAGTCGGGTTTAAGCGCACCATATTAATCATTAAAATTCAGATTTTCATCCGCATTATATTACATTTTGCATCATCTAAGCCTAATGTTTATAGAATGCTGTCACTAATTTAAGAAAATAACATGAATGAATGCATTTTTAATAATATCAAGCGTCTGCTAAGTAACTGTGTGTTTTACGGCGAAAAAAGTCACAACATTCAAGTCGGGTTTAAGCGCACCATATTCATCATTAAAATACAGATTTTCATCCGCATTATATTAGATTTTGCATCATCTAAGCCTAATGTTTATAGAATGCTGTCACTAATTTAAGAAAATAACATGAATGAATGCATTTTTAATAATATCAAGCGTCTGCTAAGTAACTGTGTGTTTTACGGCGAAAAAAGTCACAACATTCAAGTCGGGTTTAAGCGCACCATATTCATCATTAAAATACAGATTTTCATCCGCATTATATTACATTTTGCATCATCTAAGCCTAATGTTTATAGAATGCTGTCACTAATTTAAGAAAATAACATGAATGAATGCATTTTTAATAATATCAAGCGTCTGCTAAGTAACTGTGTGTTTTACGGCGAAAAAAGTCACAACATTCAAGTCGGGTTTAAGCGCACCATATTCATCATTAAAATACAGATTTTCATCCGCATTATATTACATTTTGCATCATCTAAGCCTAATGTTTATAGAATGCTGTCACTAATTTAAGAAAATAACATGAATGAATGCATTTTTAATAATATCAAGCGTCTGCTAAGTAATTATGTGTTTTACGGCGAAAAAAGTCACAACATTCAAGTCGGGTTTAAGCGCACCATATTCATCATTAAAATACAGATTTTCATCCGCATTATATTACATTTTGCATCATCTAAGCCAAATGTTTATAGAATGCTGTCACTAATTTAAGAAAATAACATGAATGAATGCATTTTTAATAATATCAAGCGTCTGCTAAGTAACTGTGTGTTTTACCTCGAAAAAAGTCACAACATTCAAGTCGGGTTTAATCGCATCATATTCATCATTAAAATTCAGATTTTCATCCGCATTATATTACATTTTGCATCATCTAAGCCTAATGTTTATAGAATGCTGTCACTAATTTAAGAAAATAACATGAATGAATGCATTTTTAATAATATCAAGCGTCTGCTAAGTAACTGTGTGTTTTACGGCGAAAAAAGTCACAACATTCAAGTCGGGTTTAAGCGCACCATATTCATCATTAAAATTCAGATTTTCATCCGCATTATATTACATTTTGCATCATCTAAGCCTAATGTTTATAGAATGCTGTCACTAATTTAAGAAAATAACATGAATGAATGCATTTTTAATAATATCAAGCGTCTGCTAAGTAACTGTGTGTTTTACGGCGAAAAAAGTCACAACATTCAAGTCGGGTTTAAGCGCACCATATTCATCATTAAAATACAGATTTTCATCCGCATTATATTAGATTTTGCATCATCTAAGCCTAATGTTTATAGAATGCTGTCACTAATTTAAGAAAATAACATGAATGAATGCATTTTTAATAATATCAAGCGTCTGCTAAGTAACTGTGTGTTTTACGGCGAAAAAAGTCACAACATTCAAGTCGGGTTTAAGCGCACCATATTCATCATTAAAATACAGATTTTCATCCGCATTATATTACATTTTGCATCATCTAAGCCTAATGTTTATAGAATGCTGTCACTAATTTAAGAAAATAACATGAATGAATGCATTTTTAATAATATCAAGCGTCTGCTAAGTAACTGTGTGTTTTACGGCGAAAAAAGTCACAACATTCAAGTCGGGTTTAAGCGCACCATATTCATCATTAAAATACAGATTTTCATCCGCATTATATTACATTTTGCATCATCTAAGCCTAATGTTTATAGAATGCTGTCACTAATTTAAGAAAATAACATGAATGAATGCATTTTTAATAATATCAAGCGTCTGCTAAGTAACTGTGTGTTTTACCTCGAAAAAAGTCACAACATTCAAGTCGGGTTTAATCGCATCATATTCATCATTAAAATTCAGATTTTCATCCGCATTATATTACATTTTGCATCATCTAAGCCTAATGTTTATAGAATGCTGTCACTAATTTAAGAAAATAACATGAATGAATGCATTTTTAATAATATCAAGCGTCTGCTAAGTAACTGTGTGTTTTACGGCGAAAAAAGTCACAACATTCAAGTCGGGTTTAAGCGCACCATATTCATCATTAAAATTCAGATTTTCATCCGCATTATATTACATTTTGCATCATCTAAGCCTAATGTTTATAGAATGCTGTCACTAATTTAAGAAAATAACATGAATGAATGCATTTTTAATAATATCAAGCGTCTGCTAAGTAACTGTGTGTTTTACGGCGAAAAAAGTCACAACATTCAAGTCGGGTTTAAGCGCACCATATTCATCATTAAAATACAGATTTTCATCCGCATTATATTAGATTTTGCATCATCTAAGCCTAATGTTTATAGAATGCTGTCACTAATTTAAGAAAATAACATGAATGAATGCATTTTTAATAATATCAAGCGTCTGCTAAGTAACTGTGTGTTTTACGGCGAAAAAAGTCACAACATTCAAGTCGGGTTTAAGCGCACCATATTCATCATAAAAATACAGATTTTCATCCGCATTATATTACATTTTGCATCATCTAAGCCTAATGTTTATAGAATGCTGTCACTAATTTAAGAAAATAACATGAATGAATGCATTTTTAATTATATCAAGCGTCTGCTAAGTAATTATGTGTTTTACGGCGAAAAAAGTCACAACATTCAAGTCGGGTTTAAGCGCACCATATTCATCATTAAAATACAGATTTTCATCCGCATTATATTACATTTTGCATCATCTAAGACTAATGTTTATAGAATGCTGACATTAATTTAAGAAAATAACATGAATGAATGCATTTTTAATAATATCAAGCGTCTGCTAAGTAATTATGTGTTTTACGGCGAAAAAAGTCACAACATTCAAGTCGGGTTTAAGCGCACCATATTCATCATTAAAATACAGATTTTCATCCGCATTATATTACATTTTGCATCATCTAAGCCTAATGTTTATAGAATGCTGACATTAATTTAAGAAAATAACATGAATGAATGCATTTTTAATAATATCAAGCGTCTGCTAAGTAATTATGTGTTTTACGGCGAAAAAAGTCACAACATTCAAGTCGGGTTTAAGCGCACCATATTCATCATTAAAATACAGATTTTCATCCGCATTATATTAGATTTTGCATCATCTAAGCCTAATGTTTATAGAATGCTGTCACTAATTTAAGAAAATAACATGAATGAATGCATTTTTAATAATATCAAGCGTCTGCTAAGTAACTGTGTGTTTTACGGCGAAAAAAGTCACAACATTCAAGTCGGGTTTAAGCGCACCATATTCATCATTAAAATACAGATTTTCATCCGCATTATATTACATTTTGCATCATCTAAGCCTAATGTTTATAGAATGCTGTCACTAATTTAAGAAAATAACATGAATGAATGCATTTTTAATAATATCAAGCGTCTGCTAAGTAACTGTGTGTTTTACCTCGAAAAAAGTCACAACATTCAAGTCGGGTTTAATCGCATCATATTCATCATTAAAATTCAGATTTTCATCCGCATTATATTACATTTTGCATCATCTAAGCCTAATGTTTATAGAATGCTGTCACTAATTTAAGAAAATAACATGAATGAATGCATTTTTAATAATATCAAGCGTCTGCTAAGTAACTGTGTGTTTTACGGCGAAAAAAGTCACAACATTCAAGTCGGGTTTAAGCGCACCATATTCATCATTAAAATTCAGATTTTCATCCGCATTATATTACATTTTGCATCATCTAAGCCTAATGTTTATAGAATGCTGTCACTAATTTAAGAAAATAACATGAATGAATGCATTTTTAATAATATCAAGCGTCTGCTAAGTAACTGTGTGTTTTACGGCGAAAAAAGTCACAACATTCAAGTCGGGTTTAAGCGCACCATATTCATCATTAAAATACAGATTTTCATCCGCATTATATTAGATTTTGCATCATCTAAGCCTAATGTTTATAGAATGCTGTCACTAATTTAAGAAAATAACATGAATGAATGCATTTTTAATAATATCAAGCGTCTGCTAAGTAACTGTGTGTTTTACGGCGAAAAAAGTCACAACATTCAAGTCGGGTTTAAGCGCACCATATTCATCATTAAAATACAGATTTTCATCCGCATTATATTACATTTTGCATCATCTAAGCCTAATGTTTATAGAATGCTGTCACTAATTTAAGAAAATAACATGAATGAATGCATTTTTAATAATATCAAGCGTCTGCTAAGTAACTGTGTGTTTTACGGCGAAAAAAGTCACAACATTCAAGTCGGGTTTAAGCGCACCATATTCATCATTAAAATACAGATTTTCATCCGCATTATATTACATTTTGCATCATCTAAGCCTAATGTTTATAGAATGCTGTCACTAATTTAAGAAAATAACATGAATGAATGCATTTTTAATAATATCAAGCGTCTGCTAAGTAACTGTGTGTTTTACCTCGAAAAAAGTCACAACATTCAAGTCGGGTTTAATCGCATCATATTCATCATTAAAATTCAGATTTTCATCCGCATTATATTACATTTTGCATCATCTAAGCCTAATGTTTATAGAATGCTGTCACTAATTTAAGAAAATAACATGAATGAATGCATTTTTAATAATATCAAGCGTCTGCTAAGTAACTGTGTGTTTTACGGCGAAAAAAGTCACAACATTCAAGTCGGGTTTAAGCGCACCATATTCATCATTAAAATTCAGATTTTCATCCGCATTATATTACATTTTGCATCATCTAAGCCTAATGTTTATAGAATGCTGTCACTAATTTAAGAAAATAACATGAATGAATGCATTTTTAATAATATCAAGCGTCTGCTAAGTAACTGTGTGTTTTACGGCGAAAAAAGTCACAACATTCAAGTCGGGTTTAAGCGCACCATATTCATCATTAAAATACAGATTTTCATCCGCATTATATTAGATTTTGCATCATCTAAGCCTAATGTTTATAGAATGCTGTCACTAATTTAAGAAAATAACATGAATGAATGCATTTTTAATAATATCAAGCGTCTGCTAAGTAACTGTGTGTTTTACCTCGAAAAAAGTCAGAACATTCAAGTCGGGTTTAATCGCATCATATTCATCATTAAAATTCAGATTTTCATCCGCATTATATTACATTTTGCATCATCTAAGCCTAATGTTTATAGAATGCTGACACTAATTTAAGAAAATAACATGAATGAATGCATTTTTAATAATATCAAGCGTCTGTTAAGTAACTGTGTGTTTTACGGCGAAAAAAGTCACAACATTCAAGTCGGGTTTAATCGCATCATATTCATCATTAACATTCAGATTTTCATCCGCATTATATTACATTTTGCAACATCTAAGCCATATGTTTATAAAATGCTGACACTAATTTAAGAAAATAACATGAATAAATGCATTTTGAATAACATCAAGCGTCTGCTAAGTAATTGTGTGTTTTACCTCGAAAAAAGTCAGAACATTCAAGTCGGGTTTAATCGCATCATATTCATCATTAAAATTCAGATTTTCATCCGCATTATATTACATTTTGCATCATCTAAGCTTAATGTTTATAGAATGCTGACACTAATTTAAGAAAATAACATGAATGAATGCATTTTTAATAATATCAAGCGTCTGCTAAGCAACTGTGTGTTTTACGGCGAAAAAAGTCACAACATTCAAGTCGGGTTTAATCGCATCATATTCATCATTAACATTCAGATTTTCATCCGCATTATATTACATTTTGCAACATCTAAGCCATATGTTTATAAAATGCTGACACTAATTTAAGAAAATAACATGAATAAATGCATTTTGAAAAACATCAAGCGTCTGCTAAGTAATTGTGTGTTTTACCTCGAAAAAAGTCACAACATTCAAGTCGGGTTTAAGCGCACCATATTCATCATTAAAATACAGATTTTCATCCGCATTATATTACATTTTGCATCATCTAAGCCTAATGTTTATAGAATGCTGTCACTAATTTAAGAAAATAACATGAATGAATGCATTTTTAATAATATCAAGCGTCTGCTAAGTAACTGTGTGTTTTACCTCGAAAAAAGTCACAAAATTCAAGTCGGGTTTAATCGCATCATATTCATCATTAAAATTCAGATTTTCATCCGCATTATATTACATTTTGCATCATCTAAGCCTAATGTTTATAGAATGCTGTCACTAATTTAAGAAAATAACATGAATGAATGCATTTTTAATAATATCAAGCGTCTGCTAAGTAACTGTGTGTTTTACGGCGAAAAAAGTCACAACATTCAAGTCGGGTTTAAGCGCACCATATTCATCATTAAAATTCAGATTTTCATCCGCATTATATTACATTTTGCATCATCTAAGCCTAATGTTTATAGAATGCTGTCACTAATTTAAGAAAATAACATGAATGAATGCATTTTTAATAATATCAAGCGTCTGCTAAGTAACTGTGTGTTTTACGGCGAAAAAAGTCACAACATTCAAGTCGGGTTTAAGCGCACCATATTCATCATTAAAATACAGATTTTCATCCGCATTATATTAGATTTTGCATCATCTAAGCCTAATGTTTATAGAATGCTGTCACTAATTTAAGAAAATAACATGAATGAATGCATTTTTAATAATATCAAGCGTCTGCTAAGTAACTGTGTGTTTTACGGCGAAAAAAGTCACAACATTCAAGTCGGGTTTAAGCGCACCATATTCATCATTAAAATACAGATTTTCATCCGCATTATATTACATTTTGCATCATCTAAGCCTAATGTTTATAGAATGCTGTCACTAATTTAAGAAAATAACATGAATGAATGCATTTTTAATAATATCAAGCGTCTGCTAAGTAACTGTGTGTTTTAAGGCGAAAAAAGTCACAACATTCAAGTCGGGTTTAAGCGCACCATATTCATCATTAAAATACAGATTTTCATCCGCATTATATTACATTTTGCATCATCTAAGCCTAATGTTTATAGAATGCTGTCACTAATTTAAGAAAATAACATGAATGAATGCATTTTTAATAATATCAAGCGTCTGCTAAGTAACTGTGTGTTTTACCTCGAAAAAAGTCACAACATTCAAGTCGGGTTTAATCGCATCATATTCATCATTAAAATTCAGATTTTCATCCGCATTATATTACATTTTGCATCATCTAAGCCTAATGTTTATAGAATGCTGTCACTAATTTAAGAAAATAACATGAATGAATGCATTTTTAATAATATCAAGCGTCTGCTAAGTAACTGTGTGTTTTACGGCGAAAAAAGTCACAACATTCAAGTCGGGTTTAAGCGCACCATATTCATCATTAAAATTCAGATTTTCATCCGCATTATATTACATTTTGCATCATCTAAGCCTAATGTTTATAGAATGCTGTCACTAATTTAAGAAAATAACATGAATGAATGCATTTTTAATAATATCAAGCGTCTGCTAAGTAACTGTGTGTTTTACGGCGAAAAAAGTCACAACATTCAAGTCGGGTTTAAGCGCACCATATTCATCATTAAAATACAGATTTTCATCCGCATTATATTAGATTTTGCATCATCTAAGCCTAATGTTTATAGAATGCTGTCACTAATTTAAGAAAATAACATGAATGAATGCATTTTTAATAATATCAAGCGTCTGCTAAGTAACTGTGTGTTTTACGGCGAAAAAAGTCACAACATTCAAGTCGGGTTTAAGCGCACCATATTCATCATTAAAATACAGATTTTCATCCGCATTATATTACATTTTGCATCATCTAAGCCTAATGTTTATAGAATGCTGTCGCTAATTTAAGAAAATAACATGAATGAATGCATTTTTAATAATATCAAGCGTCTGCTAAGTAACTGTGAGTTTTACGGCGAAAAAAGTCACAACATTCAAGTCGGGTTTAAGCGCACCATATTCATCATTAAAATACAGATTTTCATCCGCATTATATTACATTTTGCATCATCTAAGCCTAATGTTTATAGAATGCTGATACTATTTTAAGAAAATAACATGAATGAATGCATTTTTAATAATATCAAGCGTCTGCTAAGTAACTGTGTGTTTTACGGCGAAAAAAGTCACAACATTCAAGTCGGGTTTAATCGCATCATATTCATCATTAACATTCAGATTTTCATCCGCATTATATTACATTTTGCAACATCTAAGCCATATGTTTATAAAATGCTGACACTAATTTAAGAAAATAACATGAATAAATGCATTTTGAATAACATCAAGCGTCTGCTAAGTAATTGTGTGTTTTACCTCGAAAAAAGTCAGAACATTCAAGTCGGGTTTAATCGCATCATATTCATCATTAAAATTCAGATTTTCATCCGCATTATATTACATTTTGCATCATCTAAGCCTAATGTTTATAGAATGCTGACACTAATTTAAGAAAATAACATGAATGAATGCATTTTTAATAATATCAAGCGTCTGCTAAGTAACTGTGTGTTTTACGGCGAAAAAAGTCACAACATTCAAGTCGGGTTTAATCGCATCATATTCATCATTAACATTCAGATTTTCATCCGCATTATATTACATTTTGCAACATCTAAGCCATATGTTTATAAAATGCTGACACTAATTTAAGAAAATAACATGAATAAATGCATTTTGAATAACATCAAGCGTCTGCTAAGTAATTGTGTGTTTTACCTCGAAAAAAGTCAGAACATTCAAGTCGGGTTTAATCGCATCATATTCATCATTAAAATTCAGATTTTCATCCGCATTATATTACATTTTGCATCATCTAAGCTTAATGTTTATAGAATGCTGACACTAATTTAAGAAAATAACATGAATGAATGCATTTTTAATAATATCAAGCGTCTGCTAAGCAACTGTGTGTTTTACGGCGAAAAAAGTCACAGCATTCAAGTCGGGTTTAATCGCATCATATTCATCATTAACATTCAGATTTTCATCCGCATTATATTACATTTTGCAACATCTAAGCCATATGTTTATAAAATGCTGACACTAATTTAAGAAAATAACATGAATAAATGCATTTTGAATAACATCAAGCGTCTGCTAAGTAATTGTGTGTTTTACCTCGAAAAAAGTCAGAACATTCAAGTCGGGTTTAATCGCATCATATTCATCATTAAAATTCAGATTTTCATCCGCATTATATTACATTTTGCATCATCTAAGCCTAATGTTTATAGAATGCTGACACTAATTTAAGAAAATAACATGAATGAATGCATTTTTAATAATATCAAGCGTCTGCTAAGTAACTGTGTGTTTTACGGCGAAAAAAGTCACAACATTCAAGTCGGGTTTAATCGCATCATATTCATCATTAACATTCAGATTTTCATCCGCATTATATTACATTTTGCAACATCTAAGCCATATGTTTATAAAATGCTGACACTAATTTAAGAAAATAACATGAATAAATGCATTTTGAATAACATCAAGCGTCTGCTAAGTAATTGTGTGTTTTACCTCGAAAAAAGTCAGAACATTCAAGTCGGGTTTAATCGCATCATATTCATCATTAAAATTCAGATTTTCATCCGCATTATATTACATTTTGCATCATCTAAGCCTAATGTTTATAGAATGCTGACACTAATTTAAGAAAATAACATGAATGAATGCATTTTTAATAATATCAAGCGTCTGCTAAGCAACTGTGTGTTTTACGGCGAAAAAAGTCACAACATTCAAGTCGGTTTTAATCGCATCATATTCATCATTAACATTCAGATTTTCATCCGCATTATATTACATTTTGCAACATCTAAGCCATATGTTTATAAAATGCTGACACTAATTTAAGAAAATAACATGAATAAATGCATTTTGAATAACATCAAGCGTCTGCTAAGTAATTGTGTGTTTTACTTCGAAAAAAGTCAGAACATTCAAGTCGGGTTTAATCGCATCATATTCATCATTAAAATTCAGATTTTCATCCGCATTATATTACATTTTGCATCATCTAAGCTTAATGTTTATAGAATGCTGACACTAATTTAAGAAAATAACATGAATGAATGCATTTTTAATAATATCAAGCGTCTGCTAAGCAACTGTGTGTTTTACGGCGAAAAAAGTCACAACATTCAAGTCGGGTTTAATCGCATCATATTCATCATTAACATTCAGATTTTCATCCGCATTATATTACATTTTGCAACATCTAAGCCATATGTTTATAAAATGCTGACACTAATTTAAGAAAATAACATGAATAAATGCATTTTGAATAACATCAAGCGTCTGCTAAGTAATTGTGTGTTTTACCTCGAAAAAAGTCAGAACATTCAAGTCGGGTTTAATCGCATCATATTCATCATTAAAATTCAGATTTTCATCCGCATTATATTACATTTTGCATCATCTAAGCCTAATGTTTATAGAATGCTGACACTAATTTAAGAAAATAACATGAATGAATGCATTTTTAATAATATCAAGCGTCTGCTAAGTAACTGTGTGTTTTACGGCGAAAAAAGTCACAACATTCAAGTCGGGTTTAATCGCATCATATTCATCATTAACATTCAGATTTTCATCCGCATTATATTACATTTTGCAACATCTAAGCCATATGTTTATAAAATGCTGACACTAATTTAAGAAAATAACATGAATAAATGCATTTTGAATAACATCAAGCGTCTGCTAAGTAATTGTGTGTTTTACCTCGAAAAAAGTCAGAACATTCAAGTCGGGTTTAATCGCATCATATTCATCATTAAAATTCAGATTTTCATCCGCATTATATTACATTTTGCATCATCTAAGCCTAATGTTTATAGAATGCTGACACTAATTTAAGAAAATAACATGAATGAATGCATTTTTAATAATATCAAGCGTCTGCTAAGCAACTGTGTGTTTTACGGCGAAAAAAGTCACAACATTCAAGTCGGTTTTAATCGCATCATATTCATCATTAACATTCAGATTTTCATCCGCATTATATTACATTTTGCAACATCTAAGCCATATGTTTATAAAATGCTGACACTAATTTAAGAAAATAACATGAATAAATGCATTTTGAATAACATCAAGCGTCTGCTAAGTAATTGTGTGTTTTACCTCGAAAAAAGTCAGAACATTCAAGTCGGGTTTAATCGCATCATATTCATCATTAAAATTCAGATTTTCATCCGCATTATATTAGATTTTGCATCATCTAAGCCTAATGTTTATAGAATGCTGTCACTAATTTAAGAAAATAACATGAATGAATGCATTTTTAATAATATCAAGCGTCTGCTAAATAACTGTGTGTTTTACGGCGAAAAAAGTCACAACATTCAAGTCGGGTTTAAGCGCACCATATTCATCATTAAAATACAGATTTTCATCCGCATTATATTACATTTTGCATCATCTAAGCCTAATGTTTATAGAATGCTGTCACTAATTTAAGAAAATAACATGAATGAATGCATTTTTAATAATATCAAGCGTCTGCTAAGTAACTGTGTGTTTTACCTCGAAAAAAGTCACAACATTCAAGTCGGGTTTAATCGCATCATATTCATCATTAAAATTCAGATTTTCATCCGCATTATATTACATTTTGCATCATCTAAGCCTAATGTTTATAGAATGCTGTCACTAATTTAAGAAAATAACATGAATGAATGCATTTTTAATAATATCAAGCGTCTGCTAAGTAACTGTGTGTTTTACGGCGAAAAAAGTCACAACATTCAAGTCGGGTTTAAGCGCACCATATTCATCATTAAAATTCAGATTTTCATCCGCATTATATTACATTTTGCATCATCTAAGTCTAATGTTTATAGAATGCTGTCACTAATTTAAGAAAATAACATGAATGAATGCATTTTTAATAATATCAAGCGTCTGCTAAGTAACTGTGTGTTTTACGGCGAAAAAAGTCACAACATTCAAGTCGGGTTTAAGCGCACCATATTCATCATTAAAATACAGATTTTCATCCGCATTATATTAGATTTTGCATCATCTAAGCTTAATGTTTATAGAATGCTGTCACTAATTTAAGAAAATAACATGAATGAATGCATTTTTAATAATATCAAGCGTCTGCTAAGTAACTGTGTGTTTTACGGCGAAAAAAGTCACAACATTCAAGTCGGGTTTAAGCGCACCATATTCATCATTAAAATACAGATTTTCATCCGCATTATATTACATTTTGCATCATCTAAGCCTAATGTTTATAGAATGCTGTCACTAATTTAAGAAAATAACATGAATGAATGCATTTTTAATAATATCAAGCGTCTGCTAAGTAACTGTGTGTTTTACCTCGAAAAAAGTCACAACATTCAAGTCGGGTTTAATCGCATCATTTTCATTATTAAAATTCAGATTTTCATCCGCATTATATTACATTTTGCATCATCTAAGCGTAATGTTTATAGAATGCTGTCACTAATTTAAGAAAATAACATGAATGAATGCATTTTTAATAATATCAAGCGTCTGCTAAGTAACTGTGTGTTTTACGGCGAAAAAAGTCACAACATTCAAGTCGGTTTTAATCGCATCATATTCATCATTAACATTCAGATTTTCATCCGCATTATATTACATTTTGCAACATCTAAGCCATATGTTTATAAAATGCTGACACTAATTTAAGAAAATAACATGAATAAATGCATTTTGAATAACATCAAGCGTCTGCTAAGTAATTGTGTGTTTTACCTCGAAAAAAGTCAGAACATTCAAGTCGGGTTTAATCGCATCATATTCATCATTAAAATTCAGATTTTCATCCGCATTATATTAGATTTTGCATCATCTAAGCCTAATGTTTATAGAATGCTGTCACTAATTTAAGAAAATAACATGAATGAATGCATTTTTAATAATATCAAGCGTCTGCTAAATAACTGTGTGTTTTACGGCGAAAAAAGTCACAACATTCAAGTCGGGTTTAAGCGCACCATATTCATCATTAAAATACAGATTTTCATCCGCATTATATTACATTTTGCATCATCTAAGCCTAATGTTTATAGAATGCTGTCACTAATTTAAGAAAATAACATGAATGAATGCATTTTTAATAATATCAAGCGTCTGCTAAGTAACTGTGTGTTTTACCTCGAAAAAAGTCACAACATTCAAGTCGGGTTTAATCGCATCATATTCATCATTAAAATTCAGATTTTCATCCGCATTATATTACATTTTGCATCATCTAAGCCTAATGTTTATAGAATGCTGTCACTAATTTAAGAAAATAACATGAATGAATGCATTTTTAATAATATCAAGCGTCTGCTAAGTAACTGTGTGTTTTACGGCGAAAAAAGTCACAACATTCAAGTCGGGTTTAAGCGCACCATATTCATCATTAAAATTCAGATTTTCATCCGCATTATATTACATTTTGCATCATCTAAGTCTAATGTTTATAGAATGCTGTCACTAATTTAAGAAAATAACATGAATGAATGCATTTTTAATAATATCAAGCGTCTGCTAAGTAACTGTGTGTTTTACGGCGAAAAAAGTCACAACATTCAAGTCGGGTTTAAGCGCACCATATTCATCATTAAAATACAGATTTTCATCCGCATTATATTAGATTTTGCATCATCTAAGCCTAATGTTTATAGAATGCTGTCACTAATTTAAGAAAATAACATGAATGAATGCATTTTTAATAATATCAAGCGTCTGCTAAGTAACTGTGTGTTTTACGGCGAAAAAAGTCACAACATTCAAGTCGGGTTTAAGCGCACCATATTCATCATTAAAATACAGATTTTCATCCGCATTATATTACATTTTGCATCATCTAAGACTAATGTTTATAGAATGCTGTCACTAATTTAAGAAAATAACATGAATGAATGCATTTTTAATAATATCAAGCGTCTGCTAAGTAACTGTGTGTTTTACCTCGAAAAAAGTCACAACATTCAAGTCGGGTTTAATCGCATCATTTTCATTATTAAAATTCAGATTTTCATCCGCATTATATTACATTTTGCATCATC
Organism: Acanthosepion esculentum; assembly: GCA_964036315.1. NCBI lineage: Eukaryota > Metazoa > Mollusca > Cephalopoda > Sepiida > Sepiidae > Acanthosepion > Acanthosepion esculentum. The sequence goes on along the minus strand of OZ038505.1, from coordinate 85,624,573 downwards.
TAAGCGTAATGTTTATAGAATGCTGTCACTAATTTAAGAAAATAACATGAATGAATGCATTTTTAATAATATCAAGCGTCTGCTAAGTAACTGTGTGTTTTACGGCGAAAAAAGTCACAACATTCAAGTCGGGTTTAAGCGCACCATATTCATCATTAAAATTCAGATTTTCATCCGCATTATATTACATTTTGCATCATCTAAGCCTAATGTTTATAGAATGCTGTCACTAATTTAAGAAAATAACATGAATGAATGCATTTTTAATAATATCAAGCGTCTGCTAAGTAACTGTGTGTTTTACCTCGAAAAAAGTCACAACATTCAAGTCGGGTTTAATCGAAATCATATTCATCATTAAAATTCAGATTTTCATCCGCATTATATTACATTTTGCATCATCTAAGCCTAATGTTTATAGAATGCTGTCACTAATTTAAGAAAATAACATGAATGAATGCATTTTTAATAATATCAAGCGTCTGCTAAGTAACTGTGTGTTTTACGGCGAAAAAAGTCACAACATTCAAGTCGGGTTTAAGCGCACCATATTCATCATTAAAATACAGATTTTCATCCGCATTATATTACATTTTGCATCATCTAAGCCTAATGTTTATAGAATGCTGATACTATTTTAAGAAAATAACATGAATGAATGCATTTTTAATAATATCAAGCGTCTGCTAAGTAACTGTGTGTTTTACGGCGAAAAAAGTCACAACATTCAAGTCGGGTTTAATCGCATCATATTCATCATTAACATTCAGATTTTCATCCGCATTATATTACATTTTGCAACATCTAAGCCATATGTTTATAAAATGCTGACACTAATTTAAGAAAATAACATGAATAAATGCATTTTGAATAACATCAAGCGTCTGCTAAGTAATTGTGTGTTTTACCTCGAAAAAAGTCAGAACATTCAAGTCGGGTTTAATCGCACGATATTCATCATTAAAATTCAGATTTTCATCCGCATTATATTACATTTTGCATCATCTAAGCCTAATGTTTATAGAATGCTGACACTAATTTAAGAAAATAACATGAATGAATGCATTTTTAATAATATCAAGCGTCTGCTAAGTAACTGTGTGTTTTACGGCGAAAAAAGTCACAACATTCAAGTCGGATTTAATCGCATCATATTCATCATTAACATTCAGATTTTCATCCGCATTATATTACATTTTGCAACATCTAAGCCATATGTTTATAAAATGCTGACACTAATTTAAGAAAATAACATGAATAAATGCATTTTGAATAACATCAAGCGTCTGCTAAGTAATTGTGTGTTTTACCTCGAAAAAAGTCAGAACATTCAAGTCGGGTTTAATCGCATCATATTCATCATTAAAATTCAGATTTTCATCCGCATTATATTACATTTTGCATCATCTAAGCCTAATGTTTATAGAATGCTGACACTAATTTAAGAAAATAACATGAATGAATGCAATTTTAATAATATCAAGCGTCTGCTAAGTAACTGTGTGTTTTACGGCGAAAAAAGTCACAAAATTCAAGTCGGGTTTAATCGCATCATATTCATCATTAACATTCAGATTTTCATCCGCATTATATTACATTTTGCAACATCTAAGCCATATGTTTATAAAATGCTGACACTAATTTAAGAAAATAACATGAATAAATGCATTTTGAATAACATGTAGCGTCTGCTAAGTAATTGTCTGTTTTACCTCGAAAAAAGTCAGAACATTCAAGTCGGGTTTAATCGCATCATATTCATCATTAAAATTCAGATTTTCATCCGCATTATATTACATTTTGCATCATCTAAGCCTAATGTTTATAGAATGCTGACACTAATTTAAGAAAATAACATGAATGAATGCATTTTTAATAATATCAAGCGTCTGCTAAGTAACTGTGTGTTTTACGGCGAAAAAAGTCACAACATTCAAGTCGGGTTTAATCGCATCATATTCATCATTAACATTCAGATTTTCATCCGCATTATATTACATTTTGCAACATCTAAGCCATATGTTTATAAAATGCTGACACTAATTTAAGAAAATAACATGAATAAATGCATTTTGAATAACATCAAGCGTCTGCTAAGTAATTGTGTGTTTTACCTCGAAAAAAGTCAGAACATTCAAGTCGGGATTAATCGCATCATATTCATCATTAAAATTCAGATTTTCATCCGCATTATATTACATTTTGCATCATCTAAGCCTAAAGTTTATAGAATGCTGACACTATTTTGAGAAAATAACATGAATGAATGCATTTTTAATAATATCAAGCGTCTGCTAAATAACTGTGTGTTTTACCTCGAAAAAAGTCACAACGTTCAAGTCGGGTTTAATCGCATCATATTCATCATTAAAATTCATATTTTCATCCGCATTATATTACATTTTGCATCATCTAAGTCTAATTTTTATAGAATGCTGATACTAATTTAAGAAAATAACACGAATGAATGCATTTTTAATAATATCAGGCGTCTGCTAAGTAACTGTGTGTTTTACCTCGAAAAAAGTCACAACATTCAAGTCGGGTTTAATCGCATCATATTCATCATTAAAATTCAGATTTTCATCCGCATTATATTACATTTTGCATAATCTAAGCCAAATGTTTATAGAATGCTGACACTATTTTGAGAAAATAACATGAATGAATGCATTTTTAATAATATCAAGCGTCTGCTAAGTAATTGTGTGTTTTACGGCGAAAAAGGACAAAAAATTCAAGTCGGGTTTAATCGCATCATATTCATCATTAAAATTCAGATTTTCATCCGCATTATATTACATTTTGCATCATCTAAGCCATACGTTTATAAAATGCTGACACTAATTTAAGAAAATAACATGAATGAATGCATTTTTAATAATATCAAGCGTCTGCTATGTAATTGTGTGTTTTACCTCGAAAAAATTCACAACATTCAAGTCGGGTTTAATCGCATCATATTCATCATTAAAATTCAGATTTTCATCCGCATTATATTACATTTTGCATCATCTAAGCCTAATGTTTATAGAATGCTGTCACTAATTTAAGAAAATAACATGAATGAATGCATTTTTAATAATATGAAGCGTCTGCTAAGTAATTGTGTGTTTTACCTCGAAAAATCACAACATTCAAGTCGGGTTTAATCGCATCATATTTATCATTAAATTTCAGATTTTCGTCCGCATTATATAACATTTTGCATCATCTATGCATAATGTTTATAGAATGCTGTCACTAATTTAAGAAAATAACATGAATGAATGCATTTTTAATAATATCACGCGTCTGCTAAGTAACTGTGTGTTTTACTACGAAAAAAGTCACAACATTCAAGTCGGGTTTAATCGCATCATATTCATCATTAAAATTCAGATTTTCATCCGCATTATATTACATTTTGCATCATCTAAGCCATATGTTTATAAAATGCTGACACTAATTTAAGCAAATAACATGAATGAATGCATTTTTAATAATATCAAGCGTCTGCTAAGTAACTGTGTGTTTTACCTCGAAAAAAGTCACAACGTTCAAGTCGGGTTTAATCGCATCATATTCATCATTAAAATTCAGATTTTCATCCGCATTATATTACATTTTGCATCATCTAAGCCATATGTTTATAAAATGCTGACACTAATTTAAGCAAATAACATGAATGAATGCATTTTTAATAATATCAAGCGTCTGCTAAGTAATTGTGTGTTTTACGTCGAAAAAAGTCACAACATTCAAGTCGGGTTTAATCGCATCATATTCATCATTAAAATTCAGATTTTCATCCGCATTATATTACATTTTCCATCATCTAAGACATATGTTTATAAAATGCTGATACTAATTTAAGAAAATAACATGAATGAATGCATTTTTAATAATATCAAGCGTCTGCTAAGTAACTGTGTGTTTTACCTCGAAAAAAGTCACAACATTCAAGTCGGGTTTAATCGCACCATATTCATCATTAAAATTCAGATTTTCATCCGCATTATATTACATTTTGCATCATCTAAGCCTAAAGTTTATAGAATGCTGACACTATTTTGAGAAAATAACATGAATGAATGCATTTTTAATAATATCAAGCGTCTGCTAAGTAACTGTGTGTTTTACCTCGAAAAAAGTCACAACGTTCAAGTCGGGTTTAATCGCATCATATTCATCATTAAAATTCAGATTTTCATCGGCATTATATTACATTTTGCATCATCTAAGACATATGTTTATAGTATGCTGACACTATTTTGAGAACATAACATGAATGAATGCATTTTCAATAATATCAAGCGTCTGCTAAGTAATTGTGTGTTTTACGGCGAAAAAGTTACAACATTCAAGTCGGGTTTAATCGCATCATATTCATCATTAAAATTCAGATTTTCATCCGCATTATATAACATTTTGCATCATCTAAACCTAATGTTTATAGAATGCTGACACTAATTTAACAAAATAACATGAATGAATGCATTTTTAATAATATCAAGCGTCTGCTAAGTAACTGTGTGTATTACCTCGACAAAAGTCACAACATTCAAGTCGGCTTTAATCGCATCATATTCATCATTAAAATTCAGATTTTCATCCGCATTATATTACATTTTGCATCATCTAAGACATATGTTTATAAAATGCTGACACTAATTTAAGAAAATAACATGAATGAATGCATTTTTAATAATATCAAGCGTCTGCTAAGTAACTGTGTGTTTTACCTCGAAAAAAGTCACAACATTCAAGTCGGGTTTAATCGCATCATATTCATCATTAAAATTCAGATTTTCATCCGCATTATATTACATTTTGCATAATCTAAGCCTAATGTTTATAGAATGCTGACACTATTTTGAGAAAATAACATGAATGAATGCATTTTTAATAATATCAAGCGTCTACTAAGTAATTGTGTGTTTTACGGCGAAAAAGGACAAAACATTCAAGTCGGGTTTAATCGCATCATATTCATCATTAAAATTCAGATTTTCAACCGCATTATATTACATTTTGCATCATCTAAGCCATATGTTTATAAAATGCTGACACTAATTTAAGTAAATAACATGCATGAATGCATTTTTAATAATATCAAGCGTCTGTTAAGTAATTGTGTGTTTTACCTCGAAAAAAGTCACAACATTCAAGTCGGGTTTAATCGCATCATATTCATCATTAAAATTCAGATTTTCATCCGCATTATATTACATTTTGCATCATCTAAGACATATGTTTATAAAATGCTGATACTAATTTAAGAAAATAACATGAATGAATGCATTTTTAATAATATCAAGCGTCTGCTAAGTAACTGTGTGTTTTAGCTCGAAAAAAGTCCCAACATTCAAGTCGGGTTTAATCGCATCATATTCATCATTAAAATTAAGATTTTCATCCGCATTATATTACATTTTGCATCATCTAAGACATATGTTTATAAAATGCTGACACTAATTTAAGAAAATAACATGAATGAATGCATTTTTAATAATATCAAGCGTCTGATAAGTAATTGTGTGTTTTACCTCGAAAAAAGTCACAACATTCAAGTCGGGTTTAATCGCATCATATTCATCATTAAAATTCAGATTTTCGTCCGCATTATTTAACATTTTGCATCATCTATGCCTAATGTTTATAGAATGCTGTCACTAATTTAAGAAAATAACATGAATGAATGCATTTTTAATAATATCAAGCGTCTGCTAAGTAACTGTGTGTTTTACTACGAAAAAAGTCACAACATTCAAGTCGTGTTTAATCGCATCATAATCATCATTAAAATTCAGATTTTCACCCGCATTATATTATATTTTGCATCATCTAAGCCATATGTTTATAAAATGCTGACACTAATTTAAGAAAATAACATGAATGAATGCATTTTTAATAATATCAAGAGTCTGCTAAGTAACTGTGTGTTTTACCTCAAAAAAAGTCACAACATTCAAGTCGGTTTTAGTCGCATCATATTCATCATTAAAATTCAGATTTTCATCCGCATTATATTACATTTTGCATCATCTAAGCCATATGTTTATAAAATGCTGACACTAATTTAAGAAAATAACATGAATAAATGCATTTTGAATAACATCAAGCGTCTGCTAAGTAATTGTGTGTTTTACCTCGAAAAATGTCAGAACATTCAAGTCGGGTTTAATCGCATCATATTCATCATTAAAATTCATATTTTCATCCGCATTATATTACATTTTGCATCATCTAAGCCTAAAGTTTATAGAATGCTGACACCTTTTTGAGAAAATAACATGAATGAATGCATTTTTAATAATATCAAGCGTCTGCTAAGTAACTGTGTGATTTACCTCGAAAAAAGTCACAACGTTCAAGTCGGGTTTAATCGCATCATATTCATCATTAAAATTCAGATTTTCATCCGCATTATATAACATTTTGCATCATCTAAACCTAATGTTTATAGAATGCTGATACTAATTTAAGAAAATAACACGAATGAATGCATTTTTAATAATATCAAGCGTCTGCTAAGTAATTGTGTGTTTTACCTCGAAAAAAGTCACAACATTCAAGTCGGGTTTAATCGCATCATATTCATCATTAAAATTCAGATTTTCATCCGCATTATATTACATTTTGCATCATCTAAGACATATGTTTATAAAATGCTGACACTAATTTAAGAAAATAACATGAATAAATGCATTTTGAATAACATCAAGCGTCTGCTAAGTAATTGTGTGTTTTACCTCGAAAAATGTCAGAACATTCAAGTCGGGTTTAATCGCATCATATTCATCATTATAATTCAGATTTTCATCCGCATTGTATTACATTTTGCATCATCTAAGCCTAAAGTTTATAGAATGCTGACACTATTTTGAGAAAATAACATGAATGAATGCATTTTTAATAATATCAAGCGTCTGCTAAGTAACTGTGTGTTTTACCTCGAAAAAAGTCACAACCTTCAAGTCGGGTTTAACCGCATCATATTCATCATTAAAATTCAGATTTTCATCCGCATTATATTACATTTTGCATCATCTAAATCTAATTTTTATAGAATGCTGATACTAATTTAAGAAAATAACACGAATGAATGCATTTTCAATAATATGAAGCGTCTGCTAAGTAACTGTGTGTTTTACCTCGAAAAAAATCACAACATTCAAGTCGGGTTTAATCGCATCATATTCATCATTAAAATTCAGATTTTCATCCGCATTATATAACATTTTGCATCATCTAAACCTAATGTTTATAGAATGCTGACACTAATTTAACAAAATAACATGAATAAATGCATTTTGAATAACATCAAGCGTCTGCTAAGTAATTGTGTGTTTTACCTCGAAAAAAGTCAGAACATTCAAGTCGGGTTTAATCGCATCATATTCATCATTAAAATTCAGATTTTCATCCGCATTATATAACATTTTGCATCATCTAAACCTAATGTTTATAGAATGCTGACACTAATTTAACAAAATAACATGAATAAATGCATTTTGAATAACATCAAGCGTCTGCTAAGTAATTGTGTGTTTTACCTCGAAAAAAGTCAGAACATTCAAGTCGGGTTTAATCGCATCATATTCATCATTAAAATTTAGATTTTCATCCGCATTATATTACATTTTGCATCATCTAAGCCTAAAGTTTATAGAATGCTGACACTATTTTGAGAAAATAACATGAATGAATGCATTTTTAATAATATCAAGCGTCTGCTAAGTAACTGTGTGTTTTACCTCGAAAAAAGTCACAACGTTCAAGTCGGGTTTAATCGCATCATATTCATCATTAAAATTCAGATTTTCATCCGCATTATATTACATTTTGCATCATCTAAGCCTAATGTTTATAGAATGCTGACACTAATTTAAGAAAATAACATGAATGAATGCATTTTTAATAATATCAAGCGTCTGCTAAGTAACTGTGTGTTTTACCTCGAAAAAAGTCACAACATTCAAGTCGGGTTTAAGCGCACCATATTCATCATTAAAATACAGATTTTCATCCGCATTATATTACATTTTGCATCATCTAAGCCTAATGTTTATAGAATGCTGTCACTAATTTAAGAAAATAACATGAATGAATGCATTTTTAATAATATCAAGCGTCTGCTAAGTAACTGTGTGTTTTACCTCGAAAAAAGTCACAACATTCAAGTCGGGTTTAATCGCACCATATTCATCATTATAATTCAGATTTTCATCCGCATTGTATTACATTTTGCATCATCTAAGCCTAAAGTTTATAGAATGCTGACACTATTTTGAGAAAATAACATGAATGAATGCATTTTTAATAATATCAAGCGTCTGCTAAGTAACTGTGTGTTTTACCTCGAAAAAAGTCACAACCTTCAAGTCGGGTTTAACCGCATCATATTCATCATTAAAATTCAGATTTTCATCCGCATTATATTACATTTTGCATCATCTAAATCTAATTTTTATAGAATGCTGATACTAATTTAAGAAAATAACACGAATGAATGCATTTTCAATAATATGAAGCGTCTGCTAAGTAACTGTGTGTTTTACCTCGAAAAAAGTCACAACATTCAAGTCGGGTTTAATCGCATCATATTCATCATTAAAATTCAGATTTTCATCCGCATTATATAACATTTTGCATCATCTAAACCTAATGTTTATAGAATGCTGACACTAATTTAACAAAATAACATGAATAAATGCATTTTGAATAACATCAAGCGTCTGCTAAGTAATTGTGTGTTTTACCTCGAAAAAAGTCAGAACATTCAAGTCGGGTTTAATCGCATCATATTCATCATTAAAATTCAGATTTTCATCCGCATTATATAACATTTTGCATCATCTAAACCTAATGTTTATAGAATGCTGACACTAATTTAACAAAATAACATGAATAAATGCATTTTGAATAACATCAAGCGTCTGCTAAGTAATTGTGTGTTTTACCTCGAAAAAAGTCAGAACATTCAAGTCGGGTTTAATCGCATCATATTCATCATTAAAATTCAGATTTTCATCCGCATTATATTACATTTTGCATCATCTAAGCCTAATGTTTATAGAATGCTGACACTAATTTAAGAAAATAACATGAATGAATGCATTTTTAATAATATCAAGCGTCTGCTAAGTAACTGTGTGTTTTACCTCGAAAAAAGTCACAACATTCAAGTCGGGTTTAAGCGCACCATATTCATCATTAAAATACAGATTTTCATCCGCATTATATTACATTTTGCATCATCTAAGCCTAATGTTTATAGAATGCTGTCACTAATTTAAGAAAATAACATGAATGAATGCATTTTTAATAATATCAAGCGTCTGCTAAGTAACTGTGTGTTTTACCTCGAAAAAAGTCACAACATTCAAGTCGGGTTTAATCGCACCATATTCATCATTAAAATTCAGATTTTCATCCGCATTATATTACATTTTGCATAATCTAAGCCTAATGTTTATAGAATGCTGACACTATTTTGAGAACATAACATGAATGAATGCATTTTCAATAATATCAAGCGTCTGCTAAGTAATTGTGTGTTTTACGGCGAAAAAGTTACAACATTCAAGTCGGGTTTAATTGCATCATATTCATCATTAAAATTCAGATTTGCATCCGCATTATATAACATTTTGCATCATCTAAACCTAATGTTTATAGAATGCTGACACTAATTTAACAAAATAACATGAATAAATGCATTTTTAATAATATCAAGCGTCTGCTAAGTAACTGCGTGTTTTACCTCGAAAAAAGTCACAACATTCAAGTCGGTTTTAAGCGCACCATATTCATCATTAAAATACAGATTTTCATCCGCATTATATTACATTTTGCATCATCTAAGCCTAATGTTTATAGAATGCTGTCACTAATTTAAGAAAATAACATGAATGAATGCATTTTTAATAATATCAAGCGTCTGCTAAGTAACTGTGTGTTTTACCTCGAAAAAAGTCACAACATTCAAGTCGGGTTTAATCGCACCATATTCATCATTAAAATACAGATTTTCATCCGCATTATATTACATTTTGCATCATCTAGGCCTAATGTTTATAGAATGCTGTCACTAATTTAAGAAAATAACATGAATGAATGCATTTTTAATAATATCAAGCGTCTGCTAAGTAACTGTGTGTTTTACCTCGAAAAAAGTCACAACATTCAAGTCGGGTTTAATCGCATCATATTCATCATTAAAATTCAGATTTTCATCCGAATTATATTACATTTTGCATCATCTAAGCCTAATGTTTATAGAATGCTGTCACTAATTTAAGAAAATAACATGAATGAATGCATTTTTAATAATATCAAACGTCTGCTAAGTAACTGTGTGTTTTACCTCTAAAAAAGTCACAAAATTCAAGTCGGGTTTAAGCGCACCATATTCATCATTAAAATACAGATTTTCATCCGCATTATATTACATTTTGCATCATCTAAGCCTAATGTTTATAGAATGCTGTCACTAATTTAAGAAAATAACATGAATGAATGCATTTTTAATAATATCAAGCGTCTGCTAAGTAAGTGTGTGTTTTACCTCGAAAAAAGTCACAACATTCAAGTCGGGTTTAATCGCACCATATTCATCATTAAAATACAGATTTTCATCCGCATTATATTACATTTTGCATCATCTAGGCCTAATGTTTATAGAATGCTGTCACTAATTTAAGAAAATAACATGAATGAATGCATTTTTAATAATATCAAGCTTCTGCTAAGTAACTGTGTGTTTTACCTCATAAAAAGTCACAACATTCAAGTCGGGTTTAAGCGCATCATATTCATCATTAAAATTCAGATTTTCATCCGCATTATATAACATTTTGCATCATCTAAAACTAATGTTTATAGAATGCTGACACTAATTTAACAAAATAACATGAATAAATGCATTTTTAATAATATCAAGCGTCTGCTAAGTAACTGTGTGTTTTACCTCGAAAAAAGTCACAACATTCAAGTCGGGTTTAATCGCATCATATTCATCATTAAAATTCAGATTTTCATCCGCATTATATTACATTTTGCATAATCTAAGCCTAATGTTTATAGAATGCTGACACTATTTTGAGAACATAACATGAAAGAATGCATTTTCAATAATATCAAGCGTCTGCTAAGTAATTGTGTGTTTTACGGCGAAAAACTTACAACATTCAAGTCGGGTTTAATCGCATCATATTCATCATTAAAATTCAGATTTTCATCCGCATTATATAACATTTTGCATCATCTATACCTAATGTTTATAGAATGCTGACACTAATTTAACAAAATAACATGAATAAATGCATTTTTAATAATATCAAGCGTCTGCTAAGTAACTGTGTGTTTTACCTCGAAAAAAGTCACAACATTCAAGTCGGGTTTAATCGCATCATATTCATCATTAAAATTCAGATTTTCATCCGCATTATATTACATTTTGCATAATCTAAGCCTAATGTTTATAGAATGCTGACACTATTTTGAGAACATAACATGAATGAATGCATTTTCAATAATGTCAAGCGTCTGCTAAGTAATTGTGTGTTTTACGGCGAAAAAGTTACAACATTCAAGTCGGGTTTAATCGCATCATATTCATCATTAAAATTCAGATTTTCATCCGCATTATATAACATTTTCCATCATCTAAACCTAATGTTTATAGAATGCTGACACTAATTTAACAAAATAACATGAATAAATGCATTTTTAATAATATCAAGCGTCTGCTAAGTAACTGTGTGTTTTACCTCGAAAAAAGTCACAACATTCAAGTCGGATTTAATCGCATCATATTCATCATTAAAATTCAGATTTTCATCCGCATTATATTACATTTTGCATAATATAAGCCTAATGTTTATAGAATGCTGACACTATTTTGAGAACATAACATGAATGAATGCATTTTCAATAATATCAAGCGTCTGCTAAGTAATTGTGTGTTTTACGGCGAAAAAGTTACAACATTCAAGTCGGGTTTAATCGCATCATATTCATCATTAAAATTCAGATTTTCATCCGCATTATATAACATTTTCCATCATCTAAACCTAATGTTTATAGAATGCTGACACTAATTTAACAAAATAACATGAATAAATGCATTTTTAATAATATCAAGCGTCTGCTAAGTAACTGTGTGTTTTACCTCGAAAAAAGTCACAACATTCAAGTCGGATTTAATCGCATCATATTCATCATTAAAATTCAGATTTTCATCCGCATTATATTACATTTTGCATAATATAAGCCTAATGTTTATAGAATGCTGACACTATTTTGAGAACATAACATGAATGAATGCATTTTCAATAATATCAAGCGTCTGCTAAGTAATTGTGTGTTTTACGGCGAAAAAGTTACAACATTCAAGTCGGGTTTAATCGCATCATATTCATCATTAAAATTCAGATTTTCATCCGCATTATATAACATTTTGCAACATCTAAACTTTATGTTTATTGTATGCTGACACTAATTTAACAAAATAACATGAATAAATGCATTTTTAATAATATCAAGCGTCTGCTAAGTAACTGTGTGTTTTACCTCGAAAAAAGTCACAACATTCAAGTCGGGTTTAATCGCATCATATTCATCATTAAAATTCAGATTTTCATCCGCATTATATTACATTTTGCATAATCTAAGCCTAATGTTTATAGAATGCTGACACTATTTTGAGAACATAACATGAATGAATGCATTTTCAATAATATCAAGCGTCTGCTAAGTAATTGTGTGTTTTACGGCGAAAAAGTTACAACATTCAAGTCGGGTTTAATCGCATCATATTCATCATTAAAATACAGATTTTCATCCGCATTATATTACATTTTGCATCATCTAAGCCTAATGTTTATAGAATGCTGTCACTAATTTAAGAAAATAACATGAATGAATGCATTTTTAATAATATCAAGCGTCTGCTAAGTAACTGTGTGTTTTACCTCGAAAAAAGTCACAACATTCAAGTCGGGTTTAATCGCACCATATTCATCATTAAAATACAGATTTTCATCCGCATTATATTACATTTTGCATCATCTAGGCCTAATGTTTATAGAATGCTGTCACTAATTTAAGAAAATAACATGAATGAATGCATTTTTAATAATATCAAGCGTCTGCTAAGTAACTGTGTGTTTTACCTCATAAAAAGTCACAACATTCAAGTCGGGTTTAAGCGCATCATATTCATCATTAAAATTCAGATTTTCATCCGCATTATATAACATTTTGCATCATCTAAACCTAATGTTTATAGAATGCTGACACTAATTTAACAAAATAACATGAATAAATGCATTTTTAATAATATCAAGCGTCTGCTAAGTAACTGTGTGTTTTACCTCGAAAAAAGTCACAACATTCAAGTCGGGTTTAATCGCATCATATTCATCATTAAAATTCAGATTTACATCCGCATTATATTACATTTTGCATAATCTAAGCCTAATGTTTATAGAATGCTGACACTATTTTGAGAACATAACATGAATGAATGCATTTTCAATAATATCAAGCGTCTGCTAAGTAATTGTGTGTTTTACGGCGAAAAAGTTACAACATTCAAGTCGGGTTTAATCGCATCATATTCATCATTAAAATTCAGATTTTCATCCGCATTATATAACATTTTGCATCATCTAAACCTAATGTTTATAGAATGCTGACACTAATTTAACAAAATAACATGAATAAATGCATTTTTAATAATATCAAGCGTCTGCTAAGTAACTGCGTGTTTTACCTCGAAAAAAGTCACAACATTCAAGTCGGTTTTAAGCGCACCATATTCATCATTAAAATACAGATTTTCATCCGCATTATATTACATTTTGCATCATCTAAGACTAATGTTTATAGAATGCTGTCACTAATTTAAGAAAATAACATGAATGAATGCATTTTTAATAATATCAAGCGTCTGCTAAGTAACTGTGTGTTTTACCTCGAAAAAAGTCACAACATTCAAGTCGGGTTTAATCGCACCATATTCATCATTAAAATACAGATTTTCATCCGCATTATATTACATTTTGCATCATCTAGGCCTAATGTTTATAGAATGCTGTCACTAATTTAAGAAAATAACATGAATGAATGCATTTTTAATAATATCAAGCGTCTGCTAAGTAACTGTGTGTTTTACCTCGAAAAAAGTCACAATATTCAAGTCGGGTTTAATCGCATCATATTCATCATTAAAATTCAGATTTTCATCCGCATTATATTACATTTTGCATCATCTAAGCCTAATGTTTATAGAATGTTGTCACTAATTTAAGAAAATAACATGAATGAATGCATTTTTAATAATATCAAGCGTCTGCTAAGTAACTGTGTGTTTTACCTCGAAAAAAGTCACAACATTCAAGTCGGGTTTAATCGCATCATATTCATCATTAAAATTCAGATTTTCATCCGAATTATATTACATTGTGCATCATCTAAGCCTAATGTTTATAGAATGCTGTCACTAATTTAAGAAAATAACATGAATGAATGCATTTTTAATAATATCAAGCGTCTGCTAAGTAACTGTGTGTTTTACCTCTAAAAAAGTCACAAAATTCAAGTCGGGTTTAATCGCATCATATTCATCATTAAAATTCAGATTTTCATCCGCATTATATTACATTTTGCATCATCTAAGCCTAATGTTTATAGAATGCTGACACTAATTTAAGAAAATAACATGAATGAATGCATTTTTAATAATATCAAGCGTCTGCTAAGTAACTGTGTGTTTTACCTCGAAAAAAGTCACAACATTCAAGTCGGGTTTAAGCGCACCATATTCATCATTAAAATACAGATTTTCATCCGCATTATATTACATTTTGCATCATCTAAGCCTAATGTTTATAGAATGCTGTCACTAATTTAAGAAAATAACATGAATGAATGCATTTTTAATAATATCAAGCGTCTGCTAAGTAACTGTGTGTTTTACCTCGAAAAAAGTCACAACATTCAAGTCGGGTTTAATCGCACCATATTCATCATTAAAATACAGATTTTCATCCGCATTATATTACATTTTGCATCATCTAGGCCTAATGTTTATAGAATGCTGTCACTAATTTAAGAAAATAACATGAATGAATGCATTTTTAATAATATCAAGCGTCTGCTAAGTAACTGTGTGTTTTACCTCATAAAAAGTCACAACATTCAAGTCGGGTTTAAGCGCATCATATTCATCATTAAAATTCAGATTTTCATCCGCATTATATAACATTTTGCATCATCTAAACCTAATGTTTATAGAATGCTGACACTAATTTAACAAAATAACATGAATAAATGCATTTTTAATAATATCAAGCGTCTGCTAAGTAACTGTGTGTTTTACCTCGAAAAAAGTCACAACATTCAAGTCGGGTTTAATCGCATCATATTCATCATTAAAATTCAGATTTACATCCGCATTATATTACATTTTGCATAATCTAAGCCTAATGTTTATAGAATGCTGACACTATTTTGAGAACATAACATGAATGAATGCATTTTCAATAATATCAAGCGTCTGCTAAGTAATTGTGTGTTTTACGGCGAAAAACTTACAACATTCAAGTCGGGTTTAATCGCATCATATTCATCATTAAAATTCAGATTTTCATCCGCATTATATAACATTTTGCATCATCTAAACCTAATGTTTATAGAATGCTGACACTAATTTAACAAAATAACATGAATAAATGCATTTTTAATAATATCAAGCGTCTGCTAAGTAACTGTGTGCTTTACCTCGAAAAAAGTCACAACATTCAAGTCGGGTTTAATCGCATCATATTCATCATTAAAATTCAGATTTTCATCCGCATTATATTACATTTTGCATAATCTAAGCCTAATGTTTATAGAATGCTGACACTATTTTGAGAACATAACATGAATGAATGCATTTTCAATAATATCAAGCGTCTGCTAAGTAATTGTGTGTTTTACGGCGAAAAAGTTACAACATTCAAGTCGGGTTTAATCGCATCATATTCATCATTAAAATTCAGATTTTCATCCGCATTATATAACATTTTGCATCATCTAAACCTAATGTTTATAGAATGCTGACACTAATTTAACAAAATAACATGAATAAATGCATTTTTAATAATATCAAGCGTCTGCTAAGTAACTGCGTGTTTTACCTCGAAAAAAGTCACAACATTCAAGTCGGTTTTAAGCGCACCATATTCATCATTAAAATACAGATTTTCATCCGCATTATATTACATTTTGCATCATCTAAGACTAATGTTTATAGAATGCTGTCACTAATTTAAGATAATAACATGAATGAATGCATTTTTAATAATATCAAGCGTCTGCTAAGTAACTGTGTGTTTTACCTCGAAAAAAGTCACAACATTCAAGTCGGGTTTAATCGCACCATATTCATCATTAAAATACAGATTTTCATCCGCATTATATTACATTTTGCATCATCTAGGCCTAATGTTTATAGAATGCTGTCACTAATTTAAGAAAATAACATGAATGAATGCATTTTTAATAATATCAAGCGTCTGCTAAGTAACTGTGTGTTTTACCTCGAAAAAAGTCACAATATTCAAGTCGGGTTTAATCGCATCATATTCATCATTAAAATTCAGATTTTCATCCGCATTATATTACATTTTGCATCATCTAAGCCTAATGTTTATAGAATGTTGTCACTAATTTAAGAAAATAACATGAATGAATGCATTTTTAATAATATCAAGCGTCTGCTAAGTAACTGTGTGTTTTACCTCGAAAAAAGTCACAACATTCAAGTCGGGTTTAATCGCATCATATTCATCATTAAAATTCAGATTTTCATCCGAATTATATTACATTTTGCATCATCTAAGCCTAATGTTTATAGAATGCTGTCACTAATTTAAGAAAATAACATGAATGAATGCATTTTTAATAATATCAAGCGTCTGCTAAGTAACTGTGTGTTTTACCTCTAAAAAAGTCACAAAATTCAAGTCGGGTTTAATCGCATCATATTCATCATTAAAATTCAGATTTTCATCCGCATTATATTACATTTTGCATCATCTAAGCCTAATGTTTATAGAATGCTGACACTAATTTAAGAAAATAACATGAATGAATGCATTTTTAATAATATCAAGCGTCTGCTAAGTAACTGTGTGTTTTACCTCGAAAAAAGTCACAACATTCAAGTCGGGTTTAAGCGCACCATATTCATCATTAAAATACAGATTTTCATCCGCATTATATTACATTTTGCATCATCTAAGCCTAATGTTTATAGAATGCTGTCACTAATTTAAGAAAATAACATGAATGAATGCATTTTTAATAATATCAAGCGTCTGCTAAGTAACTGTGTGTTTTACCTCGAAAAAAGTCACAACATTCAAGTCGGGTTTAATCGCACCATATTCATCATTAAAATACAGATTTTCATCCGCATTATATTACATTTTGCATCATCTAGGCCTAATGTTTATAGAATGCTGTCACTAATTTAAGAAAATAACATGAATGAATGCATTTTTAATAATATCAAGCGTCTGCTAAGTAACTGTGTGTTTTACCTCATAAAAAGTCACAACATTCAAGTCGGGTTTAAGCGCATCATATTCATCATTAAAATTCAGATTTTCATCCGCATTATATAACATTTTGCATCATCTAAACCTAATGTTTATAGAATGCTGACACTAATTTAACAAAATAACATGAATAAATGCATTTTTAATAATATCAAGCGTCTGCTAAGTAACTGTGTGTTTTACCTCGAAAAAAGTCACAACATTCAAGTCGGGTTTAATCGCATCATATTCATCATTAAAATTCAGATTTACATCCGCATTATATTACATTTTGCATAATCTAAGCCTAATGTTTATAGAATGCTGACACTATTTTGAGAACATAACATGAATGAATGCATTTTCAATAATATCAAGCGTCTGCTAAGTAATTGTGTGTTTTACGGCGAAAAACTTACAACATTCAAGTCGGGTTTAATCGCATCATATTCATCATTAAAATTCAGATTTTCATCCGCATTATATAACATTTTGCATCATCTAAACCTAATGTTTATAGAATGCTGACACTAATTTAACAAAATAACATGAATAAATGCATTTTTAATAATATCAAGCGTCTGCTAAGTAACTGTGTGCTTTACCTCGAAAAAAGTCACAACATTCAAGTCGGGTTTAATCGCATCATATTCATCATTAAAATTCAGATTTTCATCCGCATTATATTACATTTTGCATAATCTAAGCCTAATGTTTATAGAATGCTGACACTATTTTGAGAACATAACATGAATGAATGCATTTTCAATAATATCAAGCGTCTGCTAAGTAATTGTGTGTTTTACGGCGAAAAAGTTACAACATTCAAGTCGTGTTTAATCGCATCATATTCATCATTAAAATTCAGATTTTCATCCGCATTATATAACATTTTCCATCATCTAAACCTAATGTTTATAGAATGCTGACACTAATTTAACAAAATAACATGAATAAATGCATTTTTAATAATATCAAGCGTCTGCTAAGTAACTGTGTGTTTTACCTCGAAAAAAGTCACAACATTCAAGTCGGATTTAATCGCATCATATTCATCATTAAAATTCAGATTTTCATCCGCATTATATTACATTTTGCATAATCTAAGCCTAATGTTTATAGAATGCTGACACTATTTTGAGAACATAACATGAATGAATGCATTTTCAATAATATCAAGCGTCTGCTAAGTAATTGTGTGTTTTACGGCGAAAAAGTTACAACATTCAAGTCGGGTTTAATCGCACCATATTCATCATTAAAATACAGATTTTCATCCGCATTATATTACATTTTGCATCATCTAGGCCTAATGTTTATAGAATGCTGTCACTAATTTAAGAAAATAACATGAATGAATGCATTTTTAATAATATCAAGCGTCTGCTAAGTAACTGCGTGTTTTACCTCATAAAAAGTCACAACATTCAAGTCGGGTTTAAGCGCATCATATTCATCATTAAAATTCAGATTTTCATCCGCATTATATAACATTTTGCATCATCTAAACCTAATGTTTATAGAATGCTGACACTAATTTAACAAAATAACATGAATAAATGCATTTTTAATAATATCAAGCGTCTGCTAAGTAACTGTGTGTTTTACCTCGAAAAAAGTCACAACATTCAAGTCGGGTTTAATCGCACCATATTCATCATTAAAATACAGATTTTCATCCGCATTATATTACATTTTGCATCATCTAGGCCTAATGTTTATAGAATGCTGTCACTAATTTAAGAAAATAACATGAATGAATGCATTTTTAATAATATCAAGCGTCTGCTAAGTAACTGTGTGTTTTACCTCGAAAAAAGTCACAATATTCAAGTCGGGTTTAATCGCATCATATTCATCATTAAAATTCAGATTTTCATCCGCATTATATTACATTTTGCATCATCTAAGCCTAATGTTTATAGAATGTTGTCACTAATTTAAGAAAATAACATGAATGAATGCATTTTTAATAATATCAAGCGTCTGCTAAGTAACTGTGTGTTTTACCTCGAAAAAAGTCACAACATTCAAGTCGGGTTTAATCGCATCATATTCATCATTAAAATTCAGATTTTCATCCGAATTATATTACATTTTGCATCATCTAAGCCTAATGTTTATAGAATGCTGTCACTAATTTAAGAAAATAACATGAATGAATGCATTTTTAATAATATCAAGCGTCTGCTAAGTAACTGTGTGTTTTACCTCTAAAAAAGTCACAAAATTCAAGTCGGGTTTAATCGCATCATATTCATCATTAAAATTCAGATTTTCATCCGCATTATATTACATTTTGCATCATCTAAGCCTAATGTTTATAGAATGCTGACACTAATTTAAGAAAATAACATGAATGAATGCATTTTTAATAATATCAAGCGTCTGCTAAGTAACTGTGTGTTTTACCTCGAAAAAAGTCACAACATTCAAGTCGGGTTTAAGCGCACCATATTCATCATTAAAATACAGATTTTCATCCGCATTATATTACATTTTGCATCATCTAAGCCTAATGTTTATAGAATGCTGTCACTAATTTAAGAAAATAACATGAATGAATGCATTTTTAATAATATCAAGCGTCTGCTAAGTAACTGTGTGTTTTACCTCGAAAAAAGTCACAACATTCAAGTCGGGTTTAAGCGCACCATATTCATCATTAAAATACAGATTTTCATCCGCATTATATTACATTTTGCATCATCTAAGCCTAATGTTTATAGAATGCTGTCACTAATTTAAGAAAATAACATGAATGAATGCATTTTTAATAATATCAAGCGTCTGCTAAGTAACTGTGTCTTTTACGGCGAAAAAAGTCACAACATTCAAGTCGGGTTTAAGCGCACCATATTCATCATTAAAATACAGATTTTCATCCGCATTATATTACATTTTGCATCATCTAAGCCTAATGTTTATAGAATGCTGTCACTAATTTAAGAAAATAACATGAATGAATGCATTTTTAATAATATCAAGCGTCTGCTAAGTAATTATGTGTTTTACGGCGAAAAAAGTCACAACATTCAAGTCGGGTTTAAGCCCACCATATTCATCATTAAAATACAGATTTTCATCCGCATTATATTACATTTTGCATCATCTAAGCCTAATGTTTATAGAATGCTGACATTAATTTAAGAAAATAACATGAATGAATGCATTTTTAATAATATCAAGCGTCTGCTAAGTAATTATGTGTTTTACGGCGAAAAAAGTTACAACATTCAAGTCGGGTTTAAGCGCACCATATTCATCATTAAAATACAGATTTTCATCCGCATTATATTACATTTTGCATCATCTAAGCCTAATGTTTATAGAATGCTGTCACTAATTTAAGAAAATAACATGAATGAATGCATTTTTAATAATATCAAGCGTCTGCTAAGTAACTGTGTGTTTTACGGCGAAAGAAGTCACAACATTCAAGTCGGGTTTAAGCGCACCATATTCATCATTAAAATACAGATTTTCATCCGCATTATATTACATTTTGCATCATCTAAGCCTAATGTTTATAGAATGCTGTCACTAATTTCAGAAAATAACATGAATGAATGCATTTTTAATAATATCAAGCGTCTGCTAAGTAATTATGTGTTTTACGGCGAAAAAAGTCACAACATTCAAGTCGGGTTTAAGCGCACCATATTCATCATTAAAATACAGATTTTCATCCGCATTATATTACATTTTGCATCATCTAAGCCTAATGTTTATAGAATGCTGTCACTAATTTAAGAAAATAACATGAATGAATGCATTTTTAATAATATCAAGCGTCTGCTAAGTAACTGTGTGTTTTACCTCGAAAAAAGTCACAACATTCAAGTCGGGTTTAATCGCATCATATTCATCATTAAAATACAGATTTTCATCCGCATTATATTACATTTTGCATCATCTAAGCCTAATGTTTATAGAATGCTGTCACTAATTTAAGAAAATAACATGAATGAATGCATTTTTAATAATATCAAGCGTCTGTTAAGTAACTGTGTGTTTTA
Organism: Acanthosepion esculentum; assembly: GCA_964036315.1. Lineage (NCBI taxonomy): Eukaryota > Metazoa > Mollusca > Cephalopoda > Sepiida > Sepiidae > Acanthosepion > Acanthosepion esculentum. The sequence continues at coordinate 85,602,978 of OZ038505.1, read as the reverse complement.
CGGCGAAAAAAGTCACAACATTCAAGTCGGGTTTAAGCGCACCATATTCATCATTAAAATACAGATTTTCATCCGCATTATATTACATTTTGCATCATCTAAGCCTAATGTTTATAGAATGCTGTCACTAATTTCAGAAAATAACATGAATGAATGCATTTTTAATAATATCAAGCGTCTGCTAAGTAATTATGTGTTTTACGGCGAAAAAAGTCACAACATTCAAGTCGGGTTTAAGCGCACCATATTCATCATTAAAATACAGATTTTCATCCGCATTATATTACATTTTGCATCATCTAAGCCTAATGTTTATAGAATGCTGACATTAATTTAAGAAAATAACATGAATGAATGCATTTTTAATAATATCAAGCGTCTGCTAAGTAATCATGTGTTTTACGGCGAAAAAAGTTACAACATTCAAGTCGGGTTTAAGCGCATCATATTCATCATTAAAATTCAGATTTTCATCCGCATTATATTACATTTTGCATCATCTAAGCCTAATGTTTATAGAATGCTGTCACTAATTTAAGAAAATAACATGAATGAATGCATTTTTAATAATATCAAGCGTCTGCTAAGTAACTGTGTGTTTTACGGCGAAAAAAGTCACAACATTCAAGTCGGGTTTAATCGCATCATATTCATCATTAAAATTCAGATTTTCATCCGCATTATATTACATTTTGCATCATCTAAGCCTAATGTTTATAGAATGCTGTCACTAATTTAAGAAAATAACATGAATGAATGCATTTTTAATAATATCAAGCGTCTGCTAAGTAACTGTGTGTTTTACGGCGAAAAAAGTCACAACATTCAAGTCGGGTTTAAGCGCACCATATTCATCATTAAAATACAGATTTTCATCCGCATTATATTACATTTTGCATCATCTAAGCCTAATGTTTATAGAATGCTGTCACTAATTTAAGAAAATAACATGAATGAATGCATTTTTAATAATATCAAGCGTCTGCTAAGTAACTGTGTGTTTTACCTCGAAAAAAGTCACAACATTCAAGTCGGGTTTAATCGCATCATATTCATCATTAAAATTCAGATTTTCATCCGCATTATATTACATTTTGCATCATCTAAGCCTAATGTTTATAAAATGCTGTCACTAATTTAAGAAAATAACATGAATGAATGCATTTTTAATAATATCAAGCGTCTGCTAAGTAACTGTGTGTTTTACGGCGAAAAAAGTCACAACATTCAAGTCGGGTTTAAGCGCACCATATTCATCATTAAAATACAGATTTTCATCCGCATTATATTACATTTTGCATCATCTAAGCCTAATGTTTATAGAATGCTGTCACTAATTTCAGAAAATAACATGAATGAATGCATTTTTAATAATATCAAGCGTCTGCTAAGTAACTGTGTGTTTTACCTCGAAAAAAGTCACAACATTCAAGTCGGGTTTAAGCGCACCATATTCATCATTAAAATTCAGATTTTCATCCGCATTATATTACATTTTGCATCATCTAAGCCTAATGTTTATAAAATGCTGTCACTAATTTAAGAAAATAACATGAATGAATGCATTTTTAATAATATCAAGCGTCTGCTAAGTAACTGTGTGTTATACGGCGAAAAAAGTCACAACATTCAAGTCGGGTTTAATCGCATCATATTCATCATTAAAATTCAGATTTTCATCCGCATTATATTACATTTTGCATCATCTAAGCCTAATGTTTATAGAATGCTGTCACTAATTTAAGAAAATAACATGAATGAATGCATTTTTAATAATATCAAGCGTCTGCTAAGTAACTGTGTGTTTTACGGCGAAAAAAGTCACAACATTCAAGTCGGGTTTAAGCGCACCATATTCATCATTAAAATACAGATTTTCATCCGCATTATATTACATTTTGCATCATCTAAGCCTAATGTTTATAGAATGCTGACATTAATTTAAGAAAATAACATGAATGAATGCATTTTTAATAATATCAAGCGTCTGCTAAGTAATTATGTGTTTTACGGCGAAAAAAGTTACAACATTCAAGTCGGGTTTAAGCGCACCATATTCATCATTAAAATACAGATTTTCATCCGCATTATATTACATTTTGCATCATCTAAGCCTAATGTTTATAGAATGCTGTCACTAATTTAAGAAAATAACATGAATGAATGCATTTTTAATAATATCAAGCGTCTGCTAAGTAACTGTGTGTTTTACGGCGAAAAAAGTCACAACATTCAAGTCGGGTTTAATCGCATCATATTCATCATTAAAATTCAGATTTTCATCCGCATTATATTACATTTTGCATCATCTAAGCCTAATGTTTATAGAATGCTGTCACTAATTTAAGAAAATAACATGAATGAATGCATTTTTAATAATATCAAGCGTCTGCTAAGTAACTGTGTGTTTTACGGCGAAAAAAGTCACAACATTCAAGTCGGGTTTAAGCGCACCATATTCATCATTAAAATACAGATTTTCATCCGCATTATATTACATTTTGCATCATCTAAGCCTAATGTTTATAGAATGCTGTCACTAATTTAAGAAAATAACATGAATGAATGCATTTTTAATAATATCAAGCGTCTGCTAAGTAACTGTGTGTTTTACCTCGAAAAAAGTCACAACATTCAAGTCGGGTTTAATCGCATCATATTCATCATTAAAATTCAGATTTTCATCCGCATTATATTACATTTTGCATCATCAAAGCCTAATGTTTATAAAATGCTGTCACTAATTTAAGAAAATAACATGAATGAATGCATTTTTAATAATATCAAGCGTCTGCTAAGTAACTGTGTGTTTTACGGCGAAAAAAGTCACAACATTCAAGTCGGGTTTAAGCGCACCATATTCATCATTAAAATACAGATTTTCATCCGCATTATATTACATTTTGCATCATCTAAGCCTAATGTTTATAGAATGCTGTCACTAATTTCAGAAAATAACATGAATGAATGCATTTTTAATAATATCAAGCGTCTGCTAAGTAACTGTGTGTTTTACCTCGAAAAAAGTCACAACATTCAAGTCGGGTTTAAGCGCACCATATTCATCATTAAAATTCAGATTTTCATCCGCATTATATTACATTTTGCATCATCTAAGCCTAATGTTTATAAAATGCTGTCACTAATTTAAGAAAATAACATGAATGAATGCATTTTTAATAATATCAAGCGTCTGCTAAGTAACTGTGTGTTTTACGGCGAAAAAAGTCACAACATTCAAGTCGGGTTTAATCGCATCATATTCATCATTAAAATTCAGATTTTCATCCGCATTATATTATATTTGGAACCTTCTAAGCCTAATGTTTATAGAATGCAGTCACTAATTTAAGAAAATAACATGAATGAATGCATTTTTAATAATATCAAGCGTCTGCTAAGTAACTGTGTGTTTTACGGCGAAAAAAGTCACAACATTCAAGTCGGGTTTAAGCGCACCATATTCATCATTAAAATACAGATTTTCATCCGCATTATATTACATTTTGCATCATCTAAGCCTAATGTTTATAGAATGCTGTCACTAATTTAAGAAAATAACATGAATGAATGCATTTTTAATAATATCAAGCGTCTGCTAAGTAACTGTGTGTTTTACCTCGAAAAAAGTCACAACATTCAAGTCGGGTTTAATCGCATCATATTCATCATTAAAATTCAGATTTTCATCCGCATTATATTACATTTTGCATCATCTAAGCCTAATGTTTATAAAATGCTGTCACTAATTTAAGAAAATAACATGAATGAATGCATTTTTAATAATATCAAGCGTCTGCTAAGTAACTGTGTGTTTTACGGCGAAAAAAGTCACAACATTCAAGTCGGGTTTAATCGCACCATATTCATCATTAAAATACAGATTTTCATCCGCATTATATTACATTTTGCATCATCTAAGCCTAATGTTTATAAAATGCTGTCACTAATTTAAGAAAATAACATGAATGAATGCATTTTTAATAATATCAAGCGTCTGCTAAGTAACTGTGTGTTTTACGGCGAAAAAAGTCACAACATTCAAGTCGGGTTTAATCGCATCATATTCATCATTAAAATTCAGATTTTCATCCGCATTATATTACATTTTGCATCATCTAAGCCTAATGTTTATAGAATGCTGTCACTAATTTAAGAAAATAACATGAATGAATGCATTTTTAATAATATCAAGCGTCTGCTAAGTAACTGTGTGTTTTACGGCGAAAAAAGTCACAACATTCAAGTCGGGTTTAAGCGCACCATATTCATCATTAAAATACAGATTTTCATCCGCATTATATTACATTTTGCATCATCTAAGCCTAATGTTTATAGAATGCTGTCACTAATTTAAGAAAATAACATGAATGAATGCATTTTTAATAATATCAAGCGTCTGCTAAGTAACTGTGTGTTTTACCTCGAAAAAAGTCACAACATTCAAGTCGGGTTTAATCGCATCATATTCATCATTAAAATTCAGATTTTCATCCGCATTATATTACATTTTGCATCATCAAAGCCTAATGTTTATAAAATGCTGTCACTAATTTAAGAAAATAACATGAATGAATGCATTTTTAATAATATCAAGCGTCTGCTAAGTAACTGTGTGTTTTACGGCGAAAAAAGTCACAACATTCAAGTCGGGTTTAAGCGCACCATATTCATCATTAAAATACAGATTTTCATCCGCATTATATTACATTTTGCATCATCTAAGCCTAATGTTTATAGAATGCTGTCACTAATTTCAGAAAATAACATGAATGAATGCATTTTTAATAATATCAAGCGTCTGCTAAGTAACTGTGTGTTTTACCTCGAAAAAAGTCACAACATTCAAGTCGGGTTTAAGCGCACCATATTCATCATTAAAATTCAGATTTTCATCCGCATTATATTACATTTTGCATCATCTAAGCCTAATGTTTATAAAATGCTGTCACTAATTTAAGAAAATAACATGAATGAATGCATTTTTAATAATATCAAGCGTCTGCTAAGTAACTGTGTGTTTTACGGCGAAAAAAGTCACAACATTCAAGTCGGGTTTAATCGCATCATATTCATCATTAAAATTCAGATTTTCATCCGCATTATATTATATTTGGAACCTTCTAAGCCTAATGTTTATAGAATGCAGTCACTAATTTAAGAAAATAACATGAATGAATGCATTTTTAATAATATCAAGCGTCTGCTAAGTAACTGTGTGTTTTACGGCGAAAAAAGTCACAACATTCAAGTCGGGTTTAATCGCACCATATTCATCATTAAAATGCAGATTTTCATCGCATTATATTACATTTTGCATCATCTAAGCCTAATGTTTATAGAATGCTGTCACTAATTTAAGAAAATAACATGAATGAATGCATTTTTAATAATATCAAGCGTCTGCTAAGTAACTGTGTGTTTTACCTCGAAAAAAGTCACAACATTCAAGTCGGGTTTAATCGCATCATATTCATCATTAAAATTCAGATTTTCATCCGCATTATATTACATTTTGCATCATCAAAGCCTAATGTTTATAAAATGCTGTCACTAATTTAAGAAAATAACATGAATGAATGCATTTTTAATAATATCAAGCGTCTGCTAAGTAACTGTGTGTTTTACGGCGAAAAAAGTCACAACATTCAAGTCGGGTTTAAGCGCACCATATTCATCATTAAAATACAGATTTTCATCCGCATTATATTACATTTTGCATCATCTAAGCCTAATGTTTATAGAATGCTGTCACCAATTTCAGAAAATAACATGAATGAATGCATTTTTAATAATATCAAGCGTCTGCTAAGTAACTGTGTGTTTTACCTCGAAAAAAGTCACAACATTCAAGTCGGGTTTAAGCGCACCATATTCATCATTAAAATTCAGATTTTCATCCGCATTATATTACATTTTGCATCATCTAAGCCTAATGTTTATAAAATGCTGTCACTAATTTAAGAAAATAACATGAATGAATGCATTTTTAATAATATCAAGCGTCTGCTAAGTAACTGTGTGTTTTACGGCGAAAAAAGTCACAACATTCAAGTCGGGTTTAATCGCATCATATTCATCATTAAAATTCAGATTTTCATCCGCATTATATTATATTTGGAACCTTCTAAGCCTAATGTTTATAGAATGCAGTCACTAATTTAAGAAAATAACATGAATGAATGCATTTTTAATAATATCAAGCGTCTGCTAAGTAACTGTGTGTTTTACGGCGAAAAAAGTCACAACATTCAAGTCGGGTTTAATCGCATCATATTCATCATTAAAATTCAGATTTTCATCCGCATTATATTACATTTTGCATCATCTAAGCCTAATGTTTATAGAATGCTGTCACTAATTTAAGAAAATAACATGAATGAATGCATTTTTAATAATATCAAGCGTCTGCTAAGTAACTGTGTGTTTTACGGCGAAAAAAGTCACAACATTCAAGTCGGGTTTAAGCGCACCATATTCATCATTAAAATACAGATTTTCATCCGCATTATATTACATTTTGCATCATCTAAGCCTAATGTTTATAGAATGCTGTCACTAATTTAAGAAAATAACATGAATGAATGCATTTTTAATAATATCAAGCGTCTGCTAAGTAACTGTGTGTTTTACCTCGAAAAAAGTCACAACATTCAAGTCGGGTTTAATCGCATCATATTCATCATTAAAATTCAGATTTTCATCCGCATTATATTACATTTTGCATCATCTAAGCCTAATGTTTATAAAATGCTGTCACTAATTTAAGAAAATAACATGAATGAATGCATTTTTAATAATATCAAGCGTCTGCTAAGTAACTGTGTGTTTTACGGCGAAAAAAGTCACAACATTCAAGTCGGGTTTAATCGCACCATATTCATCATTAAAATACAGATTTTCATCCGCATTATATTACATTTTGCATCATCTAAGCCTAATGTTTATAAAATGCTGTCACTAATTTAAGACAATAACATGAATGAATGCATTTTTAATAATATCAAGCGTCTGCTAAGTAACTGTGTGTTTTACGGCGAAAAAAGTCACAACATTCAAGTCGGGTTTAATCGCATCATATTCATCATTAAAATTCAGATTTTCATCCGCATTATATTATATTTGGAACCTTCTAAGCCTAATGTTTATAGAATGCTGTCACTAATTTAAGAAAATAACATGAATGAATGCATTTTTAATAATATCAAGCGTCTGCTAAGTAACTGTGTGTTTTACGGCGAAAAAAGTCACAACATTCAAGTCGGGTTTAATCGCATCATATTCATCATTAAAATTCAGATTTTCATCCGCATTATATTACATTTTGCATCATCTAAGCCTAATGTTTATAGAATGCTGTCACTAATTTAAGAAAATAACATGAATGAATGCATTTTTAATAATATCAAGCGTCTGCTAAGTAACTGTGTGTTTTACGGCGAAAAAAGTCACAACATTCAAGTCGGGTTTAATCGCATCATATTCATCATTAAAATTCAGATTTTCATCCGCATTATATTACATTTTGCATCATCTAAGCCTAATGTTTATAGAATGCTGTCACTAATTTAAGAAAATAACATGAATGAATGCATTTTTAATAATATCAAGCGTCTGCTAAGTAACTGTGTGTTTTACGGCGAAAGAAGTCACAACATTCAAGTCGGGTTTAAGCGCACCATATTCATCATTAAAATACAGATTTTCATCCGCATTATATTACATTTTGCATCATCTAAGCCTAATGTTTATAGAATGCTGTCACTAATTTAAGAAAATAACATGAATGAATGCATTTTTAATAATATCAAGCGTCTGCTAAGTAACTGTGTGTTTTACCTCGAAAAAAGTCACAACATTCAAGTCGGGTTTAATCGCATCATATTCATCATTAAAATTCAGATTTTCATCCGCATTATATTACATTTTGCATCATCTAAGCCTAATGTTTATAAAATGCTGTCACTAATTTAAGAAAATAACATGAATGAATGCATTTTTAATAATATCAAGCGTCTGCTAAGTAACTGTGTGTTTTACCTCGAAAAAAGTCACAACATTCAAGTCGGGTTTAATCGCATCATATTCATCATTAAAATTCAGATTTTCATCCGCATTATATTACATTTTGCATCATCTAAGCCTAATGTTTATAAAATGCTGTCACTAATTTAAGAAAATAACATGAATGAATGCATTTTTAATAATATCAAGCGTCTGCTAAGTAACTGTGTGTTTTACGGCGAAAAAAGTCACAACATTCAAGTCGGGTTTAATCGCACCATATTCATCATTAAAATACAGATTTTCATCCGCATTATATTACATTTTGCATCATCTAAGCCTAATGTTTATAAAATGCTGTCACTAATTTAAGAAAATAACATGAATGAATGCATTTTTAATAATATCAAGCGTCTGCTAAGTAACTGTGTGTTTTACGGCGAAAAAAGTCACAACATTCAAGTCGGGTTTAATCGCATCATATTCATCATTAAAATTCAGATTTTCATCCGCATTATATTATATTTGGAACCTTCTAAGCCTAATGTTTATAGAATGCTGTCACTAATTTAAGAAAATAACATGAATGAATGCATTTTTAATAATATCAAGCGTCTGCTAAGTAACTGTGTGTTTTACGGCGAAAAAAGTCACAACATTCAAGTCGGGTTTAATCGCATCATATTCATCATTAAAATTCAGATTTTCATCCGCATTATATTACATTTTGCATCATCTAAGCCTAATGTTTATAGAATGCTGTCACTAATTTAAGAAAATAACATGAATGAATGCATTTTTAATAATATCAAGCGTCTGCTAAGTAACTGTGTGTTTTACGGCGAAAAAAGTCACAACATTCAAGTCGGGTTTAATCGCATCATATTCATCATTAAAATTCAGATTTTCATCCGCATTATATTACATTTTGCATCATCTAAGCCTAATGTTTATAGAATGCTGTCACTAATTTAAGAAAATAACATGAATGAATGCATTTTTAATAATATCAAGCGTCTGCTAAGTAACTGTGTGTTTTACGGCGAAAAAAGTCACAACATTCAAGTCGGGTTAAAGCGCACCATATTCATCATTAAAATACAGATTTTCATCCGCATTATATTACATTTTGCATCATCTAAGCCTAATGTTTATAGAATGCTGTCACTAATTTAAGAAAATAACATGAATGAATGCATTTTTAATAATATCAAGCGTCTGCTAAGTAACTGTGTGTTTTACCTCGAAAAAAGTCACAACATTCAAGTCGGGTTTAATCGCATCATATTCATCATTAAAATTCAGATTTTCATCCGCATTATATTACATTTTGCATCATCTAAGCCTAATGTTTATAAAATGCTGTCACTAATTTAAGAAAATAACATGAATGAATGCATTTTTAATAATATCAAGCGTCTGCTAAGTAACTGTGTGATTTACGGCGAAAAAAGTCACAACATTCAAGTCGGGTTTAAGCGCACCATATTCATCATTAAAATACAGATTTTCATCCGCATTATATTACATTTTGCATCATCTAAGCCTAATGTTTATAGAATGCTGTCACTAATTTCAGAAAATAACATGAATGAATGCATTTTTAATAATATCAAGCGTCTGCTAAGTAACTGTGTGTTTTACCTCGAAAAAAGTCACAACATTCAAGTCGGGTTTAAGCGCACCATATTCATCATTAAAATACAGATTTTCATCCGCATTATATTACATTTTGCATCATCTAAGCCTAATGTTTATAAAATGCTGTCACTAATTTAAGAAAATAACATGAATGAATGCATTTTTAATAATATCAAGCGTCTGCTAAGTAACTGTGTGTTTTACGGCGAAAAAAGTCACAACATTCAAGTCGGGTTTAATCGCATCATATTCATCATTAAAATTCAGATTTTCATCCGCATTATATTATATTTGGAACCTTCTAAGCCTAATGTTTATAGAATGCTGTCACTAATTTAAGAAAATAACATGAATGAATGCTTTTTCAATAATATCAAGCGTCTGCTAAGTAACTGTGTGTTTTACGGCGAAAAAAGTCACAACATTCAAGTCGGGTTTAATCGCACCATATTCATCATTAAAATACAGATTTTCATCGCATTATATTACATTTTGCATCATCTAAGCCTAATGTTTATAGAATGCTGTCACTAATTTAAGAAAATAACATGAATGAATGCATTTTTAATAATATCAAGCGTCTGCTAAGTAACTGTGTGTTTTACGGCGAAAAAAGTCACAACATTCAAGTCGGGTTTAATCGCATCATATTCATCATTAAAATTCAGATTTTCATCCGCATTATATTACATTTTGCATCATCTAAGCCTAATGTTTATAGAATGCTGTCACTAATTTAAGAAAATAACATGAATGAATGCATTTTTAATAATATCAAGCGTCTGCTAAGTAACTGTGTGTTTTACGGCGAAAAAAGTCACAACATTCAAGTCGGGTTTAAGCGCACCATATTCATCATTAAAATACAGATTTTCATCCGCATTATATTACATTTTGCATCATCTAAGCCTAATGTTTATAGAATGCTGTCACTAATTTAAGAAAATAACATGAATGAATGCATTTTTAATAATATCAAGCGTCTGCTAAGTAACTGTGTGTTTTACCTCGAAAAAAGTCACAACATTCAAGTCGGGTTTAATCACATCATATTCATCATTAAAATTCAGATTTTCATCCGCATTATATTACATTTTGCATCATCTAAGCCTAATGTTTATAGAATGCTGTCACTAATTTAAGAAAATAACATGAATGAATGCATTTTTAATAATATCAAGCGTCTGCTAAGTAACTGTGTGTTTTACGGCGAAAAAAGTCACAACATTCAAGTCGGGTTAAAGCGCACCATATTCATCATTAAAATACAGATTTTCATCCGCATTATATTACATTTTGCATCATCTAAGCCTAATGTTTATAGAATGCTGTCACTAATTTAAGAAAATAACATGAATGAATGCATTTTTAATAATATCAAGCGTCTGCTAAGTAACTCTGTGTTTTACCTCGAAAAAAGTCACAACATTCAAGTCGGGTTTAATCGCATCATATTCATCATTAAAATTCAGATTTTCATCCGCATTATATTACATTTTGCATCATCTAAGCCTAATGTTTATAAAATGCTGTCACTAATTTAAGAAAATAACATGAATGAATGCATTTTTAATAATATCAAGCGTCTGCTAAGTAACTGTGTGTTTTACGGCGAAAAAAGTCACAACATTCAAGTCGGGTTTAAGCGCACCATATTCATCATTAAAATACAGATTTTCATCCGCATTATATTACATTTTGCATCATCTAAGCCTAATGTTTATAGAATGCTGTCACTAATTTAAGAAAATAACATGAATGAATGCATTTTTAATAATATCAAGCGTCTGCTAAGTAACTGTGTGTTTTGCGGCGAAAAAAGTCACAACATTCAAGCCGGGTTTAATCGCATCATATTCATCATTAAAATTCAGATTTTCATCCGCATTATATTACATTTTGCATCATCTAAGCCTAATGTTTATAGAATGCTGTCACTAATTTAAGAAAATAACATGAATGAATGCATTTTTAATAATATCAAGCGTCTGCTAAGTAACTGTGTGTTTTACGGCGAAAAAAGTCACAACATTCAAGTCGGGTTTAAGTGCACCATATTCATCATTAAAATACAGATTTTCATCCGCATTATATTACATTTTGCATCATCTAAGCCTAATGTTTATAGAATGCTGTCACTAATTTAAGAAAATAACATGAATGAATGCATTTTTAATAATATCAAGCGTCTGCTAAGTAACTGTGTGTTTTACCTCGAAAAAAGTCACAACATTCAAGTCGGGTTTAATCGCATCATATTCATCATTAAAATTCAGATTTTCATCCGCATTATATTACATTTTGCATCATCTAAGCCTAATGTTTATAGAATGCTGTCACTAATTTAAGAAAATAACATGAATGAATGCATTTTTAATAATATCAAGCGTCTGCTAAGTAACTGTGTGTTTTGCGGCGAAAAAAGTCACAACATTCAAGCCGGGTTTAATCGCATCATATTCATCATTAAAATTCAGATTTTCATCCGCATTATATTACATTTTGCATCATCTAAGCCTAATGTTTATAGAATGCTGTCACTAATTTAAGAAAATAACATGAATGAATGCATTTTTAATAATATCAAGCGTCTGCTAAGTAACTGTGTGTTTTACGGCGAAAAAAGTCACAACATTCAAGTCGTGTTTAATCGCATCATATTCATCATTAAAATTCAGATTTTCATCCGCATTATATTACATTTTGCATCATCTAAGCCTAATGTTTATAGAATGCTGTCACTAATTTAAGAAAATAACATGAATGAATGCATTTTTAATAATATCAAGCGTCTGCTAAGTAACTGTGTGTTTTACGGCGAAAAAAGTCACAACATTCAAGTCGGGTTTAAGCGCACCATATTCATCATTAAAATTCAGATTTTCATCCGCATTATATTACATTTTGCATCATCTAAGCCTAATGTTTATAGAATGCTGTCACTAATTTAAGAAAATAACATGAATGAATGCATTTTTAATAATATCAAGCGTCTGCTAAGTAACTGTGTGTTTTACGGCGAAAAAAGTCACAACATTCAAGTCGGGTTTAAGCGCACCATATTCATCATTAAAATACAGATTTTCATCCGCATTATATTACATTTTGCATCATCTAAGCCTAATGTTTATAGAATGCTGTCACTAATTTAAGAAAATAACATGAATGAATGCATTTTTAATAATATCAAGCGTCTGCTAAGTAATTATGTGTTTTACGGCGAAAAAAGTCACAACATTCAAGTCGGGTTTAAGCGCACCATATTCATCATTAAAATACAGATTTTCATCCGCATTATATTACATTTTGCATCATCTAAGCCTAATGTTTATAGAATGCTGTCACTAATTTAAGAAAATAACATGAATGAATGCATTTTTAATAATATCAAGCGTCTGCTAAGTAACTGTGTGTTTTACGGCGAAAAAAGTCACAACATTCAAGTCGGGTTTAATCGCATCAAATTCATCATTAAAATTCAGATTTTCATCCGAATTATATTACATTTTGCATCATCTAAGCCTAATGTTTATAGAATGCTGTCACTAATTTAAGAAAATAACATGAATGAATGCATTTTTAATAATATCAAGCGTCTGCTAAGTAACTGTGTGTTTTACGGCGAAAAAAGTCACAACATTCAAGTCGGGTTTAAGCGCACCATATTCATCATTAAAATACAGATTTTCATCCGCATTATATTACATTTTGCATCATCTAAGCCTAATGTTTATAGAATGCTGTCACTAATTTAAGAAAATAACATGAATGAATGCATTTTTAATAATATCAAGCGTCTGCTAAGTAACTGTGTGTTTTACCTCGAAAAAAGTCACAAAATTCAAGTCGGGTTTAATCGCATCATATTCATCATTAAAATTCAGATTTTCATCCGCATTATATTACATTTTGCATCATCTAAGCCTAATGTTTATAAAATGCTGTCACTAATTTAAGAAAATAACATGAATGAATGCATTTTTAATAATATCAAGCGTCTGCTAAGTAACTGTGTGTTTTACGGCGAAAAAAGTCACAACATTCAAGTCGGGTTTAAGCGCACCATATTCATCATTAAAATACAGATTTTCATCCGCATTATATTACATTTTGCATCATCTAAGCCTAATGTTTATAGAATGCTGTCACTAATTTAAGAAAATAACATGAATGAATGCATTTTTAATTATATCAAGCGTCTGCTAAGTAATTATGTGTTTTACGGCGAAAAAAGTCACAACATTCAAGTCGGGTTTAAGCGCACCATATTCATCATTAAAATACAGATTTTCATCCGCATTATATTACATTTTGCATCATCTAAGCCTAATGTTTATAGAATGCTGACATTAATTTAAGAAAATAACATGAATGAATGCATTTTTAATAATATCAAGCGTCTGCTAAGTAATTATGTGTTTTACGGCGAAAAAAGTCACAACATTCAAGTCGGGTTTAAGCGCACCATATTCATCATTAAAATACAGATTTTCATCCGCATTATATTACATTTTGCATCATCTAAGCCTAATGTTTATAGAATGCTGACATTAATTTAAGAAAATAACATGAATGAATGCATTTTTAATAATATCAAGCGTCTGCTAAGTAATTATGTGTTTTACGGCGAAAAAAGTCACAACATTCAAGTCGGGTTTAAGCGCACCATATTCATCATTAAAATACAGATTTTCATCCGCATTATATTAGATTTTGCATCATCTAAGCCTAATGTTTATAGAATGCTGTCACTAATTTAAGAAAATAACATGAATGAATGCATTTTTAATAATATCAAGCGTCTGCTAAGTAACTGTGTGTTTTACGGCGAAAAAAGTCACAACATTCAAGTCGGGTTTAAGCGCACCATATTCATCATTAAAATACAGATTTTCATCCGCATTATATTACATTTTGCATCATCTAAGCCAAATGTTTATAGAATGCTGTCACTAATTTAAGAAAATAACATGAATGAATGCATTTTTAATAATATCAAGCGTCTGCTAAGTAACTGTGTGTTTTACCTCGAAAAAAGTCACAACATTCAAGTCGGGTTTAATCGCATCATATTCATCATTAAAATTCAGATTTTCATCCGCATTATATTACATTTTGCATCATCTAAGCCTAATGTTTATAGAATGCTGTCACTAATTTAAGAAAATAACATGAATGAATGCATTTTTAATAATATCAAGCGTCTGCTAAGTAACTGTGTGTTTTACGGCGAAAAAAGTCACAACATTCAAGTCGGGTTTAAGCGCACCATATTCATCATTAAAATTCAGATTTTCATCCGCATTATATTACATTTTGCATCATCTAAGCCTAATGTTTATAGAATGCTGTCACTAATTTAAGAAAATAACATGAATGAATGCATTTTTAATAATATCAAGCGTCTGCTAAGTAACTGTGTGTTTTACGGCGAAAAAAGTCACAACATTCAAGTCGGGTTTAAGCGCACCATATTCATCATTAAAATACAGATTTTCATCCGCATTATATTAGATTTTGCATCATCTAAGCCTAATGTTTATAGAATGCTGTCACTAATTTAAGAAAATAACATGAATGAATGCATTTTTAATAATATCAAGCGTCTGCTAAGTAACTGTGTGTTTTACGGCGAAAAAAGTCACAACATTCAAGTCGGGTTTAAGCGCACCATATTCATCATTAAAATACAGATTTTCATCCGCATTATATTACATTTTGCATCATCTAAGCCTAATGTTTATAGAATGCTGTCACTAATTTAAGAAAATAACATGAATGAATGCATTTTTAATAATATCAAGCGTCTGCTAAGTAACTGTGTGTTTTACGGCGAAAAAAGTCACAACATTCAAGTCGGGTTTAAGCGCACCATATTCATCATTAAAATACAGATTTTCATCCGCATTATATTACATTTTGCATCATCTAAGCCTAATGTTTATAGAATGCTGTCACTAATTTAAGAAAATAACATGAATGAATGCATTTTTAATAATATCAAGCGTCTGCTAAGTAACTGTGTGTTTTACCTCGAAAAAAGTCACAACATTCAAGTCGGGTTTAATCGCATCATATTCATCATTAAAATTCAGATTTTCATCCGCATTATATTACATTTTGCATCATCTAAGCCTAATGTTTATAGAATGCTGTCACTAATTTAAGAAAATAACATGAATGAATGCATTTTTAATAATATCAAGCGTCTGCTAAGTAACTGTGTGTTTTACGGCGAAAAAAGTCACAACATTCAAGTCGGGTTTAAGCGCACCATATTCATCATTAAAATTCAGATTTTCATCCGCATTATATTACATTTTGCATCATCTAAGCCTAATGTTTATAGAATGCTGTCACTAATTTAAGAAAATAACATGAATGAATGCATTTTTAATAATATCAAGCGTCTGCTAAGTAACTGTGTGTTTTACGGCGAAAAAAGTCACAACATTCAAGTCGGGTTTAAGCGCACCATATTCATCATTAAAATACAGATTTTCATCCGCATTATATTAGATTTTGCATCATCTAAGCCTAATGTTTATAGAATGCTGTCACTAATTTAAGAAAATAACATGAATGAATGCATTTTTAATAATATCAAGCGTCTGCTAAGTAACTGTGTGTTTTACGGCGAAAAAAGTCACAACATTCAAGTCGGGTTTAAGCGCACCATATTCATCATTAAAATACAGATTTTCATCCGCATTATATTACATTTTGCATCATCTAAGCCTAATGTTTATAGAATGCTGTCACTAATTTAAGAAAATAACATGAATGAATGCATTTTTAATTATATCAAGCGTCTGCTAAGTAATTATGTGTTTTACGGCGAAAAAAGTCACAACATTCAAGTCGGGTTTAAGCGCACCATATTCATCATTAAAATACAGATTTTCATCCGCATTATATTACATTTTGCATCATCTAAGCCTAATGTTTATAGAATGCTGACATTAATTTAAGAAAATAACATGAATGAATGCATTTTTAATAATATCAAGCGTCTGCTAAGTAATTATGTGTTTTACGGCGAAAAAAGTCACAACATTCAAGTCGGGTTTAAGCGCACCATATTCATCATTAAAATACAGATTTTCATCCGCATTATATTACATTTTGCATCATCTAAGCCTAATGTTTATAAAATGCTGTCACTAATTTAAGAAAATAACATGAATGAATGCATTTTTAATAATATCAAGCGTCTGCTAAGTAACTGTGTGTTTTACGGCGAAAAAAGTCACAACATTCAAGTCGGGTTTAAGCGCACCATATTCATCATTAAAATACAGATTTTCATCCGCATTATATTACATTTTGCATCATCTAAGCCTAATGTTTATAGAATGCTGTCACTAATTTAAGAAAATAACATGAATGAATGCATTTTTAATTATATCAAGCGTCTGCTAAGTAATTATGTGTTTTACGGCGAAAAAAGTCACAACATTCAAGTCGGGTTTAAGCGCACCATATTCATCATTAAAATACAGATTTTCATCCGCATTATATTACATTTTGCATCATCTAAGCCTAATGTTTATAGAATGCTGACATTAATTTAAGAAAATAACATGAATGAATGCATTTTTAATAATATCAAGCGTCTGCTAAGTAATTATGTGTTTTACGGCGAAAAAAGTCACAACATTCAAGTCGGGTTTAAGCGCACCATATTCATCATTAAAATACAGATTTTCATCCGCATTATATTACATTTTGCATCATCTAAGCCTAATGTTTATAGAATGCTGACATTAATTTAAGAAAATAACATGAATGAATGCATTTTTAATAATATCAAGCGTCTGCTAAGTAATTATGTGTTTTACGGCGAAAAAAGTCACAACATTCAAGTCGGGTTTAAGCGCACCATATTCATCATTAAAATACAGATTTTCATCCGCATTATATTAGATTTTGCATCATCTAAGCCTAATGTTTATAGAATGCTGTCACTAATTTAAGAAAATAACATGAATGAATGCATTTTTAATAATATCAAGCGTCTGCTAAGTAACTGTGTGTTTTACGGCGAAAAAAGTCACAACATTCAAGTCGGGTTTAAGCGCACCATATTCATCATTAAAATACAGATTTTCATCCGCATTATATTACATTTTGCATCATCTAAGCCAAATGTTTATAGAATGCTGTCACTAATTTAAGAAAATAACATGAATGAATGCATTTTTAATAATATCAAGCGTCTGCTAAGTAACTGTGTGTTTTACCTCGAAAAAAGTCACAACATTCAAGTCGGGTTTAATCGCATCATATTCATCATTAAAATTCAGATTTTCATCCGCATTATATTACATTTTGCATCATCTAAGCCTAATGTTTATAGAATGCTGTCACTAATTTAAGAAAATAACATGAATGAATGCATTTTTAATAATATCAAGCGTCTGCTAAGTAACTGTGTGTTTTACGGCGAAAAAAGTCACAACATTCAAGTCGGGTTTAAGCGCACCATATTCATCATTAAAATTCAGATTTTCATCCGCATTATATTACATTTTGCATCATCTAAGCCTAATGTTTATAGAATGCTGTCACTAATTTAAGAAAATAACATGAATGAATGCATTTTTAATAATATCAAGCGTCTGCTAAGTAACTGTGTGTTTTACGGCGAAAAAAGTCACAACATTCAAGTCGGGTTTAAGCGCACCATATTCATCATTAAAATACAGATTTTCATCCGCATTATATTACATTTTGCATCATCTAAGCCTAATGTTTATAGAATGCTGTCACTAATTTAAGAAAATAACATGAATGAATGCATTTTTAATAATATCAAGCGTCTGCTAAGTAACTGTGTGTTTTACGGCGAAAAAAGTCACAACATTCAAGTCGGGTTTAAGCGCACCATATTCATCATTAAAATACAGATTTTCATCCGCATTATATTACATTTTGCATCATCTAAGCCTAATGTTTATAGAATGCTGTCACTAATTTAAGAAAATAACATGAATGAATGCATTTTTAATAATATCAAGCGTCTGCTAAGTAACTGTGTGTTTTACCTCGAAAAAAGTCACAACATTCAAGTCGGGTTTAATCGCATCATATTCATCATTAAAATTCAGATTTTCATCCGCATTATATTACATTTTGCATCATCTAAGCCTAATGTTTATAGAATGCTGTCACTAATTTAAGAAAATAACATGAATGAATGCATTTTTAATAATATCAAGCGTCTGCTAAGTAACTGTGTGTTTTACGGCGAAAAAAGTCACAACATTCAAGTCGGGTTTAAGCGCACCATATTCATCATTAAAATTCAGATTTTCATCCGCATTATATTACATTTTGCATCATCTAAGCCTAATGTTTATAGAATGCTGTCACTAATTTAAGAAAATAACATGAATGAATGCATTTTTAATAATATCAAGCGTCTGCTAAGTAACTGTGTGTTTTACGGCGAAAAAAGTCACAACATTCAAGTCGGGTTTAAGCGCACCATATTCATCATTAAAATACAGATTTTCATCCGCATTATATTAGATTTTGCATCATCTAAGCCTAATGTTTATAGAATGCTGTCACTAATTTAAGAAAATAACATGAATGAATGCATTTTTAATAATATCAAGCGTCTGCTAAGTAACTGTGTGTTTTACGGCGAAAAAAGTCACAACATTCAAGTCGGGTTTAAGCGCACCATATTCATCATTAAAATACAGATTTTCATCCGCATTATATTACATTTTGCATCATCTAAGCCTAATGTTTATAGAATGCTGTCACTAATTTAAGAAAATAACATGAATGAATGCATTTTTAATTATATCAAGCGTCTGCTAAGTAATTATGTGTTTTACGGCGAAAAAAGTCACAACATTCAAGTCGGGTTTAAGCGCACCATATTCATCATTAAAATACAGATTTTCATCCGCATTATATTACATTTTGCATCATCTAAGCCTAATGTTTATAGAATGCTGACATTAATTTAAGAAAATAACATGAATGAATGCATTTTTAATAATATCAAGCGTCTGCTAAGTAATTATGTGTTTTACGGCGAAAAAAGTCACAACATTCAAGTCGGGTTTAAGCGCACCATATTCATCATTAAAATACAGATTTTCATCCGCATTATATTACATTTTGCATCATCTAAGCCTAATGTTTATAGAATGCTGACATTAATTTAAGAAAATAACATGAATGAATGCATTTTTAATAATATCAAGCGTCTGCTAAGTAACTGTGTGTTTTACGGCGAAAAAAGTCACAACATTCAAGTCGGGTTTAAGCGCACCATATTCATCATTAAAATACAGATTTTCATCCGCATTATATTACATTTTGCATCATCTAAGCCTAATGTTTATAGAATGCTGTCACTAATTTAAGAAAATAACATGAATGAATGCATTTTTAATAATATCAAGCGTCTGCTAAGTAACTGTGTGTTTTACCTCGAAAAAAGTCACAACATTCAAGTCGGGTTTAATCGCATCATATTCATCATTAAAATTCAGATTTTCATCCGCATTATATTACATTTTGCATCATCTAAGCCTAATGTTTATAGAATGCTGTCACTAATTTAAGAAAATAACATGAATGAATGCATTTTTAATAATATCAAGCGTCTGCTAAGTAACTGTGTGTTTTACGGCGAAAAAAGTCACAACATTCAAGTCGGGTTTAAGCGCACCATATTCATCATTAAAATTCAGATTTTCATCCGCATTATATTACATTTTGCATCATCTAAGCCTAATGTTTATAGAATGCTGTCACTAATTTAAGAAAATAACATGAATGAATGCATTTTTAATAATATCAAGCGTCTGCTAAGTAACTGTGTGTTTTACGGCGAAAAAAGTCACAACATTCAAGTCGGGTTTAAGCGCACCATATTCATCATTAAAATACAGATTTTCATCCGCATTATATTAGATTTTGCATCATCTAAGCCTAATGTTTATAGAATGCTGTCACTAATTTAAGAAAATAACATGAATGAATGCATTTTTAATAATATCAAGCGTCTGCTAAGTAACTGTGTGTTTTACGGCGAAAAAAGTCACAACATTCAAGTCGGGTTTAAGCGCACCATATTCATCATTAAAATACAGATTTTCATCCGCATTATATTACATTTTGCATCATCTAAGCCTAATGTTTATAGAATGCTGTCACTAATTTAAGAAAATAACATGAATGAATGCATTTTTAATAATATCAAGCGTCTGCTAAGTAACTGTGTGTTTTACGGCGAAAAAAGTCACAACATTCAAGTCGGGTTTAAGCGCACCATATTCATCATTAAAATACAGATTTTCATCCGCATTATATTACATTTTGCATCATCTAAGCCTAATGTTTATAGAATGCTGTCACTAATTTAAGAAAATAACATGAATGAATGCATTTTTAATAATATCAAGCGTCTGCTAAGTAACTGTGTGTTTTACCTCGAAAAAAGTCACAACATTCAAGTCGGGTTTAATCGCATCATATTCATCATTAAAATTCAGATTTTCATCCGCATTATATTACATTTTGCATCATCTAAGCCTAATGTTTATAGAATGCTGTCACTAATTTAAGAAAATAACATGAATGAATGCATTTTTAATAATATCAAGCGTCTGCTAAGTAACTGTGTGTTTTACGGCGAAAAAAGTCACAACATTCAAGTCGGGTTTAAGCGCACCATATTCATCATTAAAATTCAGATTTTCATCCGCATTATATTACATTTTGCATCATCTAAGCCTAATGTTTATAGAATGCTGTCACTAATTTAAGAAAATAACATGAATGAATGCATTTTTAATAATATCAAGCGTCTGCTAAGTAACTGTGTGTTTTACCTCGAAAAAAGTCACAACATTCAAGTCGGGTTTAATCGCATCATATTCATCATTAAAATTCAGATTTTCATCCGCATTATATTACATTTTGCATCATCTAAGCCTAATGTTTATAGAATGCTGTCACTAATTTAAGAAAATAACATGAATGAATGCATTTTTAATAATATCAAGCGTCTGCTAAGTAACTGTGTGTTTTACGGCGAAAAAAGTCACAACATTCAAGTCGGGTTTAAGCGCACCATATTCATCATTAAAATTCAGATTTTCATCCGCATTATATTACATTTTGCATCATCTAAGCCTAATGTTTATAGAATGCTGTCACTAATTTAAGAAAATAACATGAATGAATGCATTTTTAATAATATCAAGCGTCTGCTAAGTAACTGTGTGTTTTACGGCGAAAAAAGTCACAACATTCAAGTCGGGTTTAAGCGCACCATATTCATCATTAAAATACAGATTTTCATCCGCATTATATTAGATTTTGCATCATCTAAGCCTAATGTTTATAGAATGCTGTCACTAATTTAAGAAAATAACATGAATGAATGCATTTTTAATAATATCAAGCGTCTGCTAAGTAACTGTGTGTTTTACGGCGAAAAAAGTCACAACATTCAAGTCGGGTTTAAGCGCACCATATTCATCATTAAAATACAGATTTTCATCCGCATTATATTACATTTAGCATCATCTAAGCCTAATGTTTATAGAATGCTGTCACTAATTTAAGAAAATAACATGAATGAATGCATTTTTAATAATATCAAGCGTCTGCTAAGTAACTGTGTGTTTTACCTCGAAAAAAGTCAGAACATTCAAGTCGGGTTTAATCGCATCATATTCATCATTAAAATTCAGATTTTCATCCGCATTATATTACATTTTGCATCATCTAAGCCTAATGTTTATAGAATGCTGACACTAATTTAAGAAAATAACATGAATGAATGCATTTTTAATAATATCAAGCGTCTGTTAAGTAACTGTGTGTTTTACGGCGAAAAAAGTCACAACATTCAAGTCGGGTTTAATCGCATCATATTCATCATTAACATTCAGATTTTCATCCGCATTATATTACATTTTGCAACATCTAAGCCATATGTTTATAAAATGCTGACACTAATTTAAGAAAATAACATGAATAAATGCATTTTGAATAACATCAAGCGTCTGCTAAGTAATTGTGTGTTTTACCTCGAAAAAAGTCAGAACATTCAAGTCGGGTTTAATCGCATCATATTCATCATTAAAATTCAGATTTTCATCCGCATTATATTACATTTTGCATCATCTAAGCTTAATGTTTATAGAATGCTGACACTAATTTAAGAAAATAACATGAATGAATGCATTTTTAATAATATCAAGCGTCTGCTAAGCAACTGTGTGTTTTACGGCGAAAAAAGTCACAACATTCAAGTCGGGTTTAATCGCATCATATTCATCATTAACATTCAGATTTTCATCCGCATTATATTACATTTTGCAACATCTAAGCCATATGTTTATAAAATGCTGACACTAATTTAAGAAAATAACATGAATAAATGCATTTTGAATAACATCAAGCGTCTGCTAAGTAATTGTGTGTTTTACCTCGAAAAAAGTCACAACATTCAAGTCGGGTTTAAGCGCACCATATTCATCATTAAAATACAGATTTTCATCCGCATTATATTACATTTTGCATCATCTAAGCCTAATGTTTATAGAATGCTGTCACTAATTTAAGAAAATAACATGAATGAATGCATTTTTAATAATATCAAGCGTCTGCTAAGTAACTGTGTGTTTTACCTCGAAAAAAGTCACAAAATTCAAGTCGGGTTTAATCGCATCATATTCATCATTAAAATTCAGATTTTCATCCGCATTATATTACATTTTGCATCATCTAAGCCTAATGTTTATAGAATGCTGTCACTAATTTAAGAAAATAACATGAATGAATGCATTTTTAATAATATCAAGCGTCTGCTAAGTAACTGTGTGTTTTACGGCGAAAAAAGTCACAACATTCAAGTCGGGTTTAAGCGCACCATATTCATCATTAAAATTCAGATTTTCATCCGCATTATATTACATTTTGCATCATCTAAGCCTAATGTTTATAGAATGCTGTCACTAATTTAAGAAAATAACATGAATGAATGCATTTTTAATAATATCAAGCGTCTGCTAAGTAACTGTGTGTTTTACGGCGAAAAAAGTCACAACATTCAAGTCGGGTTTAAGCGCACCATATTCATCATTAAAATACAGATTTTCATCCGCATTATATTAGATTTTGCATCATCTAAGCCTAATGTTTATAGAATGCTGTCACTAATTTAAGAAAATAACATGAATGAATGCATTTTTAATAATATCAAGCGTCTGCTAAGTAACTGTGTGTTTTACGGCGAAAAAAGTCACAACATTCAAGTCGGGTTTAAGCGCACCATATTCATCATTAAAATACAGATTTTCATCCGCATTATATTACATTTTGCATCATCTAAGCCTAATGTTTATAGAATGCTGTCACTAATTTAAGAAAATAACATGAATGAATGCATTTTTAATAATATCAAGCGTCTGCTAAGTAACTGTGTGTTTTACGGCGAAAAAAGTCACAACATTCAAGTCGGGTTTAAGCGCACCATATTCATCATTAAAATACAGATTTTCATCCGCATTATATTACATTTTGCATCATCTAAGCCTAATGTTTATAGAATGCTGTCACTAATTTAAGAAAATAACATGAATGAATGCATTTTTAATAATATCAAGCGTCTGCTAAGTAACTGTGTGTTTTACCTCGAAAAAAGTCACAACATTCAAGTCGGGTTTAATCGCATCATATTCATCATTAAAATTCAGATTTTCATCCGCATTATATTACATTTTGCATCATCTAAGCCTAATGTTTATAGAATGCTGTCACTAATTTAAGAAAATAACATGAATGAATGCATTTTTAATAATATCAAGCGTCTGCTAAGTAACTGTGTGTTTTACGGCGAAAAAAGTCACAACATTCAAGTCGGGTTTAAGCGCACCATATTCATCATTAAAATTCAGATTTTCATCCGCATTATATTACATTTTGCATCATCTAAGCCTAATGTTTATAGAATGCTGTCACTAATTTAAGAAAATAACATGAATGAATGCATTTTTAATAATATCAAGCGTCTGCTAAGTAACTGTGTGTTTTACGGCGAAAAAAGTCACAACATTCAAGTCGGGTTTAAGCGCACCATATTCATCATTAAAATACAGATTTTCATCCGCATTATATTAGATTTTGCATCATCTAAGCCTAATGTTTATAGAATGCTGTCACTAATTTAAGAAAATAACATGAATGAATGCATTTTTAATAATATCAAGCGTCTGCTAAGTAACTGTGTGTTTTACGGCGAAAAAAGTCACAACATTCAAGTCGGGTTTAAGCGCACCATATTCATCATTAAAATACAGATTTTCATCCGCATTATATTACATTTTGCATCATCTAAGCCTAATGTTTATAGAATGCTGTCGCTAATTTAAGAAAATAACATGAATGAATGCATTTTTAATAATATCAAGCGTCTGCTAAGTAACTGTGAGTTTTACGGCGAAAAAAGTCACAACATTCAAGTCGGGTTTAAGCGCACCATATTCATCATTAAAATACAGATTTTCATCCGCATTATATTACATTTTGCATCATCTAAGCCTAATGTTTATAGAATGCTGATACTATTTTAAGAAAATAACATGAATAAATGCATTTTGAATAACATCAAGCGTCTGCTAAGTAATTGTGTGTTTTACCTCGAAAAAAGTCAGAACATTCAAGTCGGGTTTAATCGCATCATATTCATCATTAAAATTCAGATTTTCATCCGCATTATATTACATTTTGCATCATCTAAGCCTAATGTTTATAGAATGCTGACACTAATTTAAGAAAATAACATGAATGAATGCATTTTTAATAATATCAAGCGTCTGCTAAGTAACTGTGTGTTTTACGGCGAAAAAAGTCACAACATTCAAGTCGGGTTTAATCGCATCATATTCATCATTAACATTCAGATTTTCATCCGCATTATATTACATTTTGCAACATCTAAGCCATATGTTTATAAAATGCTGACACTAATTTAAGAAAATAACATGAATAAATGCATTTTGAATAACATCAAGCGTCTGCTAAGTAATTGTGTGTTTTACCTCGAAAAAAGTCAGAACATTCAAGTCGGGTTTAATCGCATCATATTCATCATTAAAATTCAGATTTTCATCCGCATTATATTACATTTTGCATCATCTAAGCCTAATGTTTATAGAATGCTGACACTAATTTAAGAAAATAACATGAATGAATGCATTTTTAATAATATCAAGCGTCTGCTAAGCAACTGTGTGTTTTACGGCGAAAAAAGTCACAACATTCAAGTCGGGTTTAATCGCATCATATTCATCATTAACATTCAGATTTTCATCCGCATTATATTACATTTTGCAACATCTAAGCCATATGTTTATAAAATGCTGACACTAATTTAAGAAAATAACATGAATAAATGCATTTTGAATAACATCAAGCGTCTGCTAAGTAATTGTGTGTTTTACCTCGAAAAAAGTCAGAACATTCAAGTCGGGTTTAATCGCATCATATTCATCATTAAAATTCAGATTTTCATCCGCATTATATTACATTTTGCATCATCTAAGCCTAATGTTTATAGAATGCTGACACTAATTTAAGAAAATAACATGAATGAATGCATTTTTAATAATATCAAGCGTCTGCTAAGTAACTGTGTGTTTTACGGCGAAAAAAGTCACAACATTCAAGTCGGGTTTAATCGCATCATATTCATCATTAACATTCAGATTTTCATCCGCATTATATTACATTTTGCAACATCTAAGCCATATGTTTATAAAATGCTGACACTAATTTAAGAAAATAACATGAATAAATGCATTTTGAATAACATCAAGCGTCTGCTAAGTAATTGTGTGTTTTAACTCGAAAAAAGTCAGAACATTCAAGTCGGGTTTAATCGCATCATATTCATCATTAAAATTCAGATTTTCATCCGCATTATATTACATTTTGCATCATCTAAGCCTAATGTTTATAGAATGCTGACACTAATTTAAGAAAATAACATGAATGAATGCATTTTTAATAATATCAAGCGTCTGCTAAGCAACTGTGTGTTTTACGGCGAAAAAAGTCACAACATTCAAGTCGGTTTTAATCGCATCATATTCATCATTAACATTCAGATTTTCATCCGCATTATATTACATTTTGCAACATCTAAGCCATATGTTTATAAAATGCTGACACTAATTTAAGAAAATAACATGAATAAATGCATTTTGAATAACATCAAGCGTCTGCTAAGTAATTGTGTGTTTTACCTCGAAAAAAGTCAGAACATTCAAGTCGGGTTTAATCGCATCATATTCATCATTAAAATTCAGATTTTCATCCGCATTATATTACATTTTGCATCATCTAAGCTTAATGTTTATAGAATGCTGACACTAATTTAAGAAAATAACATGAATGAATGCATTTTTAATAATATCAAGCGTCTGCTAAGCAACTGTGTGTTTTACGGCGAAAAAAGTCACAACATTCAAGTCGGGTTTAATCGCATCATATTCATCATTAACATTCAGATTTTCATCCGCATTATATTACATTTTGCATCATCTAAGCCTAATGTTTATAGAATGCTGTCACTAATTTAAGAAAATAACATGAATGAATGCATTTTTAATAATATCAAGCGTCTGCTAAGTAACTGTGTGTTTTACCTCGAAAAAAGTCACAACATTCAAGTCGGGTTTAATCGCATCATATTCATCATTAAAATTCAGATTTTCATCCGCATTATATTACATTTTGCATCATCTAAGCCTAATGTTTATAGAATGCTG
Source organism: Acanthosepion esculentum (assembly GCA_964036315.1). NCBI lineage: Eukaryota > Metazoa > Mollusca > Cephalopoda > Sepiida > Sepiidae > Acanthosepion > Acanthosepion esculentum. The sequence continues at coordinate 85,575,520 of OZ038505.1, read as the reverse complement.
TCACTAATTTAAGAAAATAACATGAATGAATGCATTTTTAATAATATCAAGCGTCTGCTAAGTAACTGTGTGTTTTACGGCGAAAAAAGTCACAACATTCAAGTCGGGTTTAAGCGCACCATATTCATCATTAAAATTCAGATTTTCATCCGCATTATATTACATTTTGCATCATCTAAGTCTAATGTTTATAGAATGCTGTCACTAATTTAAGAAAATAACATGAATGAATGCATTTTTAATAATATCAAGCGTCTGCTAAGTAACTGTGTGTTTTACGGCGAAAAAAGTCACAACATTCAAGTCGGGTTTAAGCGCACCATATTCATCATTAAAATACAGATTTTCATCCGCATTATATTAGATTTTGCATCATCTAAGCCTAATGTTTATAGAATGCTGTCACTAATTTAAGAAAATAACATGAATGAATGCATTTTTAATAATATCAAGCGTCTGCTAAGTAACTGTGTGTTTTACGGCGAAAAAAGTCACAACATTCAAGTCGGGTTTAAGCGCACCATATTCATCATTAAAATACAGATTTTCATCCGCATTATATTACATTTTGCATCATCTAAGCCTAATGTTTATAGAATGCTGTCACTAATTTAAGAAAATAACATGAATGAATGCATTTTTAATAATATCAAGCGTCTGCTAAGTAACTGTGTGTTTTACCTCGAAAAAAGTCACAACATTCAAGTCGGGTTTAATCGCATCATTTTCATTATTAAAATTCAGATTTTCATCCGCATTATATTACATTTTGCATCATCTAAGCGTAATGTTTATAGAATGCTGTCACTAATTTAAGAAAATAACATGAATGAATGCATTTTTAATAATATCAAGCGTCTGCTAAGTAACTGTGTGTTTTACGGCGAAAAAAGTCACAACATTCAAGTCGGTTTTAATCGCATCATATTCATCATTAACATTCAGATTTTCATCCGCATTATATTACATTTTGCAACATCTAAGCCATATGTTTATAAAATGCTGACACTAATTTAAGAAAATAACATGAATAAATGCCTTTTGAATAACATCAAGCGTCTGCTAAGTAATTGTGTGTTTTACCTCGAAAAAAGTCAGAACATTCAAGTCGGGTTTAATCGCATCATATTCATCATTAAAATTCAGATTTTCATCCGCATTATATTAGATTTTGCATCATCTAAGCCTAATGTTTATAGAATGCTGTCACTAATTTAAGAAAATAACATGAATGAATGCATTTTTAATAATATCAAGCGTCTGCTAAATAACTGTGTGTTTTACGGCGAAAAAAGTCACAACATTCAAGTCGGGTTTAAGCGCACCATATTCATCATTAAAATACAGATTTTCATCCGCATTATATTACATTTTGCATCATCTAAGCCTAATGTTTATAGAATGCTGTCACTAATTTAAGAAAATAACATGAATGAATGCATTTTTAATAATATCAAGCGTCTGCTAAGTAACTGTGTGTTTTACCTCGAAAAAAGTCACAACATTCAAGTCGGGTTTAATCGCATCATATTCATCATTAAAATTCAGATTTTCATCCGCATTATATTACATTTTGCATCATCTAAGCCTAATGTTTATAGAATGCTGTCACTAATTTAAGAAAATAACATGAATGAATGCATTTTTAATAATATCAAGCGTCTGCTAAGTAACTGTGTGTTTTACGGCGAAAAAAGTCACAACATTCAAGTCGGGTTTAAGCGCACCATATTCATCATTAAAATTCAGATTTTCATCCGCATTATATTACATTTTGCATCATCTAAGTCTAATGTTTATAGAATGCTGTCACTAATTTAAGAAAATAACATGAATGAATGCATTTTTAATAATATCAAGCGTCTGCTAAGTAACTGTGTGTTTTACGGCGAAAAAAGTCACAACATTCAAGTCGGGTTTAAGCGCACCATATTCATCATTAAAATACAGATTTTCATCCGCATTATATTAGATTTTGCATCATCTAAGCCTAATGTTTATAGAATGCTGTCACTAATTTAAGAAAATAACATGAATGAATGCATTTTTAATAATATCAAGCGTCTGCTAAGTAACTGTGTGTTTTACGGCGAAAAAAGTCACAACATTCAAGTCGGGTTTAAGCGCACCATATTCATCATTAAAATACAGATTTTCATCCGCATTATATTACATTTTGCATCATCTAAGCCTAATGTTTATAGAATGCTGTCACTAATTTAAGAAAATAACATGAATGAATGCATTTTTAATAATATCAAGCGTCTGCTAAGTAACTGTGTGTTTTACCTCGAAAAAAGTCACAACATTCAAGTCGGGTTTAATCGCATCATTTTCATTATTAAAATTCAGATTTTCATCCGCATTATATTACATTTTGCATCATCTAAGCGTAATGTTTATAGAATGCTGTCACTAATTTAAGAAAATAACATGAATGAATGCATTTTTAATAATATCAAGCGTCTGCTAAGTAACTGTGTGTTTTACGGCGAAAAAAGTCACAACATTCAAGTCGGGTTTAAGCGCACCATATTCATCATTAAAATTCAGATTTTCATCCGCATTATATTACATTTTGCATCATCTAAGCCTAATGTTTATAGAATGCTGTCACTAATTTAAGAAAATAACATGAATGAATGCATTTTTAATAATATCAAGCGTCTGCTAAGTAACTGTGTGTTTTACCTCGAAAAAAGTCACAACATTCAAGTCGGGTTTAATCGAAATCATATTCATCATTAAAATTCAGATTTTCATCCGCATTATATTACATTTTGCATCATCTAAGCCTAATGTTTATAGAATGCTGTCACTAATTTAAGAAAATAACATGAATGAATGCATTTTTAATAATATCAAGCGTCTGCTAAGTAACTGTGTGTTTTACGGCGAAAAAAGTCACAACATTCAAGTCGGGTTTAAGCGCACCATATTCATCATTAAAATACAGATTTTCATCCGCATTATATTACATTTTGCATCATCTAAGCCTAATGTTTATAGAATGCTGATACTATTTTAAGAAAATAACATGAATGAATGCATTTTTAATAATATCAAGCGTCTGCTAAGTAACTGTGTGTTTTACGGCGAAAAAAGTCACAACATTCAAGTCGGGTTTAATCGCATCATATTCATCATTAACATTCAGATTTTCATCCGCATTATATTACATTTTGCAACATCTAAGCCATATGTTTATAAAATGCTGACACTAATTTAAGAAAATAACATGAATAAATGCATTTTGAATAACATCAAGCGTCTGCTAAGTAATTGTGTGTTTTACCTCGAAAAAAGTCAGAACATTCAAGTCGGGTTTAATCGCACCATATTCATCATTAAAATTCAGATTTTCATCCGCATTATATTACATTTTGCATCATCTAAGCCTAATGTTTATAGAATGCTGACACTAATTTAAGAAAATAACATGAATGAATGCATTTTTAATAATATCAAGCGTCTGCTAAGTAACTGTGTGTTTTACGGCGAAAAAAGTCACAACATTCAAGTCGGATTTAATCGCATCATATTCATCATTAACATTCAGATTTTCATCCGCATTATATTACATTTTGCAACATCTAAGCCATATGTTTATAAAATGCTGACACTAATTTAAGAAAATAACATGAATAAATGCATTTTGAATAACATCAAGCGTCTGCTAAGTAATTGTGTGTTTTACCTCGAAAAAAGTCAGAACATTCAAGTCGGGTTTAATCGCATCATATTCATCATTAAAATTCAGATTTTCATCCGCATTATATTACATTTTGCATCATCTAAGCCTAATGTTTATAGAATGCTGACACTAATTTAAGAAAATAACATGAATGAATGCATTTTTAATAATATCAAGCGTCTGCTAAGTAACTGTGTGTTTTACGGCGAAAAAAGTCACAAAATTCAAGTCGGGTTTAATCGCATCATATTCATCATTAACATTCAGATTTTCATCCGCATTATATTACATTTTGCAACATCTAAGCCATATGTTTATAAAATGCTGACACTAATTTAAGAAAATAACATGAATAAATGCATTTTGAATAACATGTAGCGTCTGCTAAGTAATTGTCTGTTTTACCTCGAAAAAAGTCAGAACATTCAAGTCGGGTTTAATCGCATCATATTCATCATTAAAATTCAGATTTTCATCCGCATTATATTACATTTTGCATCATCTAAGCCTAATGTTTATAGAATGCTGACACTAATTTAAGAAAATAACATGAATGAATGCATTTTTAATAATATCAAGCGTCTGCTAAGTAACTGTGTGTTTTACGGCGAAAAAAGTCACAACATTCAAGTCGGGTTTAATCGCATCATATTCATCATTAACATTCAGATTTTCATCCGCATTATATTACATTTTGCAACATCTAAGCCATATGTTTATAAAATGCTGACACTAATTTAAGAAAATAACATGAATAAATGCATTTTGAATAACATCAAGCGTCTGCTAAGTAATTGTGTGTTTTACCTCGAAAAAAGTCAGAACATTCAAGTCGGGATTAATCGCATCATATTCATCATTAAAATTCAGATTTTCATCCGCATTATATTACATTTTGCATCATCTAAGCCTAAAGTTTATAGAATGCTGACACTATTTTGAGAAAATAACATGAATGAATGCATTTTTAATAATATCAAGCGTCTGCTAAATAACTGTGTGTTTTACCTCGAAAAAAGTCACAACGTTCAAGTCGGGTTTAATCGCATCATATTCATCATTAAAATTCATATTTTCATCCGCATTATATTACATTTTGCATCATCTAAGTCTAATTTTTATAGAATGCTGATACTAATTTAAGAAAATAACACGAATGAATGCATTTTTAATAATATCAGGCGTCTGCTAAGTAACTGTGTGTTTTACCTCGAAAAAAGTCACAACATTCAAGTCGGGTTTAATCGCATCATATTCATCATTAAAATTCAGATTTTCATCCGCATTATATTACATTTTGCATAATCTAAGCCAAATGTTTATAGAATGCTGACACTATTTTGAGAAAATAACATGAATGAATGCATTTTTAATAATATCAAGCGTCTGCTAAGTAATTGTGTGTTTTACGGCGAAAAAGGACAAAAAATTCAAGTCGGGTTTAATCGCATCATATTCATCATTAAAATTCAGATTTTCATCCGCATTATATTACATTTTGCATCATCTAAGCCATATGTTTATAAAATGCTGACACTAATTTAAGAAAATAACATGAATGAATGCATTTTTAATAATATCAAGCGTCTGCTATGTAATTGTGTGTTTTACCTCGAAAAAATTCACAACATTCAAGTCGGGTTTAATCGCATCATATTCATCATTAAAATTCAGATTTTCATCCGCATTATATTACATTTTGCATCATCTAAGCCTAATGTTTATAGAATGCTGTCACTAATTTAAGAAAATAACATGAATGAATGCATTTTTAATAATATGAAGCGTCTGCTAAGTAATTGTGTGTTTTACCTCGAAAAATCACAACATTCAAGTCGGGTTTAATCGCATCATATTTATCATTAAAATTCAGATTTTCGTCCGCATTATATAACATTTTGCATCATCTATGCATAATGTTTATAGAATGCTGTCACTAATTTAAGAAAATAACATGAATGAATGCATTTTTAATAATATCACGCGTCTGCTAAGTAACTGTGTGTTTTACTACGAAAAAAGTCACAACATTCAAGTCGGGTTTAATCGCATCATATTCATCATTAAAATTCAGATTTTCATCCGCATTATATTACATTTTGCATCACCTAAGCCATATGTTTATAAAATGCTGACACTAATTTAAGCAAATAACATGAATGAATGCATTTTTAATAATATCAAGCGTCTGCTAAGTAACTGTGTGTTTTACCTCGAAAAAAGTCACAACGTTCAAGTCGGGTTTAATCGCATCATATTCATCATTAAAATTCAGATTTTCATCCGCATTATATTACATTTTGCATCATCTAAGCCATATGTTTATAAAATGCTGACACTAATTTAAGCAAATAACATGAATGAATGCATTTTTAATAATATCAAGCGTCTGCTAAGTAATTGTGTGTTTTACGTCGAAAAAAGTCACAACATTCAAGTCGGGTTTAATCGCATCATATTCATCATTAAAATTCAGATTTTCATCCGCATTATATTACATTTTCCATCATCTAAGACATATGTTTATAAAATGCTGATACTAATTTAAGAAAATAACATGAATGAATGCATTTTTAATAATATCAAGCGTCTGCTAAGTAACTGTGTGTTTTACCTCGAAAAAAGTCACAACATTCAAGTCGGGTTTAATCGCACCATATTCATCATTAAAATTCAGATTTTCATCCGCATTATATTACATTTTGCATCATCTAAGCCTAAAGTTTATAGAATGCTGACACTATTTTGAGAAAATAACATGAATGAATGCATTTTTAATAATATCAAGCGTCTGCTAAGTAACTGTGTGTTTTACCTCGAAAAAAGTCACAACGTTCAAGTCGGGTTTAATCGCATCATATTCATCATTAAAATTCAGATTTTCATCGGCATTATATTACATTTTGCATCATCTAAGACATATGTTTATAGTATGCTGACACTATTTTGAGAACATAACATGAATGAATGCATTTTCAATAATATCAAGCGTCTGCTAAGTAATTGTGTGTTTTACGGCGAAAAAGTTACAACATTCAAGTCGGGTTTAATCGCATCATATTCATCATTAAAATTCAGATTTTCATCCGCATTATATAACATTTTGCATCATCTAAACCTAATGTTTATAGAATGCTGACACTAATTTAACAAAATAACATGAATGAATGCATTTTTAATAATATCAAGCGTCTGCTAAGTAACTGTGTGTATTACCTCGACAAAAGTCACAACATTCAAGTCGGCTTTAATCGCATCATATTCATCATTAAAATTCAGATTTTCATCCGCATTATATTACATTTTGCATCATCTAAGACATATGTTTATAAAATGCTGACACTAATTTAAGAAAATAACATGAATGAATGCATTTTTAATAATATCAAGCGTCTGCTAAGTAACTGTGTGTTTTACCTCGAAAAAAGTCACAACATTCAAGTCGGGTTTAATCGCATCATATTCATCATTAAAATTCAGATTTTCATCCGCATTATATTACATTTTGCATAATCTAAGCCTAATGTTTATAGAATGCTGACACTATTTTGAGAAAATAACATGAATGAATGCATTTTTAATAATATCAAGCGTCTACTAAGTAATTGTGTGTTTTACGGCGAAAAAGGACAAAACATTCAAGTCGGGTTTAATCGCATCATATTCATCATTAAAATTCAGATTTTCAACCGCATTATATTACATTTTGCATCATCTAAGCCATATGTTTATAAAATGCTGACACTAATTTAAGTAAATAACATGCATGAATGCATTTTTAATAATATCAAGCGTCTGTTAAGTAATTGTGTGTTTTACCTCGAAAAAAGTCACAACATTCAAGTCGGGTTTAATCGCATCATATTCATCATTAAAATTCAGATTTTCATCCGCATTATATTACATTTTGCATCATCTAAGACATATGTTTATAAAATGCTGATACTAATTTAAGAAAATAACATGAATGAATGCATTTTTAATAATATCAAGCGTCTGCTAAGTAACTGTGTGTTTTAGCTCGAAAAAAGTCCCAACATTCAAGTCGGGTTTAATCGCATCATATTCATCATTAAAATTAAGATTTTCATCCGCATTATATTACATTTTGCATCATCTAAGACATATGTTTATAAAATGCTGACACTAATTTAAGAAAATAACATGAATGAATGCATTTTTAATAATATCAAGCGTCTGATAAGTAATTGTGTGTTTTACCTCGAAAAAAGTCACAACATTCAAGTCGGGTTTAATCGCATCATATTCATCATTAAAATTCAGATTTTCGTCCGCATTATTTAACATTTTGCATCATCTATGCCTAATGTTTATAGAATGCTGTCACTAATTTAAGAAAATAACATGAATGAATGCATTTTTAATAATATCAAGCGTCTGCTAAGTAACTGTGTGTTTTACTACGAAAAAAGTCACAACATTCAAGTCGTGTTTAATCGCATCATAATCATCATTAAAATTCAGATTTTCACCCGCATTATATTATATTTTGCATCATCTAAGCCATATGTTTATAAAATGCTGACACTAATTTAAGAAAATAACATGAATGAATGCATTTTTAATAATATCAAGAGTCTGCTAAGTAACTGTGTGTTTTACCTCAAAAAAAGTCACAACATTCAAGTCGGTTTTAGTCGCATCATATTCATCATTAAAATTCAGATTTTCATCCGCATTATATTACATTTTGCATCATCTAAGACATATGTTTATAAAATGCTGACACTAATTTAAGAAAATAACATGAATAAATGCATTTTGAATAACATCAAGCGTCTGCTAAGTAATTGTGTGTTTTACCTCGAAAAATGTCAGAACATTCAAGTCGGGTTTAATCGCATCATATTCATCATTATAATTCAGATTTTCATCCGCATTATATTACATTTTGCATCATCTAAATCTAATTTTTATAGAATGCTGATACTAATTTAAGAAAATAACACGAATGAATGCATTTTCAATAATATGAAGCGTCTGCTAAGTAACTGTGTGTTTTACCTCGAAAAAAGTCACAACATTCAAGTCGGGTTTAATCGCATCATATTCATCATTAAAATTCAGATTTTCATCCGCATTATATAACATTTTGCATCATCTAAACCTAATGTTTATAGAATGCTGACACTAATTTAACAAAATAACATGAATAAATGCATTTTGAATAACATCAAGCGTCTGCTAAGTAATTGTGTGTTTTACCTCGAAAAAAGTCAGAACATTCAAGTCGGGTTTAATCGCATCATATTCATCATTAAAATTCAGATTTTCATCCGCATTATATAACATTTTGCATCATCTAAAACTAATGTTTATAGAATGCTGACACTAATTTAACAAAATAACATGAATAAATGCATTTTGAATAACATCAAGCGTCTGCTAAGTAATTGTGTGTTTTACCTCGAAAAAAGTCAGAACATTCAAGTCGGGTTTAATCGCATCATATTCATCATTAAAATTCAGATTTTCATCCGCATTATATTACATTTTGCATCATCTAAGCCTAATGTTTATAGAATGCTGACACTAATTTAAGAAAATAACATGAATGAATGCATTTTTAATAATATCAAGCGTCTGCTAAGTAACTGTGTGTTTTACCTCGAAAAAAGTCACAACATTCAAGTCGGGTTTAAGCGCACCATATTCATCATTAAAATACAGATTTTCATCCGCATTATATTACATTTTGCATCATCTAAGCCTAATGTTTATAGAATGCTGTCACTAATTTAAGAAAATAACATGAATGAATGCATTTTTAATAATATCAAGCGTCTGCTAAGTAACTGTGTGTTTTACCTCGAAAAAAGTCACAACATTCAAGTCGGGTTTAATCGCACCATATTCATCATTAAAATTCAGATTTTCATCCGCATTATATTACATTTTGCATAATCTAAGCCTAATGTTTATAGAATGCTGACACTATTTTGAGAACATAACATGAATGAATGCATTTTCAATAATATCAAGCGTCTGCTAAGTAATTGTGTGTTTTACGGCGAAAAAGTTACAACATTCAAGTCGGGTTTAATTGCATCATATTCATCATTAAAATTCAGATTTGCATCCGCATTATATAACATTTTGCATCATCTAAACCTAATGTTTATAGAATGCTGACACTAATTTAACAAAATAACATGAATAAATGCATTTTTAATAATATCAAGCGTCTGCTAAGTAACTGTGTGTTTTACCTCGAAAAAAGTCACAACGTTCAAGTCGGGTTTAATCGCATCATATTCATCATTAAAATTCAGATTTTCATCCGCATTATATTACATTTTGCATCATCTAAGCCATATGTTTATAAAATGCTGACACTAATTTAAGAAAATAACATGAATAAATGCATTTTGAATAACATCAAGCGTCTGCTAAGTAATTGTGTGTTTTACCTCGAAAAATGTCAGAACATTCAAGTCGGGTTTAATCGCATCATATTCATCATTAAAATTCATATTTTCATCCGCATTATATTACATTTTGCATCATCTAAGCCTAAAGTTTATAGAATGCTGACACCTTTTTGAGAAAATAACATGAATGAATGCATTTTTAATAATATCAAGCGTCTGCTAAGTAACTGTGTGTTTTACCTCGAAAAAAGTCACAACGTTCAAGTCGGGTTTAATCGCATCATATTCATCATTAAAATTCAGATTTTCATCCGCATTATATAACATTTTGCATCATCTAAACCTAATGTTTATAGAATGCTGATACTAATTTAAGAAAATAACACGAATGAATGCATTTTTAATAATATCAAGCGTCTGCTAAGTAATTGTGTGTTTTACCTCGAAAAAAGTCACAACATTCAAGTCGGGTTTAATCGCATCATATTCATCATTAAAATTCAGATTTTCATCCGCATTATATTACATTTTGCATCATCTAAGACATATGTTTATAAAATGCTGACACTAATTTAAGAAAATAACATGAATAAATGCATTTTGAATAACATCAAGCGTCTGCTAAGTAATTGTGTGTTTTACCTCGAAAAATGTCAGAACATTCAAGTCGGGTTTAATCGCATCATATTCATCATTATAATTCAGATTTTCATCCGCATTGTATTACATTTTGCATCATCTAAGCCTAAAGTTTATAGAATGCTGACACTATTTTGAGAAAATAACATGAATGAATGCATTTTTAATAATATCAAGCGTCTGCTAAGTAACTGTGTGTTTTACCTCGAAAAAAGTCACAACCTTCAAGTCGGGTTTATCCGCATCATATTCATCATTAAAATTCAGATTTTCATCCGCATTATATTACATTTTGCATCATCTAAATCTAATTTTTATAGAATGCTGATACTAATTTAAGAAAATAACACGAATGAATGCATTTTCAATAATATGAAGCGTCTGCTAAGTAACTGTGTGTTTTACCTCGAAAAAAATCACAACATTCAAGTCGGGTTTAATCGCATCATATTCATCATTAAAATTCAGATTTTCATCCGCATTATATAACATTTTGCATCATCTAAACCTAATGTTTATAGAATGCTGACACTAATTTAACAAAATAACATGAATAAATGCATTTTGAATAACATCAAGCGTCTGCTAAGTAATTGTGTGTTTTACCTCGAAAAAAGTCAGAACATTCAAGTCGGGTTTAATCGCATCATATTCATCATTAAAATTCAGATTTTCATCCGCATTATATAACATTTTGCATCATCTAAACCTAATGTTTATAGAATGCTGACACTAATTTAACAAAATAACATGAATAAATGCATTTTGAATAACATCAAGCGTCTGCTAAGTAATTGTGTGTTTTACCTCGAAAAAAGTCAGAACATTCAAGTCGGGTTTAATCGCATCATATTCATCATTAAAATTTAGATTTTCATCCGCATTATATTACATTTTGCATCATCTAAGCCTAAAGTTTATAGAATGCTGACACTATTTTGAGAAAATAACATGAATGAATGCATTTTTAATAATATCAAGCGTCTGCTAAGTAACTGTGTGTTTTACCTCGAAAAAAGTCACAACGTTCAAGTCGGGTTTAATCGCATCATATTCATCATTAAAATTCAGATTTTCATCCGCATTATATTACATTTTGCATCATCTAAGCCTAATGTTTATAGAATGCTGACACTAATTTAAGAAAATAACATGAATGAATGCATTTTTAATAATATCAAGCGTCTGCTAAGTAACTGTGTGTTTTACCTCGAAAAAAGTCACAACATTCAAGTCGGGTTTAAGCGCACCATATTCATCATTAAAATACAGATTTTCATCCGCATTATATTACATTTTGCATCATCTAAGCCTAATGTTTATAGAATGCTGTCACTAATTTAAGAAAATAACATGAATGAATGCATTTTTAATAATATCAAGCGTCTGCTAAGTAACTGTGTGTTTTACCTCGAAAAAAGTCACAACATTCAAGTCGGGTTTAATCGCACCATATTCATCATTATAATTCAGATTTTCATCCGCATTGTATTACATTTTGCATCATCTAAGCCTAAAGTTTATAGAATGCTGACACTATTTTGAGAAAATAACATGAATGAATGCATTTTTAATAATATCAAGCGTCTGCTAAGTAACTGTGTGTTTTACCTCGAAAAAAGTCACAACCTTCAAGTCGGGTTTAACCGCATCATATTCATCATTAAAATTCAGATTTTCATCCGCATTATATTACATTTTGCATCATCTAAATCTAATTTTTATAGAATGCTGATACTAATTTAAGAAAATAACACGAATGAATGCATTTTCAATAATATGAAGCGTCTGCTAAGTAACTGTGTGTTTTACCTCGAAAAAAGTCACAACATTCAAGTCGGGTTTAATCGCATCATATTCATCATTAAAATTCAGATTTTTATCCGCATTATATAACATTTTGCATCATCTAAACCTAATGTTTATAGAATGCTGACACTAATTTAACAAAATAACATGAATAAATGCATTTTGAATAACATCAAGCGTCTGCTAAGTAATTGTGTGTTTTACCTCGAAAAAAGTCAGAACATTCAAGTCGGGTTTAATCGCATCATATTCATCATTAAAATTCAGATTTTCATCCGCATTATATAACATTTTGCATCATCTAAACCTAATGTTTATAGAATGCTGACACTAATTTAACAAAATAACATGAATAAATGCATTTTGAATAACATCAAGCGTCTGCTAAGTAATTGTGTGTTTTACCTCGAAAAAAGTCAGAACATTCAAGTCGGGTTTAATCGCATCATATTCATCATTAAAATTCAGATTTTCATCCGCATTATATTACATTTTGCATCATCTAAGCCTAATGTTTATAGAATGCTGACACTAATTTAAGAAAATAACATGAATGAATGCATTTTTAATAATATCAAGCGTCTGCTAAGTAACTGTGTGTTTTACCTCGAAAAAAGTCACAACATTCAAGTCGGGTTTAAGCGCACCATATTCATCATTAAAATACAGATTTTCATCCGCATTATATTACATTTTGCATCATCTAAGCCTAATGTTTATAGAATGCTGTCACTAATTTAAGAAAATAACATGAATGAATGCATTTTTAATAATATCAAGCGTCTGCTAAGTAACTGTGTGTTTTACCTCGAAAAAAGTCACAACATTCAAGTCGGGTTTAATCGCACCATATTCATCATTAAAATTCAGATTTTCATCCGCATTATATTACATTTTGCATAATCTAAGCCTAATGTTTATAGAATGCTGACACTATTTTGAGAACATAACATGAATGAATGCATTTTCAATAATATCAAGCGTCTGCTAAGTAATTGTGTGTTTTACGGCGAAAAAGTTACAACATTCAAGTCGGGTTTAATTGCATCATATTCATCATTAAAATTCAGATTTGCATCCGCATTATATAACATTTTGCATCATCTAAACCTAATGTTTATAGAATGCTGACACTAATTTAACAAAATAACATGAATAAATGCATTTTTAATAATATCAAGCGTCTGCTAAGTAACTGCGTGTTTTACCTCGAAAAAAGTCACAACATTCAAGTCGGTTTTAAGCGCACCATATTCATCATTAAAATACAGATTTTCATCCGCATTATATTACATTTTGCATCATCTAAGCCTAATGTTTATAGAATGCTGTCACTAATTTAAGAAAATAACATGAATGAATGCATTTTTAATAATATCAAGCGTCTGCTAAGTAACTGTGTGTTTTACCTCGAAAAAAGTCACAACATTCAAGTCGGGTTTAATCGCACCATATTCATCATTAAAATACAGATTTTCATCCGCATTATATTACATTTTGCATCATCTAGGCCTAATGTTTATAGAATGCTGTCACTAATTTAAGAAAATAACATGAATGAATGCATTTTTAATAATATCAAGCGTCTGCTAAGTAACTGTGTGTTTTACCTCGAAAAAAGTCACAACATTCAAGTCGGGTTTAATCGCATCATATTCATCATTAAAATTCAGATTTTCATCCGAATTATATTACATTTTGCATCATCTAAGCCTAATGTTTATAGAATGCTGTCACTAATTTAAGAAAATAACATGAATGAATGCATTTTTAATAATATCAAGCGTCTGCTAAGTAACTGTGTGTTTTACCTCTAAAAAAGTCACAAAATTCAAGTCGGGTTTAAGCGCACCATATTCATCATTAAAATACAGATTTTCATCCGCATTATATTACATTTTGCATCATCTAAGCCTAATGTTTATAGAATGCTGTCACTAATTTAAGAAAATAACATGAATGAATGCATTTTTAATAATATCAAGCGTCTGCTAAGTAAGTGTGTGTTTTACCTCGAAAAAAGTCACAACATTCAAGTCGGGTTTAATCGCACCATATTCATCATTAAAATACAGATTTTCATCCGCATTATATTACATTTTGCATCATCTAGGCCTAATGTTTATAGAATGCTGTCACTAATTTAAGAAAATAACATGAATGAATGCATTTTTAATAATATCAAGCTTCTGCTAAGTAACTGTGTGTTTTACCTCATAAAAAGTCACAACATTCAAGTCGGGTTTAAGCGCATCATATTCATCATTAAAATTCAGATTTTCATCCGCATTATATAACATTTTGCATCATCTAAAACTAATGTTTATAGAATGCTGACACTAATTTAACAAAATAACATGAATAAATGCATTTTTAATAATATCAAGCGTCTGCTAAGTAACTGTGTGTTTTACCTCGAAAAAAGTCACAACATTCAAGTCGGGTTTAATCGCATCATATTCATCATTAAAATTCAGATTTTCATCCGCATTATATTACATTTTGCATAATCTAAGCCTAATGTTTATAGAATGCTGACACTATTTTGAGAACATAACATGAAAGAATGCATTTTCAATAATATCAAGCTTCTGCTAAGTAATTGTGTGTTTTACGGCGAAAAACTTACAACATTCAAGTCGGGTTTAATCGCATCATATTCATCATTAAAATTCAGATTTTCATCCGCATTATATAACATTTTGCATCATCTATACCTAATGTTTATAGAATGCTGACACTAATTTAACAAAATAACATGAATAAATGCATTTTTAATAATATCAAGCGTCTGCTAAGTAACTGTGTGTTTTACCTCGAAAAAAGTCACAACATTCAAGTCGGGTTTAATCGCATCATATTCATCATTAAAATTCAGATTTTCATCCGCATTATATTACATTTTGCATAATCTAAGCCTAATGTTTATAGAATGCTGACACTATTTTGAGAACATAACATGAATGAATGCATTTTCAATAATGTCAAGCGTCTGCTAAGTAATTGTGTGTTTTACGGCGAAAAAGTTACAACATTCAAGTCGGGTTTAATCGCATCATATTCATCATTAAAATTCAGATTTTCATCCGCATTATATAACATTTTCCATCATCTAAACCTAATGTTTATAGAATGCTGACACTAATTTAACAAAATAACATGAATAAATGCATTTTTAATAATATCAAGCGTCTGCTAAGTAACTGTGTGTTTTACCTCGAAAAAAGTCACAACATTCAAGTCGGATTTAATCGCATCATATTCATCATTAAAATTCAGATTTTCATCCGCATTATATTACATTTTGCATAATATAAGCCTAATGTTTATAGAATGCTGACACTATTTTGAGAACATAACATGAATGAATGCATTTTCAATAATATCAAGCGTCTGCTAAGTAATTGTGTGTTTTACGGCGAAAAAGTTACAACATTCAAGTCGGGTTTAATCGCATCATATTCATCATTAAAATTCAGATTTTCATCCGCATTATATAACATTTTCCATCATCTAAACCTAATGTTTATAGAATGCTGACACTAATTTAACAAAATAACATGAATAAATGCATTTTTAATAATATCAAGCGTCTGCTAAGTAACTGTGTGTTTTACCTCGAAAAAAGTCACAACATTCAAGTCGGATTTAATCGCATCATATTCATCATTAAAATTCAGATTTTCATCCGCATTATATTACATTTTGCATAATATAAGCCTAATGTTTATAGAATGCTGACACTATTTTGAGAACATAACATGAATGAATGCATTTTCAATAATATCAAGCGTCTGCTAAGTAATTGTGTGTTTTACGGCGAAAAAGTTACAACATTCAAGTCGGGTTTAATCGCATCATATTCATCATTAAAATTCAGATTTTCATCCGCATTATATAACATTTTGCAACATCTAAACTTTATGTTTATTGTATGCTGACACTAATTTAACAAAATAACATGAATAAATGCATTTTTAATAATATCAAGCGTCTGCTAAGTAACTGTGTGTTTTACCTCGAAAAAAGTCACAACATTCAAGTCGGGTTTAATCGCATCATATTCATCATTAAAATTCAGATTTTCATCCGCATTATATTACATTTTGCATAATCTAAGCCTAATGTTTATAGAATGCTGACACTATTTTGAGAACATAACATGAATGAATGCATTTTCAATAATATCAAGCGTCTGCTAAGTAATTGTGTGTTTTACGGCGAAAAAGTTACAACATTCAAGTCGGGTTTAATCGCATCATATTCATCATTAAAATACAGATTTTCATCCGCATTATATTACATTTTGCATCATCTAAGCCTAATGTTTATAGAATGCTGTCACTAATTTAAGAAAATAACATGAATGAATGCATTTTTAATAATATCAAGCGTCTGCTAAGTAACTGTGTGTTTTACCTCGAAAAAAGTCACAACATTCAAGTCGGGTTTAATCGCACCATATTCATCATTAAAATACAGATTTTCATCCGCATTATATTACATTTTGCATCATCTAGGCCTAATGTTTATAGAATGCTGTCACTAATTTAAGAAAATAACATGAATGAATGCATTTTTAATAATATCAAGCGTCTGCTAAGTAACTGTGTGTTTTACCTCATAAAAAGTCACAACATTCAAGTCGGGTTTAAGCGCATCATATTCATCATTAAAATTCAGATTTTCATCCGCATTATATAACATTTTGCATCATCTAAACCTAATGTTTATAGAATGCTGACACTAATTTAACAAAATAACATGAATAAATGCATTTTTAATAATATCAAGCGTCTGCTAAGTAACTGTGTGTTTTACCTCGAAAAAAGTCACAACATTCAAGTCGGGTTTAATCGCATCATATTCATCATTAAAATTCAGATTTACATCCGCATTATATTACATTTTGCATAATCTAAGCCTAATGTTTATAGAATGCTGACACTATTTTGAGAACATAACATGAATGAATGCATTTTCAATAATATCAAGCGTCTGCTAAGTAATTGTGTGTTTTACGGCGAAAAAGTTACAACATTCAAGTCGGGTTTAATCGCATCATATTCATCATTAAAATTCAGATTTTCATCCGCATTATATAACATTTTGCATCATCTAAACCTAATGTTTATAGAATGCTGACACTAATTTAACAAAATAACATGAATAAATGCATTTTTAATAATATCAAGCGTCTGCTAAGTAACTGCGTGTTTTACCTCGAAAAAAGTCACAACATTCAAGTCGGTTTTAAGCGCACCATATTCATCATTAAAATACAGATTTTCATCCGCATTATATTACATTTTGCATCATCTAAGACTAATGTTTATAGAATGCTGTCACTAATTTAAGAAAATAACATGAATGAATGCATTTTTAATAATATCAAGCGTCTGCTAAGTAACTGTGTGTTTTACCTCGAAAAAAGTCACAACATTCAAGTCGGGTTTAATCGCACCATATTCATCATTAAAATACAGATTTTCATCCGCATTATATTACATTTTGCATCATCTAGGCCTAATGTTTATAGAATGCTGTCACTAATTTAAGAAAATAACATGAATGAATGCATTTTTAATAATATCAAGCGTCTGCTAAGTAACTGTGTGTTTTACCTCGAAAAAAGTCACAATATTCAAGTCGGGTTTAATCGCATCATATTCATCATTAAAATTCAGATTTTCATCCGCATTATATTACATTTTGCATCATCTAAGCCTAATGTTTATAGAATGTTGTCACTAATTTAAGAAAATAACATGAATGAATGCATTTTTAATAATATCAAGCGTCTGCTAAGTAACTGTGT
Source organism: Acanthosepion esculentum (assembly GCA_964036315.1). Lineage (NCBI taxonomy): Eukaryota > Metazoa > Mollusca > Cephalopoda > Sepiida > Sepiidae > Acanthosepion > Acanthosepion esculentum. The sequence continues at coordinate 85,557,168 of OZ038505.1, read as the reverse complement.
GTTTTACCTCGAAAAAAGTCACAACATTCAAGTCGGGTTTAATCGCATCATATTCATCATTAAAATTCAGATTTTCATCCGAATTATATTACATTGTGCATCATCTAAGCCTAATGTTTATAGAATGCTGTCACTAATTTAAGAAAATAACATGAATGAATGCATTTTTAATAATATCAAGCGTCTGCTAAGTAACTGTTTGTTTTACCTCTAAAAAAGTCACAAAATTCAAGTCGGGTTTAATCGCATCATATTCATCATTAAAATTCAGATTTTCATCCGCATTATATTACATTTTGCATCATCTAAGCCTAATGTTTATAGAATGCTGACACTAATTTAAGAAAATAACATGAATGAATGCATTTTTAATAATATCAAGCGTCTGCTAAGTAACTGTGTGTTTTACCTCGAAAAAAGTCACAACATTCAAGTCGGGTTTAAGCGCACCATATTCATCATTAAAATACAGATTTTCATCCGCATTATATTACATTTTGCATCATCTAAGCCTAATGTTTATAGAATGCTGTCACTAATTTAAGAAAATAACATGAATGAATGCATTTTTAATAATATCAAGCGTCTGCTAAGTAACTGTGTGTTTTACCTCGAAAAAAGTCACAACATTCAAGTCGGGTTTAATCGCACCATATTCATCATTAAAATACAGATTTTCATCCGCATTATATTACATTTTGCATCATCTAGGCCTAATGTTTATAGAATGCTGTCACTAATTTAAGAAAATAACATGAATGAATGCATTTTTAATAATATCAAGCGTCTGCTAAGTAACTGTGTGTTTTACCTCATAAAAAGTCACAACATTCAAGTCGGGTTTAAGCGCATCATATTCATCATTAAAATTCAGATTTTCATCCGCATTATATAACATTTTGCATCATCTAAACCTAATGTTTATAGAATGCTGACACTAATTTAACAAAATAACATGAATAAATGCATTTTTAATAATATCAAGCGTCTGCTAAGTAACTGTGTGTTTTACCTCGAAAAAAGTCACAACATTCAAGTCGGGTTTAATCGCATCATATTCATCATTAAAATTCAGATTTACATCCGCATTATATTACATTTTGCATAATCTAAGCCTAATGTTTATAGAATGCTGACACTATTTTGAGAACATAACATGAATGAATGCATTTTCAATAATATCAAGCGTCTGCTAAGTAATTGTGTGTTTTACGGCGAAAAACTTACAACATTCAAGTCGGGTTTAATCGCATCATATTCATCATTAAAATTCAGATTTTCATCCGCATTATATAACATTTTGCATCATCTAAACCTAATGTTTATAGAATGCTGACACTAATTTAACAAAATAACATGAATAAATGCATTTTTAATAATATCAAGCGTCTGCTAAGTAACTGTGTGCTTTACCTCGAAAAAAGTCACAACATTCAAGTCGGGTTTAATCGCATCATATTCATCATTAAAATTCAGATTTTCATCCGCATTATATTACATTTTGCATAATCTAAGCCTAATGTTTATAGAATGCTGACACTATTTTGAGAACATAACATGAATGAATGCATTTTCAATAATATCAAGCGTCTGCTAAGTAATTGTGTGTTTTACGGCGAAAAAGTTACAACATTCAAGTCGGGTTTAATCGCATCATATTCATCATTAAAATTCAGATTTTCATCCGCATTATATAACATTTTGCATCATCTAAACCTAATGTTTATAGAATGCTGACACTAATTTAACAAAATAACATGAATAAATGCATTTTTAATAATATCAAGCGTCTGCTAAGTAACTGCGTGTTTTACCTCGAAAAAAGTCACAACATTCAAGTCGGTTTTAAGCGCACCATATTCATCATTAAAATACAGATTTTCATCCGCATTATATTACATTTTGCATCATCTAAGACTAATGTTTATAGAATGCTGTCACTAATTTAAGAAAATAACATGAATGAATGCATTTTTAATAATATCAAGCGTCTGCTAAGTAACTGTGTGTTTTACCTCGAAAAAAGTCACAACATTCAAGTCGGGTTTAATCGCACCATATTCATCATTAAAATACAGATTTTCATCCGCATTATATTACATTTTGCATCATCTAGGCCTAATGTTTATAGAATGCTGTCACTAATTTAAGAAAATAACATGAATGAATGCATTTTTAATAATATCAAGCGTCTGCTAAGTAACTGTGTGTTTTACCTCGAAAAAAGTCACAATATTCAAGTCGGGTTTAATCGCATCATATTCATCATTAAAATTCAGATTTTCATCCGCATTATATTACATTTTGCATCATCTAAGCCTAATGTTTATAGAATGTTGTCACTAATTTAAGAAAATAACATGAATGAATGCATTTTTAATAATATCAAGCGTCTGCTAAGTAACTGTGTGTTTTACCTCGAAAAAAGTCACAACATTCAAGTCGGGTTTAATCGCATCATATTCATCATTAAAATTCAGATTTTCATCCGAATTATATTACATTTTGCATCATCTAAGCCTAATGTTTATAGAATGCTGTCACTAATTTAAGAAAATAACATGAATGAATGCATTTTTAATAATATCAAGCGTCTGCTAAGTAACTGTGTGTTTTACCTCTAAAAAAGTCACAAAATTCAAGTCGGGTTTAATCGCATCATATTCATCATTAAAATTCAGATTTTCATCCGCATTATATTACATTTTGCATCATCTAAGCCTAATGTTTATAGAATGCTGACACTAATTTAAGAAAATAACATGAATGAATGCATTTTTAATAATATCAAGCGTCTGCTAAGTAACTGTGTGTTTTACCTCGAAAAAAGTCACAACATTCAAGTCGGGTTTAAGCGCACCATATTCATCATTAAAATACAGATTTTCATCCGCATTATATTACATTTTGCATCATCTAAGCCTAATGTTTATAGAATGCTGTCACTAATTTAAGAAAATAACATGAATGAATGCATTTTTAATAATATCAAGCGTCTGCTAAGTAACTGTGTGTTTTACCTCGAAAAAAGTCACAACATTCAAGTCGGGTTTAATCGCACCATATTCATCATTAAAATACAGATTTTCATCCGCATTATATAACATTTTGCATCATCTAAACCTAATGTTTATAGAATGCTGACACTAATTTAACAAAATAACATGAATAAATGCATTTTTAATAATATCAAGCGTCTGCTAAGTAACTGTGTGTTTTACCTCGAAAAAAGTCACAACATTCAAGTCGGGTTTAATCGCATCATATTCATCATTAAAATTCAGATTTACATCCGCATTATATTACATTTTGCATAATCTAAGCCTAATGTTTATAGAATGCTGACACTATTTTGAGAACATAACATGAATGAATGCATTTTCAATAATATCAAGCGTCTGCTAAGTAATTGTGTGTTTTACGGCGAAAAACTTACAACATTCAAGTCGGGTTTAATCGCATCATATTCATCATTAAAATTCAGATTTTCATCCGCATTATATAACATTTTGCATCATCTAAACCTAATGTTTATAGAATGCTGACACTAATTTAACAAAATAACATGAATAAATGCATTTTTAATAATATCAAGCGTCTGCTAAGTAACTGTGTGCTTTACCTCGAAAAAAGTCACAACATTCAAGTCGGGTTTAATCGCATCATATTCATCATTAAAATTCAGATTTTCATCCGCATTATATTACATTTTGCATAATCTAAGCCTAATGTTTATAGAATGCTGACACTATTTTGAGAACATAACATGAATGAATGCATTTTCAATAATATCAAGCGTCTGCTAAGTAATTGTGTGTTTTACGGCGAAAAAGTTACAACATTCAAGTCGTGTTTAATCGCATCATATTCATCATTAAAATTCAGATTTTCATCCGCATTATATAACATTTTCCATCATCTAAACCTAATGTTTATAGAATGCTGACACTAATTTAACAAAATAACATGAATAAATGCATTTTTAATAATATCAAGCGTCTGCTAAGTAACTGTGTGTTTTACCTCGAAAAAAGTCACAACATTCAAGTCGGATTTAATCGCATCATATTCATCATTAAAATTCAGATTTTCATCCGCATTATATTACATTTTGCATAATCTAAGCCTAATGTTTATAGAATGCTGACACTATTTTGAGAACATAACATGAATGAATGCATTTTCAATAATATCAAGCGTCTGCTAAGTAATTGTGTGTTTTACGGCGAAAAAGTTACAACATTCAAGTCGGGTTTAATCGCACCATATTCATCATTAAAATACAGATTTTCATCCGCATTATATTACATTTTGCATCATCTAGGCCTAATGTTTATAGAATGCTGTCACTAATTTAAGAAAATAACATGAATGAATGCATTTTTAATAATATCAAGCGTCTGCTAAGTAACTGCGTGTTTTACCTCATAAAAAGTCACAACATTCAAGTCGGGTTTAAGCGCATCATATTCATCATTAAAATTCAGATTTTCATCCGCATTATATAACATTTTGCATCATCTAAACCTAATGTTTATAGAATGCTGACACTAATTTAACAAAATAACATGAATAAATGCATTTTTAATAATATCAAGCGTCTGCTAAGTAACTGTGTGTTTTACCTCGAAAAAAGTCACAACATTCAAGTCGGGTTTAATCGCACCATATTCATCATTAAAATACAGATTTTCATCCGCATTATATTACATTTTGCATCATCTAGGCCTAATGTTTATAGAATGCTGTCACTAATTTAAGAAAATAACATGAATGAATGCATTTTTAATAATATCAAGCGTCTGCTAAGTAACTGTGTGTTTTACCTCGAAAAAAGTCACAATATTCAAGTCGGGTTTAATCGCATCATATTCATCATTAAAATTCAGATTTTCATCCGCATTATATTACATTTTGCATCATCTAAGCCTAATGTTTATAGAATGTTGTCACTAATTTAAGAAAATAACATGAATGAATGCATTTTTAATAATATCAAGCGTCTGCTAAGTAACTGTGTGTTTTACCTCGAAAAAAGTCACAACATTCAAGTCGGGTTTAATCGCATCATATTCATCATTAAAATTCAGATTTTCATCCGAATTATATTACATTTTGCATCATCTAAGCCTAATGTTTATAGAATGCTGTCACTAATTTAAGAAAATAACATGAATGAATGCATTTTTAATAATATCAAGCGTCTGCTAAGTAACTGTGTGTTTTACCTCTAAAAAAGTCACAAAATTCAAGTCGGGTTTAATCGCATCATATTCATCATTAAAATTCAGATTTTCATCCGCATTATATTACATTTTGCATCATCTAAGCCTAATGTTTATAGAATGCTGACACTAATTTAAGAAAATAACATGAATGAATGCATTTTTAATAATATCAAGCGTCTGCTAAGTAACTGTGTGTTTTACCTCGAAAAAAGTCACAACATTCAAGTCGGGTTTAAGCGCACCATATTCATCATTAAAATACAGATTTTCATCCGCATTATATTACATTTTGCATCATCTAAGCCTAATGTTTATAGAATGCTGTCACTAATTTAAGAAAATAACATGAATGAATGCATTTTTAATAATATCAAGCGTCTGCTAAGTAACTGTGTGTTTTACCTCGAAAAAAGTCACAACATTCAAGTCGGGTTTAATCGCACCATATTCATCATTATAATACAGATTTTCATCCGCATTATATTACATTTTGCATCATCTAGGCCTAATGTTTATAGAATGCTGTCACTAATTTAAGAAAATAACATGAATGAATGCATTTTTAATAATATCAAGCGTCTGCTAAGTAATTGTGTGTTTTACCTCATAAAAAGTCACAACATTCAAGTCGGGTTTAAGCGCATCATATTCATCATTAAAATTCAGATTTTCATCCGCATTATATAACATTTTGCATCATCTAAACCTAATGTTTATAGAATGCTGACACTAATTTAACAAAATAACATGAATAAATGCATTTTTAATAATATCAAGCGTCTGCTAAGTAACTGTGTGTTTTACCTCGAAAAAAGTCACAACATTCAAGTCGGGTTTAATCGCATCATATTCATCATTAAAATTCAGATTTACATCCGCATTATATTACATTTTGCATAATCTAAGCCTAATGTTTATAGAATGCTGACACTATTTTGAGAACATAACATGAATGAATGCATTTTCAATAATATCAAGCGTCTGCTAAGTAATTGTGTGTTTTACGGCGAAAAACTTACAACATTCAAGTCGGGTTTAATCGCATCATATTCATCATTAAAATTCAGATTTTCATCCGCATTATATAACATTTTGCATCATCTAAACCTAATGTTTATAGAATGCTGACACTAATTTAACAAAATAACATGAATAAATGCATTTTTAATAATATCAAGCGTCTGCTAAGTAACTGTGTGTTTTACCTCGAAAAAAGTCACAACATTCAAGTCGGGTTTAATCGCATCATATTCATCATTAAAATTCAGATTTTCATCCGCATTATATTACATTTTGCATAATCTAAGCCTAATGTTTATAGAATGCTGACACTATTTTGAGAACATAACATGAATGAATGCATTTTCAATAATATCAAGCGTCTGCTAAGTAATTGTGTGTTTTACGGCGAAAAAGTTACAACATTCAAGTCGGGTTTAATCGCATCATATTCATCATTAAAATTCAGATTTTCATCCGCATTATATAACATTTTCCATCATCTAAACCTAATGTTTATAGAATGCTGACACTAATTTAACAAAATAACATGAATAAATGCATTTTTAATAATATCAAGCGTCTGCTAAGTAACTGTGTGTTTTACCTCGAAAAAAGTCACAACATTCAAGTCGGATTTAATCGCATCATATTCATCATTAAAATTCAGATTTTCATCCGCATTATATTACATTTTGCATAATCTAAGCCTAATGTTTATAGAATGCTGACACTATTTTGAGAACATAACATGAATGAATGCATTTTCAATAATATCAAGCGTCTGCTAAGTAATTGTGTGTTTTACGGCGAAAAAGTTACAACATTCAAGTCGGGTTTAATCGCACCATATTCATCATTAAAATACAGATTTTCATCCGCATTATATTACATTTTGCATCATCTAGGCCTAATGTTTATAGAATGCTGTCACTAATTTAAGAAAATAACATGAATGAATGCATTTTTAATAATATCAAGCGTCTGCTAAGTAACTGCGTGTTTTACCTCATAAAAAGTCACAACATTCAAGTCGGGTTTAAGCGCATCATATTCATCATTAAAATTCAGATTTTCATCCGCATTATATAACATTTTGCATCATCTAAACCTAATGTTTATAGAATGCTGACACTAATTTAACAAAATAACATGAATAAATGCATTTTTAATAATATCAAGCGTCTGCTAAGTAACTGTGTGTTTTACCTCAAAAAAAGTCACAACATTCAAGTCGGGTTTAATCGCATCATATTCATCATTAAAATTCAGATTTTCATCCGCATTATATTACATTTTGCATAATCTAAGCCTAATGTTTATAGAATGCTGACACTATTTTGAGAACATAACATGAATGAATGCATTTTCAATAATATCAAGCGTCTGCTAAGTAATTGTGTGTTTTACGGCGAAAAAGTTACAACATTCAAGTCGGGTTTAATCGCATCATATTCATCATTAAAATTCAGATTTTCATCCGCATTATATAACATTTTGCATCATCTAAACCTAATGTTTATAGAATGCTGACACTAATTTAACAAAATAACATGAATAAATGCATTTTTAATAATATCAAGCGTCTGCTAAGTAACTGCGTGTTTTACCTCGAAAAAAGTCACAACATTCAAGTCGGTTTTAAGCGCACCATATTCATCATTAAAATACAGATTTTCATCCGCATTATATTACATTTTGCATCATCTAAGCCTAATGTTTATAGAATGCTGTCACTAATTTAAGAAAATAACATGAATGAATGCATTTTTAATAATATCAAGCGTCTGCTAAGTAACTGTGTGTTTTACCTCGAAAAAAGTCACAACATTCAAGTCGGGTTTAATCGCACCATATTCATCATTAAAATACAGATTTTCATCCGCATTATATTACATTTTGCATCATCTAGGCCTAATGTTTATAGAATGCTGTCACTAATTTAAGAAAATAACATGAATGAATGCATTTTTAATAATATCAAGCGTCTGCTAAGTAACTGTGTGTTTTACCTCGAAAAAAGTCACAACATTCAAGTCGGGTTTAATCGCATCATATTCATCATTAAAATTCAGATTTTCATCCGAATTATATTACATTTTGCATCATCTAAGCCTAATGTTTATAGAATGCTGTCACTAATTTAAGAAAATAACATGAATGAATGCATTTTTAATAATATCAAGCGTCTGCTAAGTAACTGTGTGTTTTACCTCTAAAAAAGTCACAAAATTCAAGTCGGGTTTAATCGCATCATATTCATCATTAAAATTCAGATTTTCATCCGCATTATATTACATTTTGCATCATCTAAGCCTAATGTTTATAGAATGCTGACACTAATTTAAGAAAATAACATGAATGAATGCATTTTTAATAATATCAAGCGTCTGCTAAGTAACTGTGTGTTTTACCTCGAAAAAAGTCACAACATTCAAGTCGGGTTTAAGCGCACCATATTCATCATTAAAATACAGATTTTCATCCGCATTATATTACATTTTGCATCATCTAAGCCTAATGTTTATAGAATGCTGTCACTAATTTAAGAAAATAACATGAATGAATGCATTTTTAATAATATCAAGCGTCTGCTAAGTAACTGTGTGTTTTACCTCGAAAAAAGTCACAACATTCAAGTCGGGTTTAATCGCACCATATTCATCATTAAAATACAGATTTTCATCCGCATTATATTACATTTTGCATCATCTAGGCCTAATGTTTATAGAATGCTGTCACTAATTTAAGAAAATAACATGAATGAATGCATTTTTAATAATATCAAGCTTCTGCTAAGTAACTGTGTGTTTTACCTCATAAAAAGTCACAACATTCAAGTCGGGTTTAAGCGCATCATATTCATCATTAAAATTCAGATTTTCATCCGCATTATATAACATTTTGCATCATCTAAAACTAATGTTTATAGAATGCTGACACTAATTTAACAAAATAACATGAATAAATGCATTTTTAATAATATCAAGCGTCTGCTAAGTAACTGTGTGTTTTACCTCGAAAAAAGTCACAACATTCAAGTCGGGTTTAATCGCATCATATTCATCATTAAAATTCAGATTTTCATCCGCATTATATTACATTTTGCATAATCTAAGCCTAATGTTTATAGAATGCTGACACTATTTTGAGAACATAACATGAATGAATGCATTTTCAATAATATCAAGCGTCTGCTAAGTAATTGTGTGTTTTACGGCGAAAAACTTACAACATTCAAGTCGGGTTTAATCGCATCATATTCATCATTAAAATTCAGATTTTCATCCGCATTATATAACATTTTGCATCATCTATACCTAATGTTTATAGAATGCTGACACTAATTTAACAAAATAACATGAATAAATGCATTTTTAATAATATCAAGCGTCTGCTAAGTAACTGTGTGTTTTACCTCGAAAAAAGTCACAACATTCAAGTCGGGTTTAATCGCATCATATTCATCATTAAAATTCAGATTTTCATCCGCATTATATTACATTTTGCATAATCTAAGCCTAATGTTTATAGAATGCTGACACTATTTTGAGAACATAACATGAATGAATGCATTTTCAATAATGTCAAGCGTCTGCTAAGTAATTGTGTGTTTTACGGCGAAAAAGTTACAACATTCAAGTCGGGTTTAATCGCATCATATTCATCATTAAAATTCAGATTTTCATCCGCATTATATAACATTTTCCATCATCTAAACCTAATGTTTATAGAATGCTGACACTAATTTAACAAAATAACATGAATAAATGCATTTTTAATAATATCAAGCGTCTGCTAAGTAACTGTGTGTTTTACCTCGAAAAAAGTCACAACATTCAAGTCGGATTTAATCGCACCATATTCATCATTAAAATTCAGATTTTCATCCGAATTATATTACATTTTGCATCATCTAAGTCTAATGTTTATAGAATGCTGTCACTAATTTAAGAAAATAACATGAATGAATGCATTTTTAATAATATCAAGCGTCTGCTAAGTAACTGTGTGTTTTACCTCTAAAAAAGTCACAAAATTCAAGTCGGGTTTAATCGCATCATATTCATCATTAAAATTCAGATTTTCATCCGCATTATATTACATTTTGCATCATCTAAGCCTAATGTTTATAGAATGCTGACACTAATTTAAGAAAATAACATGAATGAATGCATTTTTAATAATATCAAGCGTCTGCTAAGTAACTGTGTGTTTTAACTCGAAAAAAGTCACAACATTCAAGTCGGGTTTAAGCGCACCATATTCATCATAAAATACAGATTTTCATCCGCATTATATTACATTTTGCATCATCTAAGCCTAATGTTTATAGAATGCTGTCACTAATTTAAGAAAATAACATGAATCAATGCATTTTTAATAATATCAAGCGTCTGCTAAGTAACTGTGTGTTTTACCTCGAAAAAAGTCACAACATTCAAGTCGGGTTTAATCGCACCATATTCATCATTAAAATACAGATTTTCATCCGCATTATATTACATTTTGCATCATCTAGGCCTAATGTTTATAGAATGCAGTCACTAATTTAAGAAAATAACATGAATGAATGCATTTTTAATAATATCAAGCGTCTGCTAAGTAACTGTGTGTTTTACCTCGAAAAAAGTCACAACATTCAAGTCGGGTTTAAGCGCATCATATTCATCATTAAAATTCAGATTTTCATCCGCATTATATAACATTTTGCATCATCTAAACCTAATGTTTATAGAATGCTGACACTAATTTAACAAAATAACATGAATAAATGCATTTTTAATAATATCAAGCGTCTGCTAAGTAACTGTGTGTTTTACCTCGAAAAAAGTCACAACATTCAAGTCGGGTTTAATCGCATCATATTCATCATTAAAATTCAGATTTTCATCCGCATTATATTACATTTTGCATAATCTAAGCCTAATGTTTATAGAATGCTGACACTATTTTGAGAACATAACATGAATGAATGCATTTTCAATAATATCAAGCGTCTGCTAAGTAATTGTGTGTTTTACGGCGAAAAAGTTACAACATTCAAGTCGGGTTTAATCGCATCATATTCATCATTAAAATTCAGATTTTCATCCGCATTATATAACATTTTGCATCATCTAAACCTAATGTTTATAGAATGCTGACACTAATTTAACAAAATAACATGAATAAATGCATTTTTAATAATATCAAGCGTCTGCTAAGTAACTGTGTGTTTTACCTCGAAAAAAGTCACAACATTCAAGTCGGGTTTAATCGCATCATATTCATCATTAAAATTCAGATTTTCATCCGCATTATATTACATTTTGCATAATCTAAGCCTAATGTTTATAGAATGCTGACACTATTTTGAGAACATAACATGAATGAATGCATTTTTAATAATATCAAGCGTCTGCTAAGTAACTGTGTGTTTTACGGCGAAAAAAGTCACAACATTCAAGTCCGGTTTAATCGCATCATATTCATCATTAAAATTCAGATTTTCATCCGCATTATATAACATTTTGCATCATCTAAACCTAATGTTTATAGAATGCTGACACTAATTTAACAAAATAACATGAATAAATGCATTTTTAATAATATCAAGCGTCTGCTAAGTAACTGTGTGTTTTACCTCGAAAAAAGTCACAACATTCAAGTCGGGTTTAATCGCATCATATTCATCATTAAAATTCAGATTTTCATCCGCATTATATTACATTTTGCATCATCTAAGCCCTAAAGTTTATAGAATGCTGACACTATTTTGAGAAAATAACATGAATGAATGCATTTTTAATAATATCAAGCGTCTGCTAAGTAACTGTGTGTTTTACCACGAAAAAAGTCACAACGTTCAAGTCGGGTTTAATCGCACCATATTCATCATTAAAATTCAGATTTTCATCCGCATTATATTACATTTTGCATCATCTAAGCCTAATGTTTATAGAATGCTGTCACTAATTTAAGAAAATAACATGAATGAATGCATTTTTAATAATATCAAGCGTCTGCTAAGTAACTGTGTGTTTTACCTCGAAAAAAGTCACAACATTCAAGTCGGGTTTAATCGCACCATATTCATCATTAAAATACAGATTTTCATCCGCATTATATTACATTTTGCATCATCTAAGCCTAATGTTTATAGAATGCTGTCACTAATTTAAGAAAATAACATGAATGAATGCATTTTTAATAATATCAAGCGTCTGCTAAGTAACTGTGTGTTTTACCTCGAAAAAAGTCACAACATTCAAGTCGGGTTTAAGCGCACCATTTTCATCATTAAAATACAGATTTTCATCCGCATTATATTACATTTTGCATCATCTAAGCCTAATGTTTATAGAATGCTGACACTAAATTAAGAAAATAACATGAATGAATGCATTTTTAATAATATCAAGCGTCTGCTAAGTAACTGTGTGTTTTACCTCGAAAAAAGTCACAACATTCAAGTCGGGTTTAATCGCACCATATTCATCATTAAAATACAGATTTTCATCCGCATTATATTACATTTTGCATCATCTAAGCCTAATGTTTATAGAATGCTGTCACTAATTTAAGAAAATAACATGAATGAATGCATTTTTAATAATATCAAGCGTCTGCTAAGTAACTGTGTGTTTTACCTCGAAAAAAGTCACAACATTCAAGTCGGGTTTAATGGCACCATATTCATCATTAAAATACAGATTTTCATCGGCATTATATTACATTTTGCATCATCTAAGACTAATGTTTATAGAATGCTGTCACTAATTTAAGAAAATAACATGAATGAATGCATTTTTAATAATATCAAGCGTCTGCTAAGTAACTGTGTGTTTTACCTCGAAAAAAGTCACAACATTCAAGTCGGGTTTAAGCGCACCATATTCATCATTAAAATACAGATTTTCATCCGCATTATATTACATTTTGCATCATCTAAGCCTAATGTTTATAGAATGCTGTCACTAATTTAAGAAAATAACATGAATGAATGCATTTTTAATAATATCAAGCGTCTGCTAAGTAACTGTGTGTTTTACCTCGAAAAAAGTCACAACATTCAAGTCGGGTTTAATCGCACCATATTCATCATTAAAATACAGATTTTCATCCGCATTATATTACATTTTGCATCATCTAAGCCTAATGTTTATAGAATGCTGTCACTAATTTAAGAAAATAACATGAATGAATGCATTTTTAATAATATCAAGCGTCTGCTAAGAAACTGTGTGTTTTACCTCGAAAAAAGTCACAACATTCAAGTCGGGTTTAATCGCACCATATTCATCATTAAAATACAGATTTTCATCCGCATTATATTACATTTTGCATCATCTAAGCCTAATGTTTATAGAATGCTGTCACTAATTTAAGAAAATAACATGAATGAATGCATTTTTAATAATATCAAGCGTCTGCTAAGTAACTGTGAGTTTTACCTCGAAAAAAGTCACAACATTCAAGTCGGGTTTAAGCGCACCATATTCATCATTAAAATACAGATTTTCATCGGCATTATATTACATTTTGCATCATCTAAGCCTACTGTTTATAGAATGCTGACACTAACTTAAGAAAATAACATGAATGAATGCATTTTTAATAATATCAAGCGTCTGCTAAGTAACTGTGTGTTTTACCTCGAAAAAAGTCACAACATTCAAGTCGGGTTTAATCGCACCATATTCATCATTAAAATACAGATTTTCATCCGCATTATATTACATTTTGCATCATCTAAGCCTAATGTTTATAGAATGCTGTCACTAATTTAAGAAAATAACATGAATGAATGCATTTTTAATAATATCAAGCGTCTGCTAAGTAACTGTGTGTTTTACCTCGAAAAAAGTCACAACATTCAAGTCGGGTTTAATGGCACCATATTCATCATTAAAATACAGATTTTCATCGGCATTATATTACATTTTGCATCATCTAAGACTAATGTTTATAGAATGCTGTCACTAATTTAAGAAAATAACATGAATGAATGCATTTTTAATAATATCAAGCGTCTGCTAAGTAACTGTGTGTTTTACCTCGAAAAAAGTCACAACATTCAAGTCGGGTTTAAGCGCACCATATTCATCATTAAAATACAGATTTTCATCCGCATTATATTACATTTTGCATCATCTAAGCCTAATGTTTATAGAATGCTGTCACTAATTTAAGAAAATAACATGAATGAATGCATTTTTAATAATATCAAGCGTCTGCTAAGTAACTGTGTGTTTTACCTCGAAAAAAGTCACAACATTCAAGTCGGGTTTAAGCGCACCATATTCATCATTAAAATACAGATTTTCATCCGCATTATATTACATTTTGCATCATCTAAGCCTAATGTTTATAGAATGCTGTCACTAATTTAAGAAAATAACATGAATGAATGCATTTTTAATAATATCAAGCGTCTGCTAAGAAACTGTGTGTTTTACCTCGAAAAAAGTCACAACATTCAAGTCGGGTTTAATCGCACCATATTCATCATTAAAATACAGATTTTCATCCGCATTATATTACATTTTGCATCATCTAAGCCTAATGTTTATAGAATGCTGTCACTAATTTAAGAAAATAACATGAATGAATGCATTTTTAATAATATCAAGCGTCTGCTAAGTAACTGTGAGTTTTACCGCGAAAAAAGTCACAACATTCAAGTCGGGTTTAAGCGCACCATATTCATCATTAAAATACAGATTTTCATCGGCATTATATTACATTTTGCATCATCTAAGCCTACTGTTTATAGAATGCTGACACTAACTTAAGAAAATAACATGAATGAATGCATTTTTAATAATATCAAGCGTCTGCTAAGTAACTGTGTGTTTTACCTCGAAAAAAGTCACAACATTCAAGTCGGGTTTAATCGCATCATATTCATCATTAAAATTCAGATTTTCATCCGCATTATATTACATCTTGCATCATCTGATCCTAATGTTTATAGAATGCTGTCACTAATTTAAGAAAATAACATGTATGAATGCATTTTTAATAATATCAAGCGTCTGCTAAGTAACTGTGTGTTTTACGGCGAAAAAAGTCACAACATTCAAGTCGGGTTTAAGCGCACCATATTCATCATTAAAATACAGATTTTCATCCGAATTATATTACATTTTGCATCATCTAAGCCTAATGTTTATAGAATGCTGTCACTAATTTAAGAAAATAACATGAATGAATGCATTTTTAATAATATCAAGCGTCTGCTAAGTAACTGTGTGTTTTACCTCGAAAAAAGTCACAACATTCAAGTCGGGTTTAAGCGCACCATATTCATCATTAAAATACAGATTTTCATCCGAATTATATTACATTTTGCATCATCTAAGTCTAATGTTTATAGAATGCTGTCAGTAATTTAAGAAAATAACATGAATGAATGCATTTTTAATAATATCAAGCGTCTGCTAAGTAACTGTGTGTTTTACGGCGAAAAAAGTCACAACATTCAAGTCGGGTTTAATCGCATCATATTCATCATTAAAATTCAGATTTTCATCCGCATTATATTACATTTTGCATCATCTAAGCCTAATGTTTATTGAATGCTGTCACTAATTTAAGAAAATAACATGAATGAATGCATTTTTAATAATATCAAGCGTCTGCTAAGTAACTGTGTGTTTTACGGCGAAAAAAGTCACAACATTCAAGTCGGGTTTAATCGCATCATATTCATCATTAAAATTCAGATTTTCATCCGCATTATATTACATCTTGCATCATCTGAGCCTAATGTTTATAGAATGCTGTCACTAATTTAAGAAAATAACATGAATGAATGCATTTTTAATAATATCAAGCGTCTGCTAAGTAACTGTGTGTTTTACGGCGAAAAAAGTCACAACATTCAAGTCGGGTTTAAGCGCACCATATTCATCATTAAAATACAGATTTTCATCCGAATTATATTACATTTTGCATCATCTAAGCCTAATGTTTATAGAATGCTGTCACTAATTTAAGAAAATAACATGAATGAATGCATTTTTAATAATATCAAGCGTCTGCTAAGTAACTGTGTGTTTTACGGCGAAAAAAGTCACAACATTCAAGTCAGGTTTAAGCGCACCATATTCATCATTAAAATACAGATTTTCATCCGAATTATATTACATTTTGCATCATCTAAGCCTAATGTTTATAGAATGCTGTCACTAATTTAAGAAAATAACATGAATGAATGCACTTTTAATAATATCAAGCGTCTGCTAAGTAACTGTGTGTTTTACGGCGAAAAAAGTCACAACATTCAAGTCGGGTTTAATCGCATCATATTCATCATTAAAATTCAGATTTTCATCCGCATTATATTACATTTTGCATCATCTAAGCCTAATGTTTATAGAATGCTGTCACTAATTTAAGAAAATAACATGAATGAATGCATTTTTAATAATATCAAGCGTCTGCTAAGTAACTGTGTGTTTAACGGCGAAAAAAGTCACAACATTCAAGTCGGGTTTAAGCGCACCATATTCATCATTAAAATACAGATTTTCATCCGAATTATATTACATTTTGCATCATCTAAGTCTAATGTTTATAGAATGCTGTCAGTAATTTAAGAAAATAACATGAATGAATGCATTTTTAATAATATCAAGCGTCTGCTAAGTAACTGTGTGTTTTACGGCGAAAAAAGTCACAACATTCAAGTCGGGTTTAATCGCATCATATTCATCATTAAAATTCAGATTTTCATCCGCATTATATTACATTTTGCATCATCTAAGCCTAATGTTTATTGAATGCTGTCACTAATTTAAGAAAATAACATGAATGAATGCATTTTTAATAATATCAAGCGTCTGCTAAGTAACTGTGTGTTTTACGGCGAAAAAAGTCACAACATTCAAGTCGGGTTTAATCGCATCATATTCATCATTAAAATTCAGATTTTCATCCGCATTATATTACATCTTGCATCATCTGAGCCTAATGTTTATAGAATGCTGTCACTAATTTAAGAAAATAACATGAATGAATGCATTTTTAATAATATCAAGCGTCTGCTAAGTAACTGTGTGTTTTACGGCGAAAAAAGTCACAACATTCAAGTCGGGTTTAAGCGCACCATATTCATCATTAAAATACAGATTTTCATCCGAATTATATTACATTTTGCATCATCTAAGCCTAATGTTTATAGAATGCTGTCACTAATTTAAGAAAATAACATGAATGAATGCATTTTTAATAATATCAAGCGTCTGCTAAGTAACTGTGTGTTTTACGGCGAAAAAAGTCACAACATTCAAGTCAGGTTTAAGCGCACCATATTCATCATTAAAATACAGATTTTCATCCGAATTATATTACATTTTGCATCATCTAAGCCTAATGTTTATAGAATGCTGTCACTAATTTAAGAAAATAACATGAATGAATGCACTTTTAATAATATCAAGCGTCTGCTAAGTAACTGTGTGTTTTACGGCGAAAAAAGTCACAACATTCAAGTCGGGTTTAATCGCATCATATTCATCATTAAAATTCAGATTTTCATCCGCATTATATTACATTTTGCATCATCTAAGCCTAATGTTTATAGAATGCTGTCACTAATTTAAGAAAATAACATGAATGAATGCATTTTTAATAATATCAAGCGTCTGCTAAGTAACTGTGTGTTTAACGGCGAAAAAAGTCACAACATTCAAGTCGGGTTTAAGCGCACCATATTCATCATTAAAATACAGATTTTCATCCGAATTATATTACATTTTGCATCATCTAAGCCTAATGTTTATAGAATGCTGTCACTAATTTAAGAAAATAACATGAATGAATGCATTTTAATAATATCAAGCGTCTGCTAAGTAACTGTGTGTTTTACGGCGAAAAATGTCACAACATTCAAGTCGGGTTTAAGCGCACCATATTCATCATTAAAATACAGATTTTCATCCGCATTATATTACATTTTGCATCATCTAAGCCTAAAATTTATAGAATGCTGTCACTAATTTAAGAAAATAACATGAATGAATGCATTTTTAATAATATCAAGCTTCTGCTAAGTAACTGTGTGTTTTACGGCAAAAAAAGTCACAACATTCAAGTCGGGTTTAATCGCATCATATTCATCATTAAAATACAGATTTTCATCCGCATTATAATACATTTTGCATCATCTAAGCCTAATGTTTATAGAATGCTGTCACTAATTTAAGAAAATAACATGAATGAATGCATTTTTAATAATATCAAGCGTCTGCTAAGTAACTGTGTGTTTTACGGCGAAAAAAGTCACAACATTCAAGTCGGGTTTAATCGCATCATATTCATCATTAAAATTCAGATTTTCATCCGCATTATATTTCATTTTGCACAACCTAAGCCTAATGTTTATAGAATGCTGTCACTAATTTAAGAAAATAACATGAATGAATGCATTTTTAATAATATCAAGCGTCTGCTAAGTAACTGTATGTTTTACGGCGAAAAAAGTCACAACATTCAAGTCGGGTTTAAGCGCACCATATTCATCATTAAAATACAGATTTTCATCCGAATTATATTACATTTTGCATCATCTAAGCCTAATGTTTATAGAATGCTGTCACTAATTTAAGAAAATAACATGAATGAATGCATTTTTAATAATATCAAGCGTCTGCTAAGTAACTGTGTGTTTTACCTCGAAAAAAGTCACAACATTCTAGTCGGGTTTAAGCGCACCATATTCATCATTAAAATACAGATTTTCATCCGAATTATATTACATTTTGCATCATCTAAGTCTAATGTTTATAGAATGCTGTCAGTAATTTAAGAAAATAACATGAATGAATGCATTTTTAATAATATCAAGCTAAGTAACTGTGTGTTTTACGGCGAAAAAAGTCACAACATTCAAGTCGGGTTTAATCGCATCATATTCATCATTAAAATCAGATTTTCATCCGCATTATATTACATTTTGCATCATCTAAGCCTAATGTTTATTGAATGCTGTCACTAATTTAAGAAAATAACATGAATGAATGCATTTTTAATAATATCAAGCGTCTGCTAAGTAACTGTGTGTTTTACGGCGAAAAAAGTCACAACATTCAAGTCGGGTTTAATCGCATCATATTCATCATTAAAATTCAGATTTTCATCCGCATTATATTACATCTTGCATCATCTGAGCCTAATGTTTATAGAATGCTGTCACTAATTTAAGAAAATAACATGAATGAATGCATTTTTAATAATATCAAGCGTCTGCTAAGTAACTGTGTGTTTTACGGCGAAAAAAGTCACAACATTCAAGTCGGGTTTAAGCGCACCATATTCATCATTAAAATACAGATTTTCATCCGAATTATATTACATTTTGCATCATCTAAGCCTAATGTTTATAGAATGCTGTCACTAATTTAAGAAAATAACATGAATGAATGCCTTTTTAATAATATCAAGCGTCTGCTAAGTAACTGTGTGTTTTACGGCGAAAAAAGTCACAACATTCAAGTCGGGTTTAAGCGCACCATATTCATCATTAAAATACAGATTTTCATCCGAATTATATTACATTTTGCATCATCTAAGCCTAATGTTTATAGAATGCTGTCACTAATTTAAGAAAATAACATGAATGAATGCACTTTTAATAATATCAAGCGTCTGCTAAGTAACTGTGTGTTTTACGGCGAAAAAAGTCACAACATTCAAGTCGGGTTTAATCGCATCATATTCATCATTAAAATTCAGATTTTCATCCGCATTATATTACATTTTGCATCATCTAAGCCTAATGTTTATAGAATGCTGTCACTAATTTAAGAAAATAACATGAATGAATGCATTTTTAATAATATCAAGCGTCTGCTAAGTAACTGTGTGTTTAACGGCGAAAAAAGTCACAACATTCAAGTCGGGTTTAAGCGCACCATATTCATCATTAAAATACAGATTTTCATCCGAATTATATTACATTTTGCATCATCTAAGCCTAATGTTTATAGAATGCTGTCACTAATTTAAGAAAATAACATGAATGAATGCATTTTTAATAATATCAAGCGTCTGCTAAGTAACTGTGTGTTTTACGGCGAAAAATGTCACAACATTCAAGTCGGGTTTAAGCGCACCATATTCATCATTAAAATACAGATTTTCATCCGAATTATATTACATTTTACATCATCTAAGCCTAATGTTTATAGAATGCTGTCACTAATTTAAGAAAATAACATGAATGAATGCATTTTTAATAATATGAAGCGTTTGCTAAGTAACTGTGTGTTTTACCACGAAAAAAGTCACAACATTCAAGTGGGGTTTAATCGCATCATATTCATCATTAAAATTCAGATTTTCATCCGCATTATATTACATTTTGCATCATCTAAGCCTAATGTTTATAGAATGCTGTCACTAATTTAAGAAAATAACATGAATGAATGCATTTTTAATAATATCAAGCGTCTGCTAAGTAACTGTGTGTTTTACCTCGAAAAAAGTCACAACATTCAAGTCGGGTTTAATCGCATCATATTCATCATTAAAATTCAGATTTTCATCCGCATTATATTACATTTTGCATCATCTAAGCCTAATGTTTATAGAATGCTGTCACTAATTTAAGAAAATAACATGAATGAATGCACTTTTAATAATATCAAGCGTCTGCTAAGTAACTGTGTGTTTTACGGCGAAAAAAGTCACAACATTCAAGTCGGGTTTAATCGCATCATATTCATCATTAAAATTCAGATTTTCATCCGCATTATATTACATTTTGCATCATCTAAGCCTAATGTTTATAGAATGCTGTCACTAATTTAAGAAAATAACATGAATGAATGCATTTTTAATAATATCAAGCGTCTGCTAAGTAACTGTGTGTTTTACGGCGAAAAAAATCACAACATTCAAGTCGGGTTTAAGCGCACCATATTCATCATTAAAATACAGATTTTCATCCGAATTATATTACATTTTGCATCATCTAAGCCTAATGTTTATAGAATGCTGTCACTAATTTAAGAAAATAACATGAATGAATGCATTTTTAATAATATCAAGCGTCTGCTAAGTAACTGTGTGTTTTACCTCGAAAAAAGTCACAACATTCAAGTCGGGTTTAAGCGCACCATATTCATCATTAAAATACAGATTTTCATCCGAATTATATTACATTTTGCATCATCTAAGCCTAATGTTTATAGAATGCTGTCACTAATTTAAGAAAATAACATGAATGAATGCATTTTTAATAATATCAAGCGTCTGCTAAGTAACTGTGTGTTTTACGGCGAAAAAAGTCACAACATTCAAGTCGGGTTTAAGCGCACCATATTCATCATTAAAATACAGATTTTCATCCGAATTATATTACATTTTGCATCATCTAAGCCTAATGTTTATAGAATGCTGTCACTAATTTAAGAAAATAACATGAATGAATGCATTTTTAATAATATCAAGCGTCTGCTAAGTAACTGTGTGTTTTACCTCGAAAAAAGTCACAACATTCAAGTGGGGTTTAATC
Source organism: Acanthosepion esculentum (assembly GCA_964036315.1). NCBI lineage: Eukaryota > Metazoa > Mollusca > Cephalopoda > Sepiida > Sepiidae > Acanthosepion > Acanthosepion esculentum. The sequence continues at coordinate 85,535,436 of OZ038505.1, read as the reverse complement.
GCATCATATTCATCATTAAAATTCAGATTTTCATCCGCATTATATTACATTTTGCATCATCTAAGCCTAATGTTTATAGAATGCTGTCACTAATTTAAGAAAATAAAATGAATGAATGCATTTTTAATAATGTGAAGCGTCTGCTAAGTAACTGTGTGTTTTACGGCGAAAAAAGTCACAACATTCAAGTCGGGTTTAAGCGCACCATATTCATCATTAAAATACAGATTTTCATCCGAATTATATTACATTTTGCATCATCTAAGCCTAATGTTTATAGAATGCTGTCACTAATTTAAGAAAATAACATGAATGAATGCATTTTTAATAATATGAAGCGTCTGCTAAGTAACTGTGTGTTTTACCTCGAAAAAAGTCACAACATTCAAGTCGGGTTTAATCGCATCATATTCATCATTAAAATACAGATTTTCATCCGCATTATATTACATTTTGCATCATCTAAGCCTAATGTTTATAAAATGCTGATACTAATTTAAGAAAATAACATGAATGAATGCATTTTTCATAATATCAAGCGTCTGCTAAGTAATTGTGTGTTTTACCTCGAAAAAAGTCACAACATTCAAGTCGGGTTTAAGCGCACCATATTCATCATTAAAATACAGATTTTCATCCGAATCATATTACATTTTGCATCATCTAAGCCTAATGTTTATAGAATGCTGTCACTAATTTAAGAAAATAACATGAATGAATGCATTTTTAATAATATCAAGCGTCTGCTAAGTAACTGTGTGTTTTACCTCGAAAAAAGTCACAACATTCAAGTCGGGTTTAAGCGCACCATATTCATCATTAAAATACAGATTTTCATCCGAATTATATTACATTTTGCATCACCTAAGCCTAATGTTTATAGAATGCTGTCACTAATTTAAGAAAATAACATGAATGAATGCATTTTTAATAATATCAAGCGTCTGCTAAGTAACTGTTTGTTTTACCTCGAAAAAAGTCACAACATTCAAGTCGGGTTTAAGCGCACCATATTCATCATTAAAATACAGATTTTCATCCGCATTATATTACATTTTGCATCATCTAAGCCTAATGTTTATAGAATGCTGTCACTAATTTAAGAAAATAACATGAATGAATGCATTTTTAATAATATCAAGCGTCTGCTAAGTAACTGTGTGTTTTACCTCGAAAAAAGTCACAACATTCAAGTCGGGTTTAATCACACCATATTCATCATTAAAATACAGATTTTCATCCGCATTATATTACATTTTGCATCATCTAAGCCTAATGTTTATAGAATGCTGTCACTAATTTAAGAAAATAACATGAATGAATGCATTTTTAATAATATCAAGCGTCTGCTAAGTAACTGTGTGTTTTACGGCGAAAAAAGTCACAACATTCAAGTCGGGTTTAAGCGCACCATATTCATCATTAAAATACAGATTTTCATCCGAATTATATTACATTTTGCATCATCTAAGCCTAATGTTTATAGAATGCTGTCACTAATTTAAGAAAATAACATGAATGAATGCATTTTTAATAATATCAAGCGTCTGCTAAGTAACTGTGTGTTTTACCTCGAAAAAAGTCAAAACATTCAAGTCGGGTTTAAGCGCACCATATTCATCATTAAAATACAGATTTTCATCCGCATTATATTACATTTTGCATCATCTAAGCCTAATGTTTATAGAATGCTGTCACTAATTTAAGAAAATAACATGAATGAATGCATTTTTAATAATATCAAGCGTCTGCTAAGTAACTGTGTGTTTTACCTCGAAAAAAGTCACAACATTCAAGTCGGGTTTAATCGCACCATATTCATCATTAAAATACAGATTTTCATCCGCATTATATTACATTTTGCATCATCTAAGCCTAATGTTTATAGAATGCTGTCACTAATTTAAGAAAATAACATGAATGAATGCATTTTTAATAATATCAAGCGTCTGCTAAGTAACTGTGTGTTTTACCTCGAAAAAAGTCACAACATTCAAGTCGGGTTTACGCGCACCATTTTCATCATTAAAATACAGATTTTCATCCGCATTATATTACATTTTGCATCATCTAAGCCTAATGTTTATAGAATGCTGACACTAAATTAAGAAAATAACATGAATGAATGCATTTTTAATAATATCAAGCGTCTGCTAAGTAACTGTGTGTTTTACCTCGAAAAAAGTCACAACATTCAAGTCGGGTTTAATCGCACCATATTCATCATTAAAATACAGATTTTCATCCGCATTATATTACATTTTGCATCATCTAAGCCTAATGTTTAAAGAATGCTGTCACTAATTTAAGAAAATAACATGAATGAATGCATTTTTAATAATATCAAGCGTCTGCTAAGTAACTGTGTGTTTTACCTCGAAAAAAGTCACAACATTCAAGTCGGGTTTAAGCGCACCATATTCATCATTAAAATACAGATTTTCATCCGCATTATGTTACATTTTGCATCATCTAAGCCTAATGTTTATAGAATGCTGTCACTAATTTAAGAAAATAACATGAATGAATGCATTTTTAATAATATCAAGCGTCTGCTAAGAAACTGTGTGTTTTACCTCGAAAAAAGTCACAACATTCAAGTCGGGTTTAATCGCACCATATTCATCATTAAAATACAGATTTTCATCCGCATTATATTACATTTTGCATCATCTAAGCCTAATGTTTATAGAATGCTGTCACTAATTTAAGAAAATAACATGAATGAATGCATTTTTAATAATATCAAGCGTCTGCTAAGTAACTGTGAGTTTTACCTCGAAAAAAGTCACAACATTCAAGTCGGGTTTAAGCGCACCATATTCATCATTAAAATACAGATTTTCATCGGCATTATATTGCATTTTGCATCATCTAAGACTAATGTTTATAGAATGCTGTCACTAATTTAAGAAAATAACATGAATGAATGCATTTTTAATAATATCAAGCGTCTGCTAAGTAACTGTGTGTTTTACCTCGAAAAAAGTCACAACATTCCAGTCGGGTTTAAGCGCACCATATTCATCATTAAAATACAGATTTTCATCCGCATTATATTACATTTTGCATCATCTAAGCCTAATGTTTATAGAATGCTGTCACTAATTTAAGAAAATAACATGAATGAATGCATTTTTAATAATATCAAGCGTCTGCTAAGTAACTGTGTGTTTTACCTCGAAAAAAGTCACAACATTCCAGTCGGGTTTAAGCGCACCATATTCATCATTAAAATACAGATTTTCATCCGCATTATATTACATTTTGCATCATCTAAGCCTAATGTTTATAGAATGCTGTCACTAATTTAAGAAAATAACATGAATGAATGCATTTTTAATAATATCAAGCGTCTGCTAAGTAACTGTGTGTTTTACCTCGAAAAAAGTCACAACATTCAAGTCGGGTTTAAGCGCACCATATTCATCATTAAAATACAGATTTTCATCCGCATTATATTACATTTTGCATCATCTAAGCCTAATGTTTATAGAATGCTGTCACTAATTTAAGAAAATAACATGAATGAATGCATTTTTAATAATATCAAGCGTCTGCTAAGAAACTGTGTGTTTTACCTCGAAAAAAGTCACAACATTCAAGTCGGGTTTAATCGCACCATATTCATCATTAAAATACAGATTTTCATCCGCATTATATTACATTTTGCATCATCTAAGCCTAATGTTTATAGAATGCTGTCACTAATTTAAGAAAATAACATGAATGAATGCATTTTTAATAATATCAAGCGTCTGCTAAGTAACTGTGAGTTTTACCTCGAAAAAAGTCACAACATTCAAGTCGGGTTTAAGCGCACCATATTCATCATTAAAATACAGATTTTCATCGGCATTATATTACATTTTGCATCATCTAAGCCTACTGTTTATAGAATGCTGACACTAACTTAAGAAAATAACATGAATGAATGCATTTTTAATAATATCAAGCGTCTGCTAAGTAACTGTGTGTTTTACCTCGAAAAAAGTCACAACATTCAAGTCGGGTTTAATCGCACCATATTCATCATTAAAATACAGATTTTCATCCGCATTATATTACATTTTGCATCATCTAAGCCTAATGTTTATAGAATGCTGTCACTAATTTAAGAAAATAACATGAATGAATGCATTTTTAATAATATCAAGCGTCTGCTAAGTAACTGTGTGTTTTACGGCAAAAAAAGTCACAACATTCAAGTCGGGTTTAAACGCATCATATTCATCATTAAAATACAGATTTTCATCCGCATTATATTACATTTTGCATCATCTAAGCCTAATGTTTATAGAATGCTGTCACTAATTTAAGAAAATAACATGAATGAATGCATTTTTAATAATATCAAGCGTCTGCTAAGTAACTGTGTGTTTTACGGCGAAAAAAGTCACAACATTCAAGTCGGGTTTAATCGCATCATATTCATCATTAAAATTCAGATTTTCATCCGCATTATATTACATTTTGCATCACCTAAGCCTAATGTTTATAGAATGCTGTCACTAATTTAAGAAAATAACATGAATGAATGCATTTTTAATAATATCAAGCGTCTGCTAAGTAACTGTGTGTTTTACGGCGAAAAAAGTCACAACATTCAAGTCCGGTTTAAGCGCACCATATTCATCATTAAAATACAGATTTTCATCCGAATTATATTACATTTTGCATCATCTAAGCCTAATGTTTATAGAATGCTGTCACTAATTTAAGAAAATAACATGAATGAATGCATTTTTAATAATATCAAGCGTCTGCTAAGTAACTGTGTGTTTTACCTCGAAAAAAGTCACAACATTCAAGTCGGGTTTAAGCGCACCATATTCATCATTAAAATACAGATTTTCATCCGAATTATATTACATTTTGCATCATCTAAGTCTAATGTTTATAGAATGCTGTCAGTAATTTAAGAAAATAACATGAATGAATGCATTTTTAATAATATCAAGCGTCTGCTAAGTAACTGTGTGTTTTACGGCGAAAAAAGTCACAACATTCAAGTCGGGTTTAATCGCATCATATTCATCATTAAAATTCAGATTTTCATCCGCATTAGATTACATTTTGCATCATCTAAGCCTAATGTTTATTGAATGCTGTCACTAATTTAAGAAAATAACATGAATGAATGCATTTTTAATAATATCAAGCGTCTGCTAAGTAACTGTGTGTTTTACGGCGAAAAAAGTCACAACATTCAAGTCGGGTTTAATCGCATCATATTCATCATTAAAATTCAGATTTTCATCCGCATTATATTACATCTTGCATCATCTGAGCCTAATGTTTATAGAATGCTGTCACTAATTTAAGAAAATAACATGAATGAATGCATTTTTAATAATATCAAGCGTCTGCTAAGTAACTGTGTGTTTTACGGCGAAAAAAGTCACAACATTCAAGTCGGGTTTAAGCGCACCATATTCATCATTAAAATACAGATTTTCATCCGAATTATATTACATTTTGCATCATCTAAGCCTAATGTTTATAGAATGCTGTCACTAATTTAAGAAAATAACATGAATGAATGCATTTTTAATAATATCAAGCGTCTGCTAAGTAACTGTGTGTTTTACGGCGAAAAAAGTCACAACATTCAAGTCGGGTTTAAGCGCACCATATTCATCATTAAAATACAGATTTTCATCCGAATTATATTACATTTTGCATCATCTAAGCCTAATGTTTATAGAATGCTGTCACTAATTTAAGAAAATAACATGAATGAATGCACTTTTAATAATATCAAGCGTCTGCTAAGTAACTGTGTGTTTTACGGCGAAAAAAGTCACAACATTCAAGTCGGGTTTAATCGCATCATATTCATCATTAAAATTCAGATTTTCATCCGCATTATATTACATTTTGCATCATCTAAGCCTAATGTTTATAGAATGCTGTCACTAATTTAAGAAAATAACATGAATGAATGCATTTTTAATAATATCAAGCGTCTGCTAAGTAACTGTGTGTTTAACGGCGAAAAAAGTCACAACATTCAAGTCGGGTTTAAGCGCACCATATTCATCATTAAAATACAGATTTTCATCCGAATTATATTACATTTTGCATCATCTAAGCCTAATGTTTATAGAATGCTGTCACTAATTTAAGAAAATAACATGAATGAATGCATTTTTAATAATATCAAGCGTCTGCTAAGTAACTGTGTGTTTTACGGCAAAAAAAGTCACAACATTCAAGTCGGGTTTAAACGCATCATATTCATCATTAAAATACAGATTTTCATCCGCATTATATTACATTTTGCATCATCTAAGCCTAATGTTTATAGAATGCTGTCACTAATTTAAGAAAATAACATGAATGAATGCATTTTTAATAATATCAAGCGTCTGCTAAGTAACTGTGTGTTTTACGGCGAAAAAAGTCACAACATTCAAGTCGGGTTTAATCGCATCATATTCATCATTAAAATTCAGATTTTCATCCGCATTATATTACATTTTGCATCACCTAAGCCTAATGTTTATAGAATGCTGTCACTAATTTAAGAAAATAACATGAATGAATGCATTTTTAATAATATCAAGCGTCTGCTAAGTAACTGTGTGTTTTACGGCGAAAAAAGTCACAACATTCAAGTCCGGTTTAAGCGCACCATATTCATCATTAAAATACAGATTTTCATCCGAATTATATTACATTTTGCATCATCTAAGCCTAATGTTTATAGAATGCTGTCACTAATTTAAGAAAATAACATGAATGAATGCATTTTTAATAATATCAAGCGTCTGCTAAGTAACTGTGTGTTTTACCTCGAAAAAAGTCACAACATTCAAGTCGGGTTTAAGCGCACCATATTCATCATTAAAATACAGATTTTCATCCGAATTATATTACATTTTGCATCATCTAAGTCTAATGTTTATAGAATGCTGTCAGTAATTTAAGAAAATAACATGAATGAATGCATTTTTAATAATATCAAGCGTCTGCTAAGTAACTGTGTGTTTTACGGCGAAAAAAGTCACAACATTCAAGTCGGGTTTAATCGCATCATATTCATCATTAAAATTCAGATTTTCATCCGCATTAGATTACATTTTGCATCATCTAAGCCTAATGTTTATTGAATGCTGTCACTAATTTAAGAAAATAACATGAATGAATGCATTTTTAATAATATCAAGCGTCTGCTAAGTAACTGTGTGTTTTACGGCGAAAAAAGTCACAACATTCAAGTCGGGTTTAATCGCATCATATTCATCATTAAAATTCAGATTTTCATCCGCATTATATTACATCTTGCATCATCTGAGCCTAATGTTTATAGAATGCTGTCACTAATTTAAGAAAATAACATGAATGAATGCATTTTTAATAATATCAAGCGTCTGCTAAGTAACTGTGTGTTTTACGGCGAAAAAAGTCACAACATTCAAGTCGGGTTTAAGCGCACCATATTCATCATTAAAATACAGATTTTCATCCGAATTATATTACATTTTGCATCATCTAAGCCTAATGTTTATAGAATGCTGTCACTAATTTAAGAAAATAACATGAATGAATGCATTTTTAATAATATCAAGCGTCTGCTAAGTAACTGTGTGTTTTACGGCGAAAAAAGTCACAACATTCAAGTCGGGTTTAAGCGCACCATATTCATCATTAAAATACAGATTTTCATCCGAATTATATTACATTTTGCATCATCTAAGCCTAATGTTTATAGAATGCTGTCACTAATTTAAGAAAATAACATGAATGAATGCACTTTTAATAATATCAAGCGTCTGCTAAGTAACTGTGTGTTTTACGGCGAAAAAAGTCACAACATTCAAGTCGGGTTTAATCGCATCATATTCATCATTAAAATTCAGATTTTCATCCGCATTATATTACATTTTGCATCATCTAAGCCTAATGTTTATAGAATGCTGTCACTAATTTAAGAAAATAACATGAATGAATGCATTTTTAATAATATCAAGCGTCTGCTAAGTAACTGTGTGTTTAACGGCGAAAAAAGTCACAACATTCAAGTCGGGTTTAAGCGCACCATATTCATCATTAAAATACAGATTTTCATCCGAATTATATTACATTTTGCATCATCTAAGCCTAATGTTTATAGAATGCTGTCACTAATTTAAGAAAATAACATGAATGAATGCATTTTTAATAATATCAAGCGTCTGCTAAGTAACTGTGTGTTTTACGGCGAAAAAAGTCACAACATTCAAGTCGGGTTTAATCGCATCATATTCATCATTAAAATTCAGATTTTCATCCGCATTATATTACATTTTGCACAACCTAAGCCTAATGTTTATAGAATGCTGTCACTAATTTAAGAAAATAACATGAATGAATGCATTTTTAATAATATCAAGCGTCTGCTAAGTAACTGTATGTTTTACGGCGAAAAGAGTCACAACATTCAAGTCGGGTTTAAGCGCACCATATTCATCATTAAAATACAGATTTTCATCCGAATTATATTACATTTTGCATCATCTAAGCCTAATGTTTATAGAATGCTGTCACTAATTTAAGAAAATAACATGAATGAATGCATTTTTAATAATATCAAGCGTCTGCTAAGTAACTGTGTGTTTTACCTCGACAAAAGTCACAACATTCTAGTCGGGTTTAAGCGCACCATATTCATCATTAAAATACAGATATTCATCCGCATTATATTACATTTTGCATCATCTAAGTCTAATGTTTATAGAATGCTGTCACTAATTTAAGAAAATAACATGAATGAATGCATTTTTAATAATATCAAGCGTCTGCTAAGTACCTGTGTGTTTTACGGCGAAAAAAGTCACAACATTCAAGTCGGGTTTAATCGCATCATATTCATCATTAAAATCAGATTTTCATCCGCATTATATTACATTTTGCATCATCTAAGCCTAATGTTTATTGAATGCTGTCACTAATTTAAGAAAATAACATGAATGAATGCATTTTTAATAATATCAAGCGTCTGCTAAGTAACTGTGTGTTTTACGGCGAAAAAAGTCACAACATTCAAGTCGGGTTTAATCGCATCATATTCATCATTAAAATTCAGATTTTCATCCGCATTATATTACATCTTGCATCATCTGAGCCTAATGTTTATAGAATGCTGTCACTAATTTAAGAAAATAACATGAATGAATGCATTTTTAATAATATCAAGCGTCTGCTAAGTAACTGTGTGTTTTACGGCGAAAAAAGTCACAACATTCAAGTCGGGTTTAAGCGCACCATATTCATCATTAAAATACAGATTTTCATCCGAATTATATTACATTTTGCATCATCTAAGCCTAATGTTTATAGAATGCTGTCACTAATTTAAGAAAATAACATGAATGAATGCATTTTTAATAATATCAAGCGTCTGCTAAGTAACTGTGTGTTTTACGGCGAAAAAAGTCACAACATTCAAGTCGGGTTTAATCGCATCATATTCATCATTAAAATTCAGATTTTCATCCGCATTATATTACATTTTGCATCACCTAAGCCTAATGTTTATAGAATGCTGTCACTAATTTAAGAAAATAACATGAATGAATGCATTTTTAATAATATCAAGCGTCTGCTAAGTAACTGTGTGTTTTACGGCGAAAAAAGTCACAACATTCAAGTCCGGTTTAAGCGCACCATATTCATCATTAAAATACAGATTTTCATCCGAATTATATTACATTTTGCATCATCTAAGCCTAATGTTTATAGAATGCTGTCACTAATTTAAGAAAATAACATGAATGAATGCATTTTTAATAATATCAAGCGTCTGCTAAGTAACTGTGTGTTTTACCTCGAAAAAAGTCACAACATTCAAGTCGGGTTTAAGCGCACCATATTCATCATTAAAATACAGATTTTCATCCGAATTATATTACATTTTGCATCATCTAAGTCTAATGTTTATAGAATGCTGTCAGTAATTTAAGAAAATAACATGAATGAATGCATTTTTAATAATATCAAGCGTCTGCTAAGTAACTGTGTGTTTTACGGCGAAAAAAGTCACAACATTCAAGTCGGGTTTAATCGCATCATATTCATCATTAAAATTCAGATTTTCATCCGCATTAGATTACATTTTGCATCATCTAAGCCTAATGTTTATTGAATGCTGTCACTAATTTAAGAAAATAACATGAATGAATGCATTTTTAATAATATCAAGCGTCTGCTAAGTAACTGTGTGTTTTACGGCGAAAAAAGTCACAACATTCAAGTCGGGTTTAATCGCATCATATTCATCATTAAAATTCAGATTTTCATCCGCATTATATTACATCTTGCATCATCAGAGCCTAATGTTTATAGAATGCTGTCACTAATTTAAGAAAATAACATGAATGAATGCATTTTTAATAATATCAAGCGTCTGCTAAGTAACTGTGTGTTTTACGGCGAAAAAAGTCACAACATTCAAGTCGGGTTTAAGCGCACCATATTCATCATTAAAATACAGATTTTCATCCGAATTATATTACATTTTGCATCATCTAAGCCTAATGTTTATAGAATGCTGTCACTAATTTAAGAAAATAACATGAATGAATGCATTTTTAATAATATCAAGCGTCTGCTAAGTAACTGTGTGTTTTACGGCGAAAAAAGTCACAACATTCAAGTCGGGTTTAAGCGCACCATATTCATCATTAAAATACAGATTTTCATCCGAATTATATTACATTTTGCATCATCTAAGCCTAATGTTTATAGAATGCTGTCACTAATTTAAGAAAATAACATGAATGAATGCACTTTTAATAATATCAAGCGTCTGCTAAGTAACTGTGTGTTTTACGGCGAAAAAAGTCACAACATTCAAGTCGGGTTTAATCGCATCATATTCATCATTAAAATTCAGATTTTCATCCGCATTATATTACATTTTGCATCATCTAAGCCTAATGTTTATAGAATGCTGTCACTAATTTAAGAAAATAACATGAATGAATGCATTTTTAATAATATCAAGCGTCTGCTAAGTAACTGTGTGTTTAACGGCGAAAAAAGTCACAACATTCAAGTCGGGTTTAAGCGCACCATATTCATCATTAAAATACAGATTTTCATCCGAATTATATTACATTTTGCATCATCTAAGCCTAATGTTTATAGAATGCTGTCACTAATTTAAGAAAATAACATGAATGAATGCATTTTTAATAATATCAAGCGTCTGCTAAGTAACTGTGTGTTTTACGGCGAAAAAAGTCACAACATTCAAGTCGGGTTTAATCGCATCATATTCATCATTAAAATTCAGATTTTCATCCGCATTATATTACATTTTGCACAACCTAAGCCTAATGTTTATAGAATGCTGTCACTAATTTAAGAAAATAACATGAATGAATGCATTTTTAATAATATCAAGCGTCTGCTAAGTAACTGTATGTTTTACGGCGAAAAGAGTCACAACATTCAAGTCGGGTTTAAGCGCACCATATTCATCATTAAAATACAGATTTTCATCCGAATTATATTACATTTTGCATCATCTAAGCCTAATGTTTATAGAATGCTGTCACTAATTTAAGAAAATAACATGAATGAATGCATTTTTAATAATATCAAGCGTCTGCTAAGTAACTGTGTGTTTTACCTCGACAAAAGTCACAACATTCTAGTCGGGTTTAAGCGCACCATATTCATCATTAAAATACAGATATTCATCCGCATTATATTACATTTTGCATCATCTAAGTCTAATGTTTATAGAATGCTGTCACTAATTTAAGAAAATAACATGAATGAATGCATTTTTAATAATATCAAGCGTCTGCTAAGTACCTGTGTGTTTTACGGCGAAAAAAGTCACAACATTCAAGTCGGGTTTAATCGCATCATATTCATCATTAAAATCAGATTTTCATCCGCATTATATTACATTTTGCATCATCTAAGCCTAATGTTTATTGAATGCTGTCACTAATTTAAGAAAATAACATGAATGAATGCATTTTTAATAATATCAAGCGTCTGCTAAGTAACTGTGTGTTTTACGGCGAAAAAAGTCACAACATTCAAGTCGGGTTTAATCGCATCATATTCATCATTAAAATTCAGATTTTCATCCGCATTATATTACATCTTGCATCATCTGAGCCTAATGTTTATAGAATGCTGTCACTAATTTAAGAAAATAACATGAATGAATGCATTTTTAATAATATCAAGCGTCTGCTAAGTAACTGTGTGTTTTACGGCGAAAAAAGTCACAACATTCAAGTCGGGTTTAAGCGCACCATATTCATCATTAAAATACAGATTTTCATCCGAATTATATTACATTTTGCATCATCTAAGCCTAATGTTTATAGAATGCTGTCACTAATTTAAGAAAATAACATGAATGAATGCCTTTTTAATAATATCAAGCGTCTGCTAAGTAACTGTGTGTTTTACGGCGAAAAAAGTCACAACATTCAAGTCGGGTTTAAGCGCACCATATTCATCATTAAAATACAGATTTTCATCCGAATTATATTACATTTTGCATCATCTAAGCCTAATGTTTATAGAATGCTGTCACTAATTTAAGAAAATAACATGAATGAATGCACTTTTAATAATATCAAGCGTCTGCTAAGTAACTGTGTGTTTTACGGCGAAAAAAGTCACAACATTCAAGTCGGGTTTAATCGCATCATATTCATCATTAAAATTCAGATTTTCATCCGCATTATATTACATTTTGCATCATCTAAGCCTAATGTTTATAGAATGCTGTCACTAATTTAAGAAAATAACATGAATGAATGCATTTTTAATAATATCAATCGTCTGCTAAGTAACTGTGTGTTTAACGGCGAAAAAAGTCACAACATTCAAGTCGGGTTTAAGCGCACCATATTCATCATTAAAATACAGATTTTCATCCGAATTATATTACATTTTGCATCATCTAAGCCTAATGTTTATAGAATGCTGTCACTAATTTAAGAAAATAACATGAATGAATGCATTTTTAATAATATCAAGCGTCTGCTAAGTAACTGTGTGTTTTACGGCGAAAAATGTCACAACATTCAAGTCGGGTTTAAGCGCACCATATTCATCATTAAAATACAGATTTTCATCCGAATTATATTACATTTTACATCATCTAAGCCTAATGTTTATAGAATGCTGTCACTAATTTAAGAAAATAACATGAATGAATGCATTTTTAATAATATGAAGCGTTTGCTAAGTAACTGTGTGTTTTACCACGAAAAAAGTCACAACATTCAAGTCGGGTTTAAGCGCACCATATTCATCATTAAAATACAGATTTTCATCCGAATTATATTACATTTTGCATCATCTAAGCCTAATGTTTATAGAATGCTGTCACTAATTTAAGAAAATAACATGAATGAATGCATTTTTAATAATATCAAGCGTCTGCTAAGTAACTGTGTGTTTTACCTCGAAAAAAGTCACAACATTCAAGTCGGGTTTAATCGCATCATATTCATCATTAAAATTCAGATTTTCATCCGCATTATATTACATTTTGCATCATCTAAGCCTAATGTTTATAGAATGCTGTCACTAATTTAAGAAAATAACATGAATGAATGCACTTTTAATAATATCAAGCGTCTGCTAAGTAACTGTGTGTTTTACGGCGAAAAAAGTCACAACATTCAAGTCGGGTTTAATCGCATCATATTCATCATTAAAATTCAGATTTTCATCCGCATTATATTACATTTTGCATCATCTAAGCCTAATGTTTATAGAATGCTGTCACTAATTTAAGAAAATAACATGAATGAATGCATTTTTAATAATATCAAGCGTCTGCTAAGTAACTGTGTGTTTTACGGCGAAAAAAATCACACCATTCAAGTCGGGTTTAAGCGCACCATATTCATCATTAAAATACAGATTTTCATCCGAATTATATTACATTTTGCATCATCTAAGCCTAATGTTTATAGAATGCTGTCACTAATTTAAGAAAATAACATGAATGAATGCATTTTTAATAATATCAACCGTCTGCTAAGTAACTGTGTTTTACCTCGAAAAAAGTCACAACATTCAAGTCGGGTTTAAGCGCACCATATTCATCATTAAAATACAGATTTTCATCCGAATTATATTACATTTTGCATCATCTAAGCCTAATGTTTATAGAATGCTGTCACTAATTTAAGAAAATAACATGAATGAATGCATTTTTAATAATATCAAGCGTCTGCTAAGTAACTGTGTGTTTTACCTCGAAAAAAGTCACAACATTCAAGTCGGGTTTAAGCGCACCATATTCATCATTAAAATACAGATTTTCATCCGAATTATATTACATTTTGCATCATCTAAGCCTAATGTTTATAGAATGCTGTCACTAATTTAAGAAAATAACATGAATGAATGCATTTTTAATAATATCAAGCGTCTGCTAAGTAACTGTGTGTTTTACGGCGAAAAAAGTCACAACATTCAAGTCGGGTTTAAGCGCACCATATTCATCATTAAAATACAGATTTTCATCCGAATTATATTACATTTTGCATCATCTAAGCCTAATGTTTATAGAATGCTGTCACTAATTTAAGAAAATAACATGAATGAATGCATTTTTAATAATATCAAGCGTCTGCTAAGTAACTGTGTGTTTTACCTCGAAAAAAGTCACAACATTCAAGTCGGGTTTAATCGCATCATATTCATCATTAAAATTCAGATTTTCATCCGCATTATATTACATTTTGCATCATCTAAGCCTAATGTTTATAGAATGCTGTCACTAATTTAAGAAAATAACATGAATGAATGCACTTTTAATAATATCAAGCGTCTGCTAAGTAACTGTGTGTTTTACGGCGAAAAAAGTCACAACATTCAAGTCGGGTTTAATCGCATCATATTCATCATTAAAATTCAGATTTTCATCCGCATTATATTACATTTTGCATCATCTAAGCCTAATGTTTATAGAATGCTGTCACTAATTTAAGAAAATAACATGAATGAATGCATTTTTAATAATATCAAGCGTCTGCTAAGTAACTGTGTGTTTTACGGCGAAAAAAATCACACCATTCAAGTCGGGTTTAAGCGCACCATATTCATCATTAAAATACAGATTTTCATCCGAATTATATTACATTTTGCATCATCTAAGCCTAATGTTTATAGAATGCTGTCACTAATTTAAGAAAATAACATGAATGAATGCATTTTTAATAATATCAAGCGTCTGCTAAGTAACTGTGTGTTTTACCTCGAAAAAAGTCACAACATTCAAGTCGGGTTTAAGCGCACCATATTCATCATTAAAATACAGATTTTCATCCGAATTATATTACATTTTGCATCATCTAAGCCTAATGTTTATAGAATGCTGTCACTAATTTAAGAAAATAACATGAATGAATGCATTTTTAATAATGTGAAGCGTCTGCTAAGTAACTGTGTGTTTTACGGCGAAAAAAGTCACAACATTCAAGTCGGGTTTAAGCGCACCATATTCATCATTAAAATACAGATTTTCATCCGAATTATATTACATTTTGCATCATCTAAGCCTAATGTTTATAGAATGCTGTCACTAATTTAAGAAAATAACATGAATGAATGCATTTTTAATAATATCAAGCGTCTGCTAAGTAACTGTGTGTTTTACCTCGAAAAAAGTCACAACATTCAAGTCGGGTTTAATCGCATCATATTCATCATTAAAATACAGATTTTCATCCGCATTATATTACATTTTGCATTATCTAAGCCTAATGTTTATAAAATGCTGATACTAATTTAAGAAAATAACATGAATGAATGCATTTTTAATAATATCAAGCGTCTGCTAAGTAATTGTGTGTTTTACCTCGAAAAAAGTCACAACATTCAAGTCGGGTTTAAGCGCACCATATTCATCATTAAAATACAGATTTTCATCCGAATCATATTACATTTTGCATCATCTAAGCCTAATGTTTATAGAATGCTGTCACTAATTTAAGAAAATAACATGAATGAATGCATTTTTAATAATATCAAGCGTCTGCTAAGTAACTGTGTGTTTTACCTCGAAAAAAGTCACAACATTCAAGTCGGGTTTAAGCGCACCATATTCATCATTAAAATACAGATTTTCATCCGAATTATATTACATTTTGCATCACCTAAGCCTAATGTTTATAGAATGCTGTCACTAATTTAAGAAAATAACATGAATGAATGCATTTTTAATAATATCAAGCGTCTGCTAAGTAACTGTGTGTTTTACCTCGAAAAAAGTCACAACATTCAAGTCGGGTTTAAGCGCACCATATTCATCATTAAAATACAGATTTTCATCCGCATTATATTACATTTTGCATCATCTAAGCCTAATGTTTATAGAATGCTGTCACTAATTTAAGAAAATAACATGAATGAATGCATTTTTAATAATATCAAGCGTCTGCTAAGTAACTGTGTGTTTTACCTCGAAAAAAGTCACAACATTCAAGTCGGGTTTAATCACACCATATTCATCATTAAAATACAGATTTTCATCCGCATTATATTACATTTTGCATCATCTAAGCCTAATGTTTATAGAATGCTGTCACTAATTTAAGAAAATAACATGAATGAATGCATTTTTAATAATATCAAGCGTCTGCTAAGTAACTGTGTGTTTTACGGCGAAAAAAGTCACAACATTCAAGTCGGGTTTAAGCGCACCATATTCATCATTAAAATACAGATTTTCATCCGAATTATATTACATTTTGCATCATCTAAGCCTAATGTTTATAGAATGCTGTCACTAATTTAAGAAAATAACATGAATGAATGCATTTTTAATAATATCAAGCGTCTGCTAAGTAACTGTGTGTTTTACCTCGAAAAAAGTCACAACATTCAAGTCGGGTTTAAGCGCACCATATTCCTCATTAAAATACAGATTTTCATCCGCATTATATTACATTTTGCATCATCTAAGCCTAATGTTTATAGAATGCTGTCACTAATTTAAGAAAATAACATGAATGAATGCATTTTTAATAATATCAAGCGTCTGCTAAGTAACTGTGTGTTTTACGGCGAAAAAAGTCACAACATTCAAGTCGGGTTTAATCGCACCATATTCATCATTAAAATACAGATTTTCATCCGCATTATATTACATTTTGCATCATCTAAGCCTAATGTTTATAGAATGCTGATACTAATTTAAGAAAATAACATGAATGAATGCATTTTTAATAATATCAAGCGTCTGCTAAGTAATTGTGTGATTTACCTCGAAAAAAGTCACAACATTCAAGTCGGGTTTAAGCGCACCATATTCATCATTAAAATACAGATTTTCATCCGCATTATATTACATTTTGCATCATCTAAGCCTAATGTTTATAGAATGCTGACACTAATATAAGAAAATAACATGAATGAATGCATTTTTAATAATATCAAGCGTCTGCTAAGTAATTATGTGTTTTACGGCGAAAAAAGTCACAACATTCAAGTCGGGTTTAAGCGCACCATATTCATCATTAAAATACAGATTTTCATCCGCATTATATTACATTTTGCATCATCTAAGCCTAATGTTTATAGAATGCTGTCACTAATTTAAGAAAATAACATGAATGAATGCATTTTTAATAATATCAAGCGTCTGCTAAGTAACTGTGTGTTTTACCTCGAAAAAAGTCACAACATTCAAGTCGGGTTTAATCACACCATATTCATCATTAAAATACAGATTTTCATCCGCATTATATTACATTTTGCATCATCTAAGCCTAATGTTTATAGAATGCTGTCACTAATTTAAGAAAATAACATGAATGAATGCATTTTTAATAATATCAAGCGTCTGCTAAGTAACTGTGTGTTTTACGGCGAAAAAAGTCACAACATTCAAGTCGGGTTTAAGCGCACCATATTCATCATTAAAATACAGATTTTCATCCGAATTATATTACATTTTGCATCATCTAAGCCTAATGTTTATAGAATGCTGTCACTAATTTAAGAAAATAACATGAATGAATGCATTTTTAATAATATCAAGCGTCTGCTAAGTAACTGTGTGTTTTACCTCGAAAAAAGTCACAACATTCAAGTCGGGTTTAAGCGCACCATATTCCTCATTAAAATACAGATTTTCATCCGCATTATATTACATTTTGCATCATCTAAGCCTAATGTTTATAGAATGCTGTCACTAATTTAAGAAAATAACATGAATGAATGCATTTTTAATAATATCAAGCGTCTGCTAAGTAACTGTGTGTTTTACGGCGAAAAAAGTCACAACATTCAAGTCGGGTTTAATCGCACCATATTCATCATTAAAATACAGATTTTCATCCGCATTATATTACATTTTGCATCATCTAAGCCTAATGTTTATAGAATGCTGATACTAATTTAAGAAAATAACATGAATGAATGCATTTTTAATAATATCAAGCGTCTGCTAAGTAATTGTGTGTTTTACCTCGAAAAAAGTCACAACATTCAAGTCGGGTTTAAGCGCACCATATTCATCATTAAAATACAGATTTTCATCCGAATTATATTACATTTTGCATCATCTAAGCCTAATGTTTATAGAATGCTGACACTAATTTAAGAAAATAACATGAATGAATGCATTTTTAATAATATCAAGCGTCTGCTAAGTAACTGTGTGTTTTACCTCGAAAAAAGTCACAACATTCAAGTCGGGTTTAATCACACCATATTCATCATTAAAATACAGATTTTCATCCGCATTATATTACATTTTGCATCATCTAAGCCTAATGTTTATAGAATGCTGTCACTAATTTAAGAAAATAACATGAATGAATGCATTTTTAATAATATCAAGCGTCTGCTAAGTAACTGTGTGTTTTACGGCGAAAAAAGTCACAACATTCAAGTCGGGTTTAAGCGCACCATATTCATCATTAAAATACAGATTTTCATCCGAATTATATTACATTTTGCATCATCTAAGCCTAATGTTTATAGAATGCTGTCACTAATTTAAGAAAATAACATGAATGAATGCATTTTTAATAATATCAAGCGTCTGCTAAGTAACTGTGTGTTTTACCTCGAAAAAAGTCACAACATTCAAGTCGGGTTTAAGCGCACCATATTCCTCATTAAAATACAGATTTTCATCCGCATTATATTACATTTTGCATCATCTAAGCCTAATGTTTATAGAATGCTGTCACTAATTTAAGAAAATAACATGAATGAATGCATTTTTAATAATATCAAGCGTCTGCTAAGTAACTGTGTGTTTTACGGCGAAAAAAGTCACAACATTCAAGTCGGGTTTAATCGCACCATATTCATCATTAAAATACAGATTTTCATCCGCATTATATTACATTTTGCATCATCTAAGCCTAATGTTTATAGAATGCTGATACTAATTTAAGAAAATAACATGAATGAATGCATTTTTAATAATATCAAGCGTCTGCTAAGTAATTGTGTGATTTACCTCGAAAAAAGTCACAACATTCAAGTCGGGTTTAAGCGCACCATATTCATCATTAAAATACAGATTTTCATCCGCATTATATTACATTTTGCATCATCTAAGCCTAATGTTTATAGAATGCTGACACTAATATAAGAAAATAACATGAATGAATGCATTTTTAATAATATCAAGCGTCTGCTAAGTAATTATGTGTTTTACGGCGAAAAAAGTCACAACATTCAAGTCGGGTTTAAGCGCACCATATTCATCATTAAAATACAGATTTTCATCCGCATTATATTACATTTTGCATCATCTAAGCCTAATGTTTATAGAATGCTGTCACTAATTTAAGAAAATAACATGAATGAATGCATTTTTAATAATATCAAGCGTCTGCTAAGTAACTGTGTGTTTTACGGCGAAAAAAGTCACAACATTCAAGTCGGGTTTAAGCGCACCATATTCATCATTAAAATACAGATTTTCATCCGAATTATATTACATTTTGCATCATCTAAGCCTAATGTTTATAGAATGCTGTCACTAATTTAAGAAAATAACATGAATGAATGCATTTTTAATAATATCAAGCGTCTGCTAAGTAACTGTGTGTTTTACCTCGAAAAAAGTCACAACATTCAAGTCGGGTTTAAGCGCACCATATTCCTCATTAAAATACAGATTTTCATCCGCATTATATTACATTTTGCATCATCTAAGCCTAATGTTTATAGAATGCTGTCACTAATTTAAGAAAATAACATGAATGAATGCATTTTTAATAATATCAAGCGTCTGCTAAGTAACTGTGTGTTTTACGGCGAAAAAAGTCACAACATTCAAGTCGGGTTTAATCGCACCATATTCATCATTAAAATACAGATTTTCATCCGCATTATATTACATTTTGCATCATCTAAGCCTAATGTTTATAGAATGCTGATACTAATTTAAGAAAATAACATGAATGAATGCATTTTTAATAATATCAAGCGTCTGCTAAGTAATTGTGTGTTTTACCTCGAAAAAAGTCACAACATTCAAGTCGGGTTTAAGCGCACCATATTCATCATTAAAATACAGATTTTCATCCGAATTATATTACATTTTGCATCATCTAAGCCTAATGTTTATAGAATGCTGACACTAATTTAAGAAAATAACATGAATGAATGCATTTTTAATAATATCAAGCGTCTGCTAAGTAATTATGTGTTTTACGGCGAAAAAAGTCACAACATTCAAGTCGGGTTTAAGCGCACCATATTCATCATTAAAATACAGATTTTCATCCGCATTATATTACATTTTGCATCATCTAAGCCTAATGTTTATAGAATGCTGTCACTAATTTAAGAAAATAACATGAATGAATGCATTTTTAATAATATCAAGCGTCTGCTAAGTAACTGTGTGTTTTACGGCGAAAAAAGTCACAACATTCAAGTCGGGTTTAAGCGCACCATATTCATCATTAAAATACAGATTTTCATCCGAATTATATTACATTTTGCATCATCTAAGCCTAATGTTTATAGAATGCTGTCACTAATTTAAGAAAATAACATGAATGAATGCATTTTTAATAATATCAAGCGTCTGCTAAGTAACTGTGTGTTTTACCTCGAAAAAAGTCACAACATTCAAGTCGGGTTTAAGCGCACCATATTCATCATTAAAATACAGATTTTCATCCGAATTATATTACATTTTGCATCATCTAAGCCTAATGTTTATAGAATGCTGACACTAATTTAAGAAAATAACATGAATGAATGCATTTTTAATAATATCAAGCGTCTGCTAAGTAATTATGTGTTTTACGGCGAAAAAAGTCACAACATTCAAGTCGGGTTTAAGCGCACCATATTCATCATTAAAATACAGATTTTCATCCGCATTATATTACATTTTGCATCATCTAAGCCTAATGTTTATAGAATGCTGTCACTAATTTAAGAAAATAACATGAATGAATGCATTTTTAATAATATCAAGCGTCTGCTAAGTAACTGTGTGTTTTACGGCGAAAAAAGTCACAACATTCAAGTCGGGTTTAAGCGCACCATATTCATCATTAAAATACAGATTTTCATCCGAATTATATTACATTTTGCATCATCTAAGCCTAATGTTTATAGAATGCTGTCACTAATTTAAGAAAATAACATGAATGAATGCATTTTTAATAATATCAAGCGTCTGCTAAGTAACTGTGTGTTTTACCTCGAAAAAAGTCACAACATTCAAGTCGGGTTTAAGCGCACCATATTCCTCATTAAAATACAGATTTTCATCCGCATTATATTACATTTTGCATCATCTAAGCCTAATGTTTATAGAATGCTGTCACTAATTTAAGAAAATAACATGAATGAATGCATTTTTAATAATATCAAGCGTCTGCTAAGTAACTGTGTGTTTTACGGCGAAAAAAGTCACAACATTCAAGTCGGGTTTAATCGCACCATATTCATCATTAAAATACAGATTTTCATCCGCATTATATTACATTTTGCATCATCTAAGCCTAATGTTTATAGAATGCTGATACTAATTTAAGAAAATAACATGAATGAATGCATTTTTAATAATATCAAGCGTCTGCTAAGTAATTGTGTGTTTTACCTCGAAAAAAGTCACAACATTCAAGTCGGGTTTAAGCGCACCATATTCATCATTAAAATACAGATTTTCATCCGAATTATATTACATTTTGCATCATCTAAGCCTAATGTTTATAGAATGCTGACACTAATTTAAGAAAATAACATGAATGAATGCATTTTTAATAATATCAAGCGTCTGCTAAGTAATTGTGTGTTTTACCTCGAAAAAAGTCACAACATTCAAGTCGGGTTTAAGCGCACCATATTCATCATTAAAATACAGATTTTCATCCGAATTATATTACATTTTGCATCATCTAAGCCTAATGTTTATAGAATGCTGTCACTAATTTAAGAAAATAACATGAATGAATGCATTTTTAATAATATCAAGCGTCTGCTAAGTAACTGTGAGTTTTACGGCGAAAAAAGTCACAACATTCAAGTCGGGTTTAAGCGCACCATATTCATCATTAAAATACAGATTTTCATCCGAATTATATTACAATTTGCATCATCTAAGCCTAATGTTTATAGAATGCTGTCACTAATTTAAGAAAATAACATGAATGAATGCATTTTTAATAATATCAAGCGTCTGCTAAGTAACTGTGTGTTTTACCTCGAAAAAAGTCACAACATTCCAGTCGGGATTAAGCGCACCATATTCATCATTAAAATACAGATTTTCATCCGCATTATATTACATTTTGCATCATCTAAGCCTAATGTTTATAGAAAGCTTTCACTAATTTAAGAAAATAACATGAATGAATGCATTTTTAATAATATCAAGCGTCTGCTAAGTAACTGTGTGTTTTACGGCGAAAAAAGTCACAACATTCAAGTCGGGTTTAATCGCACCATATTCATCATTAAAATACAGATTTTCATCCGCATTATATTACATTTTGCATCATCTAAGCCTAATGTTTATAGAATGCTGTCACTAATTTAAGAAAATAACATGAATGAATGCATTTTTAATAATATCAAGCGTCTGCTAAGTAACTGTGTGTTTTACCTCGAAAAAAGTCACAACATTCAAGTCGGGTTTAATCGCATCATATTCATCATTAAAATACAGATTTTCATCCGCATTATATTACATTTTACATCATCTAAGCCTAATGTTTATAGAATGCTGTCACTAATTTAAGAAAATAACATGAATGAATGCATTTTTAATAATATCAAGCGTCTGCTAAGTAACTGTGTGTTTTACGGCGAAAAAAGTCACAACATTCAAGTCGGGTTTAATCGCATCATATTCATCATTAATATACAGATTTTCATCCGCATTATATTACATTTTGCATGATCTAAGCCTAATGTTTATAGAATTCTGTCACTAATTTAAGAAAATAACATGAATGAATGCACTTTTAATAATATCAAGCGTCTGCTAAGTAACTGTGTGTTTTACGGTGAAAAAAGTCACAACATTCAAGTCGGGTTTAATCGCATCATATTCATCATTAAAATTCAGATTTTCATCCGCATTATATTACATTTTGCATCATCTAAGCCTAATGTTTATAGAATGCTGTCACTAATTTAAGAAAATAACATGAATGAATGCATTTTTAATAATATCAAGCGTCTGCTAAGTAACTGTGTGTTTTACGGCGAAAAAAGTCACAACATTCAAGTCGGGTTTAATCGCATCATATTCATCATTAAAATTCAGATTTTCATCCGCATTATATTACATTTTGCATCATCTAAGCCTAATGTTTATAGAATGCTGTCACTAATTTAAGAAAATAACATGAATGAATGCATTTTTAATAATATCAAGCGTCTGCTAAGTAACTGTGTGTTTTACGGCGAAAAAAGTCACAACATTCAAGTCGGGTTTAATCGCATCATATTCATCATTAAAATTCAGATTTTCATCCGCATTATATTACATTTTGCATCATCTAAGCCTAATGTTTATAGAATGCTGTCACTAATTTAAGAAAATAACATGAATGAATGCATTTTTAATAATATCAAGCGTCTGCTAAGTAATTATGTGTTTTACGGCGAAAAAAGTTACAACATTCAAGTCGGGTTTAAGCGCACCATATTCATCATTAAAATACAGATTTTCATCCGCATTATATTACATTTTGCATCATCTAAGCCTAATGTTTATAGAATGCTGACACTAATTTAAGAAAATAACATGAATGAATGCATTTTTAATAATATCAAGCGTCTGCTAAGTAATTGTGTGTTTTACCTCGAAAAAAGTCACAACATTCAAGTCGGGTTTAAGCGCACCATATTCATCATTAAAATACAGATTTTCATCCGAATTATATTACATTTTGCATCATCTAAGCCTAATGTTTATAGAATGCTGTCACTAATTTAAGAAAATAACATGAATGAATGCATTTTTAATAATATCAAGCGTCTGCTAAGTAACTGTGAGTTTTACGGCGAAAAAAGTCACAACATTCAAGTCGGGTTTAAGCGCACCATATTCATCATTAAAATACAGATTTTCATCCGAATTATATTACATTTTGCATCATCTAAGCCTAATGTTTATAGAATGCTGTCACTAATTTAAGAAAATAACATGAATGAATGCATTTTTAATAATATCAAGCGTCTGCTAAGTAACTGTGTGTTTTACCTCGAAAAAAGTCACAACATTCAAGTCGGGATTAAGCGCACTATATTCATCATTAAAATACAGATTTTCATCCGCATTATATTACATTTTGCATCTTCTAAGCCTAATGTTTATAGAATGGTTTCACTAATTTAAGAAAATAACATGAATGAATGCATTTTTAATAATATCAAGCGTCTGCTAAGTAACTGTGTGTTTTACGGCGAAAAAAGTCACAACATTCAAGTCGGGTTTAATCGCACCATATTCATCATTAAAATACAGATTTTCATCCGCATTATATTACATTTTGCATCATCTAAGCCTAATGTTTATAGAATGCTGTCACTAATTTAAGAAAATAACATGAATGAATGCATTTTTAATAATATCAAGCGTCTGCTAAGTAACTGTGTGTTTTACGGCGAAAAAAGTCACAACATTCAAGTCGGGTTTAATCGCACCATATTCATCATTAAAATACAGATTTTCATCCGCATTATATTACATTTTGCATCATCTAAGCCTAATGTTTATAGAATGCTGTCACTAATTTAAGAAAATAACATGAATGAATGCATTTTTAATAATATTAAGCGTCTGCTAAGTAACTGTGTGTTTTACGGCGAAAAAAGTCACAACATTAAAGTCGGGTTTAATCGCATCATATTCATCATTAATATACAGATTTTCATCCGCATTATATTACATTTTGCATGATCTAAGCCTAATGTTTATAGAATTCTGTCACTAATTTAAGAAAATAACATGAATGAATGCATTTTTAATAATATCAAGCGTCTGCTAAGTAACTGTGTGTTTTACGGCGAAAAATTCACAACATTCAAGTCGGGTTTAATCGCATCATATTCATCATTAAAATTCAGATTTTCATCCGCATTATATTACATTTTGCATCATCTAAGCCTAATGTTTATAGAATGCTGTCACTAATTTAAGAAAATAACATGAATGAATGCATTTTTAATAATATCAAGCGTCTGCTAAGTAACTGTGTGTTTTGCGGCGAAAAAAGTCACAACATTCAAGCCGGGTTTAATCGCATCATATTCATCATTAAAATTCAGATTTTCATCCGCATTATATTACATTTTGCATCATCTAAGCCTAATGTTTATAGAATGCTGATACTAATTTAAGAAAATAACATGAATGAATGCATTTTTAATAATATCAAGCGTCTGCTAAGTAATTGTGTGTTTTACCTCGAAAAAAGTCACAACATTCAAGTCGGGTTTAAGCGCACCATATTCATCATTAAAATACAGATTTTCATCCGAATTATATTACATTTTGCATCATCTAAGCCTAATGTTTATAGAATGCTGACACTAATTTAAGAAAATAACATGAATGAATGCATTTTTAAT
Source organism: Acanthosepion esculentum (assembly GCA_964036315.1). Lineage (NCBI taxonomy): Eukaryota > Metazoa > Mollusca > Cephalopoda > Sepiida > Sepiidae > Acanthosepion > Acanthosepion esculentum. The sequence continues at coordinate 85,509,384 of OZ038505.1, read as the reverse complement.
AATATCAAGCGTCTGCTAAGTAATTGTGTGTTTTACCTCGAAAAAAGTCACAACATTCAAGTCGGGTTTAAGCGCACCATATTCATCATTAAAATACAGATTTTCATCCGAATTATATTACATTTTGCATCATCTAAGCCTAATGTTTATAGAATGCTGTCACTAATTTAAGAAAATAACATGAATGAATGCATTTTTAATAATATCAAGCGTCTGCTAAGTAACTGTGAGTTTTACGGCGAAAAAAGTCACAACATTCAAGTCGGGTTTAAGCGCACCATATTCATCATTAAAATACAGATTTTCATCCGAATTATATTACATTTTGCATCATCTAAGCCTAATGTTTATAGAATGCTGTCACTAATTTAAGAAAATAACATGAATGAATGCATTTTTAATAATATCAAGCGTCTGCTAAGTAACTGTGTGTTTTACCTCGAAAAAAGTCACAACATTCAAGTCGGGATTAAGCGCACCATATTCATCATTAAAATACAGATTTTCATCCGCATTATATTACATTTTGCATCATCTAAGCCTAATGTTTATAGAAAGCTTTCACTAATTTAAGAAAATAACATGAATGAATGCATTTTTAATAATATCAAGCGTCTGCTAAGTAACTGTGTGTTTTACGGCGAAAAAAGTCACAACATTCAAGTCGGGTTTAATCGCACCATATTCATCATTAAAATACAGATTTTCATCCGCATTATATTACATTTTGCATCATCTAAGCCTAATGTTTATAGAATGCTGTCACTAATTTAAGAAAATAACATGAATGAATGCATTTTTAATAATATCAAGCGTCTGCTAAGTAACTGTGTGTTTTACCTCGAAAAAAGTCACAACATTCAAGTCGGGTTTAATCGCATCATATTCATCATTAAAATACAGATTTTCATCCGCATTATATTACATTTTACATCATCTAAGCCTAATGTTTATAGAATGCTGTCACTAATTTAAGAAAATAACATGAATGAATGCATTTTTAATAATATCAAGCGTCTGCTAAGTAACTGTGTGTTTTACGGCGAAAAAAGTCACAACATTCAAGTCGGGTTTAATCGCATCATATTCATCATTAATATACAGATTTTCATCCGCATTATATTACATTTTGCATGATCTAAGCCTAATGTTTATAGAATTCTGTCACTAATTTAAGAAAATAACATGAATGAATGCATTTTTAATAATATCAAGCGTCTGCTAAGTAACTGTGTGTTTTACGGTGAAAAAAGTCACAACATTCAAGTCGGGTTTAATCGCATCATATTCATCATTAAAATTCAGATTTTCATCCGCATTATATTACATTTTGCATCATCTAAGCCTAATGTTTATAGAATGCTGTCACTAATTTAAGAAAATACCATGAATGAATGCATTTTTAATAATATCAAGCGTCTGCTAAGTAACTGTGTGTTTTACGGCGAAAAAAGTCACAACATTCAAGTCGGGTTTAATCGCATCATATTCATCATTGAAATTCAGATTTTCATCCGCATTATATTACATTTTGCATCATCTAAGCCTAATGTTTATAGAATGCTGTCACTAATTTAAGAAAATAACATGAATGAATGCATTTTTAATAATATCAAGCGTCTGCTAAGTAACTGTGTGTTTTGCGGCGAAAAAAGTCACAACATTCAAGCCGGGTTTAATCGCATCATATTCATCATTAAAATTCAGATTTTCATCCGCATTATATTACATTTTGCATCATCTAAGCCTAATGTTTATAGAATGCTGATACTAATTTAAGAAAATAACATGAATGAATGCATTTTTAATAATATCAAGCGTCTGCTAAGTAATTGTGTGTTTTACCTCGATAAAAGTCACAACATTCAAGTCGGGTTTAAGCGCACCATATTCATCATTAAAATACAGATTTTCATCCGAATTATATTACATTTTGCATCATCTAAGCCTAATGTTTATAGAATGCTGACACTAATTTAAGAAAATAACATGAATGAATGCATTTTTAATAATATCAAGCGTCTGCTAAGTAATTGTGTGTTTTACCTTGAAAAAAGTCACAACATTCAAGTCGGGTTTAAGCGCACCATATTCATCATTAAAATACAGATTTTCATCCGAATTATATTACATTTTGCATCATCTAAGCCTAATGTTTATAGAATGCTGTCACTAATTTAAGAAAATAACATGAATGAATGCATTTTTAATAATATCAAGCGTCTGCTAAGTAACTGTGAGTTTTACGGAGAAAAAAGTCACAACATTCAAGTCGGGTTTAATCGCATCATATTCATCATTAAAATACAGATTTTCATCCGAATTATATTACATTTTACATCATCTAAGCCTAATGTTTATAGAATGCTGTCACTAATTTAAGAAAATAACATGAATGAATGCATTTTTAATAATATCAAGCGTCTGCTAAGTAACTGTGTGTTTTACGGCGAAAAAAGTCACAACATTCAAGTCGGGTTTAATCGCATCATATTCATCATTAATATACAGATTTTCATCCGCATTATATTACATTTTGCATGATCTAAGCCTAATGTTTATAGAATTCTGTCACTAATTTAAGAAAATAACATGAATGAATGCATTTTTAATAATATCAAGCGTCTGCTAAGTAACTGTGTGTTTTACGGTGAAAAAAGTCACAACATTCAAGTCGGGTTTAATCGCATCATATTCATCATTAAAATTCAGATTTTCATCCGCATTATATTACATTTTGCATCATCTAAGCCTAATGTTTATAGAATGCTGTCACTAATTTAAGAAAATAACATGAATGAATGCATTTTTAATAATATCAAGCGTCTGCTAAGTAACTGTGTGTTTTACGGCGAAAAAAGTCACAACATTCAAGTCGGGTTTAATCGCATCATATTCATCATTGAAATTCAGATTTTCATCCGCATTATATTACATTTTGCATCATCTAAGCCTAATGTTTATAGAATGCTGTCACTAATTTAAGAAAATAACATGAATGAATGCATTTTTAATAATATCAAGCGTCTGCTAAGTAACTGTGTGTTTTACGGCGAAAAAAGTCACAACATTCAAGTCGGGTTTAATCGCATCATATTCATCATTAAAATTCAGATTTTCATCCGCATTATATTACATTTTGCATCATCTAAGCCTAATGTTTATAGAATGCTGTCACTAATTTAAGAAAATAACATGAATGAATGCATTTTTAATAATATCAAGCGTCTGCTAAGTAATTATGTGTTTTACGGCGAAAAAAGTTACAACATTCAAGTCGGGTTTAAGCGCACCATATTCATCATTAAAATACAGATTTTCATCCGCATTATATTACATTTTGCATCATCTAAGCCTAATGTTTATAGAATGCTGACACTAATTTAAGAAAATAACATGAATGAATGCATTTTTAATAATATCAAGCGTCTGCTAAGTAATTGTGTGTTTTACCTCGAAAAAAGTCACAACATTCAAGTCGGGTTTAAGCGCACCATATTCATCATTAAAATACAGATTTTCATCCGAATTATATTACATTTTGCATCATCTAAGCCTAATGTTTATAGAATGCTGTCACTAATTTAAGAAAATAACATGAATGAATGCATTTTTAATAATATCAAGCGTCTGCTAAGTAACTGTGAGTTTTACGGCGAAAAAAGTCACAACATTCAAGTCGGGTTTAAGCGCACCATATTCATCATTAAAATACAGATTTTCATCCGAATTATATTACATTTTGCATCATCTAAGCCTAATGTTTATAGAATGCTGTCACTAATTTAAGAAAATAACATGAATGAATGCATTTTTAATAATATCAAGCGTCTGCTAAGTAACTGTGTGTTTTACCTCGAAAAAAGTCACAACATTCAAGTCGGGATTAAGCGCACCATATTCATCATTAAAATACAGATTTTCATCCGCATTATATTACATTTTGCATCATCTAAGCCTAATGTTTATAGAATGCTTTCACTAATTTAAGAAAATAACATGAATGAATGCATTTTTAATAATATCAAGCCTCTGCTAAGTAACTGTGTGTTTTACGGCGAAAAAAGTCACAACATTCAAGTCGGGTTTAATCGCACCATATTCATCATTAAAATACAGATTTTCATCCGCATTATATTACATTTTGCATCATCTAAGCCTAATGTTTATAGAATGCTGTCACTAATTTAAGAAAATAACATGAATGAATGCATTTTTAATAATATCAAGCGTCTGCTAAGTAACTGTGTGTTTTACGGCGAAAAAAGTCACAACATTCAAGTCGGGTTTAATCGCACCATATTCATCATTAAAATACAGATTTTCATCCGCATTATATTACATTTTGCATCATCTAAGCCTAATGTTTATAGAATGCTGTCACTAATTTAAGAAAATAACATGAATGAATGCATTTTTAATAATATCAAGCATCTGCTAAGTAACTGTGTGTTTTACCTCGAAAAAAGTCACAACATTCAAGTCGGGTTTAATCGCATCATATTCATCATTAAAATACAGATTTTCATCCGCATTATATTACATTTTACATCATCTAAGCCTAATGTTTATAGAATGCTGTCACTAATTTAAGAAAATAACATGAATGAATGCATTTTTAATAATATTAAGCGTCTGCTAAGTAACTGTGTGTTTTACGGCGAAAAAAGTCACAACATTAAAGTCGGGTTTAATCGCATCATATTCATCATTAATATACAGATTTTCATCCGCATTATATTACATTTTGCATGATCTAAGCCTAATGTTTATAGAATTCTGTCACTAATTTAAGAAAATAACATGAATGAATGCATTTTTAATAATATCAAGCGTCTGCTAAGTAACTGTGTGTTTTACGGCGAAAAATTCACAACATTCAAGTCGGGTTTAATCGCATCATATTCATCATTAAAATTCAGATTTTCATCCGCATTATATTACATTTTGCATCATCTAAGCCTAATGTTTATAGAATGCTGTCACTAATTTAAGAAAATATCATGAATGAATGCATTTTTAATAATATCAAGCGTCTGCTAAGTAACTGTGTGTTTTGCGGCGAAAAAAGTCACAACATTCAAGCCGGGTTTAATCGCATCATATTCATCATTAAAATTCAGATTTTCATCCGCATTATATTACATTTTGCATCATCTAAGCCTAATGTTTATAGAATGCTGTCACTAATTTAAGAAAATAACATGAATGAATGCATTTTTAATAATATCAAGCGTCTGCTAAGTAACTGTGTGTTTTACGGCGAAAAAAGTCACAACATTCAAGTCGGGTTTAATCGCATCATATTCATCATTAAAATTCAGATTTTCATCCGCATTATATTACATTTTGCATCATCTAAGCCTAATGTTTATAGAATGTTGTCACTAATTTAAGAAAATAACATGAATGAATGCATTTTTAATAATATCAAGCGTCTGCTAAGTAACTGTGTGTTTTACGGCGAAAAAAGTCACAACATTCAAGTCGGGTTTAAGCGCACCATATTCATCATTAAAATACAGATTTTCATCCGCATTATATTACATTTTGCATCGTTCTAAGCCTAATGTTTATAGAATGCTGTCACTAATTTAAGAAAATAACATGAATGAATGCATTTTTAATAATATCAAGCGTCTGCTAAGTAATTATGTGTTTTACGGCGAAAAAAGTCACAACATTCAAGTCGGGTTTAAGCGCACCATATTCATCATTAAAATACAGATTTTCATCCGCATTATATTACATATTGCATCATCTAAGCCTAATGTTTATAGAATGCTGACATTAATTTAAGAAAATAACATGAATGAATGCATTTTTAATAATATCAAGCGTCTGCTAAGTAACTGTGTGTTTTACGGCGAAAAAAGTCACAACATTCAAGTCGGGTTTAAGCGCACCATATTCATCATTAAAATACAGATTTTCATCCGCATTATGTTACATTTTGCATCATCTAAGCCTAATGTTTATAGAATGCTGTCACTAATTTAAGAAAATAACATGAATGAATGCATTTTTAATAATATCAAGCGTCTGCTAAGTAATTATGTGTTTTACGGCGAAAAAAGTCACAACATTCAAGTCGGGTTTAATCGCATCATATTCATCATTAAAATACAGATTTTCATCCGAATTATATTACATTTTGCATCATCTAAGCCTAATGTTTATAGAATGCTGTCACTAATTTAAGAAAATAACATGAATGAATGCATTTTTAATAATATCAAGCGTCTGCTAAGTAACTGTGTGTTTTACGGCGAAAAAAGTCACAACATTCAAGTCGGGTTTAATCGCATCATATTCATCATTAAAATACAGATTTTCATCCGAATTATATTACATTTTGCATCATCTAAGCCTAATGTTTATAGAATGCTGTCACTAATTTAAGAAAATAACATGAATGAATGCATTTTTAATAATATCAAGCGTCTGCTAAGTAACTGTGTGTTTTACGGCGAAAAAAGTCACAACATTCAAGTCGGGTTTAATCGCATCATATTCATCATTAAAATTCAGATTTTCATCCGCATTATATTACATTTTGCATCATCTAAGCCTAATATTTATAGAATGCTGTCACTAATTTAAGAAAATAACATGAATGAATGCATTTTTAATAACATCAAGCGTCTGCTAAGAAACTGTGTGTTTTACCTCGAAAAAAGTCACAACATTCAAGTCGGGTTTAAGCGCACCATATTCATCATTAAAATACAGATTTTCATCCGAATTATATTACATTTTGCATCATCTAAGCCTAATGTTTATAGAATGCTGTCACTAATTTAAGAAAATAACATGAATGAATGCATATTTAATAATATCAAGCGTCTGCTAAGTAACTGTGTGTTTTACGGCGAAAAAAGTCACAACATTCAAGTCGGGTTTAAGCGCACCATATTCATCATTAAAATACAGATTTTCATCCGAATTATATTACATTTTGCATCATCTAAGCCTAATGTTTATAGAATGCTGTCACTAATTTAAGAAAATAACATGAATGAATGCATTTTTAATAATATCAAGCGTCTGCTAAGTAAGTGTGTGTTTTACCTCGAAAAAAGTCACAACATTCAAGTCGGGTTTAATCGCATCATATTCATCATTAAAATTCAGATTTTCATCCGCATTATATTACATTTTGCATCATCTAAGCCTAATGTTTATAGAATGCTGTCACTAATTTAAGAAAATAACATGAATGAATGCATTTTTAATAATATCAAGCGTCTGCTAAGTAATTATGTGTTTTACGGCGAAAAAAGTCACAACATTCAAGTCGGGTTTAAGCGCACCATATTCATCATTAAAATACAGATTTTCATCCGCATTATATTACATTTTGCATCATCTAAGACTAATGTTTATAGAATGCTGACATTAATTTAAGAAAATAACATGAATGAATGCATTTTTAATAATATCAAGCGTCTTCTAAGTAATTATGTGTTTTACGGCGAAAAAAGTTACAACATTCAAGTCGGGTTTAATCGCATCATATTCATCATTAAAATTCAGATTTTCATCCGCATTATATTACATTTTGCATCATCTAAGCCTAATGTTTATAGAATGCTGTCACTAATTTAAGAAAATAACATGAATGAATGCATTTTTAATAACATCAAGCGTCTGCTAAGTAACTGTGTGTTTTACCTCGAAAAAAGTCACAACATTCAAGTCGGGTTTAAGCGCACCATATTCATCATTAAAATACAGATTTTCATCCGAATTATATTACATTTTGCATCATCTAAGCCTAATGTTTATAGAATGCTGTCACTAATTTAAGAAAATAACATGAATGAATGCATATTTAATAATATCAAGCGTCTGCTAAGTAACTGTGTGTTTTACGGCGAAAAAAGTCACAATATTCAAGTCGGGTTTAAGCGCACCATATTCATCATTAAAATACAGATTTTCATCCGAATTATATTACATTTTGCATCATCTAAGCCTAATGTTTATAGAATGCTGTCACTAATTTAAGAAAATAACATGAATGAATGCATTTTTAATAATATCAAGCGTCTGCTAAGTAACTGTGTGTTTTACGGCGAAAAAAGTCACAACATTCAAGTCGGGTTTAATCGCATCATATTCATCATTAAAATTCAGATTATCATCCGCATTATATTACATTTTGCATCATCTAAGCCTAATATTTATAGAATGCTGTCACTAATTTAAGAAAATAACATGAATGAATGCATTTTTAATAACATCAAGCGTCTGCTAAGTAACTGTGTGTTTTACCTCGAAAAAAGTCACAACATTCAAGTCGGGTTTAAGCGCACCATATTCATCATTAAAATACAGATTTTCATCCGAATTATATTACATTTTGCATCATCTAAGCCTAATGTTTATAGAATGCTGTCACTAATTTAAGAAAATAACATGAATGAATGCATATTTAATAATATCAAGCGTCTGCTAAGTAACTGTGTGTTTTACGGCGAAAAAAGTCACAACATTCAAGTCGGGTTTAAGCGCACCATATTCATCATTAAAATACAGATTTTCATCCGAATTATATTACATTTTGCATCATCTAAGCCTAATGTTTATAGAATGCTGTCACTAATTTAAGAAAATAACATGAATGAATGCATTTTTAATAATATCAAGCGTCTGCTAAGTAACTGTGTGTTTTACCTCGAAAAAAGTCACAAAATTCAAGTCGGGTTTAATCGCATCATATTCATCATTAAAATTCAGATTTTCATCCGCATTATATTACATTTTGCATCATCTAAGCCTAATGTTTATAGAATGCTGACATTAATTTAAGAAAATAACATGAATGAATGCATTTTTAATAATATCAAGCGTCTGCTAAGTAACTGTGTGTTTTACGGCGAAAAAAGTCACAACATTCAAGTCGGGTTTAAGCGCACCATATTCATCATTAAAATACAGATTTTCATCCGCATTATATTACATTTTGCATCATCTAAGCCTAATGTTTATAGAATGCTGTCACTAATTTAAGAAAATAACATGAATGAATGCATTTTTAATAATATCAAGCGTCTGCTAAGTAACTGTGTGTTTTACGGCGAAAAAAGTCACAACATTCAAGTCGGGTTTAAGCGCACCATATTCATCATTAAAATACAGATTTTCATCCGCATTATATTACATTTTGCATCATCTAAGCCTAATGTTTATAGAATGCTGTCACTAATTTAAGAAAATAACATGAATGAATGCATTTTTAATAATATCAAGCGTCTGCTAAGTAATTGTGTGTTTTACGGCAAAAAAAGACACAACATTCAAGTCGGGTTTAATCGCATCATATTCATCATTAAAATTCAGATTTTCATCCGCATTATATTACATTTTGCATCATCTAAGCCTAATGTTTATAGAATGCTGTCACTAATTTAAGAAAATAACATGAATGAATGCATTTTTAATAATATCAAGCGTCTGCTAAGTAATTATGTGTTTTACGGCGAAAAAAGTCACAACATTCAAGTCGGGTTTAAGCGCACCATATTCATCATTAAAATACAGATTTTCATCCGCATTATATTACATTTTGCATCATCTAAGACTAATGTTTATAGAATGCTGACATTAATTTAAGAAAATAACATGAATGAATGCATTTTTAATAATATCAAGCGTCTGCTAAGTAATTATGTGTTTTACGGCGAAAAAAGTTACAACATTCAAGTCGGGTTTAATCGCATCATATTCATCATTAAAATTCAGATTTTCATCCGCATTATATTACATTTTGCATCATCTAAGCCTAATGTTTATAGAATGCTGTCACTAATTTAAGAAAATAACATGAATGAATGCATTTTTAATAACATCTAGCGTCTGCTAAGTAACTGTGTGTTTTACCTCGAAAAAAGTCACAACATTCAAGTCGGGTTTAAGCGCACCATATTCATCATTAAAATACAGATTTTCATCCGAATTATATTACATTTTGCATCATCTAAGCCTAATGTTTATAGAATGCTGTCACTAATTTAAGAAAATAACATGAATGAATGCATATTTAATAATATCAAGCGTCTGCTAAGTAACTGTGTGTTTTACGGCGAAAAAAGTCACAATATTCAAGTCGGGTTTAAGCGCACCATATTCATCATTAAAATACAGATTTTCATCCGAATTATATTACATTTTGCATCATCTAAGCCTAATGTTTATGGAATGCTGTCACTAATTTAAGAAAATAACATGAATGAATGCATTTTTAATAATATCAAGCGTCTGCTAAGTAACTGTGTGTTTTACCTCGAAAAAAGTCACAAAATTCAAGTCGGGTTTAATCGCATCATATTCATCATTAAAATTCAGATTTTCATCCGCATTATATTACATTTTGCATCATCTAAGCCTAATGTTTATAGAATGCTGACATTAATTTAAGAAAATAACATGAATGAATGCATTTTTAATAATATCAAGCGTCTGCTAAGTAACTGTGTGTTTTACGGCGAAAAAAGTCACAACATTCAAGTCGGGTTTAAGGGCACCATATTCATCATTAAAATACAGATTTTCATCCGCATTATATTACATTTTGCATCATCTAAGCCTAATGTTTATAGAATGCTGTCACTAATTTAAGAAAATAACATGAATGAATGCATTTTTAATAATATCAAGCGTCTGCTAAGTAACTGTGTGTTTTACGGCGAAAAAAGTCACAACATTCAAGTCGGGTTTAAGCGCACCATATTCATCATTAAAATACAGATTTTCATCCGCATTATATTACATTTTGCATCATCTAAGCCTAATGTTTATAGAATGCTGTCACTAATTTAAGAAAATAACATGAATGAATGCATTTTTAATAATATCAAGCGTCTGCTAAGTAATTGTGTGTTTTACGGCAAAAAAAGACACAACATTCAAGTCGGGTTTAATCGCATCATATTCATCATTAAAATTCAGATTTTCATCCGCATTATATTACATTTTGCATCATCTAAGCCTAATGTTTATAGAATGCTGTCACTAATTTAAGAAAATAACATGAATGAATGCATTTTTAATAATATCAAGCGTCTGCTAAGTAATTATGTGTTTTACGGCGAAAAAAGTCACAACATTCAAGTCGGGTTTAAGCGCACCATATTCATCATTAAAATACAGATTTTCATCCGCATTATATTACATTTTGCATCATCTAAGACTAATGTTTATAGAATGCTGACATTAATTTAAGAAAATAACATGAATGAATGCATTTTTAATAATATCAAGCGTCTGCTAAGTAATTATGTGTTTTACGGCGAAAAAAGTTACAACATTCAAGTCGGGTTTAAGCGCACCATATTCATCATTAAAATACAGATTTTCATCCGCATTATATTACATTTTGCATCATCTAAGCCTAATGTTTATAGAATGCTGTCACTAATTTAAGAAAATAACATGAATGAATGCATTTTTAATAATATCAAGCGTCTGCTAAGTAATTATGTGTTTTACGGCGAAAAAAGTCACAACATTCAAGTCGGGTTTAAGCGCACCATATTCATCATTAAAATACAGATTTTCATCCGCATTATATTATATTTTGCATCATCTAAGCCTAATGTTTATAGAATGCTGACATTAATTTAAGAAAATAACATGAATGAATGCATTTTTAATAATATCAAGCGTCTGCTAAGTAACTGTGTGTTTTACGGCGAAAAAAGTCACAACATTCAAGTCGGGTTTAAGCGCACCATATTCATCATTAAAATACAGATTTTCATCCGCATTATATTACATTTTGCATCATCTAAGCCTAATGTTTATAGAATGCTGTCACTAATTTAAGAAAATAACATGAATGAATGCATTTTTAATAATATCAAGCGTCTGCTAAGTAATTATGTGTTTTACGGCGAAAAAAGTCACAACATTCAAGTCGGGTTTAATCGCATCATATTCATCATTAAAATACAGATTTTCATCCGAATTATATTACATTTTGCATCATCTAAGCCTAATGTTTATAGAATGCTGTCACTAATTTAAGAAAATAACATGAATGAATGCATTTTTAATAATATCAAGCGTCTGCTAAGTAACTGTGTGTTTTACGGCGAAAAAAGTCACAACATTCAAGTCGGGTTTAATCGCATCATATTCATCATTAAAATTCAGATTTTCATCCGCATTATATTACATTTTGCATCATCTAAGCCTAATGTTTATAGAATGCTGTCACTAATTTAAGAAAATAACATGAATGAATGCATTTTTAATAACATCAAGCGTCTGCTAAGTAACTGTGTGTTTTACCTCGAAAAAAGTCACAACATTCAAGTCGGGTTTAAGGGCACCATATTCATCATTAAAATACAGATTTTCATCCGAATTATATTACATTTTGCATCATCTAAGCCTAATGTTTATAGAATGCTGTCACTAATTTAAGAAAATAACATGAATGAATGCATATTTAATAATATCAAGCGTCTGCTAAGTAACTGTGTGTTTTACGGCGAAAAAAGTCACAACATTCAAGTCGGGTTTAAGCGCACCATATTCATCATTAAAATACAGATTTTCATCCGAATTATATTACATTTTGCATCATCTAAGCCTAATGTTTATAGAATGCTGTCACTAATTTAAGAAAATAACATGAATGAATGCATTTTTAATAATATCAAGCGTCTGCTAAGTAACTGTGTGTTTTACCTCGAAAAAAGTCACAAAATTCAAGTCGGGTTTAATCGCATCATATTCATCATTAAAATTCAGATTTTCATCCGCATTATATTACATTTTGCATCATCTAAGCCTAATGTTTATAGAATGCTGACATTAATTTAAGAAAATAACATGAATGAATGCATTTTTAATAATATCAAGCGTCTGCTAAGTAACTGTGTGTTTTACGGGGAAAAAAGTCACAACATTCAAGTCGGGTTTAAGCGCACCATATTCATCATTAAAATACAGATTTTCATCCGCATTATATTACATTTTGCATCATCTAAGCCTAATGTTTATAGAATGCTGACATTAATTTAAGAAAATAACATGAATGAATGCATTTTTAATAATATCAAGCGTCTGCTAAGTAACTGTGTGTTTTACCTCGAAAAAAGTCACAACATTCAAGTCGGGTTTAATCGCATCATATTCATCATTAAAATTCAGATTTTCATCCGCATTATATTACATTTTGCATCATCTAAGCCTAATGTTTATAGAATGCTGTCACTAATTTAAGAAAATAACATGAATGAATGCATTTTTAATAATATCAAGCGTCTGCTAAGTAACTGTGTGTTTTACGGCGAAAAAAGTCACAACATTCAAGTCGGGTTTAAGCGCACCATATTCATCATTAAAATACAGATTTTCATCCGCATTATATTACATTTTGCATCATCTAAGCCTAATGTTTATAGAATGATGTCACTAATTTAAGAAAATAACATGAATGAATGCATTTTTAATAATATCAAGCGTCTGCTAAGTAACTGTGTTTTTTACGGCGAAAAAAGTCACAACATTCAAGTCGGGTTTAAGCGCACCATATTCATCATTAAAATTCAGATTTTCATCCGCATTATATTACATTTTGCATCATCTAAGCCTAATGTTTATAGAATGCTGTCACTAATTTAAGAAAATAACATGAATGAATGCATTTTTAATAACATCAAGCGTCTGCTAAGTAACTGTGTGTTTTACCTCGAAAAAAGTCACAACATTCAAGTCGGGTTTAAGCGCACCATATTCATCATTAAAATACAGATTTTCATCCGAATTATATTACATTTTGCATCATCTAAGCCTAATGTTTATAGAATGCTGTCACTAATTTAAGAAAATAACATGAATGAATGCATATTTAATAATATCAAGCGTCTGCTAAGTAACTGTGTGTTTTACGGCGAAAAAAGTCACAACATTCAAGTCGGGTTTAAGCGCACCATATTCATCATTAAAATACAGATTTTCATCCGCATTATATTACATTTTGCATCATCTAAGCCTAATGTTTATAGAATGCTGTCACTAATTTAAGAAAATAACATGAATGAATGCATTTTTAATAATATCAAGCGTCTGCTAAGTAATTATGTGTTTTACGGCGAAAAAAGTCACAACATTCAAGTCGGGTTTAATCGCATCATATTCATCATTAAAATACAGATTTTCATCCGAATTATATTACATTTTGCATCATCTAAGCCTAATGTTTATAGAATGCTGTCACTAATTTAAGAAAATAACATGAATGAATGCATTTTTAATAATATCAAGCGTCTGCTAAGTAACTGTGTGTTTTACGGCGAAAAAAGTCACAACATTCAAGTCGGGTTTAAGGGCACCATATTCATCATTAAAATACAGATTTTCATCCGAATTATATTACATTTTGCATCATCTAAGCCTAATGTTTATAGAATGCTGTCACTAATTTAAGAAAATAACATGAATGAATGCATATTTAATAATATCAAGCGTCTGCTAAGTAACTGTGTGTTTTACGGCGAAAAAAGTCACAACATTCAAGTCGGGTTTAAGCGCACCATATTCATCATTAAAATACAGATTTTCATCCGAATTATATTACATTTTGCATCATCTAAGCCTAATGTTTATAGAATGCTGTCACTAATTTAAGAAAATAACATGAATGAATGCATTTTTAATAATATCAAGCGTCTGCTAAGTAACTGTGTGTTTTACCTCGAAAAAAGTCACAAAATTCAAGTCGGGTTTAATCGCATCATATTCATCATTAAAATTCAGATTTTCATCCGCATTATATTACATTTTGCATCATCTAAGCCTAATGTTTATAGAATGCTGACATTAATTTAAGAAAATAACATGAATGAATGCATTTTTAATAATATCAAGCGTCTGCTAAGTAACTGTGTGTTTTACGGGGAAAAAAGTCACAACATTCAAGTCGGGTTTAAGCGCACCATATTCATCATTAAAATACAGATTTTCATCCGCATTATATTACATTTTGCATCATCTAAGCCTAATGTTTATAGAATGCTGACATTAATTTAAGAAAATAACATGAATGAATGCATTTTTAATAATATCAAGCGTCTGCTAAGTAACTGTGTGTTTTACCTCGAAAAAAGTCACAACATTCAAGTCGGGTTTAATCGCATCATATTCATCATTAAAATTCAGATTTTCATCCGCATTATATTACATTTTGCATCATCTAAGCCTAATGTTTATAGAATGCTGTCACTAATTTAAGAAAATAACATGAATGAATGCATTTTTAATAATATCAAGCGTCTGCTAAGTAACTGTGTGTTTTACGGCGAAAAAAGTCACAACATTCAAGTCGGGTTTAAGCGCACCATATTCATCATTAAAATACAGATTTTCATCCGCATTATATTACATTTTGCATCATCTAAGCCTAATGTTTATAGAATGATGTCACTAATTTAAGAAAATAACATGAATGAATGCATTTTTAATAATATCAAGCGTCTGCTAAGTAACTGTGTTTTTTACGGCGAAAAAAGTCACAACATTCAAGTCGGGTTTAAGCGCACCATATTCATCATTAAAATTCAGATTTTCATCCGCATTATATTACATTTTGCATCATCTAAGCCTAATGTTTATAGAATGCTGTCACTAATTTAAGAAAATAACATGAATGAATGCATTTTTAATAACATCAAGCGTCTGCTAAGTAACTGTGTGTTTTACCTCGAAAAAAGTCACAACATTCAAGTCGGGTTTAAGCGCACCATATTCATCATTAAAATACAGATTTTCATCCGAATTATATTACATTTTGCATCATCTAAGCCTAATGTTTATAGAATGCTGTCACTAATTTAAGAAAATAACATGAATGAATGCATATTTAATAATATCAAGCGTCTGCTAAGTAACTGTGTGTTTTACGGCGAAAAAAGTCACAACATTCAAGTCGGGTTTAAGCGCACCATATTCATCATTAAAATACAGATTTTCATCCGAATTATATTACATTTTGCATCATCTAAGCCTAATGTTTATAGAATGCTGTCACTAATTTAAGAAAATAACATGAATGAATGCATTTTTAATAATATCAAGCGTCTGCTAAGTAACTGTGTGTTTTACCTCGAAAAAAGTCACAAAATTCAAGTCGGGTTTAAGCGCACCATATTCATCATTAAAATACAGATTTTCATCCGCATTATATTACATTTTGCATCATCTAAGCCTAATGTTTATAGAATGCTGACATTAATTTAAGAAAATAACATGAATGAATGCATTTTTAATAATATCAAGCGTCTGCTAAGTAACTGTGTGTTTTACGGGGAAAAAAGTCACAACATTCAAGTCGGGTTTAAGCGCACCATATTCATCATTAAAATACAGATTTTCATCCGAATTATATTACATTTTGCATCATCTAAGCCTAATGTTTATAGAATGCTGTCACTAATTTAAGAAAATAACATGAATGAATGCATTTTTAATAATATCAAGCGTCTGCTAAGTAACTGTGTGTTTTACCTCAAAAAAAGTCACAAAATTCAAGTCGGGTTTAATCGCATCATATTCATCATTAAAATTCAGATTTTCATCCGCATTATATTACATTTTGCATCATCTAAGCCTAATGTTTATAGAATGCTGACATTAATTTAAGAAAATAACATGAATGAATGCATTTTTAATAATATCAAGCGTCTGCTAAGTAACTGTGTGTTTTACGGCGAAAAAAGTCACAACATTCAAGTCGGGTTTAAGCGCACCATATTCATCATTAAAATACAGATTTTCATCCGCATTATATTACATTTTGCATCATCTAAGCCTAATGTTTATAGAATGCTGTCACTAATTTAAGAAAATAACATGAATGAATGCATTTTTAATAATATCAAGCGTCTGCTAAGTAATTATGTGTTTTACGGCGAAAAAAGTCACAACATTCAAGTCGGGTTTAAGCGCACCATATTCATCATTAAAATACAGATTTTCATCCGCATTATATTACATTTTGCATCATCTAAGCCTAATGTTTATAGAATGCTGACATTAATTTAAGAAAATAACATGAATGAATGCATTTTTAATAATATCAAGCGTCTGCTAAGTAACTGTGTGTTTTACGGGGAAAAAAGTCACAACATTCAAGTCGGGTTTAAGCGCACCATATTCATCATTAAAATACAGATTTTCATCCGCATTATATTACATTTTGCATCATCTAAGCCTAATGTTTATAGAATGCTGACATTAATTTAAGAAAATAACATGAATGAATGCATTTTTAATAATATCAAGCGTCTGCTAAGTAACTGTGTGTTTTACCTCGAAAAAAGTCACAACATTCAAGTCGGGTTTAATCGCATCATATTCATCATTAAAATTCAGATTTTCATCCGCATTATATTACATTTTGCATCATCTAAGCCTAATGTTTATAGAATGCTGTCACTAATTTAAGAAAATAACATGAATGAATGCATTTTTAATAATATCAAGCGTCTGCTAAGTAACTGTGTTTTTTACGGCGAAAAAAGTCACAACATTCAAGTCGGGTTTAAGCGCACCATATTCATCATTAAAATTCAGATTTTCATCCGCATTATATTACATTTTGCATCATCTAAGCCTAATGTTTATAGAATGCTGTCACTAATTTAAGAAAATAACATGAATGAATGCATTTTTAATAACATCAAGCGTCTGCTAAGTAACTGTGTGTTTTACCTCGAAAAAAGTCACAACATTCAAGTCGTATTTAAGCGCACCATATTCATCATTAAAATACAGATTTTCATCCGAATTATATTACATTTTGCATCATCTAAGCCTAATGTTTATAGAATGCTGTCACTAATTTAAGAAAATAACATGAATGAATGCATATTTAATAATATCAAGCGTCTGCTAAGTAACTGTGTGTTTTACGGCGAAAAAAGTCACAACATTCAAGTCGGGTTTAAGCGCACCATATTCATCATTAAAATACAGATTTTCATCCGAATTATATTACATTTTGCATCATCTAAGCCTAATGTTTATAGAATGCTGTCACTAATTTAAGAAAATAACATGAATGAATGCATTTTTAATAATATCAAGCGTCTGCTAAGTAACTGTGTGTTTTACCTCGAAAAAAGTCACAAAATTCAAGTCGGGTTTAATCGCATCATATTCATCATTAAAATTCAGATTTTCATCCGCATTATATTACATTTTGCATCATCTAAGCCTAATGTTTATAGAATGCTGACATTAATTTAAGAAAATAACATGAATGAATGCATTTTTAATAATATCAAGCGTCTGCTAAGTAACTGTGTGTTTTACGGCGAAAAAAGTCACAACATTCAAGTCGGGTTTAAGCGCACCATATTCATCATTAAAATACAGATTTTCATCCGCATTATATTACATTTTGCATCATCTAAGCCTAATGTTTATAGAATGCTGTCACTAATTTAAGAAAATAACATGAATGAATGCATTTTTAATAATATCAAGCGTCTGCTAAGTAATTATGTGTTTTACGGCGAAAAAAGTCACAACATTCAATTCGGGTTTAAGCGCACCATATTCATCATTAAAATACAGATTTTCATCCGCATTATATTACATTTTGCATCATCTAAGCCTAATGTTTATAGAATGCTGACATTAATTTAAGAAAATAACATGAATGAATGCATTTTTAATAATATCAAGCGTCTGCTAAGTAACTGTGTGTTTTACCTCGAAAAAAGTCACAACATTCAAGTCGGGTTTAATCGCATCATATTCATCATTAAAATTCAGATTTTCATCCGCATTATATTACATTTTGCATCATCTAAGCCTAATGTTTATAGAATGCTGTCACTAATTTAAGAAAATAACATGAATGAATGCATTTTTAATAATATCAAGCGTCTGCTAAGTAACTGTGTTTTTTACGGCGAAAAAAGTCACAACATTCAAGTCGGGTTTAAGCGCACCATATTCATCATTAAAATTCAGATTTTCATCCGCATTATATTACATTTTGCATCATCTAAGCCTAATGTTTATAGAATGCTGTCACTAATTTAAGAAAATAACATGAATGAATGCATTTTTAATAATATCAAGCGTCTGCTAAGTAACTGTGTGTTTTACCTCGAAAAAAGTCACAACATTCTAGTCGGGTTTAATCGAAATCATATTCATCATTAAAATTCAGATTTTCATCCGCATTATATTACATTTTGCATCATCTAAGCCTAATGTTTATAGAATGCTGTCACTAATTAAAAAAATAACATGAATGAATGCATTTTTAATAATATCAAGCCTCTGCTAAGTAACTGTGTGTTTTACCTCGAAAAAAGTCACAACATTCAAGTCGGGTTTAATCGCATCATATTCATCATTAAAATTCAGATTTTCATCCGCATTATATTACATTTTGCATCATCTAAGCCTAATGTTTATAGAATGCTGTCACTAATTTAAGAAAATAACATGAATGAATGCATTTTTAATAACATCAAGCGTCTGCTAAGTAACTGTGTGTTTTACCTCGAAAAAAGTCACAACATTCAAGTCGGGTTTAAGCGCACCATATTCATCATTAAAATACAGATTTTCATCCGAATTATATTACATTTTGCATCATCTAAGACTAATGTTTATAGAATGCTGTCACTAATTTAAGAAAATAACATGAATGAATGCATATTTAATAATATCAAGCGTCTGCTAAGTAACTGTGTGTTTTACCTCGAAAAAAGTCACAACATTCTAGTCGGGTTTAATCGAAATCATATTCATCATTAAAATTCAGATTTTCATCCGCATTATATTACATTTTGCATCATCTAAGCCTAATGTTTATAGAATGCTGTCACTAATTAAAAAAATAGCATGAATGAATGCATTTTTAATAATATCAAGCCTCTGCTAAGTAACTGTGTGTTTTACCTCGAAAAAAGTCACAACATTCAAGTCGGGTTTAATCGCATCATATTCATCATTAAAATTCAGATTTTCATCCGCATTATATTACATTTTGCATCATCTAAGCCTAATGTTTATAGAATGCTGTCACTAATTTAAGAAAATAACATGAATGAATGCATTTTTAATAACATCAAGCGTCTGCTAAGTAACTGTGTGTTTTACCTCGAAAAAAGTCACAACATTCAAGTCGGGTTTAAGCGCACCATATTCATCATTAAAATACAGATTTTCATCCGAATTATATTACATTTTGCATCATCTAAGCCTAATGTTTATAGAATGCTGTCACTAATTTAAGAAAATAACATGAATGAATGCATTTTTAATAATATCAAGCGTCTGCTAAGTAACTGTGTTTTTTACGGCGAAAAAAGTCACAACATTCAAGTCGGGTTTAAGCGCACCATATTCATCATTAAAATTCAGATTTTCATCCGCATTATATTACATTTTGCATCATCTAAGCCTAATGTTTATAGAATGCTGTCACTAATTTAAGAAAATAACATGAATGAATGCATTTTTAATAATATCAAGCGTCTGCTAAGTAACTGTGTGTTTTACCTCGAAAAAAGTCACAACATTCTAGTCGGGTTTAATCGAAATCATATTCATCATTAAAATTCAGATTTTCATCCGCATTATATTACATTTTGCATCATCTAAGCCTAATGTTTATAGAATGCTGTCACTAATTAAAAAAATAACATGAATGAATGCATTTTTAATAATATCAAGCCTCTGCTAAGTAACTGTGTGTTTTACCTCGAAAAAAGTCACAACATTCAAGTCGGGTTTAATCGCATCATATTCATCATTAAAATTCAGATTTTCATCCGCATTATATTACATTTTGCATCATCTAAGCCTAATGTTTATAGAATGCTGTCACTAATTTAAGAAAATAACATGAATGAATGCATTTTTAATAACATCAAGCGTCTGCTAAGTAACTGTGTGTTTTACCTCGAAAAAAGTCACAACATTCAAGTCGGGTTTAAGCGCACCATATTCATCATTAAAATACAGATTTTCATCCGAATTATATTACATTTTGCATCATCTAAGACTAATGTTTATAGAATGCTGTCACTAATTTAAGAAAATAACATGAATGAATGCATATTTAATAATATCAAGCGTCTGCTAAGTAACTGTGTGTTTTACCTCGAAAAAAGTCACAACATTCTAGTCGGGTTTAATCGAAATCATATTCATCATTAAAATTCAGATTTTCATCCGCATTATATTACATTTTGCATCATCTAAGCCTAATGTTTATAGAATGCTGTCACTAATTAAAAAAAATAACATGAATGAATGCATTTTTAATAATATCAAGCCTCTGCTAAGTAACTGTGTGTTTTACCTCGAAAAAAGTCACAACATTCAAGTCGGGTTTAATCGCATCATATTCATCATTAAAATTCAGATTTTCATCCGCATTATATTACATTTTGCATCATCTAAGCCTAATGTTTATAGAATGCTGTCACTAATTTAAGAAAATAACATGAATGAATGCATTTTTAATAACATCAAGCGTCTGCTAAGTAACTGTGTGTTTTACCTCGAAAAAAGTCACAACATTCAAGTCGGGTTTAAGCGCACCATATTCATCATTAAAATTCAGATTTTCATCCGCATTATATTACATTTTGCATCATCTAAGCCTAATGTTTATAGAATGCTGTCACTAATTTAAGAAAATAACATGAATGAATGCATTTTTAATAATATCAAGCGTCTGCTAAGTAACTGTGTGTTTTGCGGCGAAAAAAGTCACAACATTCAAGCCGGGTTTAATCGCATCATATTCATCATTAAAATTCAGATTTTCATCCGCATTATATTACATTTTGCATCATCTAAGCCTAATGTTTATAGAATGCTGATACTAATTTAAGAAAATAAAATGAATGAATGCATTTTTAATAATATCAAGCGTCTGCTAAGTAATTGTGTGTTTTACCTCGAAAAAAGTCACAACATTCAAGTCGGGTTTAAGCGCACCATATTCATCATTAAAATACAGATTTTCATCCGAATTATATTACATTTTGCATCATCTAAGCCTAATGTTTATAGAATGCTGACACTAATTTTAGAAAATAACATGAATGAATGCATTTTTAATAATATCAAGCGTCTGCTAAGTAATTGTGTGTTTTACCTTGAAAAAAGTCACAACATTCAAGTCGGGTTTAAGCGCACCATATTCATCATTAAAATACAGATTTTCATCCGAATTATATTACATTTTGCATCATCTAAGCCTAATGTTTATAGAATGCTGTCACTAATTTAAGAAAATAACATGAATGAATGCATTTTTAATAATATCAAGCGTCTGCTAAGTAACTGTGAGTTTTACGGCGAAAAAAGTCACAACATTCAAGTCGGGTTTAAGCGCACCATATTCATCATTAAAATACAGATTTTCATCCGAATTATATTACATTTTGCATCATCTAAGCCTAATGTTTATAGAATGCTGTCACTAATTTAAGAAAATAACATGAATGAATGCATTTTTAATAATATCAAGCGTCTGCTAAGTAACTGTGTGTTTTACCTCGAAAAAAGTCACAACATTCAAGTCGGGATTAAGCGCACCATATTCATCATTAAAATACAGATTTTCATCCGCATTATATTACATTTTGCATCATCTAAGCCTAATGTTTATAGAAAGCTTTCACTAATTTAAGAAAATAACATGAATGAATGCATTTTTAATAATATCAAGCGTCTGCTAAGTAACTGTGTGTTTTACGGCGAAAAAAGTCACAACATTCAAGTCGGGTTTAATCGCACCATATTCATCATTAAAATACAGATTTTCATCCGCATTATATTACATTTTGCATCATCTAAGCCTAATGTTTATAGAATGCTGTCACTAATTTAAGAAAATAACATGAATGAATGCATTTTTAATAATATCAAGCGTCTGCTAAGTAACTGTGTGTTTTACCTCGAAAAAAGTCACAACATTCAAGTCGGGTTTAATCGCATCATATTCATCATTAAAATACAGATTTTCATCCGCATTATATTACATTTTACATCATCTAAGCCTAATGTTTATAGAATGCTGTCACTAATTTAAGAAAATAACATGAATGAATGCATTTTTAATAATATCAAGCGTCTGCTAAGTAACTGTGTGTTTTACGGCGAAAAAAGTCACAACATTCAAGTCGGGTTTAATCGCATCATATTCATCATTAATATACAGATTTTCATCCGCATTATATTACATTTTGCATGATCTAAGCCTAATGTTTATAGAATTCTGTCACTAATTTAAGAAAATAACATGAATGAATGCATTTTTAATAATATCAAGCGTCTGCTAAGTAACTGTGTGTTTTACGGTGAAAAAAGTCACAACATTCAAGTCGGGTTTAATCGCATCATATTCATCATTAAAATTCAGATTTTCATCCGCATTATATTACATTTTGCATCATCTAAGCCTAATGTTTATAGAATGCTGTCACTAATTTAAGAAAATAACATGAATGAATGCATTTTTAATAATATCAAGCGTCTGCTAAGTAACTGTGTGTTTTACGGCGAAAAAAGTCACAACATTCAAGTCGGGTATAATCGCATCATATTCATCATTGAAATTCAGATTTTCATCCGCATTATATTACATTTTGCATCATCTAAGCCTAATGTTTATAGAATGCTGTCACTAATTTAAGAAAATAACATGAATGAATGCATTTTTAATAATATCAAGCGTCTGCTAAGTAACTGTGTGTTTTACGGCGAAAAAAGTCACAACATTCAAGTCGGGTTTAATCGCATCATATTCATCATTAAAATTCAGATTTTCATCCGCATTATATTACATTTTGCATCATCTAAGCCTAATGTTTATAGAATGCTGTCACTAATTTAAGAAAATAACATGAATGAATGCATTTTTAATAATATCAAGCGTCTGCTAAGTAATTATGTGTTTTACGGCGAAAAAAGTTACAACATTCAAGTCGGGTTTAAGCGCACCATATTCATCATTAAAATACAGATTTTCATCCGCATTATATTACATTTTGCATCATCTAAGCCTAATGTTTATAGAATGCTGACACTAATTTAAGAAAATAACATGAATGAATGCATTTTTAATAATATCAAGCGTCTGCTAAGTAATTGTGTGTTTTACCTCGAAAAAAGTCACAACATTCAAGTCGGGTTTAAGCGCACCATATTCATCATTAAAATACAGATTTTCATCCGAATTATATTACATTTTGCATCATCTAAGCCTAATGTTTATAGAATGCTGTCACTAATTTAAGAAAATAACATGAATGAATGCATTTTTAATAATATCAAGCGTCTGCTAAGTAACTGTGAGTTTTACGGCGAAAAAAGTCACAACATTCAAGTCGGGTTTAAGCGCACCATATTCATCATTAAAATACAGATTTTCATCCGAATTATATTACATTTTGCATCATCTAAGCCTAATGTTTATAGAATGCTGTCACTAATTTAAGAAAATAACATGAATGAATGCATTTTTAATAATATCAAGCGTCTGCTAAGTAACTGTGTGTTTTACCTCGAAAAAAGTCACAACATTCAAGTCGGGATTAAGCGCACCATATTCATCATTAAAATACAGATTTTCATCCGCATTATATTACATTTTGCATCATCTAAGCCTAATGTTTATAGAATGCTTTCACTAATTTAAGAAAATAACATGAATGAATGCATTTTTAATAATATCAAGCCTCTGCTAAGTAACTGTGTGTTTTACGGCGAAAAAAGTCACAACATTCAAGTCGGGTTTAATCGCACCATATTCATCATTAAAATACAGATTTTCATCCGCATTATATTACATTTTGCATCATCTAAGCCTAATGTTTATAGAATGCTGTCACTAATTTAAGAAAATAACATGAATGAATGCATTTTTAATAATATCAAGCGTCTGCTAAGTAACTGTGTGTTTTACGGCGAAAAAAGTCACAACATTCAAGTCGGGTTTAATCGCACCATATTCATCATTAAAATACAGATTTTCATCCGCATTATATTACATTTTGCATCATCTAAGCCTAATGTTTATAGAATGCTGTCACTAATTTAAGAAAATAACATGAATGAATGCATTTTTAATAATATTAAGCGTCTGCTAAGTAACTGTGTGTTTTACGGCGAAAAAAGTCACAACATTAAAGTCGGGTTTAATCGCATCATATTCATCATTAATATACAGATTTTCATCCGCATTATATTACATTTTGCATGATCTAAGCCTAATGTTTATAGAATTCTGTCACTAATTTAAGAAAATAACATGAATGAATGCATTTTTAATAATATCAAGCGTCTGCTAAGTAACTGTGTGTTTTACGGCGAAAAATTCACAACATTCAAGTCGGGTTTAATCGCATCATATTCATCATTAAAATTCAGATTTTCATCCGCATTATATTACATTTTGCATCATCTAAGCCTAATGTTTATAGAATGCTGTCACTAATTTAAGAAAATATCATGAATGAATGCATTTTTAATAATATCAAGCGTCTGCTAAGTAACTGTGTGTTTTGCGGCGAAAAAAGTCACAACATTCAAGCCGGGTTTAATCGCATCATATTCATCATTAAAATTCAGATTTTCATCCGCATTATATTACATTTTGCATCATCTAAGCCTAATGTTTATAGAATGCTGTCACTAATTTAAGAAAATAACATGAATGAATGCATTTTTAATAATATCAAGCGTCTGCTAAGTAACTGTGTGTTTTACGGCGAAAAAAGTCACAACATTCAAGTCGGGTTTAATCGCATCATATTCATCATTAAAATTCAGATTTTCATCCGCATTATATTACATTTTGCATCATCTAAGCCTAATGTTTATAGAATGTTGTCACTAATTTAAGAAAATAACATGAATGAATGCATTTTTAATAATATCAAGCGTCTGCTAAGTAACTGTGTGTTTTACGGCGAAAAAAGTCACAACATTCAAGTCGGGTTTAAGCGCACCATATTCATCATTAAAATACAGATTTTCATCCGCATTATATTACATTTTGCATCGTTCTAAGCCTAATGTTTATAGAATGCTGTCACTAATTTAAGAAAATAACATGAATGAATGCATTTTTAATAATATCAAGCGTCTGCTAAGTAATTATGTGTTTTACGGCGAAAAAAGTCACAACATTCAAGTCGGGTTTAAGCGCACCATATTCATCATTAAAATACAGATTTTCATCCGCATTATATTACATATTGCATCATCTAAGCCTAATGTTTATAGAATGCTGACATTAATTTAAGAAAATAACATGAATGAATGCATTTTTAATAATATCAAGCGTCTGCTAAGTAACTGTGTGTTTTACGGCGAAAAAAGTCACAACATTCAAGTCGGGTTTAAGCGCACCATATTCATCATTAAAATACAGATTTTCATCCGCATTATGTTACATTTTGCATCATCTAAGCCTAATGTTTATAGAATGCTGTCACTAATTTAAGAAAATAACATGAATGAATGCATTTTTAATAATATCAAGCGTCTGCTAAGTAATTATGTGTTTTACGGCGAAAAAAGTCACAACATTCAAGTCGGGTTTAATCGCATCATATTCATCATTAAAATACAGATTTTCATCCGAATTATATTACATTTTGCATCATCTAAGCCTAATGTTTATAGAATGCTGTCACTAATTTAAGAAAATAACATGAATGAATGCATTTTTAATAATATCAAGCGTCTGCTAAGTAACTGTGTGTTTTACGGCGAAAAAAGTCACAACATTCAAGTCGGGTTTAATCGCATCATATTCATCATTAAAATACAGATTTTCATCCGAATTATATTACATTTTGCATCATCTAAGCCTAATGTTTATAGAATGCTGTCACTAATTTAAGAAAATAACATGAATGAATGCATTTTTAATAATATCAAGCGTCTGCTAAGTAACTGTGTGTTTTACGGCGAAAAAAGTCACAACATTCAAGTCGGGTTTAATCGCATCATATTCATCATTAAAATTCAGATTTTCATCCACATTATATTACATTTTGCATCATCTAAGCCTAATATTTATAGAATGCTGTCACTAATTTAAGAAAATAACATGAATGAATGCATTTTTAATAACATCAAGCGTCTGCTAAGAAACTGTGTGTTTTACCTCGAAAAAAGTCACAACATTCAAGTCGGGTTTAAGCGCACCATATTCATCATTAAAATACAGATTTTCATCCGAATTATATTACATTTTGCATCATCTAAGCCTAATGTTTATAGAATGCTGTCACTAATTTAAGAAAATAACATGAATGAATGCATATTTAATAATATCAAGCGTCTGCTAAGTAACTGTGTGTTTTACGGCGAAAAAAGTCACAACATTCAAGTCGGGTTTAAGCGCACCATATTCATCATTAAAATACAGATTTTCATCCGAATTATATTACATTTTGCATCATCTAAGCCTAATGTTTATAGAATGCTGTCACTAATTTAAGAAAATAACATGAATGAATGCATTTTTAATAATATCAAGCGTCTGCTAAGTAAGTGTGTGTTTTACCTCGAAAAAAGTCACAACATTCAAGTCGGGTTTAATCGCATCATATTCATCATTAAAATTCAGATTTTCATCCGCATTATATTACATTTTGCATCATCTAAGCCTAATGTTTATAGAATGCTGTCACTAATTTAAGAAAATAACATGAATGAATGCATTTTTAATAATATCAAGCGTCTGCTAAGTAATTATGTGTTTTACGGCGAAAAAAGTCACAACATTCAAGTCGGGTTTAAGCGCACCATATTCATCATTAAAATACAGATTTTCATCCGCATTATATTACATTTTGCATCATCTAAGACTAATGTTTATAGAATGCTGACATTAATTTAAGAAAATAACATGAATGAATGCATTTTTAATAATATCAAGCGTCTTCTAAGTAATTATGTGTTTTACGGCGAAAAAAGTTACAACATTCAAGTCGGGTTTAATCGCATCATATTCATCATTAAAATTCAGATTTTCATCCGCATTATATTACATTTTGCATCATCTAAGCCTAATGTTTATAGAATGCTGTCACTAATTTAAGAAAATAACATGAATGAATGCATTTTTAATAACATCAAGCGTCTGCTAAGTAACTGTGTGTTTTACCTCGAAAAAAGTCACAACATTCAAGTCGGGTTTAAGCGCACCATATTCATCATTAAAATACAGATTTTCATCCGAATTATATTACATTTTGCATCATCTAAGCCTAATGTTTATAGAATGCTGTCACTAATTTAAGAAAATAACATGAATGAATGCATATTTAATAATATCAAGCGTCTGCTAAGTAACTGTGTGTTTTACGGCGAAAAAAGTCACAATATTCAAGTCGGGTTTAAGCGCACCATATTCATCATTAAAATACAGATTTTCATCCGAATTATATTACATTTTGCATCATCTAAGCCTAATGTTTATAGAATGCTGTCACTAATTTAAGAAAATAACATGAATGAATGCATTTTTAATAATATCAAGCGTCTGCTAAGTAACTGTGTGTTTTACGGCGAAAAAAGTCACAACATTCAAGTCGGGTTTAATCGCATCATATTCATCATTAAAATTCAGATTATCATCCGCATTATATTACATTTTGCATCATCTAAGCCTAATATTTATAGAATGCTGTCACTAATTTAAGAAAATAACATGAATGAATGCATTTTTAATAACATCAAGCGTCTGCTAAGTAACTGTGTGTTTTACCTCGAAAAAAGTCACAACATTCAAGTCGGGTTTAAGCGCACCATATTCATCATTAAAATACAGATTTTCATCCGAATTATATTACATTTTGCATCATCTAAGCCTAATGTTTATAGAATGCTGTCACTAATTTAAGAAAATAACATGAATGAATGCATATTTAATAATATCAAGCGTCTGCTAAGTAACTGTGTGTTTTACGGCGAAAAAAGTCACAACATTCAAGTCGGGTTTAAGCGCACCATATTCATCATTAAAATACAGATTTTCATCCGAATTATATTACATTTTGCATCATCTAAGCCTAATGTTTATAGAATGCTGTCACTAATTTAAGAAAATAACATGAATGAATGCATTTTTAATAATATCAAGCGTCTGCTAAGTAACTGTGTGTTTTACCTCGAAAAAAGTCACAAAATTCAAGTCGGGTTTAATCGCATCATATTCATCATTAAAATTCAGATTTTCATCCGCATTATATTACATTTTGCATCATCTAAGCCTAATGTTTATAGAATGCTGACATTAATTTAAGAAAATAACATGAATGAATGCATTTTTAATAATATCAAGCGTCTGCTAAGTAACTGTGTGTTTTACGGCGAAAAAAGTCACAACATTCAAGTCGGGTTTAAGCGCACCATATTCATCATTAAAATACAGATTTTCATCCGCATTATATTACATTTTGCATCATCTAAGCCTAATGTTTATAGAATGCTGTCACTAATTTAAGAAAATAACATGAATGAATGCATTTTTAATAATATCAAGCGTCTGCTAAGTAACTGTGTGTTTTACGGCGAAAAAAGTCACAACATTCAAGTCGGGTTTAAGCGCACCATATTCATCATTAAAATACAGATTTTCATCCGCATTATATTACATTTTGCATCATCTAAGCCTAATGTTTATAGAATGCTGTCACTAATTTAAGAAAATAACATGAATGAATGCATTTTTAATAATATCAAGCGTCTGCTAAGTAATTGTGTGTTTTACGGCAAAAAAAGACACAACATTCAAGTCGGGTTTAATCGCATCATATTCATCATTAAAATTCAGATTTTCATCCGCATTATATTACATTTTGCATCATCTAAGCCTAATGTTTATAGAATGCTGTCACTAATTTAAGAAAATAACATGAATGAATGCATTTTTAATAATATCAAGCGTCTGCTAAGTAATTATGTGTTTTACGGCGAAAAAAGTCACAACATTCAAGTCGGGTTTAAGCGCACCATATTCATCATTAAAATACAGATTTTCATCCGCATTATATTACATTTTGCATCATCTAAGACTAATGTTTATAGAATGCTGACATTAATTTAAGAAAATAACATGAATGAATGCATTTTTAATAATATCAAGCGTCTGCTAAGTAATTATGTGTTTTACGGCGAAAAAAGTTACAACATTCAAGTCGGGTTTAATCGCATCATATTCATCATTAAAATTCAGATTTTCATCCGCATTATATTACATTTTGCATCATCTAAGCCTAATGTTTATAGAATGCTGACATTAATTTAAGAAAATAACATGAATGAATGCATTTTTAATAATATCAAGCGTCTGCTAAGTAACTGTGTGTTTTACGGCGAAAAAAGTCACAACATTCAAGTCGGGTTTAAGGGCACCATATTCATCATTAAAATACAGATTTTCATCCGCATTATATTACATTTTGCATCATCTAAGCCTAATGTTTATAGAATGCTGTCACTAATTTAAGAAAATAACATGAATGAATGCATTTTTAATAATATCAAGCGTCTGCTAAGTAACTGTGTGTTTTACGGCGAAAAAAGTCACAACATTCAAGTCGGGTTTAAGCGCACCATATTCATCATTAAAATACAGATTTTCATCCGCATTATATTACATTTTGCATCATCTAAGCCTAATGTTTATAGAATGCTGTCACTAATTTAAGAAAATAACATGAATGAATGCATTTTTAATAATATCAAGCGTCTGCTAAGTAATTGTGTGTTTTACGGCAAAAAAAGACACAACATTCAAGTCGGGTTTAATCGCATCATATTCATCATTAAAATTCAGATTTTCATCCGCATTATATTACATTTTGCATCATCTAAGCCTAATGTTTATAGAATGCTGTCACTAATTTAAGAAAATAACATGAATGAATGCATTTTTAATAATATCAAGCGTCTGCTAAGTAATTATGTGTTTTACGGCGAAAAAAGTCACAACATTCAAGTCGGGTTTAAGCGCACCATATTCTTCATTAAAATACAGATTTTCATCCGCATTATATTACATTTTGCATCATCTAAGACTAATGTTTATAGAATGCTGACATTAATTTAAGAAAATAACATGAATGAATGCATTTTTAATAATATCAAGCGTCTGCTAAGTAATTATGTGTTTTACGGCGAAAAAAGTTACAACATTCAAGTCGGGTTTAAGCGCACCATATTCATCATTAAAATACAGATTTTCATCCGCATTATATTACATTTTGCATCATCTAAGCCTAATGTTTATAGAATGCTGTCACTAATTTAAGAAAATAACATGAATGAATGCATTTTTAATAATATCAAGCGTCTGCTAAGTAATTATGTGTTTTACGGCGAAAAAAGTCACAACATTCAAGTCGGGTTTAAGCGCACCATATTCATCATTAAAATACAGATTTTCATCCGCATTATATTATATTTTGCATCATCTAAGCCTAATGTTTATAGAATGCTGACATTAATTTAAGAAAATAACATGAATGAATGCATTTTTAATAATATCAAGCGTCTGCTAAGTAACTGTGTGTTTTACGGCGAAAAAAGTCACAACATTCAAGTCGGGTTTAAGCGCACCATATTCATCATTAAAATACAGATTTTCATCCGCATTATATTACATTTTGCATCATCTAAGCCTAATGTTTATAGAATGCTGTCACTAATTTAAGAAAATAACATGAATGAATGCATTTTTAATAATATCAAGCGTCTGCTAAGTAATTATGTGTTTTACGGCGAAAAAAGTCACAACATTCAAGTCGGGTTTAATCGCATCATATTCATCATTAAAATACAGATTTTCATCCGAATTATATTACATTTTGCATCATCTAAGCCTAATGTTTATAGAATGCTGTCACTAATTTAAGAAAATAACATGAATGAATGCATTTTTAATAATATCAAGCGTCTGCTAAGTAACTGTGTGTTTTACGGCGAAAAAAGTCACAACATTCAAGTCGGTTTAATCGCATCATATTCATCATTAAAATTCAGATTTTCATCCGCATTATATTACATTTTGCATCATCTAAGCCTAATGTTTATAGAATGCTGTCACTAATTTAAGAAAATAACATGAATGAATGCATTTTTAATAACATCAAGCGTCTGCTAAGTAACTGTGTGTTTTACCTCGAAAAAAGTCACAACATTCAAGTCGGGTTTAAGGGCACCATATTCATCATTAAAATACAGATTTTCATCCGAATTATATTACATTTTGCATCATCTAAGCCTAATGTTTATAGAATGCTGACATTAATTTAAGAAAATAACATGAATGAATGCATTTTTAATAATATCAAGCGTCTGCTAAGTAACTGTGTGTTTTACGGGGAAAAAAGTCACAACATTCAAGTCGGGTTTAAGCGCACCATATTCATCATTAAAATACAGATTTTCATCCGCATTATATTACATTTTGCATCATCTAAGCCTAATGTTTATAGAATGCTGACATTAATTTAAGAAAATAACATGAATGAATGCATTTTTAATAATATCAAGCGTCTGCTAAGTAACTGTGTGTTTTACCTCGAAAAAAGTCACAACATTCAAGTCGGGTTTAATCGCATCATATTCATCATTAAAATTCAGATTTTCATCCGCATTATATTACATTTTGCATCATCTAAGCCTAATGTTTATAGAATGCTGTCACTAATTTAAGAAAATAACATGAATGAATGCATTTTTAATAATATCAAGCGTCTGCTAAGTAACTGTGTGTTTTACGGCGAAAAAAGTCACAACATTCAAGTCGGGTTTAAGCGCACCATATTCATCATTAAAATACAGATTTTCATCCGCATTATATTACATTTTGCATCATCTAAGCCTAATGTTTATAGAATGATGTCACTAATTTAAGAAAATAACATGAATGAATGCATTTTTAATAATATCAAGCGTCTGCTAAGTAACTGTGTTTTTTACGGCGAAAAAAGTCACAACATTCAAGTCGGGTTTAAGCGCACCATATTCATCATTAAAATTCAGATTTTCATCCGCATTATATTACATTTTGCATCATCTAAGCCTAATGTTTATAGAATGCTGTCACTAATTTAAGAAAATAACATGAATGAATGCATTTTTAATAACATCAAGCGTCTGCTAAGTAACTGTGTGTTTTACCTCGAAAAAAGTCACAACATTCAAGTCGGGTTTAAGCGCACCATATTCATCATTAAAATACAGATTTTCATCCGAATTATATTACATTTTGCATCATCTAAGCCTAATGTTTATAGAATGCTGTCACTAATTTAAGAAAATAACATGAATGAATGCATATTTAATAATATCAAGCGTCTGCTAAGTAACTGTGTGTTTTACGGCGAAAAAAGTCACAACATTGAAGTCGGGTTTAAGCGCACCATATTCATCATTAAAATACAGATTTTCATCCGAATTATATTACATTTTGCATCATCTAAGCCTAATGTTTATAGAATGCTGTCACTAATTTAAGAAAATAACATGAATGAATGCATTTTTAATAATATCAAGCGTCTGCTAAGTAACTGTGTGTTTTACCTCAAAAAAAGTCACAAAATTCAAGTCGGGTTTAATCGCATCATATTCATCATTAAAATTCAGATTTTCATCCGCATTATATTACATTTTGCATCATCTAAGCCTAATGTTTATAGAATGCTGACATTAATTTAAGAAAATAACATGAATGAATGCATTTTTAATAATATCAAGCGTCTGCTAAGTAACTGTGTGTTTTACGGCGAAAAAAGTCACAACATTCAAGTCGGGTTTAAGCGCACCATATTCATCATTAAAATACAGATTTTCATCCGCATTATATTACATTTTGCATCATCTAAGCCTAATGTTTATAGAATGCTGTCACTAATTTAAGAAAATAACATGAATGAATGCATTTTTAATAATATCAAGCGTCTGCTAAGTAATTATGTGTTTTACGGCGAAAAAAGTCACAACATTCAAGTCGGGTTTAAGCGCACCATATTCATCATTAAAATACAGATTTTCATCCGCATTATATTACATTTTGCATCATCTAAGCCTAATGTTTATAGAATGCTGACATTAATTTAAGAAAATAACATGAATGAATGCATTTTTAATAATATCAAGCGTCTGCTAAGTAACTGTGTGTTTTACGGGGAAAAAAGTCACAACATTCAAGTCGGGTTTAAGCGCACCATATTCATCATTAAAATACAGATTTTCATCCGCATTATATTACATTTTGCATCATCTAAGCCTAATGTTTATAGAATGCTGACATTAATTTAAGAAAATAACATGAATGAATGCATTTTTAATAATATCAAGCGTCTGCTAAGTAACTGTGTGTTTTACCTCGAAAAAAGTCACAACATTCAAGTCGGGTTTAAGCGCACCATATTCATCATTAAAATTCAGATTTTCATCCGCATTATATTACATTTTGCATCATCTAAGCCTAATGTTTATAGAATGCTGTCACTAATTTAAGAAAATAACATGAATGAATGCATTTTTAATAACATCAAGCGTCTGCTAAGTAACTGTGTGTTTTACCTCGAAAAAAGTCACAACATTCAAGTCGGGTTTAAGCGCACCATATTCATCATTAAAATACAGATTTTCATCCGAATTATATTACATTTTGCATCATCTAAGCCTAATGTTTATAGAATGCTGTCACTAATTTAAGAAAATAACATGAATGAATGCATATTTAATAATATCAAGCGTCTGCTAAGTAACTGTGTGTTTTACGGCGAAAAAAGTCACAACATTCAAGTCGGGTTTAAGCGCACCATATTCATCATTAAAATACAGATTTTCATCCGAATTATATTACATTTTGCATCATCTAAGCCTAATGTTTATAGAATGCTGTCACTAATTTAAGAAAATAACATGAATGAATGCATTTTTAATAATATCAAGCGTCTGCTAAGTAACTGTGTGTTTTACCTCGAAAAAAGTCACAAAATTCAAGTCGGGTTTAATCGCATCATATTCATCATTAAAATTCAGATTTTCATCCGCATTATATTACATTTTGCATCATCTAAGCCTAATGTTTATAGAATGCTGACATTAATTTAAGAAAATAACATGAATGAATGCATTTTTAATAATATCAAGCGTCTGCTAAGTAACTGTGTGTTTTACGGCGAAAAAAGTCACAACATTCAAGTCGGGTTTAAGCGCACCATATTCATCATTAAAATACAGATTTTCATCCGCATTATATTACATTTTGCATCATCTAAGCCTAATGTTTATAGAATGCTGTCACTAATTTAAGAAAATAACATGAATGAATGCATTTTTAATAATATCAAGCGTCTGCTAAGTAATTATGTGTTTTACGGCGAAAAAAGTCACAACATTCAAGTCGGGTTTAAGCGCACCATATTCATCATTAAAATACAGATTTTCATCCGCATTATATTACATTTTGCATCATCTAAGCCTAATGTTTATAGAATGCTGACATTAATTTAAGAAAATAACATGAATGAATGCATTTTTAATAATATCAAGCGTCTGCTAAGTAACTGTGTATTTTACGGGGAAAAAAGTCACAACATTCAAGTCGGGTTTAAGCGCACCATATTCATCATTAAAATACAGATTTTCATCCGCATTATATTACATTTTGCATCATCTAAGCCTAATGTTTATAGAATGCTGACATTAATTTAAGAAAATAACATGAATGAATGCATTTTTAATAATATCAAGCGTCTGCTAAGTAACTGTGTGTTTTACCTCGAAAAAAGTCACAACATTCAAGTCGGGTTTAATCGCATCATATTCATCATTAAAATTCAGATTTTCATCCGCATTATATTACATTTTGCATCATCTAAGCCTAATGTTTATAGAATGCTGTCACTAATTTAAGAAAATAACATGAATGAATGCATTTTTAATAATATCAAGCGTCTGCTAAGTAACTGTGTTTTTTACGGCGAAAAAAGTCACAACATTCAAGTCGGGTTTAAGCGCACCATATTCATCATTAAAATTCAGATTTTCATCCGCATTATATTACATTTTGCATCATCTAAGCCTAATGTTTATAGAATGCTGTCACTAATTTAAGAAAATAACATGAATGAATGCATTTTTAATAATATCAAGCGTCTGCTAAGTAACTGTGTGTTTTACCTCGAAAAAAGTCACAACATTCTAGTCGGGTTTAATCGAAATCATATTCATCATTAAAATTCAGATTTTCATCCGCATTATATTACATTTTGCATCATCTAAGCCTAATGTTTATAGAATGCTGTCACTAATTAAAAAAATAACATGAATGAATGCATTTTTAATAATATCAAGCCTCTGCTAAGTAACTGTGTGTTTTACCTCGAAAAAAGTCACAACATTCAAGTCGGGTTTAATCGCATCATATTCATCATTAAAATTCAGATTTTCATCCGCATTATATTACATTTTGCATCATCTAAGCCTAATGTTTATAGAATGCTGTCACTAATTTAAGAAAATAACATGAATGAATGCATTTTTAATAACATCAAGCGTCTGCTAAGTAACTGTGTGTTTTACCTCGAAAAAAGTCACAACATTCAAGTCGGGTTTAAGAGCACCATATTCATCATTAAAATACAGATTTTCATCCGAATTATATTACATTTTGCATCATCTAAGACTAATGTTTATAGAATGCTGTCACTAATTTAAGAAAATAACATGAATGAATGCATATTTAATAATATCAAGCGTCTGCTAAGTAACTGTGTGTTTTACCTCGAAAAAAGTCACAACATTCTAGTCGGGTTTAATCGAAATCATATTCATCATTAAAATTCAGATTTTCATCCGCATTATATTACATTTTGCATCATCTAAGCCTAATGTTTATAGAATGCTGTCACTAATTAAAAAAATAACATGAATGAATGCATTTTTAATAATATCAAGCCTCTGCTAAGTAACTGTGTGTTTTACCTCGAAAAAAGTCACAACATTCAAGTCGGGTTTAATCGCATCATATTCATCATTAAAATTCAGATTTTCATCCGCATTATATTACATTTTGCATCATCTAAGCCTAATGTTTATAGAATGCTGTCACTAATTTAAGAAAATAACATGAATGAATGCATTTTTAATAACATCAAGCGTCTGCTAAGTAACTGTGTGTTTTACCTCGAAAAAAGTCACAACATTCAAGTCGGGTTTAAGCGCACCATATTCATCATTAAAATACAGATTTTCATCCGAATTATATTACATTTTGCATCATCTAAGCCTAATGTTTATAGAATGCTGTCACTAATTTAAGAAAATAACATGAATGAATGCATTTTTAATAATATCAAGCGTCTGCTAAGTAACTGTGTTTTTTACGGCGAAAAAAGTCACAACATTCAAGTCGGGTTTAAGCGCACCATATTCATCATTAAAATTCAGATTTTCATCCGCATTATATTACATTTTGCATCATCTAAGCCTAATGTTTATAGAATGCTGTCACTAATTTAAGAAAATAACATGAATGAATGCATTTTTAATAATATCAAGCGTCTGCTAAGTAACTGTGTGTTTTACCTCGAAAAAAGTCACAACATTCTAGTCGGGTTTAATCGAAATCATATTCATCATTAAAATTCAGATTTTCATCCGCATTATATTACATTTTGCATCATCTAAGCCTAATGTTTATAGAATGCTGTCACTAATTAAAAAAATAACATGAATGAATGCATTTTTAATAATATCAAGCCTCTGCTAAGTAACTGTGTGTTTTACCTCGAAAAAAGTCACAACATTCAAGTCGGGTTTAATCGCATCATATTCATCATTAAAATTCAGATTTTCATCCGCATTATATTACATTTTGCATCATCTAAGCCTAATGTTTATAGAATGCTGTCACTAATTTAAGAAAATAACATGAATGAATGCATTTTTAATAACATCAAGCGTCTGCTAAGTAACTGTGTGTTTTACCTCGAAAAAAGTCACAACATTCAAGTCGGGTTTAAGCGCACCATATTCATCATTAAAATACAGATTTTCATCCGAATTATATTACATTTTGCATCATCTAAGACTAATGTTTATAGAATGCTGTCACTAATTTAAGAAAATAACATGAATGAATGCATATTTAATAATATCAAGCGTCTGCTAAGTAACTGTGTGTTTTACCTCGAAAAAAGTCACAACATTCTAG
The DNA here is from genome assembly GCA_964036315.1 of Acanthosepion esculentum. Taxonomy (NCBI): domain Eukaryota; kingdom Metazoa; phylum Mollusca; class Cephalopoda; order Sepiida; family Sepiidae; genus Acanthosepion; species Acanthosepion esculentum. Next base: position 85,471,133 of record OZ038505.1, on the reverse strand, counting down.
TCGGGTTTAATCGAAATCATATTCATCATTAAAATTCAGATTTTCATCCGCATTATATTACATTTTGCATCATCTAAGCCTAATGTTTATAGAATGCTGTCACTAATTAAAAAAAATAACATGAATGAATGCATTTTTAATAATATCAAGCCTCTGCTAAGTAACTGTGTGTTTTACCTCGAAAAAAGTCACAACATTCAAGTCGGGTTTAATCGCATCATATTCATCATTAAAATTCAGATTTTCATCCGCATTATATTACATTTTGCATCATCTAAGCCTAATGTTTATAGAATGCTGTCACTAATTTAAGAAAATAACATGAATGAATGCATTTTTAATAACATCAAGCGTCTGCTAAGTAACTGTGTGTTTTACCTCGAAAAAAGTCACAACATTCAAGTCGGGTTTAAGCGCACCATATTCATCATTAAAATACAGATTTTCATCCGAATTATATTACATTTTGCATCATCTAAGCCTAATGTTTATAGAATGCTGTCACTAATTTAAGAAAATAACATGAATGAATGCATATTTAATAATATCAAGCGTCTGCTAAGTAACTGTGTGTTTTACGGCGAAAAAAGTCACAACATTCAAGTCGGGTTTAAGCGCACCATATTCATCATTAAAATACAGATTTTCATCCGAATTATATTACATTTTGCATCATCTAAGCCTAATGTTTATAGAATGCTGTCACTAATTTAAGAAAATAACATGAATGAATGCATTTTTAATAATATCAAGCGTCTGCTAAGTAACTGTGTGTTTTACCTCGAAAAAAGTCACAAAATTCAAGTCGGGTTTAATCGCATCATATTCATCATTAAAATTCAGATTTTCATCCGCATTATATTACATTTTGCATCATCTAAGCCTAATGTTTATAGAATGCTGACATTAATTTAAGAAAATAAAATAAATGAATGCATTTTTAATAATATCAAGCGTCTGCTAAGTAACTGTGTGTTTTACGGCGAAAAAAGTCACAACATTCAAGTCGGGTTTAAGCGCACCATATTCATCATTAAAATACAGATTTTCATCCGCATTATATTACATTTTGCATCATCTAAGCCTAATGTTTATAGAATGCTGTCACTAATTTAAGAAAATAACATGAATGAATGCATTTTTAATAATATCAAGCGTCTGCTAAGTAATTATGTGTTTTACGGCGAAAAAAGTCACAACATTCAAGTCGGGTTTAAGCGCACCATATTCATCATTAAAATACAGATTTTCATCCGCATTATATTACATTTTGCATCATCTAAGCCTAATGTTTATAGAATGCTGACATTAATTTAAGAAAATAACATGAATGAATGCATTTTTAATAATATCAAGCGTCTGCTAAGTAACTGTGTGTTTTACCTCGAAAAAAGTCACAACATTCAAGTCGGGTTTAATCGCATCATATTCATCATTAAAATTCAGATTTTCATCCGCATTATATTACATTTTGCATCATCTAAGCCATATGTTTATAAAATGCTGACACTAATTTAAGAAAATAACATGAATGAATGCATTTTTAATAATATCAAGCGTCTGCTAAGTAATTGTGTGTTTTACCTCGAATAAAGTCACAACATTCAAGTCGGGTTTAATCGCATCATATTCATCATTAAAATTCAGATTTTCATCCGCATTATATTACATTTTGCATCATCTAAGACATATGTTTATAAAATGCTGATACTAATTTAAGAAAATAACATGAATGAATGCATTTTTAATAATATCAAGCGTCTGCTAAGTAACTGTGTGTTTTAGCTCGAAAAAAGTCACAACATTCAAGTCGGGTTTAATCGCATCATATTCATCATTAAAATTAAGATTTTCATCCGCATTATATTACATTTTGCATCATCTAAGACATATGTTTATAAAATGCTGACACTAATTTAAGAAAATAACATGAATGAATGCATTTTTAATAATATCAAGCGTCTGATAAGTAACTGTGTGTTTTACCTCGAAAAAAGTCACAACATTCAAGTCGGGTTTAATCGCATCATATTCATCATTAAAATTCAGATTTTCATCCGCATTATATTACATTTTGCATCATCTAAGCCTAATGTTTATAGAATGCTGTCACTAATTTACGAAAATAACATGAATGAATGCATTTTTAATAATATGAAGCGTCTGCTAAGTAATTGTGTGTTTTACCTCGAAAAATCACAACATTCAAGTCGGGTTTAATCGCATCATATTTATCATTAAAATTCAGATTTTCGTCCGCATTATTTAACATTTTGCATCATCTATGCCTAATGTTTATAGAATGCTGTCACTAATTTAAGAAAATAACATGAATGAATGCATTTTTAATAATATCAAGCGTCTGCTAAGTAACTGTGTGTTTTACTACGAAAAAAGTCACAACATTCAAGTCGTGTTTAATCGCATCATATTCATCATTAAAATTCAGATTTTCACCCGCATTATATTATATTTTGCATCATCTAAGCCATATGTTTATAAAATGCTGACACTAATTTAAGAAAATAACATGAATGAATGCATTTTTAATAATATCAAGAGTCTGCTAAGTAACTGTGTGTTTTACCTCGAAAAAAGTCACAACATTCAAGTCGGGTTTAATCGCATCATATTCATCATTAATATTCAGATTTTCATCCGCATTATATTACATTTTGCAACATCTAAGCCATATGTTTATAAAATGCTGACACTAATTTAAGAAAATAACATGAATGAATGCATTTTTAATAATATCAAGCGTCTGCTAAGTAATTGTGTGTTTTACCTCGAAAAAAGTCAGAACATTCAAGTCGGGTTTAATCGCATCATATTCATCATTAAAATTCAGATTTTCATCCGCATTATATTACATTTTGCATCATCTAAGACTAAAGTTTATAGAATGCTGACACTATTTTGAGAAAATAACATGAATGAATGCATTTTTAATAATATCAAGCGTCTGCTAAATAACTGTGTGTTTTACCTCGAAAAAAGTCACAACGTTCAAGTCGGGTTTAATCGCATCATATTCATCATTAAAATTCAGATTTTCATCCGCATTATATTACATTTTGCATCATCTAAGTCTAATTTTTATAGAATGCTGATACGAATTTAAGAAAATAACACGAATGAATGCATTTTTAATAATATCAAGCGTCTGCTAAGTAACTGTGTGTTTTACCTCGAAAAAAGTCACAACATTCAAGTCGGGTTTAATCGCATCATATTCATCATTATTATTCAGATTTTCATCCGCATTATATTACATTTTGCATAATCTAAGCCTAATGTTTATAGAATGCTGACACTATTTTGAGAAAATAACATGAATGAATGCATTTTTAATAATATCAAGCGTCTGCTAAGTAATTGTGTGTTTTACGGCGAAAAAGTTACAACATTCAAGTCGGGTTTAATCGCATCATATTCATCATTAAAATTCAGCTTTTCATCCGAATTATATTACATTTTGCATCCTCTAAGCCTAATGTTTATAGTATGCTGACACTATTTTGAGAACATAACATGAATGAATGCATTTTCAATAATATCAAGCGTCTGCTAAGTAATTGTGTGTTTTACCTCGAAAAAAGTCACAACATTCAAGTCGGCTTTAATCGCATCATATTCATCATTAAAATTCAGATTTTCATCCGCATTATATTACATTTTGCATCATCTAAGACATATGTTTATAAAATGCTGATACTAATTTAAGAAAATAACATGAATGAATGCATTTTTAATAATATCAAGCGTCTGCTAAGTAACTGTGTGTTTTACCTCGAAAAAAGTCACAACATTCAAGTCGGGTTTAATCGCATCATATTCATCATTAAAATTCAGATTTTCATCCGCATTATATTACATTTTGCATAATCTAAGCCTAATGTTTATAGAATGCTGACACTATTTTGAGAAAATAACATGAATGAATGCATTTTTAATAATATCAAGCGTCTGCTAAGTAATTGTGTGTTTTACGGCGAAAAAGGACAAAACATTCAAGTCGGGTTTAATCGCATCATATTCATCATTAAAATTCAGAATTTCATCCGCATTATATTACATTTTGCATCATCTAAGCCATTTGTTTATAAAATGATGACACTAATTTAAGAAATTAACAGGAATGAATGCATTTTTAATAATATCAAGCGTCTGCTAAGTAATTGTGTGTTTTACCTCGAAAAAAGTCACAACATTCAAGTCGGGTTTAATCGCATCATATTCATCATTAAAATTCAGATTTTCATCCGCATTATATTACATTTTGCATCATCTAAGCCTAATGTTTATAGAATGCTGTCACTAATTTAAGAAAATAACATGAATGAATGCATTTTTAATAATATGAAGCGTCTGCTAAGTAATTGTGTGTTTTACCTCGAAAAATCACAACATTCAAGTCGGGTTTAATCGCATCATATTTATCATTAAAATTCAGATTTTCGTCCGCATTATTTAACATTTTGCATCATCTATGCATAATGTTTATAGAATGCTGTCACTAATTTAAGAAAATAACATGAATGAATGCATTTTTAATAATATCACGCGTCTGCTAAGTAACTGTGTGTTTTACTACGAAAAAAGTCACAACATTCAAGTCGTGTTTAATCGCATCATATTCATCATTAAAATTCAGATTTTCACCCGCATTGTATTATATTTTGCATCATCTAAGCCATATGTTTATAAAATGCTGACACTAATTTAAGAAAATAACATGAATAAATGCATTTTGAATAACATCAAGCGTCTGCTAAGTAATTGTGTGTTTTACCTCGAAAAAAGTCAGAACATTCAAGTCGGGTTTAATCGCACCATATTCATCATTAAAATTCAGATTTTCATCCGCATTATATTACATTTTGCATCATCTAAGCCTAATGTTTATAGAATGCTGTCACTAATTTAAGAAAATAACATGAATGAATGCATTTTTAATAATATCAAGCGTCTGCTAAATAACTGTGTGTTTTACTACGAAAAAAGTCACAACATTCAAGTCGTGTTTAATCGCATCATATTCATCATTAAAATTCAGATTTTCACCCGCATTATATTATATTTTGCATCATCTAAGCCATATGTTTATAAAATGCTGTCACTAATTTAAGAAAATAACATGAATGAATGCATTTTTAATAATATCAAGCGTCTGCTAAGTAACTGTGTGTTTTACTACGAAAAAAGTCACAACATTCAAGTCGTGTTTAATCGCATCATATTCATCATTAAAATTCAGATTTTCACCCGCATTATATTATATTTTGCATCATCTAAGCCATATGTTTATAAAATGCTGACACTAATTTAAGAAAATAACATGAATAAATGCATTTTGAATAATATCAAGCGTCTGCTAAGTAATTGTGTGTTTTACCTCGAAAAAAGTCACAACATTCAAGTCGGGTTTAATCGCATCATATTCATCATTAAAATTCAGATTTTCATCCGCATTATATTACATTTTGCATCATCTAAGACATATGTTTTTAAAATGCTGACACTAATTTAAGAAAATAACATGAATGAATGCATTTTTAATAATATCAAGCGTCTGCTAATTAATTGTGTGTTTTACGACGAAAAAAAACATAACATTCAAGTCGGGTTTAATCGCATCATATTCATCATTAAAATTCAGATTTTCAACCGCATTATATTACATTTTGCATCATCTAATCCTAATGTTTATAGAATGCTACACTATTTTGAGAAAATAACATGAATGAATGCATTTTTAATAATATCAAGCGTCTGCTAAGTAATTGTGTGTTTTACGGCGAAAAAGGACACAACACTCAAGTCGGTTTTAATCGCATCATATTCATCATTAAAATTCAGATTTTCATCCGCATTATATTACATTTTGCATCATCTAAGCCTAATGTTTATACAATGCTGACACTAATTTAAGAAAATAACATGAATGAATGCATTTCTAATAATATCAAGCGTCTGCTAAGTAATTGTGTGTTTTACCTCGAAAAAAGTCACAACATTCAAGTCGGGTTTAATCGCATCATATTCATCATTAAAATTCAGATTGTCATCCGCATTATATTACATTTTGCATCATCTAAGCCTAATGTTTATAGAATGCTGACACTAATTTAAGAAAATAACATGAATGAATGCATTTTTAATAATATCAAACGTCTGCTAAGTAATTGTGTGTTTTACCTCGAAAAAAGTCACAACATTCAAGTCGAGTTTAATCGCATCATATTCATCATTAAAATTAAGATTTTCATCCGAATTATATTACATTTTGCATCATCTAAGCCTAATGTTTATAGAATGCTGTCACTTATTTAAGAAAATAACATGAATGAATGCATTTTTAATAATATCAAGCGTCTGCTAAGTAACTGTGTGTTTTACCTCGAAAAAAGTCACAACATTCAAGTCGGGTTTAAGCGCACCATATTCATCATTAAAATACAGATTTTCATCCGAATTATATTACATTTTGCATCATCTAAGCCTAATGTTTATAGAATGCTGTCACTAATTTAAGAAAATAACATGAATAAATGCATTTTTAATAATATCAAGCGTCTGCTAAGTAACTGTGTGTTTTACCTCGAAAAAAGTCACAACATTCAAGTCGGGTTTAAGCGCACCATATTCATCATTAAAATACAGATTTTCATCCGAATTATATTACATTTTGCATCATCTAAGCCTAATGTTTATAGAATGCTGTCACTAATTTAAGAAAATAACATGAATGAATGCATTTTTAATAATATCAAGCGTCTGCTAAGTAACTGTGTGTTTTACGGCGAAAAAAGTCACAACATTCAAGTCGGGTTTAAGCGCACCATATTCATCATTAAAATACAGATTTTCATCCGAATTATATTACATTTTGCATCATCTAAGCCTAATGTTTATAGAATGCTGTCACTAATTTAAGAAAATAACATGAATGAATGCATTTTTAATAATATCAAGCGTCTGCTAATTACCTGTGTGTTTTACCTCGAAAAAAGTCACAACATTCAAGTCAGGTTTAAGCGCACCATATTCATCATTAAAATACAGATTTTCATCCGAATTATATTACATTTTGCATCATCTAAGCCTAATGTTTATAGAATGCTGTCACTAATTTAAGAAAATAACATGAATGAATGCATTTTTAATAATATCAAGCGTCTGCTAAGTAACTGTGTGTTTTACGGCGAAAAAAGTCACAACATTCAAGTCGGGTTTAAGCGCACCATATTCATCATTAAAATACAAATTTTCATCCGAATTATATTACATTTTGCATCATCTAAGCCTAATGTTTATAGAATGCTGTCACTAATTTAAGAAAATAACATGAATGAATGCATTTTTAATAATATCAAGCGTCTGCTAAGTAACTGTGTGTTTTACCTCGAAAAAAGTCACAACATTCAAGTCGGGTTTAAGCGCACCATATTCATCATTAAAATACAGATTTTCATCCGCATTATATTACATTTTGCATCATCTAAGCCTAATGTTTATAGAATGCTGTCACTAATTTAAGAAAATAACATGAATGAATGCATTTTTAATAATATCAAGCGTCTGCTAAGTAACTGTGTGTTTTACCTCGAAAAAAGTCACAACATTCAAGTCGGGTTTAAGCGCACCATATTCATCATTAAAATACAGATTTTCATCCGAATTATATTACATTTTGCATCATCTAAGCCTAATGTTTATAGAATGCTGTCACTAATTTAAGAAAATAACATGAATGAATGCATTTTTAATAATATCAAGCGTCTGCTAAGTAACTGTGTGTTTTACCTCGAAAAAAGTCACAACATTCAAGTCGGGTTTAAGCGCACCATATTCATCATTAAAATACAGATTTTCATCCGAATTATATTACATTTTTCATCATCTAAGCCTAATGTTTATAGAATGCTGTCACTAATTTAAGAAAATAACATGAATGAATGCATTTTTAATAATATCAAGCGTCTGCTAAGTAACTGTGTGTTTTACCTCGAAAAAAGTCACAACATTCAAGTCGGGTTTAATCGCATCATATTCATCATTAAAATACAGATTTGCATCCGAATTATATTACATTTTGCATCATCTAAGCCTAATGTTTATAGAATGCTGTCACTAATTTAAGAAAATAACATGAATGAATGCATTTTTAATAATATCAAGCGTCTGCTAAGTAACTGTGTGTTTTACCTCGAAAAAAGTCACAACATTCAAGTCGGGTTTAAGCGCACCATATTCATCATTAAAATACAGATTTTCATCCGAATTATATTACATTTTGCATCATCTAAGCCTAATGTTTATAGAATGCTGTCACTAATTTAAGAAAATAACATGAATGAATGCATTTTTAATAATATCAAGCGTCTGCTAAGTAACTGTGTGTTTTACCTCGAAAAAAGTCACAACATTCAAGTCGGGTTTAATCGCATCATATTCATCATTAAAATACAGATTTTCATCCGAATTATATTACATTTTGCATCATCTAAGCCTAATGTTTATAGAATGCTGTCACTAATTTAAGAAAATAACATGAATGAATGCATTTTTAATAATATCAAGCGTCTGCTAAGTAACTGTGTGTTTTACCTCGAAAAAAGTCACAACATTCAAGTCGGGTTTAAGCGCACCATATTCATCATTAAAATACAGATTTTCATCCAAATTATATTACATTTTGCATCATCTAAGCCTAATGTTTATAGAATGCTGTCACTAATTTAAGAAAATAACATGAATGAATGCATTTTTAATAATATCAAGCGTCTGCTAAGTAACTGTGTGTTTTACCTCGAAAAAAGTCACAACATTCAAGTCGGGTTTAAGCGCACCATATTCATCATTAAAATACAGATTTTCATCCGAATTATATTACATTTTGCATCATCTAAACCTAATGTTTATAGAATGCTGACACTAATTTAAGAAAATAACATGAATGAATGCATTTTTAATAATATCAAGCGTCTGCTAAGTAACTGTGTGTTTTACCTCGAAAAAAGTCACAACATTCAAGTCGGGTTTAAGCGCACCATATTCATCATTAAAATACAGATTTTCATCCGCATTATATTACATTTTGCATCATCTAAGCCTAATGTTTATAGAATGCTGTCACTAATTTAAGAAAATAACATGAATGAATGCATTTTTAATAATATCAAGCGTCTGCTAAGTAACTGTGTGTTTTACCTCGAAAAAAGTCACACCATTCAAGTCGGGTTTAAGCGCACCATATTCATCATTAAAATACAGATTTTCATCCGAATTATATTACATTTTGCATCATCTAAGCCTAATGTTTATAGAATGCTGTCACTAATTTAAGAAAATAACATGAATGAATGCATTTTTAATAATATCAAGCGTCTGCTAAGTAACTGTGTGTTTTACCTCGAAAAAAGTCACAACATTCATGTCGGGTTTAAGCGCACCATATTCATCATTAAAATACAGATTTTCATCCGAATTATATTACATTTTGCATCATCTAAGCCTAATGTTTATAGAATGCTGTCACTAATTTAAGAAAATAACATGAATGAATGCATTTTTAATAATATCAAGCGTCTGCTAAGTAACTGTGTGTTTTACCTCGAAAAAAGTCACAACATTCAAGTCGGGTTTAAGCGCACCATATTCATCATTAAAATACAGATTTTCATCCGAATTATATTACATTTTGAATCATCTAAGCCTAATGTTTATAGAATGCTGTCACTAATTTAAGAAAATAACATGAATGAATGCATTTTTAATAATATCAAGCGTCTGCTAAGTAACTGTGTGTTTTACCTCGAAAAAAGTCACAACATTCAAGTCGGGTTTAAGCGCACCATATTCATCATTAAAATACAGATTTTCATCCGAATTATATTACATTTTGCATCATCTAAGCCTAATGTTTATAGAATGCTGTCACTAATTTAAGAAAATAACATGAATGAATGCATTTTTAATAATATCAAGCGTCTGCTAAGTAACTGTGTGTTTTACCTCGAAAAAAGTCACAACATTCAAGTCGGGTTTAAGCGCACCATATTCATCATTAAAATACAGATTTTCATCCGAATTATATTACATTTTGCATCATCTAAGCCTAATGTTTATAGAATGCTGTCACTAATTTAAGAAAATAACATGAATGAATGCATTTTTAATAATATCAAGCGTCTGCTAAGTAACTGTGTGTTTTACCTCGAAAAAAGTCACAACATTCAAGTCGGGTTTAAGCGCACCATATTCATCATTAAAATACAGATTTTCATCCGAATTATATTACATTTTGAATCATCTAAGCCTAATGTTTATAGAATGCTGTCACTAATTTAAGAAAATAACATGAATGAATGCATTTTTAATAATATCAAGCGTCTGCTAAGTAACTGTGTGTTTTACCTCGAAAAAAGTCACAACATTCAAGTCGGGTTTAAGCGCACCATATTCATCATTAAAATACAGATTTTCATCCGAATTATATTACATTTTGCATCATCTAAGCCTAATGTTTATAGAATGCTGTCACTAATTTAAGAAAATAACATGAATGAATGCATTTTTAATAATATCAAGCGTCTGCTAAGTAACTGTGTGTTTTACCTCGAAAAAAGTCACATCATTCAAGTCGGGTTTAAGCGCACCATATTCATCATTAAAATACAGATTTTCATCCGAATTATATTACATTTTGCATCATCTAAGCCTAATGTTTATAGAATGCTGTCACTAATTTAAGAAAATAACATGAATGAATGCATTTTTAATAATATCAAGCGTCTGCTAAGTAACTGTGTGTTTTACCTCGAAAAAAGTCACAACATTCAAGTCGGGTTTAAGCGCACCATATTCATCATTAAAATACAGATTTTCATCCGAATTATATTACATTTTGCATCATCTAAGCCTAATGTTTATAGAATGCTGTCACTAATTTAAGAAAATAACATGAATGAATGCATTTTTAATAATATCAAGCGTCTGCTAAGTAACTGTGTGTTTTACCTCGAAAAAAGTCACAACATTCAAGTCGGGTTTAAGCGCAACATATTCATCATTAAAATACAGATTTTCATCCGAATTATATTACATTTTGCAACATCTAAGCCTAATGTTTATAGAATGCTGTCACTAATTTAAGAAAATAACATGAATGAATGCATTTTTAATAATATGAAGCGTCTGCTAAGTAACTGTGTGTTTTACCTCGAAAAAAGTCACAACATTCAAGTCGGGTTTAAGCGCACCATATTCATCATTATAATACAGATTTTCATCCGAATTATATTACATTTTGCATCATCTAAACCTAATGTTTATAGAATGCTGACACTAATTTAAGAAAATAACATGAATGAATGCATTTTTAATAATATCAAGCGTCTGCTAAGTAACTGTGTGTTTTACCTCGAAAAAAGTCACAACATTCAAGTCGGGTTTAAGCGCACCATATTCATCATTAAAATACTCATTTTCATCCGAATTATATTACATTTTGCATCATCTAAACCTAATGTTTATAGAATGCTGACACTAATTTAAGAAAATAACATGAATGAATGCATTTTTAATAATATCAAGCGTCTGCTAAGTAACTGTGTGTTTTACCTCGAAAAAAGTCACAACATTCAAGTCGGGTTTGAGCGCACCATATTCATCATTAAAATACAGATTTTCATCCGAATTATATTACATTTTGCATCATCTAAGCCTAATGTTTATAGAATGCTGTCACTAATTTAAGAAAATAACATGAATGAATGCATTTTTAATAATATCAAGCGTGTGCTAAGTAACTGTGTGTTTTACGGCGAAAAAAGTCACAACATTCAAGTCGGGTTTAAGCGCACCATATTCCTCATTAAAATACAGATTTTCATCCGCATTATATTAGATTTTGCATCATCTAAGACTAATGTTTATAGAATGCTGTCACTAATTTAAGAAAATAACATGAATGAATGCATTTTTAATAATATCAAGCGTCTGCTAAGTAACTGTGTGTTTTACCTCGAAAAAAGTCACAACATTCAAGTCGGGTTTAAGCGCACCATATTCATCATTAAAATACAGATTTTCATCCGAATTATATTACATTTTGCATCATCTAAGCCTAATGTTTATAGAATGCTGTCACTAATTTAAGAAAATAACATGAATGAATGCATTTTTAATAATATCAAGCGTCTGCTAAGTAACTGTGTGTTTTACCTCGAAAAAAGTCACAACATTCAAGTCGGGTTTAAGCGCACCATATTCATCATTAAAATACAGATTTTCATCCGAATTATATTACATTTTGCATCATCTAAGCCTAATGTTTATAGAATGCTGTCACTAATTTCAGAAAATAACATGAATGAATGCATTTTTAATAATATCAAGCGTCTGCTAAGTAACTGTGTGTTTTACCTCGAAAAAAGTCACAACATTCAAGTCGGGTTTAAGCGCACCATATTCATCATTAAAATACAGATTTTCATCCGAATTATATTACATTTTGCATCATCTAAGCCTAATGTTTATAGAATGCTGTCACTAATTTAAGAAAATAACATGAATGAATGCATTTTTAATAATATCAAGCGTCTGCTAAGTAACTGTGTGTTTTACCTCGAAAAAAGTCACAACATTCAAGTCGGGTTTAAGCGCACCATATTCATCATTAAAATACAGATTTTCATCCGAATTATATTACATTTTGCATCATCTAAGCCTAATGTTTATAGAATGCTGTCACTAATTTAAGAAAATAACATGAATGAATGCATTTTTAATAATATCAAGCGTCTGCTAAGTAATTATGTGTTTTACCTCGAAAAAAGTCACAACATTCAAGTCGGGTTTAATCGCACCATATTCATCATTAAAATACAGATTTTCATCCGAATTATATTACATTTTGCATCATCTAAGACTAATGTTTATAGAATGCTGTCACTAATTTAAGAAAATAACATGAATGAATGCATTTTTAATAATATCAAGCGTCTGCTAAGTAACTGTGTGTTTTACCTCGAAAAAAGTCACAACATTCAAGTCGGGTTTAAGCGCACCATATTCATCATTAAAATACAGATTTTCATCCGAATTATATTACATTTTGCATCATCTAAGACTAATGTTTATAGAATGCTGATACTAATTTAAGAAAATAACATGAATGAATGCATTTTTAATAATATCAAGCGTCTGCTAAGTAACTGTGTGTTTTACCTCGAAAAAAGTCACAACATTCAAGTCGGGTTTAAGCGCACCATATTCATCATTATAATACAGATTTTCATCCGAATTATATTACATTTTGCATCATCTAAGCCTAATGTTTATAGAATGCTGTCACTAATTTAAGAAAATAACATGAATGAATGCATTTTTAATAATATCAAGCGTCTGCTAAGTAACTGTGTGTTTTACCTCGAAAAAAGTCACAACATTCAAGTCGGGTTTAAGCGCACCATATTCATCATTAAAATACAGATTTTCATCCGAATTATATTACATTTTGCATCATCTAAGCCTAATGTTTATAGAATGCTGATACTAATTTAAGAAAATAACATGAATGAATGCATTTTTAATAATATCAAGCGTCTGCTAAGTAACTGTGTGTTTTACCTCGAGAAAAGTCACAACATTCAAGTCGGGTTTAAGCGCACCATATTCATCATTAAAATACAGATTTTCATCCGAATTATATTACATTTTGCATCATCTAAGCCTAATGTTTATAGAATGCTGTCACTAAGAAAATAACATGAATGAATGCATTTTTAATAATATCACGCGTCTGCTAAGTAACTGTGTGTTTTACCTCGAAAAAAGTCACAACATTCAAGTCGGGTTTAAGCGCACCATATTCATCATTAAAATACAGATTTTCATCCGAATTATATTACATTTTGCATCATCTAAGCCTAATGTTTATAGAATGCTGTCACTAATTTAAGAAAATAACATGAATGAATGCATTTTTAATAATATCAAGCGTCTGCTAAGTAACTGTGTGTTTTACCTCGAAAAAAGTCACAACATTCAAGTCGGGTTTAATCGCATCATATTCATCATTAAAATACAGATTTTCATCCGAATTATATTACATTTTGCATCATCTAAGCCTAATGTTTATAGAATGCTGTCACTAATTTAAGAAAATAACATGAATGAATGCATTTTTAATAATATCAAGCGTCTGCTAAGTAACTGTGTGTTTTACCTCGAAAAAAGTCACAACATTCAAGTCGGGTTTAAGCGCACCATATTCATCATTAAAATACAGATTTTCATCCGAATTATATTACATTTTGCATCATCTAAGCCTAATGTTTATAGAATGCTGTCACTAATTTAAGAAAATAACATGAATGAATGCCTTTTTAATAATATCAAGCGTCTGCTAAGTAACTGTGTGTTTTACCTCGAAAAAAGTCACAACATTCAAGTCGGGTTTAAGCGCACCATATTCATCATTAAAATACAGATTTTCATCCGAATTATATTACATTTTGCATCACCTAAGCCTAATGTTTATAGAATGCTGTCACTAATTTAAGAAAATAACATGAATGAATGCATTTTTAATAATATCAAGCGTCTGCTAAGTAACTGTGTGTTTTACCTCGAAAAAAGTCACAACATTCAAGTCGGGTTTAAGCGCACCATATTCATCATTAAAATACAGATTTTCATCCGAATTATATTACATTTTGCATCATCTAAACCTAATGTTTATAGAATGCTGACACTAATTTAAGAAAATAACATGAATGAATGCATTTTTAATAATATCAAGCGTCTGCTAAGTAACTGTGTGTTTTACCTCGAAAAAAGTCACAACATTCAAGTCGGGTTTAAGCGCACCATATTCATCATTAAAATACAGATTTTCATCCGCATTATATTACATTTTGCATCATCTAAGCCTAATGTTTATAGAATGCTGTCACTAATTTAAGAAAATAACATGAATGAATGCATTTTTAATAATATCAAGCGTCTGCTAAGTAACTGTGTGTTTTACCTCGAAAAAAGTCACACCATTCAAGTCGGGTTTAAGCGCACCATATTCATCATTAAAATACAGATTTTCATCCGAATTATATTACATTTTGCATCCTCTAAACCTAATGTTTATAGAATGCTGACACTAATTTAAGAAAATAACATGAATGAATGCATTTTTAATAATATCAAGCGTCTGCTAAGTAACTGTGTGTTTTACCTCGAAAAAAGTCACAACATTCAAGTCGGGTTTAAGCGCACCATATTCATCATTAAAATACAGATTTTCATCCGAATTATATTACATTTTGCATCATCTAAGCCTAATGTTTATAGAATGCTGTCACTAATTTAAGAAAATAACATGAATGAATGCATTTTTAATAATATCAAGCGTCTGCTAAGTAACTGTGTGTTTTACCTCGAAAAAAGTCACAACATTCAAGTCGGGTTTAAGCGCACCATATTCATCATTAAAATACAGATTTTCATCCGAATTATATTACATTTTGAATCATCTAAGCCTAATGTTTATAGAATGCTGTCACTAATTTAAGAAAATAACATGAATGAATGCATTTTTAATAATATCAAGCGTCTGC
The DNA here is from genome assembly GCA_964036315.1 of Acanthosepion esculentum. Lineage (NCBI taxonomy): Eukaryota > Metazoa > Mollusca > Cephalopoda > Sepiida > Sepiidae > Acanthosepion > Acanthosepion esculentum. The sequence goes on along the minus strand of OZ038505.1, from coordinate 85,455,510 downwards.
TAAGTAACTGTGTGTTTTACCTCGAAAAAAGTCACAACATTCAAGTCGGGTTTAAGCGCACCATATTCATCATTAAAATACAGATTTTCATCCGAATTATATTACATTTTGCATCATCTAAGCCTAATGTTTATAGAATGCTGTCACTAATTTAAGAAAATAACATGAATGAATGCATTTTTAATAATATCAAGCGTCTGCTAAGTAACTGTGTGTTTTACCTCGAAAAAAGTCACAACATTCAAGTCGGGTTTAAGCGCACCATATTCATCATTAAAATACAGATTTTCATCCGAATTATATTACATTTTGCATCATCTAAGCCTAATGTTTATAGAATGCTGTCACTAATTTAAGAAAATAACATGAATGAATGCATTTTTAATAATATCAAGCGTCTGCTAAGTAACTGTGTGTTTTACCTCGAAAAAAGTCACAACATTCAAGTCGGGTTTAAGCGCACCATATTCATCATTAAAATACAGATTTTCATCCGAATTATATTACATTTTGCATCATCTAAGCCTAATGTTTATAGAATGCTGTCACTAATTTAAGAAAATAACATGAATGAATGCATTTTTAATAATATCAAGCGTCTGCTAAGTAACTGTGTGTTTTACCTCGAAAAAAGTCACAACATTCAAGTCGGGTTTAAGCGCAACATATTCATCATTAAAATACAGATTTTCATCCGAATTATATCACATTTTGCAACATCTAAGCCTAATGTTTATAGAATGCTGTCACTAATTTAAGAAAATAACATGAATGAATGCATTTTTAATAATATCAAGCGTCTGCTAAGTAACTGTGTGTTTTACCTCGAAAAAAGTCACAACATTCAAGTCGGGTTTAAGCGCAACATATTCATCATTAAAATACAGATTTTCATCCGAATTATATCACATTTTGCAACATCTAAGCCTAATGTTTATAGAATGCTGTCACTAATTTAAGAAAATAACATGAATGAATGCATTTTTAATAATATGAAGCGTCTGCTAAGTAACTGTGTGTTTTACCTCGAAAAAAGTCACAACATTCAAGTCGGGTTTAAGCGCACCATATTCATCATTATAATACAGATTTTCATCCGAATTATATTACATTTTGCATCATCTAAACCTAATGTTTATAGAATGCTGTCACTAATTTAAGAAAATAACATGAATGAATGCATTTTTAATAATATCAAGCGTCTGCTAAGTAACTGTGTGTTTTACCTCGAAAAAAGTCACAACATTCAAGTCGGGTTTAAGCGCACCATATTCATCATTAAAATACAGATTTTCATCCGAATTATATTACATTTTGCATCATCTAAGCCTAATGTTTATAGAATGCTGTCACTAATTTAAGAAAATAACATGAATGAATGCATTTTTAATAATATCAAGCGTCTGCTAAGTAACTGTGTGTTTTACCTCGAAAAAAGTCACAACATTCAAGTCGGGTTTAAGCGCAACATATTCATCATTAAAATACAGATTTTCATCCGAATTATATCACATTTTGCAACATCTAAGCCTAATGTTTATAGAATGCTGTCACTAATTTAAGAAAATAACATGAATGAATGCATTTTTAATAATATCAAGCGTCTGCTAAGTAACTGTGTGTTTTACCTCGAAAAAAGTCACAACATTCAAGTCGGGTTTAAGCGCAACATATTCATCATTAAAATACAGATTTTCATCCGAATTATATCACATTTTGCAACATCTAAGCCTAATGTTTATAGAATGCTGTCACTAATTTAAGAAAATAACATGAATGAATGCATTTTTAATAATATGAAGCGTCTGCTAAGTAACTGTGTGTTTTACCTCGAAAAAAGTCACAACATTCAAGTCGGGTTTAAGCGCACCATATTCATCATTATAATACAGATTTTCATCCGAATTATATTACATTTTGCATCATCTAAACCTAATGTTTATAGAATGCTGACACTAATTTAAGAAAATAACATGAATGAATGCATTTTTAATAATATCAAGCGTCTGCTAAGTAACTGTGTGTTTTACCTCGAAAAAAGTCACAACATTCAAGTCGGGTTTAAGCGCACCATATTCATCATTAAAATACTCATTTTCATCCGAATTATATTACATTTTGCATCATCTAAACCTAATGTTTATAGAATGCTGACACTAATTTAAGAAAATAACATGAATGAATGCATTTTTAATAATATCAAGCGTCTGCTAAGTAACTGTGTGTTTTACCTCGAAAAAAGTCACAACATTCAAGTGGGGTTTAAGCGCACCATATTCATCATTAAAATACAGATTTTCATCCGAATTATATTACATTTTGCATCATCTAAGCCTAATGTTTATAGAATGCTGTCACTAATTTAAGAAAATAACATGAATGAATGCATTTTTAATAATATCAAGCGTCTGCTAAGTAACAGTGTGTTTTACCTCGAAAAAAGTCACAACATTCAAGTCGGGTTTAAGCGCACCATATTCATCATTATAATACAGATTTTCATCCGAATTATATTACATTTTGCATCATCTAAACCTAATGTTTATAGAATGCTGACACTAATTTAAGAAAATAACATGAATGAATGCATTTTTAATAATATCAAGCGTCTGCTAAGTAACTGTGTGTTTTACCTCGAGAAAAGTCACAACATTCAAGTCGGGTTTAAGCGCACCATATTCATCATTAAAATACAGATTTTCATCCGAATTATATTACATTTTGCATCATCTAAGACTAATGTTTATAGAATGCTGTCACTAATTTAAGAAAATAACATGAATGAATGCATTTTTAATAATATCAAGCGTCTGCTAAGTAACTGTGTGTTTTACCTCGAAAAAAGTCACAACATTCAAGTCGGGTTTGAGCGCACCATATTCATCATTAAAATACAGATTTTCATCCGAATTATATTACATTTTGCATCATCTAAGCCTAATGTTTATAGAATGCTGTCACTAATTTAAGAAAATAACATGAATGAATGCATTTTTAATAATATCAAGCGTGTGCTAAGTAACTGTGTGTTTTACGGCGAAAAAAGTCACAACATTCAAGTCGGGTTTAAGCGCACCATATTCCTCATTAAAATACAGATTTTCATCCGCATTATATTAGATTTTGCATCATCTAAGACTAATGTTTATAGAATGCTGTCACTAATTTAAGAAAATAACATGAATGAATGCATTTTTAATAATATCAAGCGTCTGCTAAGTAACTGTGTGTTTTACCTCGAAAAAAGTCACAACATTCAAGTCGGGTTTAAGCGCACCATATTCATCATTAAAATACAGATTTTCATCCGAATTATATTACATTTTGCATCATCTAAGCCTAATGTTTATAGAATGCTGTCACTAATTTAAGAAAATAACATGAATGAATGCATTTTTAATAATATCAAGCGTCTGCTAAGTAACTGTGTGTTTTACCTCGAAAAAAGTCACAACATTCAAGTCGGGTTTAAGCGCACCATATTCATCATTAAAATACAGATTTTCATCCGAATTATATTACATTTTGCATCATCTAAGCCTAATGTTTATAGAATGCTGTCACTAATTTAAGAAAATAACATGAATGAATGCATTTTTAATAATATCAAGCGTCTGCTAAGTAACTGTGTGTTTTACCTCGAAAAAAGTCACAACATTCAAGTCGGGTTTAAGCGCACCATATTCATCATTAAAATACAGATTTTCATCCGAATTATATTACATTTTGCATCATCTAAGCCTAATGTTTATAGAATGCTGTCACTAATTTAAGAAAATAACATGAATGAATGCATTTTTAATAATATCAAGCGTCTGCTAAGTAACTGTGTGTTTTACCTCGAAAAAAGTCACAACATTCAAGTCGGGTTTAAGCGCACCATATTCATCATTAAAATACAGATTTTCATCCGAATTATATTACATTTTGCATCATCTAAGCCTAATGTTTATAGAATGCTGTCACTAATTTAAGAAAATAACATGAATGAATGCATTTTTAATAATATCAAGCGTCTGCTAAGTAATTATGTGTTTTACCTCGAAAAAAGTCACAACATTCAAGTCGGGTTTAATCGCACCATATTCATCATTAAAATACAGATTTTCATCCGAATTATATTACATTTTGCATCATCTAAGACTAATGTTTATAGAATGCTGTCACTAATTTAAGAAAATAACATGAATGAATGCATTTTTAATAATATCAAGCGTCTGCTAAGTAACTGTGTGTTTTACCTCGAAAAAAGTCACAACATTCAAGTCGGGTTTAAGCGCACCATATTCATCATTAAAATACAGATTTTCATCCGAATTATATTACATTTTGCATCATCTAAGACTAATGTTTATAGAATGCTGATACTAATTTAAGAAAATAACATGAATGAATGCATTTTTAATAATATCAAGCGTCTGCTAAGTAACTGTGTGTTTTACCTCGAAAAAAGTCACAACATTCAAGTCGGGTTTAAGCGCACCATATTCATCATTATAATACAGATTTTCATCCGAATTATATTACATTTTGCATCATCTAAGCCTAATGTTTATAGAATGCTGTCACTAATTTAAGAAAATAACATGAATGAATGCATTTTTAATAATATCAAGCGTCTGCTAAGTAACTGTGTGTTTTACCTCGAAAAAAGTCACAACATTCAAGTCGGGTTTAAGCGCACCATATTCATCATTAAAATACAGATTTTCATCCGAATTATATTACATTTTGCATCATCTAAGCCTAATGTTTATAGAATGCTGATACTAATTTAAGAAAATAACATGAATGAATGCATTTTTAATAATATCAAGCGTCTGCTAAGTAACTGTGTGTTTTACCTCGAGAAAAGTCACAACATTCAAGTCGGGTTTAAGCGCACCATATTCATCATTAAAATACAGATTTTCATCCGAATTATATTACATTTTGCATCATCTAAGCCTAATGTTTATAGAATGCTGTCACTAAGAAAATAACATGAATGAATGCATTTTTAATAATATCACGCGTCTGCTAAGTAACTGTGTGTTTTACCTCGAAAAAAGTCACAACATTCAACTCGGGTTTAAGCGCACCATATTCATCATTAAAATACAGATTTTCATCCGAATTATATTACATTTTGCATCATCTAAGACTAATGTTTATAGAATGCTGATACTAATTTAAGAAAATAACATGAATGAATGCATTTTTAATAATATCAAGCGTCTGCTAAGTAACTGTGTGTTTTACCTCGAGAAAAGTCACAACATTCAAGTCGGGTTTAAGCGCACCATATTCATCATTAAAATACAGATTTTCATCCGAATTATATTACATTTTGCATCATCTAAGCCTAATGTTTATAGAATGCTGTCACTAATTTAAGAAAATAACATGAATGAATGCATTTTTAATAATATCAAGCGTCTGCTAAGTAACTGTGTGTTTTACCTCGAAAAAAGTCACAACATTCAAGTCGGGTTTAAGCGCACCATATTCATCATTAAAATACAGATTTTCATCCGAATTATATTACATTTTGCATCATCTAAGCCTAATGTTTATAGAATGCTGTCACTAATTTAAGAAAATAACATGAATGAATGCATTTTTAATAATATCAAGCGTCTGCTAAGTAACTGTGTGTTTTACCTCGAAAAAAGTCACAACATTCAAGTCGGGTTTAAGCGCAACATATTCATCATTAAAATACAGATTTTCATCCGAATTATATTACATTTTGCATCATCTAAGCTTAATGTTTATAGAATGCTGTCACTAATTTAAGAAAATAACATGAATGAATGCATTTTTAATAATATGAAGCGTCTGCTAAGTAACTGTGTGTTTTACCTCGAAAAAAGTCACAACATTCAAGTCGGGTTTAAGCGCACCATATTCATCATTATAATACAGATTTTCATCCGAATTATATTACATTTTGCATCATCTAAACCTAATGTTTATAGAATGCTGACACTAATTTAAGAAAATAACATGAATGAATGCATTTTTAATAATATCAAGCGTCTGCTAAGTAACTGTGTGTTTTACCTCGAAAAAGTCACAACATTCAAGTCGGGTTTAAGCGCACCATATTCATCATTAAAATACTCATTTTCATCCGAATTATATTACATTTTGCATCATCTAAACCTAATGTTTATAGAATGCTGACACTAATTTAAGAAAATAACATGAATGAATGCATTTTTAATAATATCAAGCGTCTGCTAAGTAACTGTGTGTTTTACCTCGAAAAAAGTCACAACATTCAAGTCGGGTTTAAGCGCACCATATTCATCATTAAAATACAGATTTTCATCCGAATTATATTACATTTTGCATCATCTAAGCCTAATGTTTATAGAATGCTGTCACTAATTTAAGAAAATAACATGAATGAATGCATTTTTAATAATATCAAGCGTCTGCTAAGTAACTGTGTGTTTTACCTCGAAAAAAGTCACAACATTCAAGTCGGGTTTAAGCGCACCATATTCATCATTATAATACAGATTTTCATCCGAATTATATTACATTTTGCATCATCTAAACCTAATGTTTATAGAATGCTGTCACTAATTTAAGAAAATAACATGAATGAATGCATTTTTAATAATATCAAGCGTCTGCTAAGTAACTGTGTGTTTTACCTCGAAAAAAGTCACAACATTCAAGTCGGGTTTGAGCGCACCATATTCATCATTAAAATACAGATTTTCATCCGAATTATATTACATTTTGCATCATCTAAGACTAATGTTTATAGAATGCTGTCACTAATTTAAGAAAATAACATGAATGAATGCATTTTTAATAATATCAAGCGTCTGCTAAGTAACTGTGTGTTTTACCTCGAAAAAAGTCACAACATTCAAGTCGGGTTTAAGCGCACCATATTCATCATTAAAATACAGATTTTCATCCGAATTATATTACATTTTGCATCATCTAAGCCTAATGTTTATAGAATGCTGTCACTAATTTAAGAAATTAACATGAATGAATGCATTTTTAATAATATCAAGCGTCTGCTAAGTAACTGTGTGTTTTACCTCGAAAAAAGTCACAACATTCAACTCGGGTTTAAGCGCACCATATTCATCATTAAAATACAGATTTTCATCCGAATTATATTACATTTTGCATCATCTAAGACTAATGTTTATAGAATGCTGATACTAATTTAAGAAAATAACATGAATGAATGCATTTTTAATAATATCAAGCGTCTGCTAAGTAACTGTGTGTTTTACCTCGAGAAAAGTCACAACATTCAAGTCGGGTTTAAGCGCACCATATTCATCATTAAAATACAGATTTTCATCCGAATTATATTACATTTTGCATCATCTAAGCCTAATGTTTATAGAATGCTGTCACTAATTTAAGAAAATAACATGAATGAATGCATTTTTAATAATATCAAGCGTCTGCTAAGTAACTGTGTGTTTTACCTCGAAAAAAGTCACAACATTCAAGTCGGGTTTAAGCGCACCATATTCATCATTAAAATACAGATTTTCATCCGAATTATATTACATTTTGCATCATCTAAGCCTAATGTTTATAGAATGCTGTCACTAATTTAAGAAAATAACATGAATGAATGCATTTTTAATAATATCAAGCGTATGCTAAGTAACTGTGTGTTTTACCTCGAAAAAAGTCACAACATTCAAGTCGGGTTTAAGCGCAACATATTCATCATTAAAATACAGATTTTCATCCGAATTATATTACATTTTGCATCATCTAAGCTTAATGTTTATAGAATGCTGTCACTAATTTAAGAAAATAACATGAATGAATGCATTTTTAATAATATGAAGCGTCTGCTAAGTAACTGTGTGTTTTACCTCGAAAAAAGTCACAACATTCAAGTCGGGTTTAAGCGCACCATATTCATCATTATAATACAGATTTTCATCCGAATTATATTACATTTTGCATCATCTAAACCTAATGTTTATAGAATGCTGACACTAATTTAAGAAAATAACATGAATGAATGCATTTTTAATAATATCAAGCGTCTGCTAAGTAACTGTGTGTTTTACCTCGAAAAAGTCACAACATTCAAGTCGGGTTTAAGCGCACCATATTCATCATTAAAATACTCATTTTCATCCGAATTATATTACATTTTGCATCATCTAAACCTAATGTTTATAGAATGCTGACACTAATTTAAGAAAATAACATGAATGAATGCATTTTTAATAATATCAAGCGTCTGCTAAGTAACTGTGTGTTTTACCTCGAAAAAAGTCACAACATTCAAGTCGGGTTTAAGCGCACCATATTCATCATTAAAATACAGATTTTCATCCGAATTATATTACATTTTGCATCATCTAAGCCTAATGTTTATAGAATGCTGTCACTAATTTAAGAAAATAACATGAATGAATGCATTTTTAATAATATCAAGCGTCTGCTAAGTAACTGTGTGTTTTACCTCGAAAAAAGTCACAACATTCAAGTCGGGTTTAAGCGCACCATATTCATCATTATAATACAGATTTTCATCCGAATTATATTACATTTTGCATCATCTAAACCTAATGTTTATAGAATGCTGTCACTAATTTAAGAAAATAACATGAATGAATGCATTTTTAATAATATCAAGCGTCTGCTAAGTAACTGTGTGTTTTACCTCGAAAAAAGTCACAACATTCAAGTCGGGTTTGAGCGCACCATATTCATCATTAAAATACAGATTTTCATCCGAATTATATTACATTTTGCATCATCTAAGACTAATGTTTATAGAATGCTGTCACTAATTTAAGAAAATAACATGAATGAATGCATTTTTAATAATATCAAGCGTCTGCTAAGTAACTGTGTGTTTTACCTCGAAAAAAGTCACAACATTCAAGTCGGGTTTAAGCGCACCATATTCATCATTAAAATACAGATTTTCATCCGAATTATATTACATTTTGCATCATCTAAGCCTAATGTTTATAGAATGCTGTCACTAATTTAAGAAATTAACATGAATGAATGCATTTTTAATAATATCAAGCGTCTGCTAAGTAACTGTGTGTTTTACCTCGAAAAAAGTCACAACATTCAAGTCGGGTTTAAGCGCACCATATTCATCATTAAAATACAGATTTTCATCCGAATTATATTACATTTTGCATCATCTAAATCTAATGTTTATAGAATGCTGATACTAATTTAAGAAAATAACATGAATGAATGCATTTTTAATAATATCAAGCGTCTGCTAAGTAACTGTGTGTTTTACCTCGAGAAAAGTCACAACATTCAAGTCGGGTTTAAGCGCACCATATTCATCATTAAAATACAGATTTTCATCCGAATTATATTACATTTTGCATCATCTAAGCCTAATGTTTATAGAATGCTGTCACTAAGAAAATAACATGAATGAATGCATTTTTAATAATATCAAGCGTCTGCTAAGTAACTGTGTGTTTTACCTCGAAAAAAGTCACAACATTCAACTCGGGTTTAAGCGCACCATATTCATCATTAAAATACAGATTTTCATCCGAATTATATTACATTTTGCATCATCTAAGCCTAATGTTTATAGAATGCTGTCACTAATTTAAGAAAATAACATGAATGAATGCATTTTTAATAATATCAAGCGTATGCTAAGTAACTGTGTGTTTTACGGCGAAAAAAGTCACAACATTCAAGTCGGGTTTAAGCGCACCATATTCCTCATTAAAATACAGATTTTCATCCGCATTATATTAGATTTTGCATCATCTAAGACTAATGTTTATAGAATGCTGTCACTAATTTAAGAAAATAACATGAATGAATGCATTTTTAATAATATCAAGCGTCTGCTAAGTAACTGTGTGTTTTACCTCGAAAAAAGTCACAACATTCAAGTCGGGTTTAAGCGCATCATATTCATCATTATAATACAGATTTTCATCCGAATTATATTACATTTTGCATCATCTAAACCTAATGTTTATAGAATGCTGACACTAATTTAAGAAAATAACATGAATGAATGCATTTTTAATAATATCAAGCGTCTGCTAAGTAACTGTGTGTTTTACCTCGAAAAAGTCACAACATTCAAGTCGGGTTTAAGCGCACCATATTCATCATTAAAATACTCATTTTCATCCGAATTATATTACATTTTGCATCATCTAAACCTAATGTTTATAGAATGCTGACACTAATTTAAGAAAATAACATGAATGAATGCATTTTTAATAATATCAAGCGTCTGCTAAGTAACTGTGTGTTTTACCTCGAAAAAAGTCACAACATTCAAGTCGGGTTTAAGCGCACCATATTCATCATTAAAATACAGATTTTCATCCGAATTATATTACATTTTGCATCATCTAAGCCTAATGTTTATAGAATGCTGTCACTAATTTAAGAAAATAACATGAATGAATGCATTTTTAATAATATCAAGCGTCTGCTAAGTAACTGTGTGTTTTACCTCGAAAAAAGTCACAACATTCAAGTCGGGTTTAAGCGCACCATATTCATCATTATAATACAGATTTTCATCCGAATTATATTACATTTTGCATCATCTAAACCTAATGTTTATAGAATGCTGTCACTAATTTAAGAAAATAACATGAATGAATGCATTTTTAATAATATCAAGCGTCTGCTAAGTAACTGTGTGTTTTACCTCGAAAAAAGTCACAACATTCAAGTCGGGTTTGAGCGCACCATATTCATCATTAAAATACAGATTTTCATCCGAATTATATTACATTTTGCATCATCTAAGCCTAATGTTTATAGAATGCTGTCACTAATTTAAGAAAATAACATGAATGAATGCATTTTTAATAATATCAAGCGTGTGCTAAGTAACTGTGTGTTTTACGGCGAAAAAAGTCACAACATTCAAGTCGGGTTTAAGCGCACCATATTCCTCATTAAAATACAGATTTTCATCCGCATTATATTAGATTTTGCATCATCTAAGACTAATGTTTATAGAATGCTGTCACTAATTTAAGAAAATAACATGAATGAATGCATTTTTAATAATATCAAGCGTCTGCTAAGTAACTGTGTGTTTTACCTCGAAAAAAGTCACAACATTCAAGTCGGGTTTAAGCGCACCATATTCATCATTAAAATACAGATTTTCATCCGAATTATATTACATTTTGCATCATCTAAGCCTAATGTTTATAGAATGCTGTCACTAATTTAAGAAAATAACATGAATGAATGCATGTTTAATAATATCAAGCGTCTGCTAAGTAACTGTGTGTTTTACCTCGAAAAAAGTCACAACATTCAAGTCGGGTTTAAGCGCACCATATTCATCATTAAAATACAGATTTTCATCCGAATTATATTACATTTTGCATCATCTAAATCTAATGTTTATAGAATGCTGATACTAATTTAAGAAAATAACATGAATGAATGCATTTTTAATAATATCAAGCGTCTGCTAAGTAACTGTGTGTTTTACCTCGAGAAAAGTCACAACATTCAAGTCGGGTTTAAGCGCACCATATTCATCATTAAAATACAGATTTTCATCCGAATTATATTACATTTTGCATCATTTAAGCCTAATGTTTATAGAATGCTGTCACTAAGAAAATAACATGAATGAATGCATTTTTAATAATATCAAGCGTCTGCTAAGTAACTGTGTGTTTTACCTCGAAAAAAGTCACAACATTCAACTCGGGTTTAAGCGCACCATATTCATCATTAAAATACAGATTTTCATCCGAATTATATTACATTTTGCATCATCTAAGCCTAATGTTTATAGAATGCTGTCACTAATTTAAGAAAATAACATGAATGAATGCATTTTTAATAATATCAAGCGTATGCTAAGTAACTGTGTGTTTTACGGCGAAAAAAGTCACAACATTCAAGTCGGGTTTAAGCGCACCATATTCCTCATTAAAATACAGATTTTCATCCGCATTATATTAGATTTTGCATCATCTAAGACTAATGTTTATAGAATGCTGTCACTAATTTAAGAAAATAACATGAATGAATGCATTTTTAATAATATCAAGCGTCTGCTAAGTAACTGTGTGTTTTACCTCGAAAAAAGTCACAACATTCAAGTCGGGTTTAAGCGCACCATATTCATCATTAAAATACAGATTTTCATCCGAATTATATTACATTTTGCATCATCTAAGCCTAATGTTTATAGAATGCTGTCACTAATTTAAGAAAATAACATGAATGAATGCATTTTTAATAATATCAAGCGTCTGCTAAGTAACTGTGTGTTTTACCTCGAAAAAAGTCACAACATTCAAGTCGGGTTTAAGCGCACCATATTCATCATTAAAATACAGATTTTCATCCGAATTATATTACATTTTGCATCATCTAAGTCTAATGTTTATAGAATGCTGATACTAATTTAAGAAAATAACATGAATGAATGCATTTTTAATAATATCAAGCGTCTGCTAAGTAACTGTGTGTTTTACCTCGAGAAAAGTCACAACATTCAAGTCGGGTTTAAGCGCACCATATTCATCATTAAAATACAGATTTTCATCCGAATTATATTACATTTTGCATCATCTAAGCCTAATGTTTATAGAATGCTGTCACTAAGAAAATAACATGAATGAATGCATTTTTAATAATATCAAGCGTCTGCTAAGTAACTGTGTGTTTTACCTCGAAAAAAGTCACAACATTCAACTCGGGTTTAAGCGCACCATATTCATCATTAAAATACAGATTTTCATCCGAATTATATTACATTTTGCATCATCTAAGACTAATGTTTATAGAATGCTGATACTAATTTAAGAAAATAACATGAATGAATGCATTTTTAATAATATCAAGCGTCTGCTAAGTAACTGTGTGTTTTACCTCGAGAAAAGTCACAACATTCAAGTCGGGTTTAAGCGCACCATATTCATCATTAAAATACAGATTTTCATCCGAATTATATTACATTTTGCATCATCTAAGCCTAATGTTTATAGAATGCTGTCACTAAGAAAATAACATGAATGAATGCATTTTTAATAATATCAAGCGTCTGCTAAGTAACTGTGTGTTTTACCTCGAAAAAAGTCACAACATTCAAGTCGGGTTTAAGCGCACCATATTCATCATTAAAATACAGATTTTCATCCGAATTATATTACATTTTGCATCATCTAAGACTAATGTTTATAGAATGCTGATACTAATTTAAGAAAATAACATGAATGAATGCATTTTTAATAATATCAAGCGTCTGATAAGTAACTGTGTGTTTTACCTCGAAAAAAGTCACAACATTCAAGTCGGGTTTAAGCGCACCATATTCATCATTATAATACAGATTTTCATCCGAATTATATTACATTTTGCATCATCTAAGCCTAATGTTTATAGAATGCTGTCACTAATTTAAGAAAATAACATGAATGAATGCATTTTTAATAATATCAAGCGTCTGCTAAGTAACTGTGTGTTTTACCTCGAAAAAAGTCACAACATTCAAGTCGGGTTTAAGCGCACCATATTCATCATTAAAATACAGATTTTCATCCGAATTATATTACATTTTGCATCATCTAAGACTAATGTTTATAGAATGCTGATACTAATTTAAGAAAATAACATGAATGAATGCATTTTTAATAATATCAAGCGTCTGCTAAGTAACTGTGTGTTTTACCTCGAAAAAAGTCACAACATTCAAGTCGGGTTTAAGCGCACCATATTCATCATTATAATACAGATTTTCATCCGAATTATATTACATTTTGCATCATCTAAGCCTAATGTTTATAGAATGCTGTCACTAATTTAAGAAAATAACATGAATGAATGCATTTTTAATAATATCAAGCGTCTGCTACGTAACTGTGTGTTTTACCTCGAAAAAAGTCACAACATTCAACTCGGGTTTAAGCGCACCATATTCATCATTAAAATACAGATTTTCATCCGAATTATATTACATTTTGCATCATCTAAGACTAATGTTTATAGAATGCTGATACTAATTTAAGAAAATAACATGAATGAATGCATTTTTAATAATATCAAGCGTCTGCTAAGTAACTGTGTGTTTTACCTCGAGAAAAGTCACAACATTCAAGTCGGGTTTAAGCGCACCATATTCATCATTAAAATACAGATTTTCATCCGAATTATATTACATTTTGCATCATCTAAGCCTAATGTTTATAGAATGCTGTCACTAAGAAAATAACATGAATGAATGCATTTTTAATAATATCAAGCGTCTGCTAAGTAACTGTGTGTTTTACCTCGAAAAAAGTCACAACATTCAAGTCGGGTTTAAGCGCACCATATTCATCATTAAAATACAGATTTTCATCCGAATTATATTACATTTTGCATCATCTAAGACTAATGTTTATAGAATGCTGATACTAATTTAAGAAAATAACATGAATGAATGCATTTTTAATAATATCAAGCGTCTGCTAAGTAACTGTGTGTTTTACCTCGAAAAAAGTCACAACATTCAAGTCGGGTTTAAGCGCACCATATTCATCATTATAATACAGATTTTCATCCGAATTATATTACATTTTGCATCATCTAAGCCTAATGTTTATAGAATGCTGTCACTAATTTAAGAAAATAACATGAATGAATGCATTTTTAATAATATCAAGCGTCTGCTAAGTAACTGTGTGTTTTACCTCGAAAAAAGTCACAACATTCAAGTCGGGTTTAAGCGCACCATATTCATCATTAAAATACAGATTTTCATCCGAATTATATTACATTTTGCATCATCTAAGACTAATGTTTATAGAATGCTGATACTAATTTAAGAAAATAACATGAATGAATGCATTTTTAATAATATCAAGCGTCTGCTAAGTAACTGTGTGTTTTACCTCGAAAAAAGTCACAACATTCAAGTCGGGTTTAAGCGCACCATATTCATCATTATAATACAGATTTTCATCCGAATTATATTACATTTTGCATCATCTAAGCCTAATGTTTATAGAATGCTGTCACTAATTTAAGAAATTAACATGAATGAATGCATTTTTAATAATATCAAGCGTCTGCTAAGTAACTGTGTGTTTTACCTCTAAAAAAGTCACAACATTCAAGTCGGGTTTAAGCGCACCATATTCATCATTATAATACAGATTTTCATCCGAATTATATTACATTTTGCATCATCTAAGCCTAATGTTTATAGAATGCTGTCACTAATTTAAGAAAATAACATGAATGAATGCATTTTTAATAATATCAAGCGTCTGCTAAGTAACTGTGTGTTTTACCTCGAAAAAAGTCACAACATTCAAGTCGGGTTTAAGCGCACCATATTCATCATTAAAATACAGATTTTCATCCGAATTATATTACATTTTGCATCATCTAAGCCTAATGTTTATAGAATGCTGATACTAATTTAAGAAAATAACATGAATGAATGCATTTTTAATAATATCAAGCGTCTGCTAAGTAACTGTGTGTTTTACCTCGAGAAAAGTCACAACATTCAAGTCGGGTTTAAGCGCACCATATTCATCATTAAAATACAGATTTTCATCCGAATTATATTACATTTTGCATCATCTAAGCCTAATGTTTATAGAATGCTGTCACTAAGAAAATAACATGAATGAATGCATTTTTAATAATATCAAGCGTCTGCTAAGTAACTGTGTGTTTTACCTCGAAAAAAGTCACAACATTCAACTCGGGTTTAAGCGCACCATATTCATCATTAAAATACAGATTTTCATCCGAATTATATTACATTTTGCATCATCTAAGACTAATGTTTATAGAATGCTGATACTAATTTAAGAAAATAACATGAATGAATGCATTTTTAATAATATCAAGCGTCTGCTAAGTAACTGTGTGTTTTACCTCGAGAAAAGTCACAACATTCAAGTCGGGTTTAAGCGCACCATATTCATCATTAAAATACAGATTTTCATCCGAATTATATTACATTTTGCATCATCTAAGCCTAATGTTTATAGAATGCTGTCACTAAGAAAATAACATGAATGAATGCATTTTTAATAATATCAAGCGTCTGCTAAGTAACTGTGTGTTTTACCTCGAAAAAAGTCACAACATTCAAGTCGGGTTTAAGCGCACCATATTCATCATTAAAATACAGATTTTCATCCGAATTATATTACATTTTGCATCATCTAAGACTAATGTTTATAGAATGCTGATACTAATTTAAGAAAATAACATGAATGAATGCATTTTTAATAATATCAAGCGTCTGCTAAGTAACTGTGTGTTTTACCTCGAAAAAAGTCACAACATTCAAGTCGGGTTTAAGCGCACCATATTCATCATTATAATACAGATTTTCATCCGAATTATATTACATTTTGCATCATCTAAGCCTAATGTTTATAGAATGCTGTCACTAATTTAAGAAAATAACATGAATGAATGCATTTTTAATAATATCAAGCGTCTGCTAAGTAACTGTGTGTTTTACCTCGAAAAAAGTCACAACATTCAAGTCGGGTTTAAGCGCACCATATTCATCATTAAAATACAGATTTTCATCCGAATTATATTACATTTTGCATCATCTAAGACTAATGTTTATAGAATGCTGATACTAATTTAAGAAAATAACATGAATGAATGCATTTTTAATAATATCAAGCGTCTGCTAAGTAACTGTGTGTTTTACCTCGAAAAAAGTCACAACATTCAAGTCGGGTTTAAGCGCACCATATTCATCATTATAATACAGATTTTCATCCGAATTATATTACATTTTGCATCATCTAAGCCTAATGTTTATAGAATGCTGTCACTAATTTAAGAAAATAACATGAATGAATGCATTTTTAATAATATCAAGCGTCTGCTAAGTAACTGTGTGTTTTACCTCGAAAAAAGTCACAACATTCAACTCGGGTTTAAGCGCACCATATTCATCATTAAAATACAGATTTTCATCCGAATTATATTACATTTTGCATCATCTAAGACTAATGTTTATAGAATGCTGATACTAATTTAAGAAAATAACATGAATGAATGCATTTTTAATAATATCAAGCGTCTGCTAAGTAACTGTGTGTTTTACCTCGAGAAAAGTCACAACATTCAAGTCGGGTTTAAGCGCACCATATTCATCATTAAAATACAGATTTTCATCCGAATTATATTACATTTTGCATCATCTAAGCCTAATGTTTATAGAATGCTGTCACTAAGAAAATAACATGAATGAATGCATTTTTAATAATATCAAGCGTCTGCTAAGTAACTGTGTGTTTTACCTCGAAAAAAGTCACAACATTCAAGTCGGGTTTAAGCGCACCATATTCAGCATTAAAATACAGATTTTCATCCGAATTATATTACATTTTGCATCATCTAAGACTAATGTTTATAGAATGCTGATACTAATTTAAGAAAATAACATGAATGAATGCATTTTTAATAATATCAAGCGTCTGCTAAGTAACTGTGTGTTTTACCTCGAAAAAAGTCACAACATTCAAGTCGGGTTTAAGCGCACCATATTCATCATTAAAATACAGATTTTCATCCGAATTATATTACATTTTGCATCATCTAAGACTAATGTTTATAGAATGCTGATACTAATTTAAGAAAATAACATGAATGAATGCATTTTTAATAATATCAAGCGTCTGCTAAGTAACTGTGTGTTTTACCTCGAAAAAAGTCACAACATTCAAGTCGGGTTTAAGCGCACCATATTCATCATTATAATACAGATTTTCATCCGAATTATATTACATTTTGCATCATCTAAGCCTAATGTTTATAGAATGCTGTCACTAATTTAAGAAATTAACATGAATGAATGCATTTTTAATAATATCAAGCGTCTGCTAAGTAACTGTGTGTTTTACCTCTAAAAAAGTCACAACATTCAAGTCGGGTTTAAGCGCACCATATTCATCATTATAATACAGATTTTCATCCGAATTATATTACATTTTGCATCATCTAAGCCTAATGTTTATAGAATGCTGTCACTAATTTAAGAAAATAACATGAATGAATGCATTTTTAATAATATCAAGCGTCTGCTAAGTAACTGTGTGTTTTACCTCGAAAAAAGTCACAACATTCAAGTCGGGTTTAAGCGCACCATATTCATCATTAAAAAACAGATTTTCATCCGAATTATATTACATTTTGCATCATCTAAGACTAATGTTTATAGAATGCTGATACTAATTTAAGAAAATAACATGAATGAATGCATTTTTAATAATATCGAGCGTCTGCTAAGTAACTGTGTGTTTTACCTCGAAAAAAGTCACAACATTCAAGTCGGGTTTAAGCGCACCATATTCATCATTAAAATACAGATTTTCATCCGAATTATATTACATTTTGCATCATCTAAGCCTAATGTTTATAGAATGCTGTCACTAATTTAAGAAAATAACATGAATGAATGCATTTTTAATAATATCAAGCGTCTGCTAAGTAACTGTGTGTTTTACCTCGAAAAAAGTCACAACATTCAAGTCGGGTTTAAGCGCACCATATTCATCATTATAATACTGATTTTCATCCGAATTATATTACATTTTGCATCATCTAAACCTAATGTTTATAGAATGCTGACACTAATTTAAGAAAATAACATGAATGAATGCATTTTTAATAATATCAAGCGTCTGCTAAGTAACTGTGTGTTTTACCTCGAAAAAAGTCACAACATTCAAGTCGGGTTTAAGCGCACCATATTCATCATTAAAATACAGATTTTCATCCGAATTATATTACATTTTGCATCATCTAAGCCTAATGTTTATAGAATGCTGTCACTAATTTAAGAAAATAACATGAATGAATGCATTTTTAATAATATCAAGCGTCTGCTAAGTAACTGTGTGTTTTACGGCGAAAAAAGTCACAACATTCAAGTCGGGTTTAAGCGCACCATATTCCTCATTAAAATACAGATTTTCATCCGCATTATATTAGATTTTGCATCATCTAAGACTAATGTTTATAGAATGCTGTCACTAATTTAAGAAAATAACATGAATGAATGCATTTTTAATAATATCAAGCGTCTGCTAAGTAACTGTGTGTTTTACCTCGAAAAAAGTCACAACATTCAAGTCGGGTTTAAGCGCACCATATTCATCATTAAAATACAGATTTTCATCCGAATTATATTACATTTTGCATCATCTAAGCCTAATGTTAATAGAATGCTGTCACTAATTTAAGAAAATAACATGAATGAATGCATTTTTAATAATATCAAGCGTCTGCTAAGTAACTGTGTGTTTTACCACCAAAAGAGTCACAACATTCAAGTCGTGTTTAATCGCACCATATTCATCATTAAAATACAGATTTTCATCCGAATTATATTACATTTTGCATCATCTAAGCCTAATGTTTATAGAATGCTGTCACTAATTTAAGAAAATAACATGAATGAATGCATTTTTAATAATATCAAGCGTCTGCTAAGTAACTGTGTGTTTTACCTCGAAAAAAGTCACAACATTCAAGTCGGGTTTAAGCGCACCATATTCATCATTAAAATACAGATTTTCATCCGAATTATATTACATTTTGCATCATCTAAGCCTAATGTTTATAGAATGCTGTCACTAATTTAAGAAAATAACATGAATGAATGCATTTTTAATAATATCAAGCGTCTGCTAAGTAACTGTGTGTTTTACCTCGAAAAAAGTCACAACATTCAAGTCGGGTTTAAGCGCACCATATTCATCATTAAAATACAGATTTTCATCCGAATTATATTACATTTTGCATGATCTAAGCCTAATGTTTATAGAATGCTGACACTAATTTAAGAAAATAACATGAATGAATGCATTTTTAATAATATCAAGCGTCTGCTAAGTAACTGTGTGTTTTACCTCGAAAAAAGTCACAACATTCAAGTCGGGTTTAAGCGCACCATATTCATCATTAAAATACAGATTTTCATCCGAATTATATTACATTTTGCATCATCTAAGCCTAATGTTTATAGAATGCTGTCACTAATTTAAGAAAATAACATGAATGAATGCATTTTTAATAATATCAAGCGTCTGCTAAGTAACTGTGTGTTTTACCTCGAAAAAAGTCACAACATTCAAGTCGGGTTTAAGCGCACCATATTCATCATTAAAATACAGATTTTCATCCGAATTATATTACATTTTGCATCATCTAAGCCTAATGTTTATAGAATGCTGTCACTAATTTAAGAAAATAACATGAATGAATGCATTTTTAATAATATCAAGCGTCTGCTAAGTAACTGTGTGTTTTACGGCGAAAAAAGTCACAACATTCAAGTCGGGTTTAAGCGCACCATATTCCTCATTAAAATACAGATTTTCATCCGCATTATATTAGATTTTGCATCATCTAAGACTAATGTTTATAGAATGCTGTCACTAATTTAAGAAAATAACATGAATGAATGCATTTTTAATAATATCAAGCGTCTGCTAAGTAACTGTGTGTTTTACCTCGAAAAAAGTCACAACATTCAAGTCGGGTTTAAGCGCACCATATTCATCATTAAAATACAGATTTTCATCCGAATTATATTACATTTTGCATCATCTAAGCCTAATGTTTATAGAATGCTGTCACTAATTTAAGAAAATAACATGAATGAATGCATTTTTAATAATATCAAGCGTCTGCTAAGTAACTGTGTGTTTTACCTCGAAAAAAGTCACAACATTCAAGTCGGGTTTAAGCGCACCATATTCATCATTAAAATACAGATTTTCATCCGAATTATATTACATTTTGCATCATCTAAGCTTAATGATTATAGAATGCTGATACTAATTTAAGAAAATAACATGAATGAATGCATTTTTAATAATATCAAGCGTCTGCTAAGTAACTGTGTGTTTTACGGCGAAAAAAGTCACAACATTCAAGTCGGGTTTAAGCGCACCATATTCATCATTAAAATACAGATTTTCATCCGAATTATATTACATTTTGCATCATCTAAGCCTAATGTTTATAGAATGCTGACACTAATTTAAGAAAATAACATGAATGAATGCATTTTTAATAATATCAAGCGTCTGCTAAGTAACTGTGTGTTTTACCTCGAAAAAAGTCACAACATTCAAGTCGGGTTTAAGCGCACCATATTCATCATTAAAATACAGATTTTCATCCGAATTATATTACATTTTGCATCATCTAAGCCTAATGTTTATAGAATGCTGACACTAATTTAAGAAAATAACATGAATGAATGCATTTTTAATAATATCAAGCGTCTGCTAAGTAATTATGTGTTTTACCTCGAAAAAAGTCACAACATTCAAGTCGGGTTTAAGCGCACCATATTAATCATTAAAATACAGATTTTCATCCGAATTATATTACATTTTGCATCATCTAAGCCTAATGTTTATAGAATGCTGTCACTAATTTAAGAAAATAACATGAATGAATGCATTTTTAATAATATCAAGCGTCTGCTAAGTAACTGTGTGTTTTACCTCGAAAAAAGTCACAACATTCAAGTCGGGTTTAAGCGCACCATATTCATCATTAAAATACAGATTTTCATCCGAATTATATTACATTTTGCATCATCTAAGCCTAATGTTTATAGAATGCTGATACTAATTTAAGAAAATAACATGAATGAATGCATTTTTAATAATATCAAGCGTCTGCTAAGTAACTGTGTGTTTTACCTCGAAAAAAGTCACAACATTCAAGTCGGGTTTAAGCGCACCATATTCATCATTAAAATACAGATTTTCATCCGAATTATATTACATTTTGCATCATCTAGGCCTAATGTTTATAGAATGCTGATACTAATTTAAGAAAATAACATGAATGAATGCATTTTTAATAATATCAAGCGTCTGCTAAGTAATTGTGTGTTTTACCTCGAAAAAAGTCACAACATTCAAGTCGGGTTTAAGCGCACCATATTCATCATTAAAATACAGATTTTCATCCGAATTATATTACATTTTGCATCATCTAAGCCTAATGTTTATAGAATGCTGACACTAATTTAAGAAAATAACATGAATGAATGCATTTTTAATAATATCAAGCGTCTGCTAAGTAACTGTGTGTTTTACCTCGAAAAAAGTCACAACATTCAAGTCGGGTTTAAGCGCACCATATTCATCATTAAAATACAGATTTTCATCCGAATTATATTACATTTTGCATCATCTAAGCCTAATGTTTATAGAATGCTGACACTAATTTAAGAAAATAACATGAATGAATGCATTTTTAATAATATCAAGCGTCTGCTAAGTAATTATGTGTTTTACCTCGAAAAAAGTCACAACATTCAAGTCGGGTTTAAGCGCACCATATTAATCATTAAAATACAGATTTTCATCCGAATTATATTACATTTTGCATCATCTAAGCCTAATGTTTATAGAATGCTGTCACTAATTTAAGAAAATAACATGAATGAATGCATTTTTAATAATATCAAGCGTCTGCTAAGTAACTGTGTGTTTTACCTCGAAAAAAGTCACAACATTCAAGTCGGGTTTAAGCGCACCATATTCATCATTAAAATACAGATTTTCATCCGAATTATATTACATTTTGCATCATCTAAGCCTAATGTTTATAGAATGCTGATACTAATTTAAGAAAATAACATGAATGAATGCATTTTTAATAATATCAAGCGTCTGCTAAGTAACTGTGTGTTTTACCTCGAAAAAAGTCACAACATTCAAGTCGGGTTTAAGCGCACCATATTCATCATTAAAATACAGATTTTCATCCGAATTATATTACATTTTGCATCATCTAGGCCTAATGTTTATAGAATGCTGATACTAATTTAAGAAAATAACATGAATGAATGCATTTTTAATAATATCAAGCGTCTGCTAAGTAATTGTGTGTTTTACCTCGAAAAAAGTCACAACATTCAAGTCGGGTTTAAGCGCACCATATTCATCATTAAAATACAGATTTTCATCCGAATTATATTACATTTTGCATCATCTAAGCCTAATGTTTATAGAATGCTGTCACTAATTTAAGAAAATAACATGAATGAATGCATTTTTAATAATATCAAGCGTCTGCTAATTAACTGTGTGTTTTACCTCGAAAAAAGTCACAACATTCAAGTCGGGTTTAAGCGCACCATATTCATCATTAAAATACAGATTTTCATCCGAATTATATTACATTTTGCATCATCTAAGCCTAATGTTTATAGAATGCTGACACTAATTTAAGAAAATAACATGAATGAATGCATTTTTAATAATATCAAGCGTCTGCTAAGTAATTATGTGTTTTACCTCGAAAAAAGTCACAACATTCAAGTCGGGTTTAAGCGCACCATATTAATCATTAAAATACAGATTTTCATCCGAATTATATTACATTTTGCATCATCTAAGCCTAATGTTTATAGAATGCTGTCACTAATTTAAGAAAATAACATGAATGAATGCATTTTTAATAATATCAAGCGTCTGCTAAGTAACTGTGTGTTTTACCTCGAAAAAAGTCGCAACATTCAAGTCGGGTTTAAGCGCACCATATTCATCATTAAAATACAGATTTTCATCCGAATTATATTACATTTTGCATCATCTAAGCCTAATGTTTATAGAATGCTGATACTAATTTAAGAAAATAACATGAATGAATGCATTTTTAATAATATCAAGCGTCTGCTAAGTAATTGTGTGTTTTACCTCGAAAAAAGTCACAACATTCAAGTCGGGTTTAAGCGCACCATATTCATCATTAAAATACAGATTTTCATCCGAATTATATTACATTTTGCATCACCTAAGCCTAATGTTTATAGAATGCTGTCACTAATTTAAGAAAATAACATGAATGAATGCATTTTTAATAATATCAAGCGTCTGCTAAGTAACTGTGTGTTTTACCTCGAAAAAAGTCACAACATTCAAGTCGGGTTTAAGCGCACCATATTCATCATTAAAATACAGATTTTCATCCGAATTATATTACATTTTGCATCATCTAAGCCTAATGTTTATAGAATGCTGTCACTAATTTAAGAAAATAACATGAATGAATGCATTTTTAATAATATCAAGCGTCTGCTAAGTAACTGTGTGTTTTACGGCGAAAAAAGTCACAACATTCAAGTCGGGTTTAAGCGCACCATATTCATCATTAAAATACAGATTTTCATCCGAATTATATTACATTTTGCATCATCTAAGCCTAATGTTTATAGAATGCTGACACTAATTTAAGAAAATAACATGAATGAATGCATTTTTAATAATATCAAGCGTCTGCTAAGTAACTGTGTGTTTTACCTCGAAAAAAGTCACAACATTCAAGTCGGGTTTAAGCGCACCATATTCATCATTAAAATACAGATTTTCATCCGAATTATATTACATTTTGCATCATCTAAGCCTAATGTTTATAGAATGCTGTCACTAATTTAAGAAAATAACATGAATGAATGCATTTTTAATAATATCAAGCGTCTGCTAAGTAACTGTGTGTTTTACCTCGAAAAAAGTCACAACATTCAAGTCGGGTTTAAGCGCACCATATTCATCATTAAAATACAGATTTTCATCCGAATTATATTACATTTTGCATCATCTAAGCCTAATGTTTATAGAATGCTGTCACTAATTTAAGAAAATAACATGAATGAATGCATTTTTAATAATATCAAGCGTCTGCTAAGTAATTGTGTGTTTTACCTCGAAAAAAGTCACAACATTCAAGTCGGGTTTAAGCGCATCATATTCATCATTAAAATTCAGATTTTCATCCGAATTATATTACATTTTGCATCATCTAAGCCTAATGTTTATAGAATGCTGACACTAATTTAAGAAAATAACATGAATGAATGCATTTTTAATAATATCAAGCGTCTGCTAAGTAACTGTGTGTTTTACGGCGAAAAAAGTCACAACATTCAAGTCGGGTTTAAGCGCACCATATTCATCATTAAAATACAGATTTTCATCCGAATTATATTACATTTTGCATCATCTAAGCCTAATGTTTATAGAATGCTGACACTAATTTAAGAAAATAACATGAATGAATGCATTTTTAATAATATCAAGCGTCTGCTAAGTAACTGTGTGTTTTACCTCGAAAAAAGTCACAACATTCAAGTCGGGTTTAAGCGCACCATATTCATCATTAAAATACAGATTTTCATCCGAATTATATTACATTTTGCATCATCTAAGCCTAATGTTTATAGAATGCTGTCACTAATTTAAGAAAATAACATGAATGAATGCATTTTTAATAATATCAAGCGTCTGCTAAGTAACTGTGTGTTTTACCTCGAAAAAAGTCACAACATTCAAGTCGGGTTTAAGCGCATCATATTCATCATTAAAATTCAGATTTTCATCCGAATTATATTACATTTTGCATCATCTAAGCCTAATGTTTATAGAATGCTGTCACTAATTTAAGAAAATAACATGAATGAATGCATTTTTAATAATATCAAGCGTCTGCTAAGTAATTGTGTGTTTTACCTCGAAAAAAGTCACAACATTCAAGTTGGGTTTAAGCGCATCATATTCATCATTAAAATTCAGATTTTCATCCGAATTATATTACATTTTGCATCATCTAAGCCTAATGTTTATAGAATGCTGTCACTAATTTAAGAAAATAACATGAATGAATGCATTTTTAATAATATCAAGCGTCTGCTAAGTAATTGTGTGTTTTACCTCGAAAAAAGTCACAACATTCAAGTCGGGTTTAAGCGCACCATATTCATCATTAAAATTCAGATTTTCATCCGCATTATATTACATTTTGCATCATCTAAGCCTAATGTTTATAGAATGCTGTCACTAATTTAAGAAAATAACATGAATGAATGCATTTTTAATAATATCAAGCGTCTGCTAAGTAACTGTGTGTTTTACCTCGAAAAAAGTCACAACATTCAAGTCGGGTTTAAGCGCACCATATTCATCATTAAAATACAGATTTTCATCCGAATTATATTACATTTTGCATCATTAAACCTAATGTTTATAGAATGCTGACACTATTTTGAGAAAATAACATGAATGAATGCATTTTTAATAATATCAAGCGTCTGCTAAGTAATTGTGTGTTTTACGGCGAAAAAGGACACAACATTCAAGTCGGGTTTAATCGCATCATATTCATCATTAAAATTCAGATTTTCATCCGCATTATATTACATTTTGCATCATCTAAGCCTAATGTTTATAGAATACTGACACTAATTTAAGAAAATAACATGAATGAATGCATTTTTAATAATATCAAGCGTCTGCTAAGTAACTGTGTGTTTTACCTCGAAAAAAGTCACAACATTCAAGTCGGGTATAAGCGCACCATATTCATCATTAAAATACAGATTTTCATCCGCATTATATTACATTTTGCATCATCTAAGCCTAATGTTTATAGAATGCTGTCACTAATTTAAGAAAATAACATGAATGAATGCATTTTTAATAATATCAAGCGTCTGCTAAGTAACTGTGTGTTTTACCTCGAAAAAAGTCACAACATTCAAGTCGGGTTTAAGCGCACCATATTCATCATTAAAATACAGATTTTCATCCGATTTATATTACATTTTGCATCATCTAAGCCTAATGTTTATAGAACGCTGTCACTAATTTAAGAAAATAACATGAATGAATGCATTTTTAATAATATCAAGCGTCTGCTAAGTAATTGTGTGTTTTACCTCGAAAAAAGTCACAACATTCAAGTCGGGTTTCAGCGCACCATATTCATCATTAAAATTCAGATTTTCATCCGCATTATATTACATTTTGCATCATCTAAGCCTAATGTTTATAGAATGCTGTCACTAATTTAAGAAAATAACATTAATGAATGCATTTTTAATAATATCAAGCGTCTGCTAAGTAACTGTGTGTTTTACCTCGAAAAAAGTCACAACATTCAAGTCGGGTTTAAGCGCACCATATTAATCATTAAAATACAGATTTTCATCCGAATTATATTACATTTTGCATCATCTAAGCCTAATGTTTATAGAATGCTGTCACTAATTTAAGAAAATAACATGAATGAATGCATTTTTAATAATATCAAGCGTCTGCTAAGTAATTGTGTGTTTTACCTCGAAAAAAGTCACAACATTCAAGTCGGGTTTAAGCGCATCATATTCATCATTAAAATTCAGATTTTCATCCGCATTATATTACATTTTGCATCATCTAAGCCTAATGTTTATAGAATGCTGTCACTAATTTAAGAAAATAACATGAATGAATGCATTTTTAATAATATCAAGCGTCTGCTAAGTAATTGTGTGTTTTACCTCGAAAAAAGTCACAACATTCAAGTCGGGTTTAAGCGCATCATATTCATCATTAAAATTCAGATTTTCATCCGCATTATATTACATTTTGCATCATCTAAGCCTAATGTTTATAGAATGCTGTCACTAATTTAAGAAAATAACATGAATGAATGCATTTTTAATAATATAAAGCGTCTGCTAAGTAACTGTGTGTTTTACCCCGAAAAAAGTCACAACATTCAAGTCGGGTTTAAGCGCACCATATTCATCATTAAAATACAGATTTTCATCCGAATTATATTACATTTTGCATCATCTAAGCCTAATGTTTATAGAATGCTGTCACTAATTTAAGAAAATAACATGAATGAATGCATTTTTAATAATATCAAGCGTCTGCTAAGTAATTGTGTGTTTTACCTCGAAAAAAGTCACAACATTCAAGTCGGGTTTAAGCGTATCATATTCATCATTAAAATTCAGATTTTCATCCGAATTATATTACATTTTGCATCATCTAAGCCTAATGTTTATAGAATGCTGTCACTAATTTAAGAAAATAACATGAATGAATGCATTTTTAATAATATCAAGCGTCTGCTAAGTAATTGTGTGTTTTACCTCGAAAAAAGTCACAACATTCAAGTCGGGTTTAAGCGCACCATATTCATCATTAAAATTCAGATTTTCATCCGCATTATATTACATTTTGCATCATCTAAGCCTAATGTTTATAGAATGCTGTCACTAATTTAAGAAAATAACATGAATGAATGCATTTTTAATAATATCAAGCGTCTGCTAAGTAACTGTGTGTTTTACCTCGAAAAAAGTCACAACATTCAAGTCGGGTTTAAGCGCACCATATTCATCATTAAAATACAGATTTTCATCCGAATTATATTACATTTTGCATCATCAAAGACTAATGTTTATAGAATGCTGTCACTAATTTAAGAAAATAACATGAATGAATGCATTTTTAATAATATCAAGCGTCTGCTAAGTAATTGTGTGTTTTACCTCGAAAAAAGTCACAACATTCAAGTCGGGTTTAAGCGCACCATATTCATCATTAAAATACAGATTTTCATCCGAATTATATTACATTTTGCATCATCTAAGCCTAATGTTTATAGAATGCTGTCACTAATTTAAGAAAATAACATGAATGAATGCATTTTTAATAATATCAAGCGTCTGCTAAGTAATTGTGTGTTTTACCTCGAAAAAAGTCACAACATTCAAGTCGGGTTTAAGCGTATCATATTCATCATTAAAATTCAGATTTTCATCCGAATTATATTACATTTTGCATCATCTAAGCCTAATGTTTATAGAATGCTGTCACTAATTTAAGAAAATAACATGAATGAATGCATTTTTAATAATATCAAGCGTCTGCTAAGTAATTGTGTGTTTTACCTCGAAAAAAGTCACAACATTCAAGTCGGGTTTAAGCGCACCATATTCATCATTAAAATTCAGATTTTCATCCGCATTATATTACATTTTGCATCATCTAAGCCTAATGTTTATAGAATGCTGTCACTAATTTAAGAAAATAACATGAATGAATGCATTTTTAATAATATCAAGCGTCTGCTAAGTAACTGTGTGTTTTACCTCGAAAAAAGTCACAACATTCAAGTCGGGTTTAAGCGCACCATATTCATCATTAAAATACAGATTTTCATCCGAATTATATTACATTTTGCATCATCAAAGACTAATGTTTATAGAATGCTGTCACTAATTTAAGAAAATAACATGAATGAATGCATTTTTAATAATATCAAGCGTCTGCTAAGTAATTGTGTGTTTTACCTCGAAAAAAGTCACAACATTCAAGTCGGGTTTAAGCGCATCATATTCATCATTAAAATTCAGATTTTCATCCGAATTATATTACATTTTGCATCATCTAAGCCTAATGTTTATAGAATGCTGTCACTAATTTAAGAAAATAACATGAATGAATGCATTTTTAATAATATCAAGCCTCTGCTAAGTAATTGTGTGTTTTACCTCGAAAAAAGTCACAACATTCAAGTCGGGTTTAAGCGCACCATATTCATCATTAAAATTCAGATTTTCATCCGCATTATATTACATTTTGCATCATCTAAGCCTAATGTTTATAGAATGCTGTCACTAATTTAAGAAAATAACATGAATGAATGCATTTTTAATAATATCAAGCGTCTGCTAAGTAACTGTGTGTTTTACCTCGAAAAAAGTCACAACATTCAAGTCGGGTTTAAGCGCACCATATTCATCATTAAAATACAGATTTTCATCCGAATTATATTACATTTTGCATCATCTAAGCCTAATGTTTATAGAATGCTGTCACTAATGTAAGAAAATAACATGAATGAATGCATTTTTAATAATATCAAGCGTCTGCTAAGTAATTGCGTGTTTTACCTCGAAAAAAGTCACAACATTCAAGTCGGGTTTAAGCGCACCATATTCATCATTAAAATTCAGATTTTCATCCGAATTATATTACATTTTGCATCATCTAAGCCTAATGTTTATAGAATGCTGTCACTAATTTAAGAAAATAACATGAATGAATGCATTTTTAATAATATCAAGCGTCTGCTAAGTAATTGTGTGTTTTACCTCGAAAAAAGTCACAACATTCAAGTCGGGTTTAAGCGCACCATATTCATCATTAAAATACAGATTTTCATCCGAATTATATTACATTTTGCATCATCTAAGCCTAATGTTTATAGAATGCTGTCACTAATTTAAGAAAATAACATGAATGAATGCATTTTTAATAATATCACGCGTCTGCTAAGTAACTGTGTGTTTTACCTCGAAAAAAGTCACAACATTCAAGTCGGGTTTAAGCGCACCATATTCATCATTAAAATACAGATTTTCATCCGAATTATATTACATTTTGCATCATCTAAGCCTAATGTTTATAGAATGCTGTCACTAATTTAAGAAAATAACATGAATGAATGCATTTTCAATAATATCAAGCGTCTGCTAAGTAACTGTGTGTTTTACCTCGAAAAAAGTCACAACATTCAAGTCGGGTTTAAGCGCACCATATTCATCATTAAAATACAGATTTTCATCCGAATTATATTACATTTTGCATCATCTAAGCCTAATGTTTATAGAATGCTGTCACTAATTTAAGAAAATAACATGAATGAATGCATTTTTAATAATATCAAGCGTCTGCTAAGTAATTGTGTGTTTTACCTCGGAAAAAGTCACAACATTCAAGTCGGGTTTAAGCGCACCATATTCATTATTAAAATACAGATTTTCATCCGAATTATATTACATTTTGCATCATCTAAGCCTAATGTTTATAGAATGCTGTCACTAATTTAAGAAAATAACATGAATGAATGCATTTTTAATAATATCAAGCGTCTGCTAAGTAATTGTGTGTTTTACCTCGAAAAAAGTCACAACATTCAAGTCGGGTTTAAGCGCACCATATTCATCATTAAAATACAGATTTTCATCCGAATTATATTACATTTTGCATCATCTAAGCCTAATGTTTATAGAATGCTGTCACTAATTTAAGAAAATAACATGAATGAATGCATTTTTAATAATATCAAGCGTCTGCTAAGTAATTGTGTGTTTTACCTCGAAAAAAGTCACAACATTCAAGTCGGGTTTAATCGCACCATATTCATCATTAAAATACAGATTTTCATCCGCATTATATTACATTTTGCATCATCTAAGCCTAATGTTTATAGAATGCTGACATTAATTTAAGAAAATAACATGAATGAATGCATTTTTAATAATATCAAGCGTCTGCTAAGTAACTGTGTGTTTTACCTCGAAAAAAGTCACAACATTCAAGTCGGGTTTAAGCGCACCATATTCATCATTAAAATACAGATTTTCATCCGCATTATATTACATTTTGCATCATCTAAGCCTAATGTTTATAGAATGCTGTCACTAATTTAAGAAAATAACATGAATGAATGCATTTTTAATAATATCAAGCGTCTGCTAAGTAACTGTGTGTTTTACCTCGAAAAAAGTCACAACATTCAAGTCGGGTTTAAGCGCACCATATTTATCATTAAAATACAGATTTTCATCCGAATTATATTACATTTTGCATCATCTAAGCCTAATGTTTATAGAATGCTGTCACTAATTTTAGAAAATAACATGAATGAATGCATTTTTAATAATATCAAGCGTCTGCTAAGTAACTGTGTGTTTTACCTCGAAAAAAGTCACAACATTCAAGTCGGGTTTAAGCGCACCATATTCATCATTAAAATACAGATTTTCATCCGCATTATATTACATTTTGCATCATCTAAGCCTAATGTTTATAGAATGCTGATACTAATTTAAGAAAATAACATGAATGAATGCATTTTTAATAATATCAAGCGTCTGCTAAGTAACTGTGTGTTTTACCTCGAAAAAAGTCACAAAATTCAAGCCGGGTTTAAGCGCACCATATTCATCATTAAAATACAGATTTTCATCCGAATTATATTACATTTTGCATCATCTAAGCCTAATGTTTATAGAATGCTGTCACTAATTTAAGAAAATAACATGAATGAATGCATTTTTAATAATATCAAGCGTCTGCTAAGTAATTGTGTATTTTACCTCGAAAAAAGTCACAACATTCAAGTCGGGTTTAATCGCATCATATTCATCATTAAAATACAGATTTTCATCCGAATTATATTACATTTTGCATCATCTAAGCCTAATGTTTATAAAATGCTGATACTAATTTAAGAAAATAACATGAATGAATGCATTTTTAATAATATCAAGCGTCTGCTAAGTAATTGTGTGTTTTACCTCGAAAAAAGTCACAACATTCAAGTCGGGTTTAAGCGCACCATATTCATCATTAAAATACAGATTTTCATCCGCATTATATTACATTTTGCATCATCTAAGCCTAATGTTTATAGAATGCTGTCACTAATTTAAGAAAATAACATGAATGAATGCATTTTTAATAATATCAAGCGTCTGCTAAGTAATTGTGTGTTTTACCTCGAAAAAAGTCACAACATTCAAGTCGGGTTTAATCGCATCATATTCATCATAAAAATACAGATTTTCATCCGAATTATATTACATTTTGCATCATCTAAGCCTAATGTTTATAAAATGCTGATACTAATTTAAGAAAATAACATGAATGAATGCATTTTTAATAATATCAAGCGTCTGCTAAGTAATTGTGTGTTTTACCTCGAAAAAAGTCACAACATTCAAGTCGGGTTTAATCGCATCATATTCATCATTAAAATACAGATTTTCATCCGCATTATATTACATTTTGCATCATCTAAACCTAATGTTTATAAAATGCAGATACTAATTTAAGAAAATAACATGAATGAATGCATTTTTAATAATATCAAGCGTCTGCTAAGTAATTGTGTGTTTTACCTCGAAAAAAGTCACAACATTCAAGTCGGGTTTAATCGCATCATATTCATCATTAAAATACAGATTTTCATCCGCATTATATTACATTTTGCATCATCTAAGCCTAATGTTTATAGAATGCTGTCACTAATTTAAGAAAATAACATGAATGAATGCATTTTTAATAATATCAAGCGTCTGCTAAGTAATTGTGTGTTTTACCTCGAAAAAAGTCACAACATTCAAGTCGGGTTTAATCGCATCATATTCATCATTAAAATACAGATTTTCATCCGAATTATATTACATTTTGCATCATCTAAGCCTAATGTTTATAAAATGCTGATACTAATTTAAGAAAATAACATGAATGAATGCATTTTTAATAATATCAAGCGTCTGCTAAGTAATTGTGTGTTTTACCTCGAAAAAAGTCACAACATTCAAGTCGGGTTTAATCGCATCATATTCATCATTAAAATACAGATTTTCATCCGCATTATATTACATTTTGCATCATCTAAGCCTAATGTTTATAAAATGCTGATACTAATTTAAGAAAATAACATGAATGAATGCATTTTTAATAATATCAAGCGTCTGCTAAGTAATTGTGTGTTTTACCTCGAAAAAAGTCACAACATTCAAGTCGGGTTTAAGCGCACCATATTCATCATTAAAATACAGATTTTCATCCGCATTATATTACATTTTGCATCATCTAAGCCTAATGTTTATAGAATGCTGTCACTAATTTAAGAAAATAACATGAATGAATGCATTTTTAATAATATCAAGCGTCTGCTAAGTAATTGTGTGTTTTACCTCGAAAAAAGTCACAACATTCAAGTCGGGTTTAATCGCATCATATTCATCATTAAAATACAGATTTTCATCCGAATTATATTACATTTTGCATCATCTAAGCCTAATGTTTATAAAATGCTGATACTAATTTAAGAAAATAACATGAATGAATGCATTTTTAATAATATCAAGCGTCTGCTAAGTAATTGTGTGTTTTACCTCGAAAAAAGTCACAACATTCAAGTCGGGTTTAAGCGCACCATATTCATCATTAAAATACTGATTTTCATCCGAATTATATTACATTTTGCATCATCTAAGCCTAATGTTTATAGAATGCTGTCACTAATTTAAGAAAATAACATGAATGAATGCATTTTTAATAATATCAAGCGTCTGCTAAGTAACTGTGTGTTTTACCTCGAAAAAAGTCACAACATTCAAGTCGGGTTTAAGCGCACCATATTCATCATTAAAATACAGATTTTCATCCGAATTATATTACATTTTGCATCATCTAAGCCTAATGTTTATAGAATGCTGACACTAATTTAAGAAAATAACATGAATGAATGCATTTTTAATAATATCAAGCGTCTGCTAAGTAACTGTGTGTTTTACCTCGAAAAAAGTCACAACATTCAAGTCGGGTTTAAGCGCACCATATTCATCATTAAAATACAGATTTTCATCCGCATTATATTACATTTTGCATCATCTAAGCCTAATGTTTATAGAATGCTGATACTAATTTAAGAAAATAACATGAATGAATGCATTTTTAATAATATCAAGCGTCTGCTAAGTAACTGTGTGTTTTACCTCGAAAAAAGTCACAAAATTCAAGCCGGGTTTAAGCGCACCATATTCATCATTAAAATACAGATTTTCATCCGAATTATATTACATTTTGCATCATCTAAGCCTAATGTTTATAGAATGCTGTCACTAATTTAAGAAAATAACATGAATGAATGCATTTTCAATAATATCAAGCGTCTGCTAAGTAACTGTGTGTTTTACCTCGAAAAAAGTCACAACATTCAAGTCGGGTTTAAGCGCACCATATTCATCATTAAAATACAGATTTTCATCCGAATTATATTACATTTTGCATCATCTAAGCCTAATGTTTATAGAATGCTGTCACTAATTTAAGAAAATAACATGAATGAATGCATTTTTAATAATATCAAGCGTCTGCTAAGTAATTGTGTGTTTTACCTCGGAAAAAGTCACAACATTCAAGTCGGGTTTAAGCGCACCATATTCATTATTAAAATACAGATTTTCATCCGAATTATATTACATTTTGCATCATCTAAGCCTAATGTTTATAGAATGCTGTCACTAATTTAAGAAAATAACATGAATGAATGCATTTTTAATAATATCAAGCGTCTGCTAAGTAATTGTGTGTTTTACCTCGAAAAAAGTCACAACATTCAAGTCGGGTTTAATCGCACCATATTCATCATTAAAATACAGATTTTCATCCGCATTATATTACATTTTGCATCATCTAAGCCTAATGTTTATAGAATGCTGACATTAATTTAAGAAAATAACATGAATGAATGCATTTTTAATAATATCAAGCGTCTGCTAAGTAACTGTGTGTTTTACCTCGAAAAAAGTCACAACATTCAAGTCGGGTTTAAGCGCACCATATTCATCATTAAAATACAGATTTTCATCCGCATTATATTACATTTTGCATCATCTAAGCCTAATGTTTATAGAATGCTGTCACTAATTTAAGAAAATAACATGAATGAATGCATTTTTAATAATATCAAGCGTCTGCTAAGTAACTGTGTGTTTTACCTCGAAAAAAGTCACAACATTCAAGTCGGGTTTAAGCGCACCATATTCATCATTAAATTACAGATTTTCATCCGAATTATATTACATTTTGCATCATCTAAGCCTAATGTTTATAGAATGCTGTCACTAATTTAAGAAAATAACATGAATGAATGCATTTTTAATAATATCAAGCGTCTGCTAAGTAATTGTGTGTTTTACCTCGAAAAAAGTCACAACATTCAAGTCGGGTTTAAGCGCACCATATTCATCATTAAAATACAGATTTTCATCCGCATTATATTACATTTTGCATCATCTAAGCCTAATGTTTATAGAATGCTGTCACTAATTTAAGAAAATAACATGAATGAATGCATTTTTAATAATATCAAGCGTCTGCTAAGTAACTGTGTGTTTTACCTCGAAAAAAGTCACAACATTCAAGTCGGGTTTAAGCGCACCATATTCATCATTAAAATACAGATTTTCATCCGAATTATATTACATTTTGCATCATCTAAGCCTAATGTTTATAGAATGCTGTCACTAATTTAAGAAAATAACATGAATGAATGCATTTTTAATAATATCAAGCGTCTGCTAAGTAACTGTGTGTTTTACCTCGAAAAAAGTCACAACATTCAAGTCGGGTTTAAGCGCACCATATTCATCATTAAAATACAGATTTTCATCCGCATTATATTACATTTTGCATCATCTAAGCCTAATGTTTATAGAATGCTGATACTAATTTAAGAAAATAACATGAATGAATGCATTTTTAATAATATCAAGCGTCTGCTAAGTAACTGTGTGTTTTACCTCGAAAAAAGTCACAAAATTCAAGCCGGGTTTAAGCGCACCATATTCATCATTAAAATACAGATTTTCATCCGAATTATATTACATTTTGCATCATCTAAGCCTAATGTTTATAGAATGCTGTCACTAATTTAAGAAAATAACATGAATGAATGCATTTTTAATAATATCAAGCGTCTGCTAAGTAATTGTGTGTTTTACCTCGAAAAAAGTCACAACATTCAAGTCGGGTTTAATCGCATCATATTCATCATTAAAATACAGATTTTCATCCGAATTATATTACATTTTGCATCATCTAAGCCTAATGTTTATAAAATGCTGATACTAATTTAAGAAAATAACATGAATGAATGCATTTTTAATAATATCAAGCGTCTGCTAAGTAATTGTGTGTTTTACCTCGAAAAAAGTGACAACATTCAAGTCGGGTTTAAGCGCACCATATTCATCATTAAAATACAGATTTTCATCCGCATTATATTACATTTTGCATCATCTAAGCCTAATGTTTATAGAATGCTGTCACTAATTTAAGAAAATAACATGAATGAATGCATTTTTAATAATATCAAGCGTCTGCTAAGTAATTGTGTGTTTTACCTCGAAAAAAGTCACAACATTCAAGTCGGGTTTAATCGCATCATATTCATCATTAAAATACAGATTTTCATCCGAATTATATTACATTTTGCATCATCTAAGCCTAATGTTTATAGAATGCTGACACTAATTTAAGAAAATAACATGAATGAATGCATTTTTAATAATATCAAGCGTCTGCTAAGTAACTGTGTGTTTTACCTCGAAAAAAGTCACAACATTCAAGTCGGGTTTAAGCGCACCATATTCATCATTAAAATACAGATTTTCATCCGCATTATATTACATTTTGCATCATCTAAGCCTAATGTTTATAGAATGCTGATACTAATTTAAGAAAATAACATGAATGAATGCATTTTTAATAATATCAAGCGTCTGCTAAGTAACTGTGTGTTTTACCTCGAAAAAAGTCACAAAATTCAAGCCGGGTTTAAGCGCACCATATTCATCATTAAAATACAGATTTTCATCCGAATTATATTACATTTTGCATCATCTAAGCCTAATGTTTATAGAATGCTGTCACTAATTTAAGAAAATAACATGAATGAATGCATTTTCAATAATATCAAGCGTCTGCTAAGTAACTGTGTGTTTTACCTCGAAAAAAGTCACAACATTCAAGTCGGGTTTAAGCGCACCATATTCATCATTAAAATACAGATTTTCATCCGAATTATATTACATTTTGCATCATCTAAGCCTAATGTTTATAGAATGCTGTCACTAATTTAAGAAAATAACATGAATGAATGCATTTTTAATAATATCAAGCGTCTGCTAAGTAATTGTGTGTTTTACCTCGGAAAAAGTCACAACATTCAAGTCGGGTTTAAGCGCACCATATTCATTATTAAAATACAGATTTTCATCCGAATTATATTACATTTTGCATCATCTAAGCCTAATGTTTATAGAATGCTGTCACTAATTTAAGAAAATAACATGAATGAATGCATTTTTAATAATATCAAGCGTCTGCTAAGTAATTGTGTGTTTTACCTCGAAAAAAGTCACAACATTCAAGTCGGGTTTAAGCGCACCATATTCATCATTAAAATACAGATTTTCATCCGAATTATATTACATTTTGCATCATCTAAGCCTAATGTTTATAGAATGCTGTCACTAATTTAAGAAAATAACATGAATGAATGCATTTTTAATAATATCAAGCGTCTGCTAAGTAATTGTGTGTTTTACCTCGAAAAAAGTCACAACATTCAAGTCGGGTTTAATCGCACCATATTCATCATTAAAATACAGATTTTCATCCGCATTATATTACATTTTGCATCATCTAAGCCTAATGTTTATAGAATGCTGACATTAATTTAAGAAAATAACATGAATGAATGCATTTTTAATAATATCAAGCGTCTGCTAAGTAACTGTGTGTTTTACCTCGAAAAAAGTCACAACATTCAAGTCGGGTTTAAGCGCACCATATTCATCATTAAAATACAGATTTTCATCCGCATTATATTACATTTTGCATCATCTAAGCCTAATGTTTATAGAATGCTGTCACTAATTTAAGAAAATAACATGAATGAATGCATTTTTAATAATATCAAGCGTCTGCTAAGTAACTGTGTGTTTTACCTCGAAAAAAGTCACAACATTCAAGTCGGGTTTAAGCGCACCATATTCATCATTAAATTACAGATTTTCATCCGAATTATATTACATTTTGCATCATCTAAGCCTAATGTTTATAGAATGCTGTCACTAATTTAAGAAAATAACATGAATGAATGCATTTTTAATAATATCAAGCGTCTGCTAAGTAATTGTGTGTTTTACCTCGAAAAAAGTCACAACATTCAAGTCGGGTTTAAGCGCACCATATTCATCATTAAAATACAGATTTTCATCCGCATTATATTACATTTTGCATCATCTAAGCCTAATGTTTATAGAATGCTGTCACTAATTTAAGAAAATAACATGAATGAATGCATTTTTAATAATATCAAGCGTCTGCTAAGTAACTGTGTGTTTTACCTCGAAAAAAGTCACAACATTCAAGTCGGGTTTAAGCGCACCATATTCATCATTAAAATACAGATTTTCATCCGAATTATATTACATTTTGCATCATCTAAGCCTAATGTTTATAGAATGCTGTCACTAATTTAAGAAAATAACATGAATGAATGCATTTTTAATAATATCAAGCGTCTGCTAAGTAACTGTGTGTTTTACCTCGAAAAAAGTCACAACATTCAAGTCGGGTTTAAGCGCACCATATTCATCATTAAAATACAGATTTTCATCCGCATTATATTACATTTTGCATCATCTAAGCCTAATGTTTATAGAATGCTGATACTAATTTAAGAAAATAACATGAATGAATGCATTTTTAATAATATCAAGCGTCTGCTAAGTAACTGTGTGTTTTACCTCGAAAAAAGTCACAAAATTCAAGCCGGGTTTAAGCGCACCATATTCATCATTAAAATACAGATTTTCATCCGAATTATATTACATTTTGCATCATCTAAGCCTAATGTTTATAGAATGCTGTCACTAATTTAAGAAAATAACATGAATGAATGCATTTTTAATAATATCAAGCGTCTGCTAAGTAATTGTGTGTTTTACCTCGAAAAAAGTCACAACATTCAAGTCGGGTTTAATCGCATCATATTCATCATTAAAATACAGATTTTCATCCGAATTATATTACATTTTGCATCATCTAAGCCTAATGTTTATAAAATGCTGATACTAATTTAAGAAAATAACATGAATGAATGCATTTTTAATAATATCAAGCGTCTGCTAAGTAATTGTGTGTTTTACCTCGAAAAAAGTGACAACATTCAAGTCGGGTTTAAGCGCACCATATTCATCATTAAAATACAGATTTTCATCCGCATTATATTACATTTTGCATCATCTAAGCCTAATGTTTATAGAATGCTGTCACTAATTTAAGAAAATAACATGAATGAATGCATTTTTAATAATATCAAGCGTCTGCTAAGTAATTGTGTGTTTTACCTCGAAAAAAGTCACAACATTCAAGTCGGGTTTAATCGCATCATATTCATCATTAAAATACAGATTTTCATCCGAATTATATTACATTTTGCATCATCTAAGCCTAATGTTTATAAAATGCTGATACTAATTTAAGAAAATAACATGAATGAATGCATTTTTAATAATATCAAGCGTCTGCTAAGTAATTGTGTGTTTTACCTCGAAAAAAGTCACAACATTCAAGTCGGGTTTAATCGCATCATATTCATCATTAAAATACAGATTTTCATCCGCATTATATTACATTTTGCATCATCTAAGCCTAATGTTTATAAAATGCAGATACTAATTTAAGAAAATAACATGAATGAATGCATTTTTAATAATATCAAGCGTCTGCTAAGTAATTGTGTGTTTTACCTCGAAAAAAGTCACAACATTCAAGTCGGGTTTAATCGCATCATATTCATCATTAAAATACAGATTTTCATCCGCATTATATTACATTTTGCATCATCTAAGCCTAATGTTTATAGAATGCTGTCACTAATTTAAGAAAATAACATGAATGAATGCATTTTTAATAATATCAAGCGTCTGCTAAGTAATTGTGTGTTTTACCTCGAAAAAAGTCACAACATTCAAGTCGGGTTTAAGCGCACCATATTCATCATTAAAATACAGATTTTCATCCGCATTATATTGCATTTTGCATCATCTAAGCCTAATGTTTATAGAATGCTGTCACTAATTTAAGAAAATAACATGAATGAATGCATTTTTAATAATATCAAGCGTCTGCTAAGTAATTGTGTGTTTTACCTCGAAAAAAGTCACAACATTCAAGTCGGGTTTAAGCGCATCATATTCATCATTAAAATACAGATTTTCATCCGAATTATATTACATTTTGCATCATCTAAGCCTAATGTTTATAAAATGCTGATACTAATTTAAGAAAATAACATGAATGAATGCATTTTTAATAATATCAAGCGTCTGCTAAGTAATTGTGTGTTTTACCTCGAAAAAAGTCACAACATTCAAGTCGGGTTTAAGCGCACCATATTCATCATTAAAATACTGATTTTCATCCGAATTATATTACATTTTGCATCATCTAAGCCTAATGTTTATAGAATGCTGTCACTAATTTAAGAAAATAACATGAATGAATGCATTTTTAATAATATCAAGCGTCTGCTAAGTAACTGTGTGTTTTACCTCGAAAAAAGTCACAACATTCAAGTCGGGTTTAAGCGCACCATATTCATCATTAAAATACAGATTTTCATCCGCATTATATTGCATTTTGCATCATCTAAGCCTAATGTTTATAGAATGCTGTCACTAATTTAAGAAAATAACATGAATGAATGCATTTTTAATAATATCAAGCGTCTGCTAAGTAATTGTGTGTTTTACCTCGAAAAAAGTCACAACATTCAAGTCGGGTTTAAGCGCACCATATTCATCATTAAAATACAGATTTTCATCCGCATTATATTACATTTTGCATCATCTAAGCCTAATGTTTATAGAATGCTGATACTAATTTAAGAAAATAACATGAATGAATGCATTTTTAATAATATCAAGCGTCTGCTAAGTAACTGTGTGTTTTACCTCGAAAAAAGTCACAAAATTCAAGCCGGGTTTAAGCGCACCATATTCATCATTAAAATACAGATTTTCATCCGAATTATATTACATTTTGCATCATCTAAGCCTAATGTTTATAGAATGCTGT
The DNA here is from genome assembly GCA_964036315.1 of Acanthosepion esculentum. NCBI lineage: Eukaryota > Metazoa > Mollusca > Cephalopoda > Sepiida > Sepiidae > Acanthosepion > Acanthosepion esculentum. Next base: position 85,414,009 of record OZ038505.1, on the reverse strand, counting down.
CACTAATTTAAGAAAATAACATGAATGAATGCATTTTTAATAATATCAAGCGTCTGCTAAGTAATTGTGTGTTTTACCTCGAAAAAAGTCACAACATTCAAGTCGGGTTTAATCGCATCATATTCATCATTAAAATACAGATTTTCATCCGAATTATATTACATTTTGCATCATCTAAGCCTAATGTTTATAGAATGCTGTCACTAATTTAAGAAAATAACATGAATGAATGCATTTTTAATAATATCAAGCGTCTGCTAAGTAACTGTGTGTTTTACGGCGAAAAAAGTCACAACATTCAAGTCGGGTTTAATCGCATCATATTCATCATTAAAATTCAGATTTTCATCCGAATTATATTACATTTTGCATCATCTAAGCCTAATGTTTATAGAATGCTGTCACTAATTTAAGAAAATAACATGAATGAATGCATTTTTAATAATATCAAGCGTCTGCTAAGTAACTGTCTGTTTTACCTCGAAAAAAGTCACAACATTCAAGTCGGGTTTAAGCGCACCATATTCATCATTAAAATACAGATTTTCATCCGAATTATATTACATTTTGCATCATCTAAGCCTAATGTTTATAAAATGCTGATACTAATTTAAGAAAATAACATGAATGAATGCATTTTTAATAATATCAAGCGTCTGCTAAGTAATTGTGTGTTTTACCTCGAAAAAAGTCACAACATTCAAGTCGGGTTTAAGCGCACCATATTCATCATTAAAATACAGATTTTCATCCGCATTATATTACATTTTGCATCATCTAAGCCTAATGTTTATAGAATGCTGTCACTAATTTAAGAAAATAACATGAATGAATGCATTTTTAATAATATCAAGCGTCTCCTAAGTAATTGTGTGTTTTACCTCGAAAAAAGTCACAACATTCAAGTCGGGTTTAATCGCATCATATTCATCATTAAAATACAGATTTTCATCCGAATTATATTACATTTTGCATCATCTAAGCCTAATGTTTATAAAATGCTGATACTAATTTAAGAAAATAACATGAATGAATGCATTTTTAATAATATCAAGCGTCTGCTAAGTAATTGTGTGTTTTACCTCGAAAAAAGTCACAACATTCAAGTCGGGTTTAAGCGCACCATATTCATCATTAAAATACTGATTTTCATCCGAATTATATTACATTTTGCATCATCTAAGCCTAATGTTTATAGAATGCTGTCACTAATTTAAGAAAATAACATGAATGAATGCATTTTTAATAATATCAAGCGTCTGCTAAGTAACTGTGTGTTTTACCTCGAAAAAAGTCACAACATTCAAGTCGGGTTTAAGCGCACCATATTCATCATTAAAATACAGATTTTCATCCGAATTATATTAGATTTTGCATCATCTAAGCCTAATGTTTATAGAATGCTGACACTAATTTAAGAAAATAACATGAATGAATGCATTTTTAATAATATCAAGCGTCTGCTAAGTAACTGTGTGTTTTACCTCGAAAAAAGTCACAACATTCAAGTCGGGTTTAAGCGCACCATATTCATCATTAAAATACAGATTTTCATCCGAATTATATTACATTTTGCATCATCTAAGCCTAATGTTTATAGAATGCTGATACTAATTTAAGAAAATAACATGAATGAATGCATTTTTAATAATATCAAGCGTCTGCTAAGTAATTGTGTGTTTTACGGCGAAAAAAGTCACAACATTCAAGTCGGTTTTAAGCGCACCATATTCATAATTAAAATACAGATTTTCAACCGAATTATATTACATTTTGCATCATCTAAGCCTAATGTTTATAGAATGCTGTCACTAATTTAAGAAAATAACATGAATGAATGCATTTTTAATAATATCAAGCGTCTGCTAAGTAACTGTGTGTTTTACGGCGAAAAAAGTCACAACATTCAAGTCGGGTTTAATCGCATCATATTCATCATTAAAATTCAGATTTTCATCCGAATTATATTACATTTTGCATCATCTAAGCCTAATGTTTATAGAATGCTGTCACTAATTTAAGAAAATAACATGAATGAATGCATTTTTAATAATATCAAGCGTCTGCTAAGTAACTGTCTGTTTTACCTCGAAAAAAGTCACAACATTCAAGTCGGGTTTAAGCGCACCATATTCATCATTAAAATACAGATTTTCATCCGCATTATATTACATTTTGCATCATCTAAGCCTAATGTTTATAGAATGCTGTCACTAATTTAAGAAAATAACATGAATGAATGCATTTTTAATAATATCAAGTGTCTGCTAAGTAACTGTGTGTTTTACGGCGAAAAAAGTCACAACATTCAAGTCGGGTTTAATCGCATCATATTCATCATTAAAATTCAGATTTTCATCCGCATTATATTACATTTTGCATCATCTAAGCCTAATGTTTATAGAATGCTGTCACTAATTTAAGAAAATAACATGAATGAATGCATTTTTAATAATATCAAGCGTCTGCTAAGTAACTGTGTGTTTTACGGCGAAAAAAGTCACAACATTCAAGCCGGGTTTAATCGCATCATATTCATCATTAAAATTCAGATTTTCATCCGCATTATATTACATTTTGCATCATCTAAGCCTAATGTTTATAGAATGCTGTCACTAATTTAAGAAAATAACATGAATGAATGCATTTTTAATAATATCAAGCGTCTGCTACGTAACTGTGTGTTTTACGGCGAAAAATGTCACAACATTCAAGTCGGGTTTAATCGCATCATATTCATCATTAAAATTCAGATTTTCATCCGCATTATATTATATTTTGCATCATCTAAGCCTAATGTTTATAGAATGCTGTCTCTAATTTAAGAAAATAACATGAATGAATGCATTTTTAATAATATCAAGCGTCTGCTAAGTAACTGTGTGTTTTACGGCGAAAAAAGTCACAACATTCAAGTCGGGTTTAATCGCATCATATTCATCATTAAAATTCAGATTTTCATCCGCATTATATTACATTTTGCATCATCTAAGCCTAATGTTTATAGAATGCTGTCACTAATTTAAGAAAATAACATGAATGAATGCATTTTTAATAATATAAAGCGTCTGCTAAGTAACTGTGTGTTTTACGGCGAAAAAAGTCAAAACATTCAAGTCGGGTTTAATCGCATCATATTCATCATTAAAATACAGATTTTCATCCGCATTATATTACATTTTGCATCATCTAAGCCTAATGTTTATAGAATGCTGTCACTAATTTAAGAAAATAACATGAATGAATGCATTTTTAATAATATCAAGCGTCTGCTAAGTAACTGTGTGTTTTACGGCGAAAAAAGTCACAACATTCAAGCCGGGTTTAATCGCATCATATTCATCATTAAAATTCAGATTTTCATCCGCATTATATTACATTTTGCATCATCTAAGCCTAATGTTTATAGAATGCTGTCACTAATTTAAGAAAATAACATGAATGAATGCATTTTTAATAATATCAAGCGTCTGCTACGTAACTGTGTGTTTTACGGCGAAAAATGTCACAACATTCAAGTCGGGTTTAATCGCATCATATTCATCATTAAAATTCAGATTTTCATCCGCATTATATTATATTTTGCATCATCTAAGCCTAATGTTTATAGAATGCTGTCACTAATTTAAGAAAAATAACATGAATGAATGCATTTTTAATAATATCAAGCGTCTGCTAAGTAACTGTGTGTTTTACGGCGAAAAAAGTCACAACATTCAAGTCGGGTTTAATCGCATCATATTCATCATTAAAATTCAGATTTTCATCCGCATTATATTACATTTTGCATCATCTAAGCCTAATGTTTATAGAATGCTGTCACTAATTTAAGAAAATAACATGAATGAATGCATTTTTAATAATATCAAGCGTCTGCTACGTAACTGTGTGTTTTACGGCGAAAAATGTCACAACATTCAAGTCGGGTTTAATCGCATCATATTCATCATTAAAATTCAGATTTTCATCCGCATTATATTATATTTTGCATCATCTAAGCCTAATGTTTATAGAATGCTGTCACTAATTTAAGAAAAATAACATGAATGAATGCATTTTTAATAATATCAAGCGTCTGCTAAGTAACTGTGTGTTTTACGGCGAAAAAAGTCACAACATTCAAGTCGGGTTTAATCGCATCATATTCATCATTAAAATTCAGATTTTCATCCGCATTATATTACATTTTGCATCATCTAAGCCTAATGTTTATAGAATGCTGTCACTAATTTAAGAAAATAACATGAATGAATGCATTTTTAATAATATAAAGCGTCTGCTAAGTAACTGTGTGTTTTACGGCGAAAAAAGTCAGAACATTCAAGTCGGGTTTAATCGCATCATATTCATCATTAAAATACAGATTTTCATCCGCATTATATTACATTTTGCATCATCTAAGCCTAATGTTTATAGAATGCTGTCACTAATTTAAGAAAATAACATGAATGAATGCATTTTTAATAATATCAAGCGTCTGCTAAGTAACTGTGTGTTTTACGGCGAAAAAAGTCACAACATTCAAGCCGGGTTTAATCGCATCATATTCATCATTAAAATTCAGATTTTCATCCGCATTATATTACATTTTGCATCATCTAAGCCTAATGTTTATAGAATGCTGTCACTAATTTAAGAAAATAACATGAATGAATGCATTTTTAATAATATCAAGCGTCTGCTACGTAACTGTGTGTTTTACGGCGAAAAATGTCACAACATTCAAGTCGGGTTTAATCGCATCATATTCATCATTAAAATTCAGATTTTCATCCGCATTATATTATATTTTGCATCATCTAAGCCTAATGTTTATAGAATGCTGTCACTAATTTAAGAAAAATAACATGAATGAATGCATTTTTAATAATATCAAGCGTCTGCTAAGTAACTGTGTGTTTTACGGCGAAAAAAGTCACAACATTCAAGTCGGGTTTAATCGCATCATATTCATCATTAAAATTCAGATTTTCATCCGCATTATATTACATTTTGCATCATCTAAGCCTAATGTTTATAGAATGCTGTCACTAATTTAAGAAAATAACATGAATGAATGCATTTTTAATAATATCAAGCGTCTGCTAAGTAACTGTGTGTTTTACGGCGAAAAAAGTCACAACATTCAAGTCGGGTTTAATCGCATCATATTCATCATTAAAATACAGATTTTCATCCGCATTATATTACATTTTGCATCATCTAAGGCTAATGTTTATAGAATGCTGTCACTAATTTAAGAAAATAACATGAATGAATGCATTTTTAATAATATCAAGCGTCTGCTAAGTAACTGTGTGTTTTACGGCGAAAAAAGTCACAACATTCAAGCCGGGTTTAATCGCATCATATTCATCATTTAAATTCAGATTTTCATCCGCATTATATTACATTTTGCATCATCTAAGCCTAATGTTTATAGAATGCTGTCACTAATTTAAGAAAGTAACATGAATGAATGCATTTTTAATAATATCAAGCGTCTGCTACGTAACTGTGTGTTTTACGGCGAAAAATGTCACAACATTCAAGTCGGGTTTAATCGCATCATATTCATCATTAAAATTCAGATTTTCATTCGCATTATATTATATTTTGCATCATCTAAGCCTAATGTTTATAGAATGCTTTCACTAATTTAAGAAAATAACATGAATGAATGCATTTTTAATAATATCAAGCGTCTGCTAAGTAACTGTGTGTCTTACGGCGAAAAAAGTCACAACATTCAAGTCGGGTTTAATCGCATCATATTCATCATTAAAATTCCGATTTTCATCCGCATTATATTACATTTTGCATCATCTAAGCCTAATGTTTATAGAATGCTGTCACTAATTTAAGAAAATAACATGAATGAATGCATTTTTAATAATATCAAGCGTCTGCTAAGTGACTGTGTGTTTTACGGCGAAAAAAGTCACAACATTCAAGTCGGGTTTAATCGCATCATATTCATCATTAAAATTCAGATTTTCATCCGCATTATATTACATTTTGCATCATCTAAGCCTAATGTTTATAGAATGCTGTCACTAATTTAAGAAAATAACATGAATGAATGCATTTTTAATAATATCAAGCGTCTGCTAAGTAACTGTGTGTTTTACGGCGAAAAAAGTCACAACATTCAAGTCGGGTTTAATCGCATCATATTCATCATTAAAATTCAGATTTTCATCCGCATTATATTAAATTTTGCATCATCTAAGCCTAATGTTTATAGAATGCTGTCACTAATTTAAGAAAATGACATGAATGAATGCATTTTTAATAATATCAAGCGTCTGCTAAGTAACTGTGTGTTTTACGGCGAAAAAAGTCACAACATTCAAGTCGGGTTTAATCGCATCATATTCATCATTAAAATTCAGATTTTCATCCGCATTGTATTACATTTTGCATCATCTAAGCCTAATGTTTATAGAATTCTGTCACTAATTTAAGAAAATAACATGAATGAATGCATTTTTAATAATATCAAGCGTCTGCTACGTAACTGTGTGTTTTACGGCGAAAAATGTCACAACATTCAAGTCGGGTTTAATCGCATCATATTCATCATTAAAATTCAGATTTTCATTCGCATTATATTATATTTTGCATCATCTAAGCCTAATGTTTATAGAATGCTTTCACTAATTTAAGAAAATAACATGAATGAATGCATTTTTAATAATATCAAGCGTCTGCTAAGTAACTGTGTGTCTTACGGCGAAAAAAGTCACAACATTCAAGTCGGGTTTAATCGCATCATATTCATCATTAAAATTCCGATTTTCATCCGCATTATATTACATTTTGCATCATCTAAGCCTAATGTTTATAGAATGCTGTCACTAATTTAAGAAAATAACATGAATGAATGCATTTTTAATAATATCAAGCGTCTGCTAAGTGACTGTGTGTTTTACGGCGAAAAAAGTCACAACATTCAAGTCGGGTTTAATCGCATCATATTCATCATTAAAATTCAGATTTTCATCCGCATTATATTACATTTTGCATCATCTAAGCCTAATGTTTATAGAATGCTGTCACTAATTTAAGAAAATAACATGAATGAATGCATTTTTAATAATATCAAGCGTCTGCTAAGTAACTGTGTGTTTTACGGCGAAAAAAGTCACAACATTCAAGTCGGGTTTAATCGCATCATATTCATCATTAAAATTCAGATTTTCATCCGCATTATATTAAATTTTGCATCATCTAAGCCTAATGTTTATAGAATGCTGTCACTAATTTAAGAAAATAACATGAATGAATGCATTTTTAATAATATCAAGCGTCTGCTAAGTAACTGTGTGTTTTACGGCGAAAAAAGTCACAACATTCAAGTCGGGTTTAATCGCATCATATTCATCATTAAAATTCAGATTTTCATCCGCATTGTATTACATTTTGCATCATCTAAGCCTAATGTTTATAGAATTCTGTCACTAATTTAAGAAAATAACATGAATGAATGCATTTTTAATAATATCAAGCGTCTGCTAAGTAACTGTGTGTTTTACGGCGAAAAAAGTCACAACATTCAAGTCGGGTTTAATCGCATCATATTCATCATTAAAATTCAGATTTTCATCCGCATTATATTACATTTTGCATCATCTAAGCCTAATGTTTATAGAATGCTGTCACTAATTTAAGAAAATAACATGAATGAATGCATTTTTAATAATATCAAGCGTCTGCTAAGTAACTGTGTGTTTTACGGCGAAAAAAGTCACAACATTCAAGTCGGGTTTAATCGCATCATATTCATCATTAAAATTCAGATTTTCATCCGCATTATATTACATTTTGCATCATCTAAGCCTAATGTTTATAGAATGCTTTCACTAATTTAAGAAAATAACATGAATGAATGCATTTTTAATAATATCAAGCGTCTGCTAAGTAACTGTGTGTTTTACGGCGAAAAAAGTCACAACATTCAAGTCGGGTTTAATCGCATCATATTCATCATTAAAATTCAGATTTTCATCCGCATTATATTACATTTTGCATCATCTAAGCCTAATGTTTATAGAATGCTGTCACTAATTTAAGAAAATAACATGAATGAATGCATTTTTAATAATATCAAGCGTCTGCTAAGTAACTGTGTGTTTTACGGCGAAAAAAGTCACAACATTCAAGTCGGGTTTAATCGCATCATATTCATCATTAAAATTCAGATTTTCATCCGCATTATATTACATTTTGCATCATCTAAGCCTAATGTTTATAGAATGCTGTCACTAATTTAAGAAAATAACATGAATGAATGCATTTTTAATAATATCAAACGTCTGCTAAGTAACTGTGTGTTTTACGGCGAAAAAAGTCACAACATTCAAGCCGGGTTTAATCGCATCATATTCATCATTAAAATTCAGATTTTCATCCGCATTATATTACATTTTGCATCCTCTAAGCCTAATGTTTATAGAATGCTGTCACTAATTTAAGAAAATAACATGAATGAATGCATTTTTAATAATATCAAGCGTCTGCTACGTAACTGTGTGTTTTACGGCGAAAAATGTCACAACATTCAAGTCGGGTTTAATCGCATCATATTCATCATTAAAATTCAGATTTTCATCCGCATTATATTATATTTTGCATCATCTAAGCCTAATGTTTATAGAATGCTGTCACTAATTTAAGAAAAATAACATGAATGAATGCATTTTTAATAATATCAAGCGTCTGCTAAGTAACTGTGTGTTTTACGGCGAAAAAAGTCACAACATTCAAGTCGGGTTTAATCGCATCATATTCATCATTAAAATTCAGATTTTCATCCGCATTATATTACATTTTGAATCATCTAAGCCTAATGTTTATAGAATGCTGTCACTAATTTAAGAAAATAACATGAATGAATGCATTTTTAATAATATCAAGCGTCTGCTAAGTAACTGTGTGTTTTACGGCGAAAAAAGTCACAACATTCAAGCCGGTTTTAATCGCATCATATTCATCATTAAAATTCAGATTTTCATCCGCATTATATTACATTTTGCATCATCTAAGCCTAATGTTTATAGAATGCTGTCACTAATTTAAGAAAATAACATGAATGAATGCATTTTTAATAATATCAAGCGTCTGCTACGTAACTGTGTGTTTTACGGCGAAAAATGTCACAACATTCAAGTCGGGTTTAATCGCAACATATTCATCATTAAAATTCAGATTTTCATCCGCATTATATTATATTTTGCATCATCTAAGCCTAATGTTTATAGAATGCTGTCACTAATTTAAGAAAAATAACATGAATGAATGCATTTTTAATAATATCAAGCGTCTGCTAAGTAACTGTGTGTTTTACGGCGAAAAAAGTCACAACATTCAAGTCGGGTTTAATCGCATCATATTCATCATTAAAATTCAGATTTTCATCCGCATTATATTACATTTTGAATCATCTAAGCCTAATGTTTATAGAATGCTGTCACTAATTTAAGAAAATAACATGAATGAATGCATTTTTAATAATATCAAGCGTCTGCTAAGTAACTGTGTGTTTTACGGCGAAAAAAATTCACAACATTCAAGTCGGGTTTAATCGCATCATATTCATCATTAAAATACAGATTTTCATCCGCATTATATTACATTTTGCATCATCTAAGCCTAATGTTTATAGAATGCTGACACTAATTTAAGAAAATAACATGAATGAATGCATTTTTAATAATATCAAGCGTCTGCTAAGTAACTGTGTGTTTTACGGCGAAAAAAGTCACAACATTCAAGCCGGTTTTAATCGCATCATATTCATCATTAAAATTCAGATTTTCATCCGCATTATATTACATTTTGCATCATCTAAGCCTAATGTTTATAGAATGCTGTCACTAATTTAAGAAAATAACATGAATGAATGCATTTTTAATAATATCAAGCGTCTGCTACGTAACTGTGTGTTTTACGGCGAAAAATGTCACAACATTCAAGTCGGGTTTAATCGCATCATATTCATCATTAAAATTCAGATTTTCATCCGCATTATATTATATTTTGCATCATCTAAGCCTAATGTTTATAGAATGCTGTCACTAATTTAAGAAAAATAACATGAATGAATGCATTTTTAATAATATCAAGCGTCTGCTAAGTAACTGTGTGTTTTACGGCGAAAAAAGTCACAACATTCAAGTCGGGTTTAATCGCATCATATTCATCATTAAAATTCAGATTTTCATCCGCATTATATTACATTTTGAATCATCTAAGCCTAATGTTTATAGAATGCTGTCACTAATTTAAGAAAATAACATGAATGAATGCATTTTTAATAATATCAAGCGTCTGCTAAGTAACTGTGTGTTTTACGGGGAAGAAAGTCACAACATTCAAGTCGGGTTTAATCGCATCATATTCATCATTAAAATACAGATTTTCATCCGCATTATATTACATTTTGCATCATCTAAGCCTAATGTTTATAGAATGCTGTCACTAATTTAAGAAAATAACATGAATGAATGCATTTTTAATAATATCAAGCGTCTGCTAAGTAACTGTGTGTTTTACGGCGAAAAAAGTCACAACATTCAAGCCGGTTTTAATCGCATCATATTCATCATTAAAATTCAGATTTTCATCCGCATTATATTACATTTTGCATCATCTAAGCCTAATGTTTATAGAATGCTGTCACTAATTTAAGAAAATAACCTGAATGAATGCATTTTTAATAATATCAAGCGTCTGCTACGTAACTGTGTGTTTTACGGCGAAAAATGTCACAACATTCAAGTCGGGTTTAATCGCATCATATTCATCATTAAAATTCAGATTTTCATTCGCATTATATTATATTTTGCATCATCTAAGCCTAATGTTTATAGAATGCTGTCACTAATTTAAGAAAATAACATGAATGAATGCATTTTTAATAATATCAAGCGTCTGCTAAGTAACTGTGTGTTTTACGGCGAAAAAAGTCACAACATTCAAGTCGGGTTTAATCGCATCATATTCATCATTAAAATTCAGATTTTCATCCGCATTATATTACATTTTGCATCATCTAAGCCTAATGTTTATAGAATGCTGTCACTAATTTAAGAAAATAACATGAATGAATGCATTTTTAATAATATCAAGCGTCTGCTAAGTAACTGTGTGTTTTACGGCGAAAAAAGTCACAACATTCAAGTCGGGTTTAATCGCATCATATTCATCATTAAAATTCAGATTTTCATCCGCATTATATTACATTTTGCATCATCTAAGCCTAATGTTTATAGAATGCTGTCACTAATTTAAGAAAATAACATGAATGAATGCATTTTTAATAATATCAAGCGTCTGCTAAGTAACTGTGTGTTTTACGGCGAAAAAAGTCACAACATTCAAGTCGGGTTTAATCGCATCATATTCATCATTAAAATTCAGATTTTCATCCGCATTGTATTACATTTTGCATCATCTAAGCCTAATGTTTATAGAATGCTGTCACTAATTTAAGAAAATAACATGAATGAATGCATTTTTAATAATATCAAGCGTCTGCTAAGTAACTGTGTGTTTTACGGCGAAAAAAGTCACAACATTCAAGTCGGGTTTAATCGCATCATATTCATCATTAAAATTCAGATTTTCATCCGCATTATATTACATTTTGCATCATCTAAGCCTAATGTTTATAGAATGCTGTCACTAATTTAAGAAAATAACATGAATGAATGCATTTTTAATAATATCAAGCGTCTTCTAAGTAACTGTGTGTTTTACGGCGAAAAAAGTCACAACATTCAAGTCGGGTTTAATCGCATCATATTCATCATTAAAATTCAGATTTTCATCCGCATTATATTACATTTTGCATCATCTAAGCCTAATGTTTATAGAATGCTGTCACTAATTTAAGAAAATAACATGAATGAATGCATTTTTAAAAATATCAAGCGTCTGCTAAGTAACTGTGTGTTTTACGGCGAAAAAAGTCACAACATTCAAGTCGGGTTTAATCGCATCATATTCATCATTAAAATTCAGATTTTCATCCGCATTATATTACATTTTGCATCATCTAAGCCTAATGTTTATAGAATGCTGTCACTAATTTAAGAAAATAACATGAATGAATGCATTTTTAATAATATCAAGCGTCTGCTAAGTAACTGTGTGTTTTACGGCGAAAAAAGTCACAACATTCAAGTCGGGTTTAAGCGCACCATATTCATCATTAAAATACAGATTTTCATCCGCATTATATTACATTTTGCATCATCTAAGCCTAATGTTTATAGAATGCTGTCACTAATTTAAGAAAATAACATGAATGAATGCATTTTTAATAATATCAAGCGTCTGCTAAGTAACTGTGTGTTTTACGGCGAAAAAAGTCACAACATTCAAGTCGGGTTTAAGCGCACCATATTCATCATTAAAATACAGATTTTCATCCGCATTATATTACATTTTGCATCATCTAAGCCTAATGTTTATAGAATGCTGACATTAATTTAAGAAAATAACATGAATGAATGCATTTTTAATAATATCAAGCGTCTGCTAAGTAATTATGTGTTTTACGGCGAAAAAAGTCACAACATTCAAGTCGGGTTTAAGCGCACCATATTCATCATTAAAATACAGATTTTCATCCGCATTATATTACATTTTGCATCATCTAAGCCTAATGTTTATAGAATGCTGTCACTAATTTAAGAAAATAACATGAATGAATGCATTTTTAATAATATCAAGCGTCTGCTAAGTAATTATGTGTTTTACGGCGAAAAAAGTCACAACATTCAAGTCGGGTTTAAGCGCACCATATTCATCATTAAAATACAGATTTTCATCCGCATTATATTACATTTTGCATCATCTAAGCCTAATGTTTATAGAATGCTGACATTAATTTAAGAAAATAACATGAATGAATGCATTTTTAATAATATCAAGCGTCTGCTAAGTAACTGTGTGTTTTACGGCGAAAAAAGTCACAACATTCAAGTCGGGTTTAAGCGCACCATATTCATCATTAAAATACAGATTTTCATCCGCATTATATTACATTTTGCATCATCTAAGCATAATGTTTATAGAATGCTGTCACTAATTTAAGAAAATAACATGAATGAATGCATTTTTAATAATATCAAGCGTCTGCTAAGTAACTGTGTGTTTTACCTCGAAAAAAGTCACAACATTCAAGTCGGGTTTAATCGCATCATATTCATCATTAAAATTCAGATTTTCATCCGCATTATATTACATTTTGCATCATCTAAGCCTAATGTTTATAGAATGCTGTCACTAATTTAAGAAAATAACATGAATGAATGCATTTTTAATAATATCAAGCGTCTGCTAAGTAACTGTGTGTTTTACGGCGAAAGAAGTCACAACATTCAAGTCGGGTTTAAGCGCACCATATTCATCATTAAAATTCAGATTTTCATCCGCATTATATTACATTTTGCATCATCTAAGCCTAATGTTTATAGAATGCTGTCACTAATTTAAGAAAATAACATGAATGAATGCATTTTTAATAATATCAAGCGTCTGCTAAGTAACTGTGTGTTTTACCTCGAAAAAAGTCACAACATTCAAGTCGGGTTTAATCGCATCATATTCATCATTAAATTCAGATTTTCATCCGCATTATATTACATTTTGCATCATCTAAGCCTAATGTTTATAGAATGCTGTCACTAATTTAAGAAAATAACATGAATGAATGCATTTTTAATAATATCAAGCGTCTGCTAAGTAACTGTGTGTTTTACGGCGAAAACAGTCACAACATTCAAGTCGGGTTTAATCGCATCATATTCACCATTAAAATTCAGATTTTCATCCGCATTATATTACATTTTGCATCATCTAAGCCTAATGTTTATAGAATGCTGTCACTAATTTAAGAAAATAACATGAATGAATGCATTTTTAATAATATCAAGCGTCTGCTAAGTAACTGTGTGTTTTACGGCGAAAAAAGTCACAACATTCAAGTCGGGTTTAAGCGCACCATATTCATCATTAAAATACAGATTTTCATCCGCATTATATTACATTTTGCATCATCTAAGACTAATGTTTATAGAATGCTGTCACTAATTTAAGAAAATAACATGAATGAATGCATTTTTAATAATATCAAACGTCTGCTAAGTAATTGTGTGTTTTACCTCGAAAAAAGTCACAACATTCAAGTCGGGTTTAATCGCATCATATTCATCATTAAAATTCAGATTTTCATCCGCATTATATTACATTTTGCATCATCTAAGCCTAATGTTTATAGAATGCTGTCACTAATTTAAGAAAATAACATGAATGAATGCATTTTTAATAATATCAAGCGTCTGCTAAGTAACTGTGTGTTTTACCTCGAAAAAAGTCACAACATTCAAGTCGGGTTTAATCGCATCATATTCATCATTAAAATTCAGATTTTCATCCGCATTATATTACATTTTGCATCATCTAAGCCTAATGTTTATAGAATGCTGTCACTAATTTAAGAAAATAACATGAATGAATGCATTTTTAATAATATCAAGCGTCTGCTAAGTAACTGTGTGTTTTACGGCGAAAAAAGTAACAACATTCAAGTCGGGTTTAATCGCATCATATTCATCATTAAAATTCAGATTTTCATCCGCATTATATTACATTTTGCATCATCTAAGCCTAATGTTTATAGAATGCTGTCACTAATTTAAGAAAATAACATGAATGAATGCATTTTTAATAATATCAAGCGTCTGCTAAGTAACTGTGTGTTTTACGGCGAAAAAAGTCACAACATTCAAGTCGGGTTTAATCGCATCATATTCATCTTTAAAATTCAGATTTTCATCCGCATTATATTACATTTTGCATCATCTAAGCCTAATGTTTATAGAATGCTGTCACTAATTTAAGAAAATAACATGAATGAATGCATTTTTAATAATATCAAGCATCTGCTAAGTAACTGTGTGTTTTACCTCGAAAAAAGTCACAACATTCAAGTCGGGTTTAATCGCATCATATTCATCATTAAAATTCAGATTTTCATCCGCATTATATTACATTTTGCATCATCTAAGCCTAATGTTTATAGAATGCTGTCACTAATTTAAGAAAATAACATGAATGAATGCATTTTTAATAATATCAAGCGTCTGCTAAGTAACTGTGTGTTTTACGGCGAAAAAAGTCACAACATTCAAGTCGGGTTTAATCGCATCATATTCATCATTAAAATTCAGATTTTCATCCGCATTATATTACATTTTGCATCATCTAAGCCTAATGTTTATAGAATGCTGTCACTAATTTAAGAAAATAACATGAATGAATGCATTTTTAATAATATCAAGCGTCTGCTAAGTAACTGTGTGTTTTACGGCGAAAAAAGTCACAACATTCAAGTCGGGTTTAAGCGCACCATATTCATCATTAAAATACAGATTTTCATCCGCATTATATTACATTTTGCAACATCTAAGCCTAATGTTTATAGAATGCTGTCACTAATTTAAGAAAATAACATGAATGAATGCATTTTTAATAACATCAAGCGTCTGCTAAGTAACTGTGTGTTTTACGGCGAAAAAGTTACAACGTTCAAGTCGGGTTTAATCGCACCATATTCATCATTAAAATTCAGATTTTCATCCGCATTATATAACATTTTGCATCATCTAAACCTAATGTTTATAGAATGCTCACACTAATTTAAGAAAATAACATGAATGAATGCATTTTTAATAATATCAAGCGTCTGCTAAGTAACTGTGTGTTTTACCTCGAAAAAAGTCACAATATTCAAGTCGGGTTTAATTGCATCATATTCATCATTAAAATTCAGATTTTCATCCGCATTATATTACATTTTGCATAATCTAAGCGTAATGTTTATAGAATGCTGACACTATTTTGAGAAAATAACATGAATGAATGCATTTTTAATAATATCAAGCGTCTGCTAAGTAATTGTGTGTTTTACGGCGAAAAAGGACAAAACATTCAAGTCGGGTTTAATCGCATCATATTCATCATTAAAATTCAGATTTTCATCCGCATT
The DNA here is from genome assembly GCA_964036315.1 of Acanthosepion esculentum. Classification (NCBI taxonomy): domain Eukaryota; kingdom Metazoa; phylum Mollusca; class Cephalopoda; order Sepiida; family Sepiidae; genus Acanthosepion; species Acanthosepion esculentum. The sequence continues at coordinate 85,397,970 of OZ038505.1, read as the reverse complement.
ATATTACATTTTGCATCATCTAAGCCATATGTTTATAGAATGCTGACACTATTTTGAGAAAATAACATGAATGAATGCATTTTTAATAATATCAAGCGTCTGCTAAGTAACTGTGTGTTTTACCTCGAAAAAAGTCACAACGTTCAAGTCGGGTTTAATCGCATCATATTCATCATTAAAATTCAGATTTTCATCCGCATTATATTACATTTTGCATCATCTAAACCTAATGTTTATAGAATGCTGATACTAATTTAAGAAAATAACACGAATGAATGCATTTTTAATAATATCAAGCGTCTGCTAAGTAACTGTGTGTTTTACCTCGAAAAAAGTCACAACATTCATGTCGGGTTTAATCGCATCATATTCATCATTTAAATTCAGATTTTCATCCGCATTATATAACAATTTGCATCATCTAAACCTAATATTTATAGAATGCTGACACTAATTTAAGAAAATAACATGAATGAATGCATTTTTAATAATATCAAGCGTCTGCTAAGTAACTGTGTGTTTTACGGCGAAAAAGTTACAACATTCAAGTCGGGTTTAATCGCATCATATTCATCATTAAAATTCAGATTTTCATCCGCATTATATAACATTTTGCATCATCTAAATCTAATGTTTATAGAATGCTGACACTAATTTAAGAAAATAACATGAATGAATGCATTTTTAATAATATGAAGCGTCTGCTAAGTAATTGTGTGTTTTACCTCGAAAAATCACAACATTCAAGTGGGGTTTAATCGCATCATATTTATCATTAAAATTCAGATTTTCGTCCGCATTATTTAACATTTTGCATCATCTATGACTAATGTTTATAGAATGCTGTCACTAATTTAAGAAAATAACATGAATGAATGCATTTTTAATAATATCAAGCGTCTGCTAAGTAACTGTGTGTTTTACTACGAAAAAAGTCACAACATTCAAGTCGTGTTTAATCGCATCATATTCATCATCAAAATTCAGATTTTCACCCGCATTATATTATATTTTGCATCATCTAAGCCATATGTTTATAAAATGCTGACACTAATTTAAGAAAATAACATGAATGAATGCATTTTTAATAATATCAAGAGTCTGCTAAGTAACTGTGTGTTTTACCTCGAAAAAAGTCACAACATTCAAGTCGGGTTTAATCGCATCATATTCATCATTAACATTCAGATTTTCATCCGCATTATATTACATTTTGCAACATCTAAGCCATATGTTTATAAAATGCTGACACTAATTTAAGAAAATAACATGAATAAATGCATTTTGAATAACATCAAGCGTCTGCTAAGTAATTGTGTGTTTTACCTCGAAAAAAGTCAGAACATTCAAGTCGGGTTTAATCGCATCATATTCATCATTAAAATTCAGATTTTCATCCGCATTATATTACATTTTGCATCATCTAAGCCTAAAGTTTATAGAATGCTGACACTATTTTGAGAAAATAACATGAATGAATGCATTTTTAATAATATCAAGCGTCTGCTAAATAACTGTGTGTTTTACCTCGAAAAAAGTCACAACGTTCAAGTCAGGTTTAATCGCATCATATTCATCATTAAAATTCAGATTTTCATCCGCATTATATTACATTTTGCATCATCTAAGTCTAATTTTTATAGAATGCTGATACTAATTTAAGAAAATAACACGAATGAATGCATTTTTAATAATATCAAGCGTCTGCTAAGTAACTGTGTGTTTTACCTCGAAAAAAGTCACAACATTCAAGTCGGGTTTAATCGCATCATATTCATCATTAATATTCAGATTTTCATCCGCATTATATTACATTTTGCATCCTCTAAGCCTAATGTTTATAGTATGCTGACACTATTTTGAGAACATAACACGAATGAATGCATTTTCAATAATATCAAGCGTCTGCTAAGTAACTGTGTGTTTTACGGCGAAAAAGTTACAACATTCAAGTCGGGTTTAATCGCATTATATTCATCATTAAAATTCAGATTTTCATCCGCATTATATTACATTTTGCATCATCTAAGATATATGTTTATAAAATGCTGACACTAATTTAAGAAAATAACATGAATGAATGCATTTTTAATAATATCAAGCGTCTGCTAAGTAACTGTGTGTTTTACCTCGAAAAAAGTCACAACATTCAAGTAGGTTTTAATCGCATCATATTCATCATTAAAATTCAGATTTTCATCCGCATTATATTACATTTTGCATAATCTAAGCCTAATGTTTATAGAATGCTGACACTATTTTGAGAAAATAACATGAATGAATGCATTTTTAATAATATCAAGCGTCTGCTAAGTAATTGTGTGTTTTACGGCGAAAAAGTTACAACATTCAAGTCGGGTTTAATCGCATCATATTCATCATTAAAATACAGATTTTCATCCGAATTATATTACATTTTGCATCCTCTAAGCCTAATGTTTATAGTATGCTGACACTATTTTGAGAACATAACATGAATGAATGCATTTTCAATAATATCAAGCGTCTGCTAAGTAATTGTGTGTTTTACGGCGAAAAAGTTACAACATTCAAGTCGGGTTTAATCGCATTATATTCATCATTAAAATTCAGATTTTCATCCGCATTATATTACATTTTGCATCATCTAAGCCTAAAGTTTATAGAATGCTGACACTATTTTGAGAAAATAACATGAATGAATGCATTTTTAATAATATCAAGCGTCTGCTAAATAACTGTGTGTTTTACCTCGAAAAAAGTCACAACGTTCAAGTCGGGTTTAATCGCATCATATTCATCATTGAAATTCAGATTTTCATCCGCATTATATTACATTTTGCATCATCTAAGTCTAATTTTTATAGAATGCTGATACTAATTTAAGAAAATAACACGAATGAATGCATTTTTAATAATATCAAGCGTCTGCTAAGTAACTGTGTGTTTTACCTCGAAAAAAGTCACAATATTCAAGTCGGGTTTAATCGCATTATATTCATCATTAAAATTCAGATTTTCATCCGCATTATATTACATTTTGCATCCTCTAAGCCTAATGTTTATAGTATGCTGACACTATTTTGAGAACATAACATGAATGAATGCATTTTCAATAATATCAAGCGTCTGCTAAGTAATTGTGTGTTTTACGGCGAAAAAGTTACAACATTCAAGTCGGGTTTAATCGCATTATATCCATCATTAAAATACAGATTTTCATCCGCATTATATTACATTTTGCATCATCTAAGCCTAATGTTTATAGTATGCTGACACTATTTTGAGAACATAACATGAATGAATGCATTTTCAATAATATCAAGCGTCTGCTAAGTAATTGTGTGTTTTACGACGAAAAAGTTACAACATTCAAGTCGGGTTTAATCGCATTATATTCATCATTAAAATTCAGATTTTCATCCGCATTATATTACATTTTGCATATCTAAGACATATGTTTATAAAATGCTGACACTAATTTAAGAAAATAACATGAATGAATGCATTTTTAATAATATCAAGCGTCTGCTAAGTAACTGTGTGTTTTACCTCGAAAAAAGTCACAACATTCAAGTCGGGTTTAATCGCATCATATTCATCATTAATATTCAGATTTTCATCCGCATTATATTACATTTTGCATCATCTAAGACATATGTTTATAAAATGCTGACACTAATTTAAGAAAATAACATGAATGAAACATTTTTAATAATATCAAGCGTCTGCTAAGTAACTGTGTGTTTTACCTCGAAAAAAGTCACAACATTCAAGACGGGTTTAATCGCATCATATTCATCATTAAAATTCAGATTTTCATTCGCATTATATTACATTTTGCATAATCTAAGCCTAATGTTTATAGAATGCTGACACTATTTTGAGAAAATAACATGAATGAATGCATTTTTAATAATATCAAGCGTCTGCTAAGTAATTGTGTGTTTTACCTCGAAAAAAGTCACAACATTCAAGTCGGGTTTAATCGCATCATATTCATCATTAAAATTCAGATTTTCATCCGCATTATATTACATTTTGCATCATCTAAGACTAATGTTTATAGAATGCTGTCACTAATTTAAGAAAATAACATGAATGAATGCATTTTTAATAATATGAAGCGTCTGCTAAGTAATTGTGTGTTTTACCTCGAAAAATCACAACATTCAAGTCGGGTTTAATCGCATCATATTTATCATTAAAATTCAGATTTTCGTCCGCATTATTTAACATTTTGCATCATCTATGCATAATGTTTATAGAATGCTGTCACTAATTTAAGAAAATAACATGAATGAATGCATTTTTAATAATATCACGCGTCTGCTAAGTAACTGTGTGTTTTACTACGAAAAAAGTCACAACATTCAAGTCGTGTTTAATCGCATCATATTCATCATTAAAATTCAGATTTTCAACCGCATTATATTATATTTTGCATCATCTAAGCCATATGTTTATAAAATGCTGACACTAATTTAAGAAAATAACATGAATGAATGCATTTTTAATAATATCAAGAGTCTGCTAAGTAACTGTGTGTTTTACCTCGAAAAAAGTCACAACATTCAAGTCGGGTTTAATCGCATCATATTCATCATTAAAATTCAGATTTTCATCCGCATTATATTACATTTTGCATCATCTAAGCCATATGTTTATAAAATGCTGACACTAATTTAAGAAAATAACATGAATAAATGCATTTTGAATAACATCAAGCGTCTGCTAAGTAATTGTGTGTTTTACCTCGAAAACAGTCAGAACATTCAAGTCGGGTTTAATCGCATCATATTCATCATTAAAATTCAGATTTTCATCCGCATTATATTACATTTTGCATCATAGAAGCCATATGTTTATAAAATGCTGACACTAATTTAAGAAAATAACATGAATGAATGCATTTTTAATAATATCAAGCGTCTGCTAAGTAATTGTGTGTTTTACCTCGAAAAAAGTCACAACATTCAAGTCGGGTTTAATCGCATCATATTCATCATTAAAATTCAGATTTTCATCCGCATTATATTACATTTTGCATCATCTAAGACATATGTTTATAAAATGCTGATACTAATTTAAGAAAATAACATGAATGAATGCATTTTTAATAATATCAAGCGTCTGCTAAGTAACTGTGTGTTTTACCTCGAAAAAAGTCACAACATTCAAGTCGGGTTTAATCGCACCATATTCATCATTAAAATTCAGATTTTCATCCGCATTATATTACATTTTGCATCATCTAAGCCTAATGTTTATAGAATGCTGTCACTAATTTAAGAAAATAACATGAATGAATGCATTTTTAATAATATCAAGCGTCTGCTAAATAACTGTGTGTTTTACTACGAAAAAATTCACAACATTCAAGTCGTGTTTAATCGCATCATATTCATCATTAAAATTCAGATTTTCACCCGCATTATATCATATTTTGCATCATCTAAGCCATATGTTTATAAAATGCTGTCACTAATTTAAGAAAATAACATGAATGAATGCATTTTTAATAATATCAAGCGTCTGCTAAGTAACTGTGTGTTTTACTACGAAAAAAGTCACAACATTCAAGTCGTGTTTAATCGCATCATATTCATCATTAAAATTCAGATTTTCACCCGCATTATATTATATTTTGCATCATCTAAGCCATATGTTTATAAAATGCTGACACTAATTTAAGAAAATAACATGAATAAATGCATTTTGAATAATATCAAGCGTCTGCTAAGTAATTGTGTGTTTTACATCGAAAAAAGTCACAACATTCAAGTCGGGTTTAATCGCATCATATTCATCATTAAAATTCAGATTTTTATCCGCATTATATTACATTTTGCATCATCTATGACATATGTTTATAAAATGCTGACAGTAATTTAAGAAAATAACATGAATGAATGCATTTTTAATAATATCAAGCGTCTGCTAATTAATTGTGTGTTTTACGGCGAAAAAAAACATAACATTCAAGTCGGGTTTAATCGCATCATATTCATCATTAAAATTCAGCTTTTCATCCGCATTATATTACATTTTGCATCATCTAAGCCTAATGTTTATAGAATGCTGTCACTAATTTAAGAAAATAACATGAATGAATGCATTTTTAATAATATCAAGCGTCTGCTAAGTAATTGTGTGTTTTACCTCGAAAAAAGTCACAACATTCAAGTCGGGTTTAATCGCATCATTTTCATCATTAAAATTCAGATTTTCATCAGCATTATATTACATTTTGCATCATCTAAGACTAATGTTTATAGAATGCTGACACTATTTTGAGAAAATAACATGAATTAATGCATTTTTAATAATATCAAGCGTCTGCTAAGTAATTGTGTGTTTTACGGCGAAAAAGGACAAAACATTCAAGTCGGGTTTAATCGCATCATATTCATCATTAAAATTCAGATTTTCATCCGCATTATATAACATTTTGCATCATCTAAGCCTAATGTTTATAAAATTCTGACACTAATTTAAGAAAATAACATGAATGAATGCATTTTTAATAATATGAAGCGTCTGCTAAGTAATTGTGTGTTTTACTACGAAAAAAGTCACAACATTCAAGTCGGGTTTAATCGCATCATAATCATCATTAAAATTCAGATTTTCATCCGCATTATATTACATTTTGCATCATCTAAGACATATATTTATAAAATGCTGACACTAATTTAAGAAAATAACATGAATGAATGCATTTTTAATAATATGATGCGTCTGCTAAGTAATTGTGTGTTTTACCTCGAAAAATCACAACATTGAAGTCGAGTTTAATCGCATCATATTTATCATTAAAATTCAGATTTTCGTCCGCATTATTTAACATTTTGCATCATCTATGCCTAATGTTTATAGAATGCTGTCACTAATTTAAGAAAATAACATGAATGAATGCATTTTTAATAATATCAAGCGTCTGCTAAGTAACTGTGTGTTTTACTACGAAAAAAGTCACAACATTCAAGTCGTGTTTAATCGCATCATATTCATCATTAAAATTAAGATTTTCATCTGCATTATATTACATTTTGCATCATCTATGCCTAATGTTTATAGAATGCTGACACTAATTTAAGAAAATAACATGAATGAATGCATTTTTAATAATATCAAGCGTCTGCTAAGTAACTCTGTGTTTTACCTCGAAAAAAGTCACAACATTCAAGTCGGGTTTAATCGCATCATATTCATCATTAAAATTCAGATTTTCATCCGCATTATATTACATTTTGCATCATCTAAGCCATAGGTTTATAAAATGCTGACACTAATTTAAGAAAATAACATGAATGAATGCATTTTTAATAATATCAAGCGTCTGCTAGGTAATTGTGTGTTTTACCTCGAAAAAAGTCACAACATTCAAGTCGGGTTAAATCGCATCATATTCATCATTAAAATTCAGATTTTCATCCGCATTATATTACATTTTGCATCATCTAAGACATATGTTTATAAAATGCTGATACTAATTTAAGAAAATAACATGAATGAATGCATTTTTAATAATATCAAGCGTCTGCTAAGTAACTGTGTGTTTTAGCTCGAAAAAAGTCACAACATTCAAGTCGGGTTTAATCGCATCATATTCATCATTAAAATTCAGATTTTCATCCGCATTATATTACATTTTGCATCATCTAAGACATATGTTTATAAAATGCTGACACTAATTTAAGAAAATAACATGAATGAATGCATTTTTAATAATATCAAGCGTCTGATAAGTAATTGTGTGTTTTACCTCGAAAAAAGTCACAACATTCAAGTCGGGTTTAATCGCATCATATTCATCATTAAAATTCAGATTTTCATCCGCATTATATTACATTTTGCATCATCTAAGCCTAATGTTTATAGAATGCTGTCACTAATTTAAGAAAATAACATGAATGAATGCATTTTTAATAATATGATGCGTCTGCTAAGTAATTGTGTGTTTTACCTCGAAAAATCACAACATTGAAGTCGGGTTTAATCGCATCATATTTATCATTAAAATTCAGATTTTCGTCCGCATTATTTAACATTTTGCATCATCTATGCCTAATGTTTATAGAATGCTGTCACTAATTTAAGAAAATAACATGAATGAATGCATTTTTAATAATATCAAGCGTCTGCTAAATAACTGTGTGTTTTACTACGAAAAAAGTCACAACATTCAAGTCGTGTTTAATCGCATAATATTCATCATTAAAATTCAGATTTTCACCCGCATTATATTATATTTTGCCTCATCTAAGCCATATGTTTATAAAATGCTGACACTAATTTAAGAAAATAACATGAATGAATGCATTTTTAATAATATCAAGAGTCTGCTAAGTAACTGTGTGTTTTACCTCGAAAAAAGTCACAACATTCAACTCGGGTTTAATCGCATCATATTCATCATTAAAATTCAGATTTTTATCCGCATTATATTACATTTTGCATCATCTAAGCCATATGTTTATAAAATGCTGACACTAATTTAAGAAAATAACATGAATAAATGCATTTTGAATAATATCAAGCGTCTGCTAAGTAATTGTGTGTTTTACCTCGAAAAAAGTCACAACATTCAAGTCGGGTTTAATCGCATCATATTCATCATTAAAATTCAGATTTTTATCCGCATTATATTACATTTTGCATCATCTATGACATATGTTTATAAAATGCTGACAGTAATTTAAGAAAATAACATGAATGAATGCATTTTTAATAATATCAAGCGTCTGCTAATTAATTGTGTGTTTTACGGCGAAAAAAAACATAACATTCAAGTCGGGTTTAATCGCATCATATTCATCATTAAAATTCAGCTTTTCATCCGCATTATATTACATTTTGCATCATCTAAGCCTAATGTTTATAGAATGCTGTCACTAATTTAAGAAAATAACATGAATGAATGCATTTTTAATAATATCAAGCGTCTGCTAAGTAATTGTGTGTTTTACCTCGAAAAAAGTCACAACATTCAAGTCGGGTTTAATCGCATCATTTTCATCATTAAAATTCAGATTTTCATCCGCATTATATTACATTTTGCATCATCTAAGACTAATGTTTATAGAATGCTGACACTATTTTGAGAAAATAACATGAATTAATGCATTTTTAATAATATCAAGCGTCTGCTAAGTAATTGTGTGTTTTACGGCGAAAAAGGACAAAACATTCAAGTCGGGTTTAATCGCATCATATTCATCATTAAAATTCAGATTTTCATCCGCATTATATAACATTTTGCATCATCTAAGCCTAATGTTTATAAAATTCTGACACTAATTTAAGAAAATAACATGAATGAATGCATTTTTAATAATATGAAGCGTCTGCTAAGTAATTGTGTGTTTTACTACGAAAAAAGTCACAACATTGAAGTCGGGTTTAATCGCATCATATTTATCATTAAAATTCAGATTTTCATCCGCATTATATTACATTTTGCATCATCTAAGCCTAATGTTTATAGAATGCTGTCACTAATTTAAGAAAATAACATGAATGAATGCATTTTTAATAATATGATGCGTCTGCTAAGTAATTGTGTGTTTTACCTCGAAAAATCACAACATTGAAGTCGGGTTTAATCGCATCATATTTATCATTAAAATTCAGATTTTCGTCCGCATTATTTAACATTTTGCATCATCTATGCCTAATGTTTATAGAATGCTGTCACTAATTTAAGAAAATAACATGAATGAATGCATTTTTAATAATATCAAGCGTCTGCTAAATAACTGTGTGTTTTACTACGAAAAAAGTCACAAAATTCAAGTCGTGTTTAATCGCATAATATTCATCATTAAAATTCAGATTTTCACCCGCATTATATTATATTTTGCCTCATCTAAGCCATATGTTTATAAAATGCTGACACTAATTTAAGAAAATAACATGAATGAATGCATTTTTAATAATATCAAGCGTCTGCTAAGTAATTGTGTGTTTTACCTCGAAAAAAGTCACAACATTCAAGTCGGGTTAAATCGCATCATATTCATCATTAAAATTCAGATTTTCATCCGCATTATATTACATTTTGCATCATCTAAGACATATGTTTATAAAATGCTGATACTAATTTAAGAAAATAACATGAATGAATGCATTTTTAATAATATCAAGCGTCTGCTAAGTAACTGTGTGTTTTAGCTCGAAAAAAGTCACAACATTCAAGTCGGGTTTAATCGCATCATATTCATCATTAAAATTCAGATTTTCACCCGCATTATATTATATTTTGCATCATCTAAGCCATATGTTTATAAAATGCTGACACTAATTTAAAAAATAACATGAATAAATGCATTTTGAATAATATCAAGCGTCTGCTAAGTAATTGTGTGTTTTACCTCGAAAAAAGTCACAACATTCAAGTCGGGTTTAGTCGCATCATATTCATCATTAAAATTCAGATTTTTATCCGCATTATATTACATTTTGCATCATCTATGACATATGTCTATAAAATGCTGACAGTAATTTAAGAAAATAACATGAATGAATGCATTTTTAATAATATCAAGCGTCTGCTAATTAATTGTGTGTTTTACGCCGAAAAAAAACATAACATTCAAGTCGGGTTTAATCGCATCATATTCATCATTAAAATTCAGCTTTTCATCCGCATTATATTACATTTTGCATCATCTAAGCCTAATGTTTATAGAATGCTGTCACTAATTTAAGAAAATAACATGAATGAATGCATTTTTAATAATATCAAGCGTCTGCTAAGTAATTGTGTGTTTTACCTCGAAAAAAGTCACAACATTCAAGTCGTGTTTAATCGCATAATATTCATCATTAAAATTCAGATTTTCACCCGCATTATATTATATTTTGCCTCATCTAAGCCATATGTTTATAAAATGCTGACACTAATTTAAGAAAATAACATGAATGAATGCATTTTTAATAATATCAAGAGTCTGCTAAGTAACTGTGTGTTTTACCTCGAAAAAAGTCACAACATTCAACTCGGGTTTAATCGCATCATATTCATCATTAAAATTCAGATTTTCATCCGCATTATATTACATTTTGCATCATCTAAGCCATATGTTTATAAAATGCTGACACTAATTTAAGAAAATAACATGAATAAATGCATTTTGAATAATATCAAGCGTCTGCTAAGTAATTGTGTGTTTTACCTCGAAAAAAGTCACAACATTCAAGTCGGGTTTAATCGCATCATATTCATCATTAAAATTCAGATTTTCATCCGCATTATATAACATTTTGCATCATCTAAGCCTAATGTTTATAAAATTCTGACACTAATTTAAGAAAATAACATGAATGAATGCATTTTTAATAATATGAAGCGTCTGCTAAGTAATTGTGTGTTTTACTACGAAAAAAGTCACAACATTCAAGTCGGGTTTAATCGCATCATAATCATCATTAAAATTAAGATTTTCATCTGCATTATATTACATTTTGCATCATCTATGCCTAATGTTTATAGAATGCTGACACTAATTTAAGAAAATAACATGAATGAATGCATTTTTAATAATATCAAGCGTCTGCTAAGTAACTGTGTGTTTTACCTCGAAAAAAGTCACAACATTCAATTCGGGTTTAATCGCATCATATTCATCATTAAAATTCAGATTTTCATCCGCATTATATTACATTTTGCATCATCTAAGCCATATGTTTATAAAATGCTGACACTAATTTAAGAAAATAACATGAATGAATGCATTTTTAATAATATCAAGCGTCTGCTAAGTAATTGTGTGTTTTACCTCGAAAAAAGTCACAACATTCAAGTCGGGTTAAATCGCATCATATTCATCATTAAAATTCAGATTTTCATCCGCATTATATTACATTTTCCATCATCTAAGACATATGTTTATAAAATGCTGATACTAATTTAAGAAAATAACATGAATGAATGCATTTTTAATAATATCAAGCGTCTGCTAAGTAACTGTGTGTTTTAGCTCGAAAAAAGTCACAACATTCAAGTCGGGTTTAATCGCATCATATTCATCATTAAAATTCAGATTTTCATCCGCATTATATTACATTTTGCATCATCTAAGACATATATTTATAAAATGCTGACACTAATTTAAGAAAATAACATGAATGAATGCATTTTTAATAATATGATGCGTCTGCTAAGTAATTGTGTGTTTTACCTCGAAAAATCACAACATTGAAGTCGGGTTTAATCGCATCATATTTATCATTAAAATTCAGATTTTCGTCCGCATTATTTAACATTTTGCATCATCTATGCCTAATGTTTATAGAATGCTGTCACTAATTTAAGAAAATAACATGAATGAATGCATTTTTAATAATATCAAGCGTCTGCTAAGTAACTGTGTGTTTTACTACGAAAAAAGTCACAACATTCAAGTCGTGTTTAATCGCATCATATTCATCATTAAAATTAAGATTTTCATCTGCATTATATTACATTTTGCATCATCTATGCCTAATGTTTATAGAATGCTGACACTAATTTAAGAAAATAACATGAATGAATGCATTTTTAATAATATCAAGCGTCTGCTAAGTAACTCTGTGTTTTACCTCGGAAAAAGTCACAACATTCAAGTCGGGTTTAATCGCATCATATTCATCATTAAAATTCAGATTTTCATCCGCATTATATTACATTTTGCATCATCTAAGCCATATGTTTATAAAATGCTGACACTAATTTAAGAAAATAACATGAATGAATGCATTTTTAATAATATCAAGCGTCTGCTAAGTAACTGTGTGTTTTAGCTCGAAAAAAGTCACAACATTCAAGTCGGGTTTAATCGCATCATATTCATCATTAAAATTCAGATTTTCACCCGCATTATATTATATTTTGCATCATCTAAGCCATATGTTTATAAAATGCTGTCACAAATTTAAGAAAATAACATGAATGAATGCATTTTTAATAATATCAAGCGTCTGCTAAGTAACTGTGTGTTTTACTACGAAAAAAGTCACAACATTCATGTCGTGTTTAATCGCATCATATTCATCATTAAAATTAAGATTTTCACCCGCATTATATTATATTTTGCATCATCTAAGCCATATGTTTATAAAATGCTGACACTAATTTAAAAAAATAACATGAATAAATGCATTTTGAATAATATCAAGCGTCTGCTAAGTAATTGTGTGTTTTACCTCGAAAAAAGTCACAACATTCAAGTCGGGTTTAATCGCATCATATTCATCATTAAAATTCAGATTTTTATCCGCATTATATTACATTTTGCATCATCTATGACATATGTCTATAAAATGCTGACAGTAATTTAAGAAAATAACATGAATGAATGCATTTTTAATAATATCACGCGTCTGCTAATTAATTGTGTGTTTTACGCCGAAAAAAACATAACATTCAAGTCGGGTTTAATCGCATCATATTCATCATTAAAATTCAGCTTTTCATCCGCATTATATTACATTTTGCATCATCTAAGCCTAATGTTTATAGAATGCTGTCACTAATTTAAGAAAATAACATGAATGAATGCATTTTTAATAATATCAAGCGTCTGCTAAGTAATTGTGTGTTTTACCTCGAAAAAAGTCACAACATTCAAGTCAGGTTTAATCGCATCACTTTCATCATTAAAATTCAGATTTCCATCCGCATTATATTACATTTTGCATCATCTAAGACTAATGTTTATAGAATGCTGTCACTAATTTAAGAAAATAACATGAATGAATTCATTTTTAATAATATCAAAAGTCTGCTAAGTAATTGTGTGTTTTACCTCGAAAAAAGTCACAACATTCAAGTCGGGTTTAATCGCATCATTTTCATCATTAAAATTCAGATTTTCATCCGCATTATATTACATTTTGCATCATCTATGCCATATGTTTATAAAATGCTGACACAAATTTAAGAAAATAACATGAATGAATGCATTTTTAATAATATCAAGCGTCTGCTAAGTAATTGTGTGTTTTACCTCGAAAAAAGTCACAACATTCAAGTCGGGTTTAAACGCATCATATTCATCATTTAAATTCAGATTTTCATCCGCATTATATTACATTTTGCATCAACTAAGACATATGTTTATAAAATGCTGACACTAAATTAAGAAAATAACATGAATGAATGCATTTTTAATAATATCAAGCGTCTGCTAAGTAATTGTGTGTTTTACCTCGAAAAAAGTCACAACATTCAAGTCGGGTTTAATCGCATCATATTCATCATTAAAATTCAGATTTTCAACCGCATTATATTACATTTTGCATCATCTAATCCTAATGTTTATAGAATGCTACACTATTTTGAGAAAATAACATGAATGAATGCATTTTTAATAATATCAAGCGTCTGCTAAGTAATTGTGTGTTTTACGGCGAAAAAGGATACAACACTCAAGTCGGGTTTAATCGCATCATATTCATCATTAAAATTCAGATTTTCATCCGCATTATATTACATTTTGCATCATCTAAGCCTAATGTTTATACAATGCTGACACTAATTTAAGAAAATAACATGAATGAATGCATTTTTCATAATATCAAGCGTCTGCTAAGTAATTGTGTGTTTTACCTCGAAAAAAGTCACAACATTTAAGTCGGGTTTAATCGCATCATATTCATCATTAAAATTCAGATTTTCATCCGCATTATAATACATTTTGCATCATCAATGACATATGTTTATAAAATGCTGACACTAAATTAAGAAAATAACATGAATGTATGCATTTCTAATAATATCAAGCGTCTGCTAAGTAATTTTGTGTTTTACTTCGAAAAAAGTTACAAAATTCAAGTCGGGTTTAATCGCATTATATTCATCATTAAAATTCAGATTTTCATCCGCATTATATTATATTTTGCATCATCTAAGACAAATGTTTATAAAATGCTGACACTAATTTGAGAAAATAACATGAATGAATGCATTTTTAATAATATCATACGTCTGCTAAGTAATTGTGTGTTTTACCTCGAAAAAAGTCACAACATTCAAGTCGTGTTTAATCGCATAATATTCATAATTAAAATTCAGATTTTCATCCGCATTATATTACATTTTGCATCAACTAAAGCTAATGTTTATAGAATGCTGATACTAATTTAAGAAAATAACATGAATGAATGCATTTTTAATAATATCAAGCGTCTGCTAAGTAACTGTGTGTTTTACCTCGAAAAAAGTCACAACATTCAAGTCGGGGTTAATCGCATCATATTCATCATTAAAATTCAGATTTTCATCCGCATTATATTACATTTTGCATCAACTAAGCCTAATGTTTATAGAATGCTGATACTAATTTAAGAAAATAACATGAATGAATGCATTTTTAATAATATCAAGCGTCTGCTAAGTAACTGTGTGTTTTACCTCGAAAAAAGTCACAACATTCAAGTCGGGTTTAATCGCACCATATTCATAATTAATATTCAGATTTTCATCGGCATTATATTACATTTTGCATCATCTAAGCCATATGTTTAAAAAATTCTGACACTAATTTAAGAAAATAACATGAATGAATGCATTTTTAATAATATCAAACGTCTGCTAAGTAATTGTGTGTTTTACCTCGAAAAAAGTCACAACATTCAAGTCGGGTTTAATCGCATCATATTCATCATTAAAATTCAGATTTTCATCCGCATTATATTACATTTTGCATCAAATAAAGCTAATGTTTATAGAATACTGATACTAATTTAAGAAAATAACATGAATGAATGCATTTTTAATAATATCAAGCGTCTGCTAAGTAACTGTGTGTTTTACCTCGAAAAAAGTCACAACATTCAAGTCGGGTTTAATCGCATCATATTCATCATTAAAATTCAGATTTCCATCCGCATTATATTACATTTTGCATCATCTAAGCCATATGTTTATAAAATGCTGACACTAATTTAAGAAAATAACATGAATGAATGCATTTTTAGTAATATCAAGCGTCTGATAAGTAATTGTGTGTTTTACCTCGAAAAAAGTCACAACATTCAAGTCGGGTTTAATCGCATCATATTCATCATTAAAATTCAGATTTTCATCCGCATTATATTACATTTTGCATCATCTAAGCCTAATGTTTATAGAATGCTGCTACTAATTTAAGAAAATAACATGAATGAATGCATTTTTATTGATATCAAAAGTCTGCTAAACAATTATGAGTTTTACGGTGAAAAAAGACACAACATTCAAGTCGGGTTTAATCGCATCATATTCATCATTAAAATTCAGATTTTCATCCGTATTATATTACATTTTGCATCAACTTAGCTTAATGTTTATAGAATGCTGTCACTAATTTAAGAAAATAACATGAATGAATGCATTTTTATTGCTATCAAAAGTCTGCTAAGTAATTGTGTGTTTTACGGCGAAAAAAGACACAACATTCAAGTCGGGTTTAATCGCATCATATTCATCTTTAAAAATCAGATTTTCATCCGGATTATATTACATTTTGAATCATCCAAGCCTTATGTTTATAGAATGTTGACACTATTTTAAGAAAATAACATGAATGAATGCATTTTTATTGATATCAAAAGTCTGCTAAACAATTATGTGTTTTTCGGTGAAAAAAGACACAACATTCAAGTCGGGTTTAATCGCATCATATTTATCATTAAAATTCAGATTTTCATCCGCATTATATTACATTTTGCATCATCTAAGCCTTATGTTTATAGAATGCTGGCACTAATTTGAGAAAATAACATGAATGAATGCATTTTTAATAATATCAAGCGTCTGCTAATTAATTGTGTGTTTTACCTCGAAAAAAGTCACAACATTCAAATCGGGTTTAATCGCATCATATTCATCATTAAAATTCAGATTTTCATCAGCATTATATTACATTTTGCATCATCTAAGACATATGTTTATAAAATGCTGACACTAATTTAAGAAAATAACATGAATGAATGCATTTTTAATAATATCAAGCGTCTGCTAAGTAATTATGTGTTTTAGCTCGAAAAAAGTCACAACATTCAAGTCGGGTTTAATCGCATCATATTCATCATTTAAATTCAGATTTTCATTCGCATTATATTACATTTTGCCTCATCCAAACCTAATGTATATAGAATGCTGACACTAATTTAAGAAAATAACATGAATGAATGCATTTTTATTGATATCAAAAGTCTGCTAAACAATTATGAGTTTTACGGTGAAAAAAGACACAACATTCAAGTCGGGTTTAATCGCATCATATTCATCATTAAAATTCAGATTTTCATCCGTATTATATTACATTTTAGATCAACTTAGCTTAATGTTTATAGAATGCTGTCACTAATTTAAGAAAATAACATGAATGAATGCATTTTTATTGCTATCAAAAGTCTGCTAAGTAATTGTGTGTTTTACGGCGAAAAAAGACACAACATTCAAGTCGGGTTTAATCGCATCATATTCATCTTTAAAAATCAGATTTTCATCCGGATTATATTACATTTTGAATCATCCAAGCCTTATGTTTATAGAATGTTAACACTATTTTAAGAAAATAACATGAATGAATGCATTTTTATTGATATCAAAATCTGCTAAACAATTATGTGTTTTTCGGTGAAAAAAGACACAACATTCAAGTCGGGTTTAATCGCATCATATTTATCATTAAAATTCAGATTTTCATCCGCATTATATTACATTTTGCATCATCTAAGCCTTATGTTTATAGAATGCTGGCACTAATTTGAGAAAATAACATGAATGAATGCATTTTTAATAATATCAAGCGTCTGCTAATTAATTGTGGGTTTTACCTCGAAAAAAGTCACAACATTCAAATCGGGTTTAATCGCATCATATTCATCATTAAAATTCAGATTTTCATCAGCATTATATTACATTTTGCATCATCTAATCCTAATGTTTATAGAATGCTGACACTATTTCGAGAAAATAACATGAATGAATGCATATTTAATAATATCAAGCGTCTGCTAAGTAATTGTGTGTTTTACGGCGAAAAAGGACACAACATTCAAGTCGGGTTTAATCGCATCATATTCATCATTAAAATTCAGATTTTCATCCGCATTATATTACATTTTGCATCATCTAAGACATATGTTTATAAAATGCTGACACTAATTTAAGAAAATGACATGAATGAATGCATTTGTAATAATATCAAGCATCAGCTCAGTAATTGTGTGTTTTACCTCGAAAAAAGTCACAACATTCAAGTCGGGTTTAATCGCATCATATTCATCATTAAAATTCAGATTTTCATCCGCATTATATTACATATTGCATCATCTAAGACATATGTTTATAAAATGCTGACACTAATTTAAGAAAATGACATGAATGAATGCATTTTTAATAATATCAAGCATCAGCTAAGTAATTGTGTGTTTTACCTCGAAAAAAGTCACAACATTCAAGTCGGGTTTAATCGCATCATATTCATCATTAAAATTCAGATTTTCATCCGCATTATATTACATTTTGCATCATCTAATCCTAATGTTTATAGAATGCTGACACTATTTCGAGAAAATAACATGAATGAATGCATATTTAATAATATCAAGCGTCTGCTAAGTAATTGTGTGTTTTACGGCGAAAAAGGACACAACATTCAAGTCGGGTTTAATCGCATCATATTCATCATTAAAATTCAGATTTTCATCCGCATTATATTACATTTTGCAACATATAAGCCTTACGTTTATAGAATGCTGGCACTAATTTGAGAAAATAACATGAATGAATGCATTTTTATTAATATCAAACGTCTGCTAGGTAATTATGTGTTTTACCTCGAAAAAAGTCACAACATTCAAGTCGGGTTTAATCGCATCATATTCATCATTAAAATTCAGATTTTCATCCGCATTATATTACATTTTGCATCATCTAAGCCTAATGTTTATAGAATGCTGATACTAATTTAAGAAAATAACAGGAATGAATGCATTTTTAATAATATCAAGCGTCTGCTAAGTAACTGTGTGTTTTACCTCGAAAAAAGTCACAACATTCAAATCGGGTTTAATCGCACCATATTCATCATTACAATTCAGATTTTCATCGGCATTATATTACATTTTGCATCATCTAAGCGATATGTTTATAACATGCTGACACTAATTTAAGAAAATAACATGAATGAATGCATTTTTAATAATATCAAGCGTCTGCTAAGTAACTGTGTGTTTTACCTCGAAAAAAGTCACAACATTCAAGTCGGGTTTAATCGCATCATATTCATCATAAAATTCAGATTTTCATCCGCATTATATTACATTTTCATCATCTAAGCCTAATGTTTATAGTATGCTGATACTAATTTAAGAAAATAACATGAATGAATGCATTTTTAATAATATCAAGCGTCTGCTAAGTAACTCTGTGTTTTACCTCGAAAAAAGTCACAACATTCAATTCGGGTTTAATCGCATCATATTCATCATTAAAATTCAGATTTTCATCCGCGTTATATTACATTTTGCATCATCTAAGCCATATGTTTATAAAATGCGGACATTAATTTAAGAAAATAACATGAATTAATGCATTTTAATAATATCAAGCGTCTGCTAAGTAATTGTGTGGTTTACCTCGAAAAAAGTCACAACATTCAAGTCGGGTTTAATCGCATCATATTCATCATTAAAATTCAGATTTTCATCCGCATTATATTACATTTTGCATCATCTAAGCCTAATGTTTATAGAATGCTGATACTAATTTAAGAAAATAACATGAATGAATGCATTTTTATTGCTATCAAAAGTCTGCTAAGTAATTGTGTGTTTTACGGCGAAAAAAGACACAACATTCAAGTCGGGTTTAATCGCATCATATTCATCTTTAAAAATCAGATTTTCATCCGGATTATATTACATTTTGAATCATCCAAGCCTTATGTTTATAGAATGTTGACACTATTTTAAGAAAATAACATGAATGAATGCATTTTTATTGATATCAAAAGTCTGCTAAACAATTATGTGTTTTTCGGTGAAAAAAGACACAACATTCAAGTCGGGTTTAATCGCATCATATTTATCATTAAAATTCAGATTTTCATCCGCATTATATTACATTTTGCATCATCTAAGCCTTATGTTTATAGAATGCTGGCACTAATTTGAGAAAATAACATGAATGAATGCTTTTTTAATAATATCAAGCGTCTGCTAATTAATTGTGTGTTTTACCTCGAAAAAAGTCACAACATTCAAATCAGGTTTAATCGCATCATATTCATCATTAAAATTCAGATTTTCATCAGCATTATATTACATTTTGCATCCTCTAAGACATATGTTTATAAAATGCTGACACTAATTTAAGAAAATAACATGAATTAATGCATTTTTAATAATATCAAGCGTCTGCTAAGTAATTATGTGTTTTAGCTCGAAAAAAGTCACAACATTCAAGTCGTGTTTAATCGCATCATATTCATCATTTAAATTCAGATTTTCATCCGCATTATATTATATTTTGCATCATCCAAACCTAATGTTTATAGAATGCTGACACTAATTTAAGAAAATAACATGAATGAATGCATTTTTAATAATATCAAGCATCTCTAAAGTAATTGTGTGTTTTACCTAAAAAAAAGTCACAACATTCAAGTCGGGTTTAATCGCATCATATTCATCATTAAAATTCAGATTTTCACCCGCATTATATTACATTTTGCATCATCTATGACATATGTTTATAGAATGCTGACACTAATTTAATAAAATAACATGAATGAATGCATTTTTATTGGTATCAAAAGTCTGCTAAGTAATTGTGTGTTTTACGGCGAAAAAAGACACAACATTCAAGTCGGGTTTAATCGCATCATATTCATCATTAAAATTCAGATTTTCATCCGCATTATATTACATTTTGCATCATCTAAGACATATGTTTATAAAATGCTGACACTAATTTAAGAAAATAACATGAAAGAATGCATTTTTAATAATATCAAGCGTCTGCTAAGTAATTGTGTGTTTTACGCCGAAAAAAGACATAACATTCAAGTCGGGTTTAATCGCATCATATTCATCATTAAAATTCAGATTTTTATCCGCATTATATAACATTTTGCATCATCTAAGACTAATGTTTATAGAATACTGTCACTAATTTAAGAAAATAACATGAATGAATGCATTTTTAATAATATCAAGCGTCTGCTAAGTAATTGTGTGTTTTACCTCGAAAAAAGTCACAACATTCAATTCGGGCTTAATCGCATCATATTCATCATTAAAATTCAGATTTTCATCCGCATTATATTACATTTTGCATCATCTAGCCTAATGTTTATAGAATGCTATCACTAATTTAAGAAAATAACATGAATGAATGCAGTTTTATTAATATCAAGCGTCAACTAAGTAATTGTGTGTTTTACGGCGAAAAAAGACAGAACATTCAAGTCGGGTTTAATCGCATCATATTCATCATTAAAATTCAGATTTTTATCCGCATTATATTACATTTTGCATCATCTAAGACTAATGTTTATAGAATACTGTCACTAATTTAAGAAAATAACATGAATGAATGCATTTTTAATAATATCAAGCGTCTGCTAAGTAATTGTGTGTTTTACCTCGAAAATGTCACAACATTCAATTCGGGCTTAATCGCATCACATTCATCATTAAAATTCAGATTTTCATCCGCATTATATTACATTTTGCATCATCTAAGCCTAATGTTTATAGAATGCTGACACTATTTTGAGAAAATAACATGAATGAATGCATTTTTAATAATATCAAGCGTCTGCTAAGTAATTGTGTGTTTTACGGCGAAAAAGGACACAACATTCAAGTCGGGTTTAATCGCATCATATTCATCATTAAAATTCAGATTTTCATCCGTATTATATTATATTTTGCATCATCTAAGCCTAATGTTTATAGAATGCTGTCACTAATTTAAGAAAATAACATGAATGAATGCAGTTTTATTAATATCAAGCGTCAACTAAGTAATTGTGTGTTTTACGGCGAAAAAAGACACAACATTCAAGTCGGGTTTAATCGCATCATATTCGTCTTTAAATATCAGTTTTTCATCCTTATTATATTACATTTTGCATCCTCCAAGCCTTATGTTTATAGAATGCTGACACTAATTTAATAAAATAACATGAATGAATGCATTTTTATTGGTATCAAAAGTCTGCTAAGTAATTGTGTGTTTTACGGCGAAAAAAGACACAACATTCAAGTCGGGTTTAATCGCATCATATTCGTCATTAAAATTCAGATTTTCATCCGCATTATATTACATTTTGCATCATCTAAGCCTAATGTTTACAGAATGCTGATACTAATTTAAGAAAATAACATGAATGAATGCATTTTTAATAATATCAAGCGTCTGCTAAGTAATTGTGTGTTTTACCTCGAAAAAAGTCACAACATTCAAGTCGGGTATAATCGCATCATATTCATCATTAAAATTCAGATTTTCATCCGCATTATATTACATTTTGCATCATCTAAGCCTAATGTTTATAGAACGCTGCCACTATTTTGAGAAAATAACATGAATGTATTCATTTTTAATAATATCAAGCGTCTACTAAGTAATTGTGTGTTTTACCTAGAAAAAAGTCACAACATTCAAGTCGGCTTTAATCGCATCATATTCATCATTAAAATTCAGATTTTCATCCGCATTATATTACATTTTGCATCAACTAAGCCTAATGTATATAGAATGCTGATACTAATTTAAGAAAATAACATGAATGAATGCATTTTTAATAATATAAAGCGTCTGCTAAGTAACTGTGTTTTTTACCTCGGAAAAAGTCACAACATTCAAGTCGGGTTTAATCGCATCATATTCATCATTAAAATTCAGATTTTCATCCGCCTATTATTACATTTTGCATCATCTAAGCCATATGTTTATAAAATGATGACACTAATTTAAGAAAATAACATTAATGAATGCATTTTTAATAATATCAAGCGTCTGCTAAGTAACTGTGTGTTTTACCTGTAAAAAAGTCAAAACATTCAAGTGGTGTTTAATCGCATCATATTCATCATTAAAATTCAGATTTTCATCCGCATTATATTTCATTTTGCATCATCTAAGCCATATGTTTATAAAATGCTGACAATAATTTAAGAAAATAACATGAATGAATGCATTTTTAATAATATCAAGCGTCTGCTAAGTAACTGTGTGTTTTACCTCGAAAAAAGTCACAACATTCAAGTCGGGTTTAATCGCATCATATTCATCATTAAAATTCAGATTTTCATCCGCATTATATTACATTTTGCATCATCTAAGACATATGTTTATAAAATGCTGATACTAATTTAAGAAAATAACATGAATGAATGCATTTTTAATAATATCAAGCGTCTGCTAAGTAACTGTGAGTTTTACCTCGAAAAAAGTCACAACATTCAAGTCGGGTTTAATCGCACCATATTCATCATTAATATTCAGATTTTCATCCGCATTATATTACATTTTGCATCATTAAGCCTAATGTTTATAGAATGCTGACACTATTTTGAGAAAATAACATGAATGAATGCATTTTTAATAATATCAAGCGTCTGCTAAGTAATTGTGTGTTTTACGGCGAAAAAGGACACAACATTCAAGCCGGGTTTAATCGCATCCTATTCATCATTAAAATTCAGATTTTCATCCGAATTATATTACATTTTGCATCAACTAAGCCTAATGTATATAGAATGCTGATACTAATTTAAGAAAATAACATGAATGAATGCATTTTTAATAATATAAAGCGTCTGCTAAGTAACTGTGTTTTTTACCTCGAAAAAAGTCACAACATTCAAGTCGGGTTTAATCGCATCATATTCATCATTAAAATTCAGATTTTCATCCGCCTTATATTACATTTTGCATCATCTAAGCCATATGTTTATAAAATGCTGACACTAATTTAAGAAAATAACATGAATGAATGCATTTTTAATAATATCAAGCGTCTGCTAAGTAACTGTGTGTTTTACCTGTAAAAAAGTCACAACATTCAAGTCGTGTTTAATCGCATCATATTCATCATTAAAATTCAGATTTTCATCCGCATTATATTTCATTTTGCATCATCTAAGCCATATGTTTATAAAATGCTGACACTAATTTAAGAAAATAACATGAATGAATGCATTTTTAATAATATCAAGCGTCTGCTAAGTAACTGTGTGTTTTACCTCTAAAAAAGTCACAACATTCAAGTCGGGTTTAATCGCATCATATTCATCATTAAAATTCAGATTTTCATCCGCATTATATTTCATTTTGCATCATCTAAGCCATATGTTTATAAAATGCTGACACTAATTTAAGAAAATAACATGAATGAATGCATTTTTAATAATATCAAGCGTCTGCTAAGTAACTGTGTGTTTTACCTCGAAAAAAGTCACAACATTCAAGTCGGGTTTAATCGCATCATATTCATCATTAAAATTCAGATTTTCATCCGCATTATATTACATTTTGCATCATCTAAGACATATGTTTATAAAATGCTGATACTAATTTAAGAAAATAACATGAATGAATGCATTTTTAATAATATCAAGCGTCTGCTAAGTAACTGTGGGTTTTACCTCGAAAAAAGTCACAACATTCAAGTCGGGTTTAATCGCATCATATTCATCATTAAAATTCAGATTTTCATCCGCATTATATAACATTTTGCATCATCTAAGCCTAATGTTTATAGAATGCTGACACTAATTTAAGAAAATAACATGAATGAATGCATTTTTAATAATATCAAGCGTCTGCTAAGTAACTGTGTGTTTTACCTCGAAAAAAGTCACAACATTCAAGTCGGGTTTAATCGCACCATATTCATCATTAATATTCAGATTTTCATCCGCATTATATTACATTTTGCATCATTAAGCCTAATGTTTATAGAATGCTGACACTATTTTGAGAAAATAACATGAATGAATGCATTTTTAATAATATCAAGCGTCTGCTAAGTAATTGTGTGTTTTATGGCGAAAAAGGACACAACATTCAAGTCGGGTTTAATCGCATCATATTCATCATTAAAATTCAGATTTTCATCCGCATTATATTTCATTTTGCATTATCTAACCCATATGTTTATAAAATGCTGACACTAATTTAAGAAAATAACATGAATGAATGCATTTTTAATAATATCAAGCGTCTGCTAAGTAACTGTGTGTTTTACCTCGAAAAAAGTCACAACATTCAAGTCGGGTTTAATCGCATCATATTCATCATTAAAATTCAGATTTTCATCCGCATTATATTACATTTTGCATCATCTAAGACATATGTTTATAAAATGCTGATACTAATTTAAGAAAATAACATGAATGAATGCATTTTTAATAATATCAAGCGTCTGCTAAGTAACTGTGTGTTTTACCTCGAAAAAAGTCACAACATTCAAGTCGGGTTTAATCGCATCATATTCATCATTAAATTTCAGATTTTCATCCGCATTATATTACATTTTGCATCATCTAAGCCATATGTTTATAAAATGCGGACATTAATTTAAGAAAATAACATGAATGAATGCATTTTTAATAATATCAAGCGTCTGCTAAGTAAGTGTGTGTTTTACCTAAAAAAAAGTCACAGCATTCAAGTCGGGTTTAATCGCATCATATTCATCATTAAAATTCAGATTTTCATCCGCATTATATTACATTTTGCATAATCTAAGCATAATGTTTATAGAATGCTGATACTATTTTCAGAAAATAACATGAATGAATGCATTTTAATAATATCAAGCGTCTGCTAAGTAACTGTGTGTTTTACCTCGAAAAAAGTCACAACATTCAAGTCGGGTTTAATCGCACCATATTCATCATTAATATTCAGATTTTCATCGGCATTATATTACATTTTGCATCATCTAAGCGATATGTTTATAAAATGCTGACACTAATTTAAGAAAATAACATGAATGAATACATTTTTAATAATATCAAGCGTCTGCTAAGTAATTGTGTGTTTTACCTCGAAAAAAGTCACAACATTCAATTCGGGTTTAATCGCATCATATTCATCATTAAAATTCAGATTTTCGTCCGCATTATATTACATTCTGCATAATCTAAGCCTAATGTTTATAGAATGCTGATACTAATTAAAAAAATAACATGAATGAATGCATTTTTAATAATATCAAGCGTCTGCTAAGTAATTGTGTGTTTACCTCGAAAAAAGTCACAACGTTCAAGTCGGGTTTAATCGCATCATATTCATCATTAAAATTCAGATTTTCTTCCGCATTATATTATATTTTGCATCATCTAAGCCATATGTTTATAAAATGCTGACACTAATTTAAGAAAATAACATGAATGAATGCATTTTTAATAATATCAAGCGTCTGCTAAGTAACTGTGTGTTTTACCTCGAAAAAAGTCACAACATTCAAGTCGGGTTTAATCGCATCATATTCATCATTAAAATTCAGATTTTCATCCGCATTATATTACATTTTGCATCATCTAAGACATATGTTTATAAAATGCTGATACTAATTTAAGAAAATAACATGAATGAATGCATTTTTAATAATATCAAGCGTCTGCTAAGTAACTGTGTGTTTTACCTCGAAAAAAGTCACAACATTCAAGTCGGGTTTAATCGCATCATATTCATCATTAAATTTCAGATTTTCATCCGCATTATATTACATTTTGCATCATCTAAGCCATATGTTTATAAAATGCGGACATTAATTTAAGAAAATAACATGAATGAATGCATTTTTAATAATATCAAGCGTCTGCTAAGTAAGTGTGTGTTTTACCTAAAAAAAAGTCACAGCATTCAAGTCGGGTTTAATCGCATCATATTCATCATTAAAATTCAGATTTTCATCCGCATTATATTACATTTTGCATAATCTAAGCATAATGTTTATAGAATGCTGATACTATTTTCAGAAAATAACATGAATGAATGCATTTTAATAATATCAAGCGTCTGCTAAGTAACTGTGTGTTTTACCTCGAAAAAAGTCACAACATTCAAGTCGGGTTTAATCGCACCATATTCATCATTAATATTCAGATTTTCATCGGCATTATATTACATTTTGCATCATCTAAGCGATATGTTTATAAAATGCTGACACTAATTTAAGAAAATAACATGAATGAATACATTTTTAATAATATCAAGCGTCTGCTAAGTAATTGTGTGTTTTACCTCGAAAAAAGTCACAACATTCAATTCGGGTTTAATCGCATCATATTCATCATTAAAATTCAGATTTTCGTCCGCATTATATTACATTCTGCATAATCTAAGCCTAATGTTTATAGAATGCTGATACTAATTAAAAAAATAACATGAATGAATGCATTTTTAATAATATCAAGCGTCTGCTAAGTAATTGTGTGTTTACCTCGAAAAAAGTCACAACGTTCAAGTCGGGTTTAATCGCATCATATTCATCATTAAAATTCAGATTTTCTTCCGCATTATATTATATTTTGCATCATCTAAGCCATATGTTTATAAAATGCTGACACTAATTTAAGAAAATAACATGAATGAATGCATTTTTAATAATATCAAGCGTCTGCTAAGTAACTGTGTGTTTTACCTCGAAAAAAGTCACAACATTCAAGTCGGGTTTAATCGCATCATATTCATCATTATAATTCAGATTTTCATCCGCATTATATTACATTTTGCATCATCTACGCCATATGTTTATAAAATGCTGACACTAATTTAAGAAAATAACATGAATGAATGCATTTTCAATAATATCAAACGTCTGCTAAGTAATTGTGTTTTTTACCTCGAAAAATGTCACAACATTCAAGTCGGGTTTAATCGCATCATATTCATCATTAAAATTCAGATTTTCATCCGCATTATATTACATTTTGCATCATCTAAGACATATGTTTATAAAATGCTGATACCAATTTAAGAAAATAACATGAATGAATGCATTTTTAATAATATCAAGCGTCTGCTAAGTAACTGTGTGTTTTACCTCGAAAAAAGTTACAACATTCAAGTCGGGTTTAATCGCATCATATTCATCATTAAAATTCAGATTTTCATCCGAATTATATAACATTTTGCATCATCTAAGCCTAATGTTTATAGAATGCTGACACTAATTTAAGAAAATAACATGAATGAATGCATTTTTAATAATATCATGCGTCTGCTAAGAAACTGTGTGTTTTACCTCGAAAAAAGTCACAACATTCAAGTCGGGTTTAATCGCATCATATTCATCATTAAAATTCAGATTTTCATCCGCATTATATTACATTTTGCATCATCTAAGCCATATGTTTATAAAATGCTGACACTAATTTAAGAAAATAACATGAATGAATACATTTTTAATAATATCAAGCGTCTGCTAAGTAATTGTGTGTTTTACCTCGAAAAAAGTCACAACATTCAAGTCGGGTTTAATCGCATCATATTCATCATTAAAATTCAGATTTTCATCCGCATTATATTACATTTTGCATCATTAAGCCTAATGTTTATAGAATGCTGTTACTAATTTAAGAAAATAACATGAATGAATGCATTTTTAATAATATCAAGCGTCTGCTAAGTAACAGTGTGTTTTACCTCGAAAAAAGTCACAACATTCAAGTCGGGTTTAATCGCATCATATTCATCATTAAAATTCAGATTTTCATCCGCATTATATTTCATTTTGCATCATCTAAGCCATATGTTTATAAAATGCTGACACTAATTTAAGAAAATAACATGAATGAATACATTTTTAATAATATCAAGCGTCTGCTAAGTAATTGTGTGTTTTACGGCGAAAAAAGACACAACATTCAAGTCGGGTTTAATCGCATCATATTCATCATTAAAATTCAGATTGTCATCCGCATTATATTACATTTTGCATCATCTAAGCCTAATGTTTATAGAATATTGACACTAATTTAAGAAAATAACATGAATTAATGCATTTTTAATAATATCAAACGTCTGCTAAGTAATTGTGTGTTTTACCTCGAAAAAAGTCACAACATTCAAGTCGGGTTTAATCGCATCATATTCATCATTAAAATTCAGATTTTCATCCGCATTATATTACATTTTGCATCATCTATGACATATGTTTATAAAATGCTGACAGTAATTTAAGAAAATAACATGAATGAATGCATTTCTAATAATATCAAGCGTCTCCTAAGTAATTGTGTGTTTTACCTCGAAAAAAGTCACAACATTCAAGTCGGGATTAATCGCATCATATTCATCATTTAAATTCAGATTTTCATCCACATTATATTACATTTTGCATCATCTAAGCCTAATGTTTATAGAATGCTGATACTATTTTCAGAAAGTAACATGAATGAATGCATTTTAATAATATCAAGCGTCTGCTAAGTAACTGTGTGTTTTACCTCGAAAAAAGTCACAACATTCAAGTCGGGTTTAATCGCACCATATTCATCATTAAAATTCAGATTTTCATCGGCATTATATTACATTTTGCATCATCTAAGCGATATGTTTATAAAATGCTGACACTAATTTAAGAAAATAACATGAATGAATACATTTTTAATAATATCAAGCGTCTGCAAGTAATTGTGTGTTTTACCTCGAAAAAAGTCACAACATTCAATTCGGGTTTAATCGCATCATATTCATCATTAAAATTCAGATTTTCATCCGCATTATATTACATTTTGCATCATCTAAGCCATATGTTTATAAAATGCGGACATTAATTTAAGAAAATAACATGAATGAATGCATTTTTAATAATATCAAGCGTCTGCTAAGTAACTGTGTGATTTACCTCGTAAAAAGTCACAACATTCAAGTCGGGTTTAATCGCACCATATTCATCATTAAAATTCAGATTTTCATCGGCATTGTATTACATTTTGCATCATCTAAGCCATATGTTTATAAAATGCTGACACTAATTTAAGAAAATAACATGAATGAATACATTTTTAATAATATCAAGCGTCTGCTAAGTAACTGTGTGTTTTACCTCGTAAAAAGTCACAACATTCAAGTCGGGTTTAATCGCACCATATTCATCATTAAAATTCAGATTTTCATCGGCATTATATTATATTTTGCATCATCTAAGCCATATGTTTATAAAATGCGGACTTTAATTTAAGAAAATAACATGAATGAATGCATTTTTAATAATATCAAGCGTCTGCTAAGTAACTGTGTGTTTTACCTCGTAAAAAGTCACAACATTCAAGTCGGGTTTAATCGCACCATATTCATCATTAAAATTCAGATTTTCATCGGCATTATATTACATTTTGCATCATCTAAGCCATATGTTTATAAAATGCGGACATTAATTTAAGAAAATAACATGAATGAATGCATTTTTAATAATATCAAGCGTCTGCTAAGTAACTGTGTGTTTTACCTC
Source organism: Acanthosepion esculentum (assembly GCA_964036315.1). Lineage (NCBI taxonomy): Eukaryota > Metazoa > Mollusca > Cephalopoda > Sepiida > Sepiidae > Acanthosepion > Acanthosepion esculentum. Next base: position 85,367,533 of record OZ038505.1, on the reverse strand, counting down.
GAAAAAAGTCACAACATTCAATTCGGGTTTAATCGCATCATATTCATCATTAAAATTCAGATTTTCATCCGCATTATATTACATTTTGCATCATCTAAGCCATATGTTTATAAAATGCGGACATTAATTTAAGAAAATAACATGAATGAATGCATTTTTAATAATATCAAACGTCTGCTAAGTAATTGTGTGTTTTACCTCGAGAAAAGTCACAACATTCAAGTCGGGTTTAATCGCATCATATTCATCATTAAAATTCAGATTTTCATCGGCATTATATTACATTTTGCATCATCTAAGCCATATGTTTATAAAATGCTGACACTAATTTAAGAAAATAACATGAATGAATGCATTTTTAATAATATCAAGCGTCTGCTAAGTAACTGTGTGTTTTACTACGAAAAAAGTCACAACATTCAATTCGGGTTTAATCGCATCATATTCATCATTAAAATTCAGATTTTCATCCGCATTATATTACATTTTGCATCATCTATGCCATATGTTTATAAAATGCTGACACTAATTTAAGAAAATAACATGAATGAATGCATTTTTAATAATATCAAGCGTCTGCTAAGTAATTGTGTGTTTTACCTCGAAAAAAGTCACAACATTCAAGTCGGGTTTAATCGAATCATATTCATCATTAAAATTCAGATTTTCATCCGCATTATATTACATTTTGCATCATCTAATCCTAATGTTTATAGAATGCTGACACTAATTTAAGAAAATAACATGAATGAATGCATTTTTAATAATATCAAGCGTCTGCTAAGTAATTGTGAGTTTTACCTCGAAAAAAGTCACAACATTCAAGTCGGGTTTAATCGCATCATATTCATCATTAAAATTCAGATTTTCAACCGCATTATATTACATTTTGCATCATCTAATCCTAATGTTTATAGAATGCTACACTATTTTGAGAAAATAACATGAATGAATGCATTTTTAATAATATCAAGCGTCTGCTAAGTAATTGTGTGTTTTACCTCGAAAAAAGTCACAACATTCAAGTCGGGTTTAATCGCATCATATTCATCATTAAAATTCAGATTTTCATCCGCATTATATTACATTTTGCATCATCTATGACATATGTTTATAAAATGCTGACAGTAATTTAAGAAAATAACATGAATGAATGCATTTCTAATAATATCAAGCGTCTGCTAAGTAATTGTGTGTTTTACCTCGAAAAAAGTCACAACATTCAAGTCGGGTTTAATCGCATCATATCCATCATTAAAATTTAGATTTTCATCCGCATCATATTACATTTTGCATCATCTAAGACATATGTTTATAAAATGCTGACACTAATTTAAGAAAATAACATGAATGAATACATTTTTAATAATATCAAGCGTCTGCTAAGTAATTGTGTGTTTTACCTCGAAAAAAGTCACAACATTCAAGTCGGGTTTAATCGCATCATATTCATCATTAAAATTCAGATTTTCATCCGCATTATATTACATTTTGCATCATCTAAGACTAATGTTTATAGAATGCTCACACTAATTTTTGAAAATAACATGAATGAATGCATTTCTAATAATATCAAGCGTCTGCTAAGTAATTGTGTGTTTTACCTCGAAAAAAGTCAGAACATTCAAGTCGGGTTTAATCGCATCATATTCATCATTAAAATTCAGATTTTCACCCGCATTATATTATATTTTGCATCATCTAAGCCATATGTTTATAAAATGCTGACACTACTTTAAGAAAATAACATGAATGAATGCATTTTTAATAATATCAAGCGTCTGCTAAGTAACTGTGTGTTTTACCTCGAAAAAAGTCACAACATTCAAGTCGGGCTTAATCGCATCATATTCATCATTAAAATTCAGATTTTCATCCGCATTATATTACATTTTGAATCATCTATGATATATGTTTATAGAATGCTGATACTAATTTAAGAAAATAACATGAATGAATGCATTTTTAATAATATCAAGCGTCTGATAAGTAATTGTGTGTTTTACCTCGAAAAAAATCACAACATTCATGTCGGGTTTAATCGCATCATATTCACCATTAAAATTCAGATTTTCATCCGCATTATATTACATTTTGCATCATCTAAGCCTAATGTTTATAGAATGATGATACTAATTTAAGAAAATAACATGAATGAATGCATTTTTAATAATATCAAGCGTCTGCTAAGTAACTGTGTGTTTTACCTCGATAAAAGTCACAACATTCAAGTCGGGTTTAATCGCATCATATTCATCATTAAAATTCAGATTTTCATCCGCATTATATTACATTTTGCATCATCTAAGCCTAATGTTTATAGAATGCTGATACTAATTTAAGAAAATAACATGAATGAATGCATTTTTAATAATATCAAGCGTCTGCTAAGTAACTGTGTGTTTTACCTCGAAAAAAGTCACAACATTCATGTCGGGTTTAATTGCATCATATTAATGGTTAAAATTCAGATTTTCATCCGCATTATATTACATTTTGCATCATCTAAGACATATGTTTATAAAATGCTGACACTAATTTAAGAAAATAACATGAATGAATGCATTTTTAATAATATCAAGCGTCTGCTAAGTAATTGTGTGTTTTACGGCGAAAAAAGCCACAACATTTAAGTCGGTTTTAATCGCATCATATTCATCATTAAAATTCAGATTTTCATCCGCATTATATTACATTTTGCATCATCTAAGCCTAATGTTTATAGAATCCTGACACTATTTTGAGGAAATAACATGAATGAATGCGTTTTTAATAATATCAAGCGTCTGCTAAGTAATTGTGTGTTTTACCTCGAAAAAAGTCACAACATTCACGTCGGGTTTAATCGCACCATATTCATCATTAAAATTTAGATTTTCATCCGCATTATATTACATTTTGCATCATCTAAGCCATATGTTTATAAAATGCTGACACTACTTTAAGAAAATAACATGAATGAATGCATTTTTAATAATATCAAGCGTCTGCTAAGTAACTGTGTGTTTTACCTCGTAAAAAGTCACAACATTCAAGTCGGGTTTAATCGCACCATATTCATCATTAAAATTCAGATTTTCATCGGCATTATATTACATTTTGCATCATCTAAGCCATATGTTTATAAAATGCGGACATTAATTTAAGAAAATAACATGAATGAATGCGTTTTTAATAATATCAAGCGTCTGCTAAGTAACTGTGTGTTTTACCTCGAAAAAAGTCACAACATTCAATTCGGGTTTAATCGCATCATATTCATCATTAAAATTCAGATTTTCATCCGCATTATATTACATTTTGCATCATGTAAGCCATATGTTTATAAAATGCGGACATTAATTTAAGAAAATAACATGAATGAATGCATTTTTAATAATATCAAACATCTGCTAAGTAATTGTGTGTTTTACCTCGAGAAAAGTCACAACATTCAAGTCGGGTTTAATCGCATCATATTCATCATTAAAATTCAGATTTTCATCGGCATTATATTACATTTTGCATCATCTAAGCCATATGTTTATAAAATGCTGACACTAATTTAAGAAAATAACATGAATGAATGCATTTTTAATAATATCAAGCGTCTGCTAAGTAACTGTGTGTTTTACTACGAAAAAAGTCACAACATTCAATTCGGGTTTAATCGCATCATATTCATCATTAAAATTCAGATTTTCATCCGCATTATATTACATTTTGCATCATCTATGCCATATGTTTATAAAATGCTGACACTAATTTAAGAAAATAACATGAATGAATGCATTTTTAATAATATCAAGCGTCTGCTAAGTAATTGTGTGTTTTACCTCGAAAAAAGTCACAACATTCAAGTCGGGTTTAATCGAATCATATTCATCATTAAAATTCAGATTTTCATCCGCATTATATTACATTTTGCATCATCTAAGACGTATGTTTATAAAATGCTGACACTAATTTAAGAAAATAACATGAATGAATGCATTTCTAATAATATCAAGCGTCTGCTAAGTAATTGTGTGTTTTACCTCGAAAAAAGTCACAACATTCAAGTCGGGTTTAATCGCATCATATTCATCATTAAAATTCAGATTTTCATCCGCATTATATTACATTTTGCATCATCTAAGCCATATGTTTATAAAATGCGGACATTAATTTAAGAAAATAACATGAATGAATGCATTTTTAATAATATCAAGCGTCTGCTAAGTAACTGTGTGATTTACCTCGTAAAAAGTCACAACATTCAAGTCGGGTTTAATCGCACCATATTCATCATTAAAATTCAGATTTTCATCGGCATTGTATTACATTTTGCATCATCTAAGCCATATGTTTATAAAATGCTGACACTAATTTAAGAAAATAACATGAATGAATACATTTTTAATAATATCAAGCGTCTGCTAAGTAACTGTGTGTTTTACCTCGTAAAAAGTCACAACATTCAAGTCGGGTTTAATCGCACCATATTCATCATTAAAATTCAGATTTTCATCGGCATTATATTATATTTTGCATCATCTAAGCCATATGTTTATAAAATGCGGACTTTAATTTAAGAAAATAACATGAATGAATGCATTTTTAATAATATCAAGCGTCTGCTAAGTAACTGTGTGTTTTACCTCGTAAAAAGTCACAACATTCAAGTCGGGTTTAATCGCACCATATTCATCATTAAAATTCAGATTTTCATCGGCATTATATTACATTTTGCATCATCTAAGCCATATGTTTATAAAATGCGGACATTAATTTAAGAAAATAACATGAATGAATGCATTTTTAATAATATCAAGCGTCTGCTAAGTAACTGTGTGTTTTACCTCGAAAAAAGTCACAACATTCAAGTCGGGTTTAATCGCATTATATTCATCATTAAAATTCAGATTTTCATAAGCATTATATTACATTTTGCATCATCTAAGACATATGTTTATAAAATGCTGACACTAATTTAAGAAAATAACATGAATGAATGCATTTTTAATAATATCAAGCGTCTGCTAAGTAATTGTGTGTTTTACCTCGAAAAAAGTCACAACATTCAAGTCGGGTTTAATCGCATCATATTCATCATTAAAATTCAGATTTTCAACCGCATTATATTACATTTTGCATCATCTAATCCTAATGTTTATAGAATGCTACACTATTTTGAGAAAATAACATGAATGAATGCATTTTTAATAATATCAAGCGTCTGCTAAGTAACTGTGTGTTTTACCTCGAAAAAAGTCACAACATTCAAGTCGGGTTTAATCGCATCATATTCATCATTAAAATTCAGATTTTCATCCGCATTATATTACATTTTGCATCATCTATGACATATGTTTATAAATTGCTGACAGTAATTTAAGAAAATAACATGAATGAATGCATTTCTAATAATATCAAGCGTCTGCTAAGTAATTGTGTGTTTTACCTCGAAAAAAGTCACAACATTCAAGTCGGGTTTAATCGCATCATATCCATCATTAAAATTTAGATTTTCATCCGCATCATATTACATTTTGCATCATCTAAGACATATGTTTATAAAATGCTGACACTAATTTAAGAAAATAACATGAATGAATACATTTTTAATAATATCAAGCGTCTGCTAAGTAATTGTGTGTTTTACCTCGAAAAAAGTCACAACATTCAAGTCGGGTTTAATCGCATCATATTCATCATTAAAATTCAGATTTTCATCCGCATTATATTACATTTTGCATCATCTAAGACTAATGTTTATAGAATGCTCACACTAATTTTTGAAAATAACATGAATGAATGCATTTCTAATAATATCAAGCGTCTGCTAAGTAATTGTGTGTTTTACCTCGAAAAAAGTCAGAACATTCAAGTCGGGTTTAATCGCATCATATTCATCATTAAAATTCAGATTTTCACCCGCATTATATTATATTTTGCATCATCTAAGCCATATGTTTATAAAATGCTGACACTACTTTAAGAAAATAACATGAATGAATGCATTTTTAATCATATCAAGCGTCTGCTAAGTAACTGTGTGTTTTACCTCGAAAAAAGTCACAACATTCAAGTCGGGCTTAATCGCATCATATTCATCATTAAAATTCAGATTTTCATCCGCATTATATTACATTTTGAATCATCTATGATATATGTTTATAGAATGCTGATACTAATTTAAGAAAATAACATGAATGAATGCATTTTTAATAATATCAAGCGTCTGATAAGTAATTGTGTGTTTTACCTCGAAAAAAATCACAACATTCATGTCGGGTTTAATCGCATCATATTCACCATTAAAATTCAGATTTTCATCCGCATTATATTACATTTTGCATCATCTAAGCCTAATGTTTATAGAATGATGATACTAATTTAAGAAAATAACATGAATGAATGCATTTTTAATAATATCAAGCGTCTGCTAAGTAACTGTGTGTTTTACCTCGATAAAAGTCACAACATTCAAGTCGGGTTTAATCGCATCATATTCATCATTAAAATTCAGATTTTCATCCGCATTATATTACATTTTGCATCATCTAAGCCTAATGTTTATAGAATGCTGATACTAATTTAAGAAAATAACATGAATGAATGCATTTTTAATAATATCAAGCGTCTGCTAAGTAACTGTGTGTTTTACCTCGAAAAAAGTCACAACATTCATGTCGGGTTTAATTGCATCATATTAATCGTTAAAATTCAGATTTTCATCCGCATTATATTACATTTTGCATCATCTAAGACATATGTTTATAAAATGCTGACACTAATTTAAGAAAATAACATGAATGAATGCATTTTTAATAATATCAAGCGTCTGCTAAGTAATTGTGTGTTTTACGGCGAAAAAAGCCACAACATTTAAGTCGGTTTTAATCGCATCATATTCATCATTAAAATTCAGATTTTCATCCGCATTATATTACATTTTGCATCATCTAAGCCTAATGTTTATAGAATCCTGACACTATTTTGAGGAAATAACATGAATGAATGCGTTTTTAATAATATCAAGCGTCTGCTAAGTAATTGTGTGTTTTACCTCGAAAAAAGTCACAACATTCACGTCGGGTTTAATCGCACCATATTCATCATTAAAATTTAGATTTTCATCCGCATTATATTACATTTTGCATCATCTAAGCCATATGTTTATAAAATGCTGACACTACTTTAAGAAAATAACATGAATGAATGCATTTTTAATAATATCAAGCGTCTGCTAAGTAACTGTGTGTTTTACCTCGTAAAAAGTCACAACATTCAAGTCGGGTTTAATCGCACCATATTCATCATTAAAATTCAGATTTTCATCGGCATTATATTACATTTTGCATCATCTAAGCCATATGTTTATAAAATGCGGACATTAATTTAAGAAAATAACATGAATGAATGCGTTTTTAATAATATCAAGCGTCTGCTAAGTAATTGTGTGTTTTACCTCGAGAAAAGTCACAACATTCAAGTCGGGTTTAATCGCATCATATTCATCATTAAAATTCAGATTTTCATCGGCATTATATTACATTTTGCATCATCTAAGCCATATGTTTATAAAATGCTGACACTAATTTAAGAAAATAACATGAATGAATGCATTTTTAATAATATCAAGCGTCTGCTAAGTAACTGTGTGTTTTACTACGAAAAAAGTCACAACATTCAATTCGGGTTTAATCGCATCATATTCATCATTAAAATTCAGATTTTCATCCGCATTATATTACATTTTGCATCATCTATGCCATATGTTTATAAAATGCTGACACTAATTTAAGAAAATAACATGAATGAATGCATTTTTAATAATATCAAGCGTCTGCTAAGTAATTGTGTGTTTTACCTCGAAAAAAGTCACAACATTCAAGTCGGGTTTAATCGAATCATATTCATCATTAAAATTCAGATTTTCATCCGCATTATATTACATTTTGCATCATCTAAGACGTATGTTTATAAAATGCTGACACTAATTTAAGAAAATAACATGAATGAATGCATTTCTAATAATATCAAGCGTCTGCTAAGTAATTGTGTGTTTTACCTCGAAAAAAGTCACAACATTCAAGTCGGGTTTAATCGCATCATATTCATCATTTAAATTCAGATTTTCATCCGCATTATATTACATTTTGCATCATCTAATCCTAATGTTTATAGAATGCTGACACTAATTTAAGAAAATAACATGAATGAATGCATTTTTAATAATATCAAGCGTCTGCTAAGTAATTGTGTGTTTTACCTCGAAAAAAGTCACAACATTCAAGTCGGGTTTAATCGCATCATATTCATCATTAAAATTCAGATTTTCATAAGCATTATATTACATTTTGCATCATCTAAGACATATGTTTATAAAATGCTGACACTAATTTAATAAAATAACATGAATGAATGCATTTTTAATAATATCAAGCGTCTGCTAAGTAATTGTGTGTTTTACCTCGAAAAAAGTCACAACATTCAAGTCGGGTTTAATCGCATCATATTCATCATTAAAATTCAGATTTTCAACCGCATTATATTACATTTTGCATCATCTAATCCTAATGTTTATAGAATGCTACACTATTTTGAGAAAATAACATGAATGAATGCATTTTTAATAATATCAAGCGTCTGCTAAGTAATTGTGTGTTTTACCTCGAAAAAAGTCACAACATTCAAGTCGGGTTTAATCGCATCATATTCATCATTAAAATTCAGATTTTCATCCGCATTATATTACATTTTGCATCATCTATGACATATGTTTATAAAATGCTGACAGTAATTTAAGAAAATAACATGAATGAATGCATTTCTAATAATATCAAGCGTCTGCTAAGTAATTGTGTGTTTTACCTCGAAAAAAGTCACAACATTCAAGTCGGGTTTAATCGCATCATATTCATCATTAAAATTCAGATTTTCATCCGCATTATATTACATTTTGCATCTTCTAAGCCTAATGTTTATAGAATGCTGACACTATTTTGAGAAAATAACATGAATGAATGCATTTTTAATAATATCAAGCGTCTGCTAAGTAATTGTGAGTTTTACGGCGAAAAAGGGCACAACATTCAAGTCGGGTTTAATCGCATCATATTCATCATTAAAATTCAGATTTTCATCCGCATTATATAACATTTTGCATCATCTAAGCCTAATGTTTATAAAATGCTGACACTAATTTAAGAAAATAACATGAATGAATGCATTTTTAATAATATGAAGCGTCTGCTAAGTAATTGTGTGTTTTACCTCGAAAAAAGTCACAACATTCAAGTCGGGTTTAATCGCATCATATTCATAATTAAAATGAAGATTTTCATCCGCATTATATTACATTTTGCATCATCTATGATATATGTTTATAGAATGCTGATACTAATTTAAGAAAATAACATGAATGAGTGCATTTTTAATAATATCAAGCGTCTGCTAACTAACTGTGTGTTTTATCTCGAAAAAATCACAACATTCAAGTCGGGTTTAATCGCATCATATTCATCATTAAAATTCAGATTTTCATCCGCATTATATTACATTTTGCATCATCTATGCCATATGTTTATAAAATGCTGACACTAATTTAAGAAAATAACATGAATGAATGCATTTGTAATAATATCAAGCGTCTGCGAAGTAATTGTGTGTTTTACCTCGAAAAAAGTCACAACATTCAAGTCGGGTTTAATCGCATCATATTCATCATTAAAATTCAGATTTTCATCCGCATTATATTACATTTTGCATCATCTAAGCCATATGTTTATAGAATGCTGATACTAATTTAAGAAAATAACATGAATGAATGTATTTTTAATAATATCAAGCGTCTGCTAAGTAACTGTGTGTTTTACCTCGAAAAAAGTCACAACATTCAAGTCGGGTTTAATCGCACCATATTCATCATTAAAATTCAGATTTTCATCCGCATTATATTACATTTTGCATCATCTAAGCCTAATGTTTATAGAATGCTGACACTATTTTGAGAAAATAACATGAATGAATGCATTTTTAATAATATCAAGCGTCTGCTAAGTAACTGTGTGTTTTACCACGAAAAAAGTCACAACATTCAAGTCGTGTTTAATCGCATCATATTCATCATTAAAATTCAGATTTTCACCCGCATTATATTACATTTTGCATCATCTAAGCCTAATGTTTATAGAATGATGATACTAATTTAAGAAAATAACATGAATGAATGCATTTTTAATAATATCAAGCGTTTGCTAAGTAACTGTGTGTTTTACCTCGATAAAAGTCACAACATTCAAGTCGGGTTTAATCGCATCATATTCATCGTTAAAATTCAGATTTTCATCCGCATTATATTACATTTTGCATCATCTAAGCCTAATGTTTATAGAATGCAGACACTATTTTGAGAAAATAACATGAATGAATGCATTTTTAATAATATCAAGCGTCTGCTAAGTAATTGTGAGTTTTACGGCGAAAAAGGACACAACATTCAAGTCGGGTTTAATCGCATCATATTCATCATTAAAATTCAGATTTTCATCCGCATTATATAACATTTTGCATCATCTAAGCCTAATGTTTATAAAATGCTGACACTAATTTAAGAAAATAACATGAATGAATGCATTTTTAATAATATCAAGCTTCTGCTAAATAATTGTGTGTTTTACCTCGAAAAAAGTCACAACATTCAAGTCGGGTTTAATCGCGTCATATTCATCATTAGAATTAAGATTATCATCCGCATTATATTACATTTTGCATCATCTATGACAGATATTTATAGAATGCTGATACTAATTTAAGAAAATAACATGAATGAATGCATTTTTAATAATATCAAGCGTCTGCTAACTAACTGTGTGTTTTACCTCGAAAAAAGTCACAACATTCAAGTCGGGTTTAATCGCATCATATTCATCATTAAAATTCAGATTTTCATCCGCATTATATTACATTTTGCATCATCTATGCCATATGTTTATAAAATGCTGACACTAATTTAAGAAAATAACATGTATGAATGCATGTTTAATAATATCAAGCGTCTGCTAAGTAATTGTGTGTTTTACCTCGAAAAAAGTCACAACATTCAAGTCGGGTTTAATCGCATCATATTCATCATTAAAATTCAGATTTTCATCCGCATTATATTACATTTTGCATCATCTAAGCCTAATGTTTATAGAATGCTGATACTAATTTAAGAAAATAACATGAATGAATGCGTTTGTAATAATATCAAGCGTCTGCTAAGTAACTGTGTGTCTTACCTCGAAAAAAGTCACAACATTCAAGTCGGGTTTAATCCCATCATATTTATCATTAAAATTCAGATTTTCGTCCGCATTATATTACATTTTGCATCATCTAAGCCATATGTTTATAGAATGCTGATACTAATTTAAGAAAATAACATGAATGAATGTATTTTTAATAATATCAAGCGTCTGCTAAGTAACTGTGTGTTTTACCTCGAAAAAAGTCACAACATTCACGTCGGGTTTAATCGCACCATATTCATCATTAAAATTCAGATATTTATCCGCATTATATTACATTTTGCATCATCTAAGCCTAATGTTTATAGAATGCTGACACTATTTTGAGAAAATAACATGAATGAATGCATTTGTAATAATATCAAGCGTCTGCTAAGTAATTGTGAGTTTTACGGCGAAAAAGGACACAACATTCAAGTCGCGTTTAATCGCATCATATTCATCATTAAAATTCAGATTTTCATCCGCATTATATAACATTTTGCATCATCTAAGCCATATGTTTATAAAATGCTGACACTAATTTAAGAAAATAACATGAATGAATGCATTTTTAATAATATCAAGCTTCTGCTAAGTAATTGTGTGTTTTACCTCGAAAAAAGTCACAACATTCAAGTCGGGTTTAATCGCATCATATTCATCATTAAAATTAAGATTTTCATCCGAATTATATTACATTTTGCATCATCTATGACATATGTTTATAGAATGCTGATACTAATTTAAGAAAATAACATGAATGAATGCATTTTTAATAATATCAAGCGTCTGCTAACTAACTGTGTGTTTTACCTCGAAAAAAGTCACAACATTCAAGTCGGGTTTAATCGCATCATATTCATCATTAAAATTCAGATTTTCATCCGCATTATATTACATTTTGCATCATCTATGCCATATGTTTATAAAATGCTGACACTAATTTAAGAAAATAACATGAATGAATGCATGTTTAATAATATCAAGCGTCTGCTAAGTAATTGTGTGTTTTACCTCGAAAAAAGTCACAACATTCAAGTCGGGTTTAATCGTATCATATTCATCATTAAAATTCAGATTTTCACCCGCATTATATTATATTTTGCATCATCTAAGCCATATGTTTATAAAATGCTGACACTAATTTAAGAAAATAACATGAATGAATGCATTTTTAATAATATCAAGCGTCTGCTAAGTAACTGTGTGTTTTACCTCGAAAAAGTCACAACATTCAAGTCGGGTTTAATCGCATCATATTCATCATTAAAATTCAGATTTTCATCCGCATTATATTATATTTTGCATCATATAAGCCATATGTTTATAAAATGCTGACACTAATTTAAGAAAATAACATGAATGAATGCATTTTTAATAATATCAAGCGTCTGCTAAGTAACTGTGTATTTTACCTCGAAAAAATTCACAACATTCAAGTCGGGTTTAATCGCATCATATTCATCATTAAAATTCAGATTTTCATCCGCATTATATTACATTTTGCATCATCTAAGCCATATGTTTATAAAATGCTGACACTAATTTAAGAAAATAACATGAATGAATGCATTTTTAATAATATCAAGCGTCTGATAAATAATTGTGTGTTTTACCTCGAAAAAAGTCACAACATTCAAGTCGGGTTTAATCGCATCATATTCATCATTAAAATTCAGATTTTCATCCGCATTATATTACATTTTGAATTATCTAAGCTTAATGTTTATAGAATGCTGATACTAATTTAAGAAAATAACATGAATGAATGCATTTTTAATAATATCAAGCGTCTGCTAAGTAATTGTGTGTTTTACCTCGAAAAAAGTCACAACATTCAAGTCGGGTTTAATCACATCATATTCATCATTAAAATTCAAATTTTCATCCGCATTATATAATATTTTGCATCAACTAAGTCTAATGTTTATAGAATACTGACACTAATTTAAGAAAATAACATGAATGAATGCATTTTTAATAATATCAAGCGTCTGCTAAGTAACTGTGTATTTTACCTCGAAAAAATTCACAACATTCAAGTCGGGTTTAATCGCATCAAATTCATCATTAAAATTCAGATTTTCATCCGCATTATATTACATTTTGCATCATCTAAGCCATATGTTTATAAAATGCTGACACTAATTTAAGAAAATAACATGAATGAATGCATTTTTAATAATATCAAGCGTCTGATAAATAATTGTCTGTTTTACCTCGAAAAAAGTCACAACATTCAAGTCGGGTTTAATCGCATCATATTCATCATTAAAATTCAGATTTTCATCCGTATTATATTACATTTTGCATCATCTAATCCTAATGTTTATAGAATGATGATACTATTTTTAGAAAATAACATGAATGAATGCATTTTTAATAATATCAAGCGTCTGCTAAGTAATTGTGTGTTTTACGGCGAAAAAGGACACAACATTCAAGTCGGGTTTAATCGCATCATATTCATCATTAAAATTCAGATGTTCATCCGCATTATATAACATTTTACATCATCTAAGCCTAATGTTTATAAAATGCTGACACTAATTTAAGAAAATAATATGAATGAATGCATTTTTAATAATATCAAGCATCTGCTAAGTAATTGTGTGTTTTACCTCGAAAAATGTCACAACATTCAAGTCGGGGTTAATCGCATCATATTCATCATTAAAATTCAGATTTTCATCCGCATTATAGTACATTTTGCATCATCTAAGCCATATGTTTATAAAATGCTGACACTAATTTAAGAAAATAACATGAATGAATGCATTTTTAATAATATCAAACGTCTGCTAAGTAATTGTGTGTTTTACCTCGAAAAAAGTCACAACATTCATGTCGGGTTTAATCGCATCATATTCATCATTAAAATTCAGATTTTCATCCGCATTATATTACATTTTGCATCATCTAAGCCATATGTTTATAAAATGCTGACACTAATTTTAGAAAATAACATGAGTGAATGCATTTTTAATGATATCAAGCGTCTGCTAAGTAATTGTGAGTTTTACCTCGAAAAAAGTCACAACATTCAAGTCGGGTTTAATCGCATCATATTCATCATTAAAATTCAGATTTTCATCCGCATTATATTACATTTTGAATTATCTAAGCTTAATGTTTATAGAATGCTGATACTAATTTAAGAAAATAACATGAATGAATGCATTTTTAATAATATCAAGCGTCTGCTAAGTAATTGTGTGTTTTACCTCGAAAAAAGTCACAACATTCAAGTCGGGTTTAATCACATCATATTCATCATTAAAATTCAGATTTTCATCCGCATTATATTACATTTTGCGTCATCTATGACATATGTTTATAGAATGCTGATACTAATTTAAGAAAATAACATGAATGAATGCATTTTTAAAAATATCAAGCGTCTGCTAAGTAGCTGTGTGTTTTACCTCGAAAAAAGACACAACATTCAAGTCGGGTTTAAGCGCATCATTTTCATCATTAAAATTCAGATTTTCATCCGCATTATATTACATTTTGCATCATCTAAGACATATGTTTATAAAATGCTGACACTAATTTAAGAAAATAACATGAATGAATGCATTTTTAATAATATCATACGTCTGCTAAGTAATTGTGTGTTTTACCTCGAAAAAAGTCACAACATTCAAGTCGGGTTTAATCGCATCATATTCATCATTAAAATTCAGATTTTCATCCGCATTATATTACATTTTGCATCAACTAAAGCTAATGTTTATAGAATGCTCATACTAATTTAAGAAAATAACATGAATGAATGCATTTGTAATAATATCAAGCGGCTGACAAGTAACTGTGTGTTTTACCTCGTAAAAAGTCACAACATTCATGTCGGGTTTAATCGCATCATATTCATTATTAAAATTCAGATTTTCATCCGCATTATATTACATATTGCATCATCTAAGCCATATGTTTAGAAAATGCTGACACTAATTTAAGAAAATAACATGAATGAATGCATTTTTAATAATATCAAACGTCTGCTAAGTAATTGTGTGTTTTACCGCGAAAAAAGTCACAACATTCAAGTCGGGTTTAATCGCATCATATTCATTATTAAAATTCAGATTTTCATCCGCATTATATAACATTTTGCATCATCTATGCCTAATGTTTATAGAATGCTGACACTAATTTAAGAAAATAACATGAATGAATGCATTTTTAATAATATCAAGCGTCTGCTAAGTAATTGTGTTTTTTATCTAGAAAAAAGTCACAACATTCAAGTCGGGTTTAATCGCATCATATTCATCATTAAAATTAAGATTTTCATCCGCATTATAATACATTTTGCATCATCAATGACATATGTTTATAAAATGCTGACACTAAATTAAGAAAATAACATGAATGAATGCATTTCTAATAATATCAAGCGTCTGCTAAGTAATTTTGTGTTTTACTTCGAAAAAAGTCACGAAATTCAAGTCGGGTTTAATCGCATTATATTCATCATTAAAATTCAGATTTTCATCCGCATTATATTATATTTTGCATCATCTAAGCCATATGTTTATAAAATGCTGACACTAATTTAAGAAAATAACATGAATGAATGCATTTTTAATAATATCATACGTCTGCTAAGTAATTGTGTGTTTTACCTCGAAAAAAGTCACAACATTCAAGTCGGGTTTAATCGCATCATATTCATCATTAAAATTAACATTTTCATCCGCATTATATTACATTTTGCATCAACTAAAACTAATGTTTATAGAATGCTGACACTATTTTGAGAAAATAACATGTATGAATGCATTTTTAATAATATCAAGCGTCTGCTAACTAACTGTGTGTTTTACCTCGAAAAAAGTCACAACATTCAAGTCGGGTTTAATCGCATCATATTCATCATTAAAATTCAGATTTTAATCCCAAATTATATTACATTTTGCATCATCTATTCCATATGTTGATAAAATGCTGACACTAATTTAAGAAAATAACATGAATGAATGCATTTTTATTGCTATCAAAAGTCTGCTAAATAATTCTGTGTTTTACGGCGAAAAAAGACACAACATTCAAGTCGGGTATAATCGCATCATATTCTTATTTAAAAATCACATTTTCATCCGGATTGTATTACATTTTGAATAATCCAAGCCATATGTTTATAGAATGCTGACACTATTTTAAGAAAATAACATGAATGAATACATTTTTATTGATATCAAAAGTCTGCTAAACAATTATGTGTTTTACGGAGAAAAAATCAAGTCGGGTTTAATCGAATCATATTCATCATTAAAATTCAGATTTTCATGCGCATTATATTACATTTTGGATCATCTAAACCTTATGTTTATAGAATGCTGGCACTAATTTGAGAAAATAATATGAATGAATGCATTTTTATTAATATCAAACGTCTGCTAGGTAATTGTGTGTTTTACGGCGAAAATAGACACAACATTCAAGTCGGGTTTAATCGCATCATATTCATCATTTAAATTCAGATTTTCATCCGCATTATATTACATTTTGCATCATCTAAGCCATATGTTTATAAAATGCTGACACTAATTTAAGAAAATAACATGAATGAATGCATTTTTAATAATATCAAGCTTCTGCTAAGTAATTGTGTGTTTTACCTCAAAATAAGTCACAACATTCAAGTCGGGATTAATCGCATCATATTCATCATTAAAATTCAGATTTTCATCCGCATTTTATTACATTTTGCATCATCTAAGACTAATGTTTATAGAATGCAGATACTAATTTAAGAAAATAACATGAATGAATGCATTTTTAATAATATCAAGCGTCTGCTAAGTAACTGTGTGTTTTACCTCGAAAAAAGACACAACATTCAAGTCGGGTTTAATCGCATAATATTCATCATTAAAATTCAGATTTTCGTCCGCATTATATTATATTTTGCATCATCTAAGCCATATGTTTATAAAATGCTGACACTATTTTAAGAAAATAACATGAATGAATGCATTTTTAACAATATCAAACGTCTGCTAAGTAATTGTGTGCTTTACCTCGAAAAAAGTCACAACATTCAAGTCGGGTTTAATCGCATCATATTCATCATTAAAATTCAGATTTTCATCCGCATTATATTACATTTTGCATCAACTAAGCCTAATGTTTATAGAATGCAGATACAAATTTAAGAAAATAACATGAATGAATGCATTTTTAATAATATCAAGCGTCTGCTAAGTCATTGTGTGTTTACTTCGAAAAAAGTCACAACATTCAAGTCGGGTTTAATCGCATCATATTCATCATTAAAATTCAGATTTTAATCCCAAATTATATTACATTTTGCATCATCTATTCCATATGTTGATAAAATGCTGACACTAATTTAAGAAAATAACATGAATGAATGCATTTTTAATAATATCAAGCGTCTGCTAAGTAATTGTGTGTTTTACCTCGAAAAAAGTCACAACATTCAAGTCGGGTTTAATCGCATCATATTCATCATTAAACTTCAGATTTTCATCCGCATTATATTACATTTTGCATCATCTAACCCATATGTTTATAAAATGCTGACACTAATTTAAGAAAATAACATGAATGAATGCATTTTTAATAATATCAAGCGTCTGCTAAGTAATTGTGTGTTTTACCTCGAAAAAAGTCACAACATTCAAGTCGGGTTTAATCGCATCCTATTCATCATTAAAATTCAGATTTTCATCCGCATTATATTACATTTTGCATCATCTAAGCCATGTGTTTATAAAATGCTGACACTAATTTAAGAAAATAACATGAATGAATGCATTTTTAATAATATCAAACGTCTGCTAAGTAATTGTGTGTTTTACCTCGAAAATGTCACAACATTCAAGTCGGGTTTAATCGCATCATATTCATCATTAAAATTCAGATTTTCATCCGCATTATATTACATTTTGCATCATCTAAGCTTAATGTTTGTAGAATGCTGATACTAATTTAAGAAAATAACATGAATGAATGCATTTTTAATGATATCAAGCGTCTGTAAAGTAACTGTGTCTTTTACCTCGAAAAAAGTCACAACATTCAAGTCGGGTTTAATCGCATCATATTCATCATTAAAATTCAGATTTTCATCCGCATTGTATTACATTTTGCATCATCTAAGCCTAATGTTTATAGAATGCTGACACTATTTTGAGAAAATAACATGAATGAATGCATTTTTAATAATATCAAGCGTCTGCTAAGTAATTGTGTGTTTTACGGCGAAAAAGGACACAACATTCAAGTCGGGTTTAGTCGCATCATATTCATCATTAAAATTCAGATTTTCATCCGCATTATATTACATTTTGCATCATCTAAGCCTAATGTTTATACAATGCTGACACTAATTTAAGAAAATAACATGAATGAATGCATTTTTATTGATATCAAAAGTCTGCTAAACAATTATGTGTTTTACGGTGAAAAAAGACACAAGATTCAAGTCTGGTTTAATCGCATCATATTCATCATTAAAATTCAGATTTTCATCCGCATTATATTACATTTTGCATCATCTAAGCCTTATGTTTATAGAATGCTGGCACTAATTTGAGAAAATAACATGAATGAATGCATTTTTATTAATATCACACGTCTGCCAAGTAATTGTGTGTTTTACAGCGAAAATAGACAGAACATTCCAGTCGGGTTTAATCGCATCATATTCATCATTAAAATTCAGATTTTCATCCGCATTGTATTGCATTTTGCATCATCTAAGCCTAATGTTTATAGAATGCTGTCACTAATTTAAGAAAATAACATCAATGAATGCATTTTTAATAATATCAAGCGTCTGCTAAGTAATTGTGTGTTTTACCTCGATAAAAGTCACAACATTCAAGTCGGGTTTAATCGCATGATATTCATCATTAAAACTCAGCTTTTCATCCGCATTATATTACATTTTGCATCATCTAAACCTAATGTTTATAGAATGCTGTCACTAATTTAAGAAAAGAACATGAATGAATGCATTTTTAATAATATCAAACGTCTGCTAAGTAATTGTATGTTTTATCTCGAAAAAAGTCACAACATTCAAGTCGGGTTTAATCGCATCATATTCATCATTAAAATTGAGATTTTCATCAGCATTATATTACATTTTGCATCATCTAAGTCTTATGTTTATAGAATGCTGACACTAATTTGAGAAAATAACATGAATGAATGCATTTTTAATAATATCAAGCGTCTGCTAAGTAACTGTGTTTTACCTCGAAAATGTCACAACATTCAAGTCGTGTTTAATCGCATGATATTCATCATTAAAATTCAGATTTTCATCTGGATTATATTACATTTTGAATCATCCAAGCCTTATGTTTATAGAATGCTGTCACTATTTTAAGAAAATAACATGAATGAATGCATTTTTACTAATATCAAACGTCTGCCAAGTAATTGTGTGTTTTACGGCGAAAATAGACTCAACATTCAAGTCGGGTTTAATCGCATCATATTCATCATTAAAATTCAGATTTAATCCGCATTATATTACATTTTGCATCATCTAAGCCTTATGTTTATAGAATGCTGACACTAATTTAAGAAAATAACATGAATTAATGCATTTTTAATAATATCAAGCGTCTGCTAAGTAATTGTGTGTTTTATCTCGAAAAAAGTCACAACATTCAAGTCGTGTTTAATCGCATCATATTCATCATTAAAATTGAGATTTTCATCAGCATTATATTACATTTTGCATCATCTAAGACTTATGTTTATAGAATGCTGACACTAATTTAAGAAAATAACATGAATGAATGCATTTTTAATAATATCAAGCGTCTGCTGAGTAACTGTGTGTTTTACCTCGAAAAAGTCACAACATTCAAGTCGGGTTTAATCGCATGATATTCATCATTAAAATTCAGATTTTCATCTGGATTATATTACATTTTGAAACATCCAAGCCTTATGTTTATAGAATGCTGTCACTATTTTAAGAAAATAACATCTATGAATGCATTTATAATAATATCAAGCGTCTGCTAAGTAATTGTGTGTTTTACCTCGAAAAAAGTCACAACATTCAAGTCGGGTTTAATCGCATGTTATTCATCATTAAAACTCAGATTTTCATCCGCATTATATTACATTTTGCATCATCTAAGCCTTATGTTTATAGAATGCTGGCACTAATTTGAGAAAATAACATGAATGAATACATTTTTCTTAATATCAAACGTCTGCTAGGTAATTGTGTGTTTTACGGCGAAAATAGACAGAACATTCAAGTCGGGTTTAATTACATCATATTCATCATTAAAATTCAGATTTTCATCTGCATTATATTACATTTTGCATCATCTAAGCCTAATGTTTATAGAATGCAATCACTAATTTAACAAAATAACATGAATGAATGCATTTTTAATAATATCAAGCGTCTACTAAGTAATTGTGAGATTTACGGCGAAAAAAGACACCACATTCAAGTCGGGTTTAATCGCATCATATTCATCATTAAAATTCAGATTTTCATCCGGTTTATATTACATTTTGCATCATCCAATTCTGATGTTTATAGAATGTTGACACTAATTTAAGAAAATAAACATGAATGAATGCATTTTTATTAATATCAAGCGTCTGCTAAGTAATTGTCTGTTTTACGGCGAATAGCGACAAAACATTCAAGTCGGGGTTAATCGCATCATATTCATCATTAATATTCAGATGTTCATCCGGATTATATTACATTTTGCATCATCTAAGACTTATGTTTATAGAATGCGGACACTAATTTAAGAAATTAACATGAATGAATGCATTTTTATTAATATCATGCGTCTGCTAAGTAATTGTCTGTTTTACTTCAAAAAGCGACAAGACATTCAAGTCGTGTTAAATCGCATCATATTCATCATTAAAATTCAGATTTTCATCCGGATTATATTACAATTTGCCTCTTCCAAGTAGTATGTTTATAGAATGCTGACACTTAGAAAATAACATGAATGAATGCATTTTTATTAATATCAAGCGTCTGCTAAGTAATTGTGTGTTTTACGGCGAAAAGCGACAAATAATCAAGTCGGGTTTAATCGCATCATATTCATCATTAAAATTCAGATTTTCATCCGGATTATTTTACATTTTGCATCATCTAAGCCTTATGTTTATAGAATGCTGGCACTAATTTAAGAAAATAACTTGAATGAATGCATTTTTATTAATATCAAACGTCTGCTATTTAATTCTGTTTTTTACGACGAAAAGCGAGAAATCATTCAAGTCGGCATTAATCGCATCATATTCATCATTAAAATTCAGATTTTCATCCGGGTTATATTACATTTTGCATCATCTGAACCTTATATTTTTAGAATGCTGACATTAGTTTAATAAAATAACATTAATGAATGAATTTTCATTAATATCAAGCGTCTGCTAAGTAATTGCCTGTTTTACACGGAAAAGCGACAAAACATTCAAGTCGGGTTTGATCGCTTCACATATATTATTGGAATTCAGATTTTCACCTGGATTGTATTACATTTTACACTATTCTCAGGCTTATGTTTATAGAATGCTTACACATGTTCAAAAAATAACATTAATGAATGCATTTATATTAATATCAAGCTTCTGCTAAGTAATTGTCTCTTTTACGGCGAAAAGCGACAAAACATTCACGTCGTGTTTAATTGCATCATATTCTTCATTAAAATTCAGATTTTCATCTGGATTATATTACATTTTGCAACATCTAATCCTTATGTATATAGAATTCTGATACTAATTTAAGAAAATAACATGAATGAATGCATTTTTATTTATATCAAGCGTCTGCTAAGTAATTGTGTTTTACGGCGAGAAGCGACAAAACATTCAAGTGTGGATTAATCGCATCATATTCCTCATTAAAATTAAGATTTTCATCCGGATTATATTACATTTTGCATCATCTAAACCTTATGTTTATAGAATGCTGACACTAGTTTAATAAAATAAGATTAATGAATGAATTTTCATTAATATCAAGCGTCTGCTAAGTAATTGTCTGTTTTACGGCGAAAAGCGACAAATTATTCAACTCAGGTTTTAGCGCAACACATTCATAATTAAAATTCAGATTTTCATCCGGATTATATTACATTTTGAATCAGCTAAAACTTATGTTTATAGAAATCTTCCACTAGTTTAAGAAAATAACATGAATGAATGCATTTTTATTAATATCAAGCGTCTTCTAATTAAATGTCTGTTTTACGGCCAAAAGCGACAAAACATTCAAGTCGGGTTTGATCGCAACATATTCTTCATTAGAATTCAGATTTTCATCCGTATTATATTACATTTTGGATCATCTGAGATTTAATTTTATACAATATTGATACTAGTTTAAGAAAATAACATTAATTAATGCATTTTTATTAATCTCTATCGTCTGCTAAGTAATTGTCTGTTTTATGGCGAAAAGCGACTAAATATTCAATTCGGGTTTGATCGCAACATATTCATCATTAGTATTCAGATTTTCATCCGGATTATATTATATTTTGCATCATCTAAGACATATGTTTATACAATGTTTATACTAGTTTAAGAAAATAACATGAATTAATGCATTTTTATTAATATCAAGCGTCTTCTAAGTAAATGTCTGTTTTACGGCGAAAAGCCACAAAACATTCAAGTCGGGTTTAATCGCACCATATTCATTATTAAAATTCAGATTTTCATCCGGATTATATTACATTTTGTCTCATCTATGCCTTATGTTTATCGAATTCTGAGACTAGTTTAAGAAAATGATATTAATGAATGCATTTTTATTTATATCATGCGACTGCTAAGTAATAGTCTGTTTTACGGCGAAAATCGGCGAAACATTCAAGTTGGCTTTGATCGCCTCATATTCATCATTATAATTCAGATTTTCATCCGGATTATATTACATTTTGCATTATCTCAGACATATTATTATAGAATACTGACACTACTGATAGTTTAAGAAAATAACATAAATGAATGCATTTTTATTAATATCTATCGATGGTTATACGGCGAAAATGACAGAACATCCACTTCGTGTTTGCTGGCTTCATTTTCATCATTATAATTCCGATTTTCTCCCGGATTATATTATATTTTGCATAATCAAGACTTATGTCTATAGCAATTTGACACTAGTTTACGAAAATAACTTTAATTCATGCATTTTATTAATATCAAGCGTCTGCTAATTAATTGTCGATTATACGGCGAAAAGCGACAAACATCCAAGTCGGGATTGATCGCATCATATTCATCATTAGAATTCAGTTTTTCTCTCGGATTATATTACATTTTGAATCATATGAGACTTATGTTTATAGAATTCTGACACTAGTTTAATAAAACGACATTAATGAATGCATTTTTATTATTATCAAACGTCTGCTAAGTAATTGTCGGTTATACGGCGAAGAGCGACAAATCATCCTAGTTGGATTTTATCGCATCATATTTCTCATTAGATTTCAGACTTTCTACCGGATTATATTACATTTTACATCATCTAAGTCTTATGTTTATAGAATTCTAACACTAGTTTAAAAAAATAACATTAATGAATGCACTTTTATTAATATCATGCGAATGCTATATTATTGTCGGTTATACTGCGAAAAGCGACGAAACATCCAAGTCGGGTTTGATCGCATCATATTCTTCATTAGAATTCAGATTTTCGTCCGTATTATATTATATTTTGCTTCATCTAATCCTTATTTTTTGAAGTGCTATGCGAATGCAAATGTATTCTAGTATTCTCTGATGATTTTCTTATGGTTGTTAAATCGATGCCTGAATTTTTCTTCTGCAGATTTACCATGCAGGCACTTCTGACAGAAAAACAAATATACGAGATTTCAACTATCAGTTTAAAGCTGCTGGTTTTAATACGACGCAAGTGCAGATGTCGTGAAACTGATATCAGTGATGGTATGTCTACAGACTTCGGGTTTATCGCAGGTAATATTCCCTTAGTGAGGTGGTGAAAATTGTATACTAAATGTGATTAAGTTTGCGTGTATATTAGGGTGTTCGCGTATAGAGGGAATCTGGTTTTCGTTAAATATTTTTCTAATTGTCTGGTCGTTTTACATACTAGACATCTTATGTTAAGTTATGGAAATCTTTTGAATATTTTAATTAAAATAATATCATGGGAATTCTGGAATTATTCTTTTTTGTTACGAAGTACATTCCTATTTTGATTGGAGGATTTAGTAGATGCTTTTGATTATGGTTTTAAGGGGGTAATACTTCTTGAGAAAATAAATGAATAATTGTCCTATGTTTACTTCGTAATCCCTATTCTGTGAACGGAAAGGTTTTACGATTCATTTAGGTTGCTTGGGTGGTAGCCATTGAAATTCAAATAGCGATGACCATCTCTGTAATTAAAATGTGGTTGCCGTTCACACGTACCACTACACCCAGAAATGGAATAGACATAGTGGAATATTCAAATGTGAATTTTATGGTATGGTGGAAACTGTTGAGGTGCTTTTTAAAACTCGGATATTATCCTCTCCGTGTTTCAATATAAGGATGATATTATCTGGATATCTGCAGTAATACAGATGAGTTTGGTGTGTAACTAAACAACATATCTCGTTCCAGGGCTAATCAGAGTGTTGAGTTGTAATGTAAAATGTTTAGTAGAATCGTTAGAGAGTATTTCGTATTCTATGTTTAACTCTGAGCTGACTTTCTGCTTCTACGCCGTATTTTCTTCTGCCCATGATGTTGATTAATCTCATTTGTCAGCCTGTTTGATGATTATGTCTTTCTTTGGGAAATAGTTTATGGCTATAATTGAAAAAATAGAAATAAACAGAAAAGATAACATTAGAAATATTCTAGAGGTACAAGAAGGCAAATGGATTTTGCGCCTCAAAACACTTCATCCAGACGTGCTTAACCTCAAATATAGCAACATAAATACAATTAACATATAATCATATTTCTCAGCCACACAAGACTGATATGATTGCGGAGGTGTTGAGGTCTCACACTTATACACACACCCATAATGATTCATAGATCATACAAACTCACAAAGAACTTAACATACACTTAGCAAACACACATCCCTTTCCAAGCAACTAATAAAACTGTTAAAATGACCAATAAGGGAATTCTGAGTGACATGAACCTCCCCAGTCTCTATCTTAAAAACAACTTAAAAAAGGCCGTTTGACCAACACAAGGACTAACCAAAATTAACGATAAAAATCTGAAATCCTCAGATAAAGTTCATTTTCTGTAGAATATCATTCATTCCTGTAGTTCGCTACTACTAACAGAGAGCAAGTTTTTTTTTTATTTAGTATCTTTTTCTTCTATTTATGTCTCCATAACTTTTGATCTGGTATGTCCAAGCATCAAACCAAAGGAGTGGCATAAGACATTATTCATTAAGTTGAAGGGTTTTGAAGACAGTAGACTGAATCGCCGTGATCAGCTTCGCTAATCTCTGAAGCAGAGACGCCATCAAAATCCTGCTTTAACAAATTGCATCGGTGAGTGTCGCTTTGTCGCCCGCAGCAATGCTGGGCTAGTATCACACTTAAGAAAGTACAAATGAAATATGTCTTGCCTGATTTTCTCCACAATAGAACATGCTAGCATGACTAAGTGTAAAACAAACGGCACCTTCCAATGCTCACCCTCATTTATCGTTCACTATAGGAGAGTCCACTATTTTTACACACACACACATATATATATATATATATATATATATATATATATACCTTTATGTGAATTACATTAGTAAATAGACACTTAATTTTCGATCATTATCAGTGCAATTTAATATGATATTCCAGCAGCAGATTAGGATGAGCGGGTGTGTAACTGATGGCGGCTGGGATCAAGAAATCTGAGAGTGTTCCACTTGGGTTTTGTTACCTTAAGTACTCTTGGGAAAGGGATAAATGTATAAATCTCCGTAATTATTGGTTAATTGATAGTGGAATTCTGCTATAAAGGCTTGGCTGTCAAGATTTTGGTATTTTATCACTTTAAATGTTATTTTAGTGGAAACTCATATGTTGGCTAATAAATGAAAATGCATTGCTTCTTTGGTAATTATTTTGCTTTCATTTCTTTACGAAACTGAGTAGATATGAAATTTCAGAAATCTATGACAAAAGGTGTTTCGCTTAAAGGCACTATACAGCCTTGCTTAATCGGCAATGGCTCTTCATGGCTGCCTCTGTTGAAGTACGTCAGATCTAAAGATGCTTGCCTCTGCCCAATGGTGAGAACAGGTTCGGTGAGTTTATAGTTTTCTTTAATAAGTTTACTCGAATTGTCAGGTCGGTAGATGAAAATAAATAAATATACTATTTAATAAATAAACAGAACGTCTACTCAAATATGAATATACACGAAAAAGAAAGTTTAATGTGATAAAATATATCGGACTAAATATGAAAAAAATAATAATATCTTTATAATTTGCTTTGTTTACGTTAGGATATTTTTGGGGCGGGTTACCCGCACCAAAAAAAAAACAAAAAAAAACAGTCCATATAAATATATGTCCACAAATACTTAATTTCTAAGTTATTAAATTTAAAAAGATTTTACGGTAGATGGCACTGTGTTGCCTTTTGGTCTGGGTTACATTTGTCATTCGTGTACATTTGTGGCTAGTTTTCTTCAGCGTTTAACGTGTGTCGTAGTGATTTAACGTAGAAGTGTTCCTTTTAACAATGGCAGGGTATTCATATTGTGAGCAGGCACATATGCTTCTTACATAGACCGCGCGAATGCTAATGAACGCGAGGCTGCACAGCTGTATCAGATTGTGTTTTCAGACCGACGTCATGCAACGTTTGTTTCTGGTTGCTGAGACAGGTTCCTGTGACAGAGAGAGTTTGGGAAACACACAAACACACACGCACACACATATTTGTTTTATTTTTTATTGAAATTGGAGTAGATTTGAACAGCGAAATTAGATCAGAACAATTTTGTTCTCTGAGGGAAATTTGATCGCGCCTATTTGGAATTGGGTCAATGAAAAATGATCGAAATAACTGTTGTCGGTTAAATAGGGCTGAGTAAGCAAGAAAGAACTTTTGAAATTCTCACTGTTTGTGGTTGACAGCGACATTCATGATAATCGTTTGGGGACCAAGGGTCGATTTATGATCAGCCAGGCTTATCTATATAAACGCGCACAGAAATCTGTTGAGAGAGTGGTTGGCTGGTCTGCCGTCGAGTGCAGTCGAGCTGGAGAGAGAGGTCGCAGATTGGGAGTGACGTCAGAGATGGAACCAGGCACACGCTTACATATTTTCTTGACAGACGTACGAAAAAGCGAATTACTCCTCCAACGTCTAAGACTACTACTGCTACTATTATTACTACCACTGGAAACGGAAACGTCAAACAAGCTACAATAATCAAGGGTTGCATATCGTTCTGAGACGATTTCACAACAAGCTAAATCACAACGCATTCTCTCTCTGTCTAGTATTCAGTGTATGAGATTTTGCGTCAATTATTTTCATTTTTGTAACTCCTTTCTTTTCTATACTATTCTTTTCTGCTATAAAAAAGACATTAACAATTCAACCATTGAATAGTTGTTTGTTCGGTTTAGTGCAGATATATATATATATTTGGTGCATTCTAAATTTCTTAGAACAGACTCTCCAGCCGTGTCTATACCGTAAATGGATGAATATCACTTCTGCTTTCTGGATCAAACCCAACACATCGTGAGCAGGAAGCAGAATTAAACCAGTGGACCGGTTAAATGATCTACGGATGCTCAGGGGACCTACGGTCACTCCCTTAAGTTAGGTTAAGACCGAGTAGACACCTCAACCCAGAGAGTAAAACGTCGGAGGTTGAGGGGCTGGGGCGAAAGTGGTTAGATTCCATGGCACCACAAACTATGCATTGGGGAAGACCGATTGTATATTTAACTGCGTCTACTTAAATATTTACATTTAAACTTGCGGACATATGTTTATAGGGCTATTGTCCATTTTTGGTGTGAGGAAACGATCACAATATTTTTAAAAGTATTTTTACACGCCCTTTATATATCAGTATTTGGTATAAGTCAAAATAAGAAAACAATATTCCAACTAACTCGACTTCATCAAAACAAAATTGAAGCGAAATTTGTTTGTTTTCATAGTTACATTGAATCCAAAATTTAAAAAGAGAGGGACTTAGCGTTTGCTATGGTTTTCCACGCCCACATTCTATTCGTCTGCGATTGGCTAATAAATCAATACTACCTTTCTATAGGACAATTTAGCCATCGCAGTCGTTTCTTTGAATCCTTCGATTCTGAGCTTGCTTGCCTGTTTCGTTAGTACGAATGTAGTGATTGGTTAAATTTTTAACAATCACATATTTTTCAAGCAAGATTAACTTTTCCCGCGCTTCTGTTGGAGCCTATCATTTTTCCTTAAAAGAGGCGACTTTTTCACAAGTCGCCATTAAGGTCCAGTAAAATTCGCCTGTCTACATAAATCTGCGATCTTGTTCACAACATTTCAAACGCACACACAGGCACAGAATTTTGTAATATAAACCTACATTTCTCTCTGTGACTTAGCTAATCTCAATCAACCAGGACTTTGTTAATTTCTCTAACACAACAGATTTTTGATCAATTGTATTCTTGTGTTATCTATTCTTCCTTGTTCTAATATTGATTCCTGAACATTTTTCTCTCAAGAGAACTTTCTTCGAAGAATCAATTACAAATCAAAATACAGTTAAAGGGAAGCAACTTCTTTCCCTTAATCTATACATTGAATACAATTTTATTGCATGTTTTGTCCTTGTATGTTATTTCAATATATACTTGTTGATTCACATTTTGAGTTTTGTTGTTTACTTGAATCCTGTACGTTGAAAGTATAATAATATAAATAGTATTGGTCCATTCAGTATAATAATATAAATAGTATTGGTCCATCTACCCACTGGACCATTACAAGACGCTTCTCCGTAAGCCTCTTTATGGCTAATGTTAACTTCCTTTATACAAAGAGTTTGCTTTTTTTCCATATCGACTATAATTCCCAGAACAATTCTGGGGTTAAGATTTTCATACCAATTTGTCTTATCCACAGGAGTTTTACTATATCTGTATTTATCAATTTTATATCTGTTATCTTACATCGGTCGCCGTTTTATTCGTCCCTACAAGTGAAAACATAGAACGTGGTGCCTTGAAACACGCAATTTAAATTTAAATCCTAATTGACGAATATTTTCCGCATATTCCATTTCTAATATACGAAACTTAATTCGCAAAAGATATCAGTTCCATTTACCAAACACACACAGACCCAAGTTCATGCCCACTAACTCATATATAAATATACGTAATACGGTAGGTGTGCCTAGTAAAACATTACAGGGGACATGAATCATCATTAATTAATATTTTATTCCATAAATATTTCGAAAGTTACTCACGACCAGAATAGATGTGAAACCCTGATCCGGTTCGGGAAACATGTTTTCTGATTGTGATGTATGAGAATGTACGCAAATGTTTTTTGCTATGATAGTGCATATATATCCACCTATCCGACATTCCTGTTCCCACGCCCCCAAAAAGGAGGCACGCGTGAGGTTATGTATTTCTGCATTCAGTGGCTGGAAGTATATTCAGATCAGATCAGTATCTGGCTTCACCTGACGGTCGGGTGTGAAATTTTAAGCAAATATCTATACACGTACTTCTGTTAAATTTATATACAAAAAGAAATTATCACAATAATTCACATTCAGCTTTTCACGAAGTACAGACACACACTAACACAGACAAATGCACGCACCCACAGACGCATATTTTTGTACATATATATGTGTGTGTGTCTTTATGTATTTGTGTTTGTATGTGTACTTATATATATATGTATATATATATATATATATATATATATATATATATATATATATATATATATATATATATATATGTATATATATATATGAAATATACTATTAAGGTGTGGTATATGTATGGGATAAAGTGCTCAATATCAGAGATAGACCGTGTGTAAATATAAAAGTGAACATTGAATCGTCAGGCCACCGGTGACCAATCGTTGGTCTGACGATTGCGTCTAACATGAAACAGCCTGTCGCCTCTAAATATTGACTTCAATGTTCACTAATATATATATATATATATATATATATATATATATATATATATATATATATATGTAATCGTACATCTAGCAACACTGAAGTGATGTGATACAGCGAAACAGTCTGTCTGTGGATGACAATATATGCTCCAAGGAAATTCTTTTGAGCTCACTTGAGAAAAGGGCAATTTTAAAAATAGGGACTCAAACAGCTCTTAATGCATTTCTCTTCAAATGAATTGAATTGAGCTCTCCGGGGCACTGACTTATTTCGTATAGAAAACGTTCACATGTCCCTTCCTCTCTGCCGTGCGACGATAGCCTAGGGGCAGAATATCTGTTTGATACAAATCGGTCGGGTTTCGATTCTGGCTTGAAGCAATCGGACGTCTAGCTACAATGAACGGCTGTGGATGACAATACATATATATATATATATATATATATATATATATATATATATATATATATATATATATATATATATATATATATAAGTAAACAGGCTTCACGATTGCGTTTAGCATGTAAGTCTGTCTGAGTGTTAACGTCAATATTCACGTTTATATTTACATACGCTTTATCTCTGATGCTGAGCACTTCATCAAATAAATATACCATACCTTAAAACTATATTTCTTTATATATATATATATATATATATATATATATATATATATATATATATATATATATATATATATGCATGTATGTGTATATGTATTCTATGGGGTTTCTCCTATGGATATAAAATCCATTTACACCAACAGACCAGTATCTGTCTATATTTCTGAGATGATGTATTATGTAAATTATTAACATTATTCAGACTATTGTCCTATCTTTGTCGCAATATTACAACGTTTCGGCCTTTGTACGTTCCGGCCTTCTTCAGTTGGTTGATTGTTTAATTGAACCCTTTATTTCGCTCACTGGGTTAGACTGTTCTAGTTCCATGTGGTATGTTTAATGGATCTCAGTTATCAGTTATCTCCTGTTAATTCCCCTCTCTAAGTTCTCCACCGCATTAACCAGGTATTGAACTCACACCTTTTGGGTCCTGTCACTGGATCTAACTCACGCCTTTATCCACTGTGCCATGTGTCCTTGCCAGTGAGCGAAATAAATGGTTCAGTTCGACATTCCAACCACCTGACGAAGGCCGGCGCGTTCAACGGCCGAAACGTTGTAATAAATATGGCGACAAAGATGAGGACAATAGATCGAATAATATAAATAATGTACCAACAGGCCACTTGAATAATGCCTAACTCTCCTAAAAATCATCTAACACAATGAAAATCAAAACTCTCCCTAATCCCATTTTTATATTTGGACCCATGATTAGGCATTATATTTTGAAACATCACACGAATAATACACATGGTTATACGTTGTTAAGTATTCCAACTGAACGGCATGTGGACATAACAGCGTTGTGCATGAATGTGCTTACTAAATTCATCTAAATATACCTGTCCAGTTTGATTAAGACAAATGCTAGATATTAACGTAATTACGCGTATAAAAATTGGCGAGGGCGATGTGCGTAACAAGCTGTGATTTGTAAAAGCCCGTCACGCAGGCTTTTTATTTCCTTATTTACGAAAATGTATTACTGCAATTAAACATTTGTAAATGTCTATGTTGACATTTTTATAACTATATTTACTTTGATCTCTGGTGTTGAAACGATGTGGTTATCGATGCTGAACTTCAAAGTTACAACTACTCTACCATACGGCTGCGCAAGTAGCCGATTTGATCACATTTACCAATACCACCAACCCATCACATTCAGTATCTAAAACGACCATATAGACTTTCGAAATCCCACATTGATCCCTCACAAAATTAAACTATCCGAGCACGCGTGTGTCTCCCTGATATGGTTCCCTTCATTAGTCTTACGGATAAATAACGTCGAATCACGAGGTGCGTAAAATCAGAGAATTTAAGCAATGTTGAGCCTTATAACTATCTAGATGGGTGACCACTTTTGAACACTAGATGCTGTAACCTTGTATGTGCAGGTGTTGTTATTTATAATGCTTCGGAATTGCAAATAGGATAGCCAAGCTCCAATCCCGGTTCGGTTACGAGCAATATCAAAGAGAAAAGCATGGATCCAACACTTCTGACCCCAGCTATGGGTTAATTAGTAGAACTTCTACCACTTAATAATTATATATCATTAAAATTCTATAACCTGAAAATATGTCCTGGATTAAAATAACCTGCAATGGGTTGATAGTTCGTAAAAATGTCAATGAGGCACTCAGGGCACTGAATATTTTCATGCATGACCATATATGTTAGGCACAGACGGTTTAGTAATAGATAATGAGATGGTCTAAAACTTTTAAAATATTTTGAAACGTACTTACTAACAATTATCTGTCTACACATGGCACAGTGAATAAAGGCGGTAGTTAGACCCAGTGGCAGGACCCAAAGAGTTCAATACCTGGTTAAGGCGGTGGAGAACTTGGAGACGGGATTTAACTGGGTTAATTGATAATTAACATCCATTAGACATGGCACGTGGAACAAGAATAGTCTACCCCAGTGAGCGAAATAAAGGGTTCAGTTCGACATTCCAACCAACTGAAGAAGGCAGGAGCGTACAACAGCCGAAACGTTATGACAAATATGGCGACAAATATGAGGACAATAATCCGAATAATGTAAATACTTTACTAAGAATTAATATGCAAATAGGAGATCCTGGCAAATATATGTAACATCTTTCTTTTCTTTTTTTTTATCTATCTATCTATCTATCTATCTATCTATCTATCTATCTATCTATCTATCTTATTTAGTGTTGTTTTTATTGTTTTTATTAATAAGGTTTCCATTATTTTTAGAATATTTTACATGTAGACGATGCTATTATATTTGTATTATCAACAAGTTTTGTTACGAATATGGTCCAGTAGGTCTCCATGAGTATTTAAATGAGACCTAATTGAACTACTTAATAATATCAACTATGAACATCGACACAATATACTGACCGTGTTTTGAAAATGAAACATTATATAAATACATACATACAACCTTGAAAACGGCTAAATGTGTCGCCGAAAGTGCTGGGAAAAACATATGGATATTTTTTGTATAATTTATCTACTGAAAAGAAAAAAAATATAAGTTCACATGAGAAATTATATTAAAAACTTAATCAAAGTACCTTGTTTGTCATATTTAAAGACATTTGCATGAAAGAAGGATTGGTGCCTAAATACACAATATATATATATATATATATATATATATATATATGTGTGTGTGTGTGTGTGTGTATGTGTGTGTGTATGTATGTATATGTGTGTGTGTGTGTGTGTGTGTGTGTGTGTGTGTGTGTGTGTGTGTGTGTGTGTGTGTGTGTGTGTGTGTGTGTGTGTGTTTGAGAGAGATAAAATTATAGTTTTAAAGTATGTTGTATTTAGGGATAAATATGTATGGAAATATAAATGTGAACACTGAGGTCAACACCCAGCGCAACTAGGTGGTGTCCTCAGTCTCTCCTAATATATATATATATATATATATATATATATATATATATATATATATATATATATATTATTTGTTTAAATTTATGTTAAAATCTTTTAAACTGATACGTGTTATCAGATCTCCTGAATGAATAGTGAACAATTTCCTCAAAGATGAATGACAGACTTGAAGCGACGGAGAGGCACTTCTATTGAAGAACGTTTAATAAATAAAATGTCAGAGCATATGAGAATGTAAAATTAATTATTCACCAGGGGCTTTTGAACAGGAATAAAGTTTTATACATTGTTTCCTGTTTGGGATTGAATTTCCGGTTGCTTCGAAAATTTTATTTATTTATTTATTTCAGTTCCAGTAGCTAATTTTGTCTTAGTGCCATTACCACCTTGCTTGAGGTTAATTGTTTACAAAAGCAAAACAGGTAAGAAAAGGTAACATTATTACCCATCAAAAAGAGATAGGTGAATTTTTTGGAGAAGAGTTAACCCTTCTAGGGGTACTGCAGGCAAGCGTAACACAAGGAAAAGGCGAGGAGCATAATGAATGTATACCGACAGATTACAGATCAGTGACAAAAGGGAATGATAAAGAGTCAAAATTTAAAAGAACAACAAAGAAAAGAAGATTTTGGGGCCCATGATCACCCACGGCCTGAAGGGATGTGGCACGTAAAAGAAAAAGTTGTATTTATTTTAAGACGCAGCCGTGTTAATTCTCTCACATTTAATCTTTCTATTCAAAGCAAATTATACTGAAATACTTTTCTTAGAAACCAATAATATGATATCGCTTTAGGTTATTTCAAATAATATAGTAATAAGCAGTTCAATTTTAGAAAAGAGTGAGAGAGCGAGAGATTCTATATGTAATCAGACAAACACTTAACATTTTCTTCTCGAGGGTGTTAGAAAGAGAATCGGGCAAAAATCCACGAATTTGGCATCGAAAATGATTCAGTCGGGGATTTGTGTACTTAAAATCTTGGAGCCGTAAATGGAAAAATATAGGTTTGCCTATTTAACTGTGAAAAATGACAGACGTGTGAATTTCTGCACTTAACCTCTTAATGGAAAAAAGTATGGATCATCTTCAAATGCGGAGGTAACTGATATCTGTGATCGGTTGTGGCGGTATGGCTGGGTGAATGACGCGTTGAGCGACTGGTTATGGCGATGACTTTCTCACTTAACGGAGACGCGGGAAGAAAGTCTGTCGAGTCGAGACGCTGGCAAACCGTTTTGCTTAAACATTAAAACACGGTCTGTGGGCATGATTGGGAGCATTCTTATAGATTTTTGTGACCGTAATGAAAGTATTGTTATACTTACATGTTCCGAAATATGTCTATATACAATGTATGTGATTTATATGCGAGTGTGTGTGCGTGTGCTACAAAATATCTCGAATAAATATTGCATACGTGTATTTTTAAATTGCAATATATACTCAAAGCTGATTTATAAATTAAAGGAAGGGTGGATAAACACTTAGCTTGGCTTAGAATGGCATAAGGCCCAACGAAAAGCATTTATAGGGTGATACAGATTCAACTACTGCCTCTTTAAGGACGCTTTATTTTAGCTGGACTCGAAAACTTATCACTGGGGCTGGTACTAAATATCAAACCTAAATCAAGCATTACTTCTTTATCTATGAATGTGTCTATTTAGAAACTGATTTATTTCATATATATATATATATATATATATATATATATATATATATATATATATATATATATATATATATATATATATATATATTGGCATGAATATGTTGAAACCCCTGAAGACTGTAAATTTTAACAATAATGTTCGAACTCGTGATACAAATTGATATATAAATGTTAAGTAATCTTATATATTCTATCTATTTATCTATCTATCTATCTATCTATCTATCTATCTATCTATCTATCTATCTATCTATCTATCTATCTATCTGTCTGTCTGTCTGTGCGTGTGTGTATATATATATCTACATATATATGTACATACAGACATATATATATATATATATATATATATATATATATATATATATATATATGTATGTATATGTATATATATATATATATATATATATATATATATATATATATATATATATATATATAAGTGATTTGTAGCCGGAGAAATAAAACAGAGATTTAAACGAAACTGATGTCATGCTATACCTTAGGTACCTTTCGACCAACACTTTTTCAAATGTATACATTGGCAAATTGGAAAACAATCCAAGACACACTCAATATAACGAATGAGGAGGGAAAGTTGGAAAGCGATAAAAAAAAGATAAATTTTAATTACAAATAATTAAAATTCAAAAGTGTATAAAAAGGAAAAAAGGCTCTCACAATACCCCCAACAAGCGTATAAAACGTAGAAAATGCTCCTTCTGTCTAAACAGGCTAGGCTGATAAAATTTTATAAATACAGCCTCCAGAACTCAGAGATGGTAATATGTGTAATATTGAGAAGCAAGTGTCTTCATATATATACGCGCATTCACTAGAACATTTGATGTAATAAAAAATGTCGGAGTAAAATAAATAAATTTAATTGTTTACAAATTTCTTGAACAGTGCTCGGAAAAAAAGCTACTACTAAAGAGGCATTACATCTCAAAGAGTCAATCTTAAAAGAAATTAAAAACACTCAACAACAAAACCCTTTGAAAAGAGTCGCCGAAAACGTTTGGGACAACAGACTCTCCGGACAATTTTTATACTCTTTTACCCCCACCGAATATGAATCTCGTTTTAATGTTGTTACATCTCTAGGGGAACACTCCTCAATATTGTGGGTAGACTCTGTTTGCAGATATTTACAATGTGGACATAAATATCCATACTTCATAGTTCTTTGCAGTTTCACGTTTTAAAAAATC
The DNA here is from genome assembly GCA_964036315.1 of Acanthosepion esculentum. NCBI lineage: Eukaryota > Metazoa > Mollusca > Cephalopoda > Sepiida > Sepiidae > Acanthosepion > Acanthosepion esculentum. Next base: position 85,330,713 of record OZ038505.1, on the reverse strand, counting down.
ATGTCACTATCATTTAGTTTTTCTTTGTATAGATTCTCTGTTTCTCATCAACGCTATAAATAATTTGAATACATCATTTCAAAATAAAAGATCTGTAGAAAAACCAGGTTCTCCCTTTCCATAACACACGATCATTATATAGACAGCCTACAGAAAGACGACAAATTGTTTGAGGGTCACTCAAGACTTGAAAAATTTAATATTGATGTAGTGTTTAGTTTCTTGCCTAAAATCTTTATTTCTCGATCTTATATCGTGTGAATTATTCCACGATAAATTGTTTGACGTCTCATGCAAATATGTTTTTGAGTTTTGTGTTAATTTCCTTGAGACAATATTCATTAAGCCTTCCCTGTGTAAATAAAAAGAATTGCTGCAAAACTAAATATGACCTGCTTTTAAAAATATTCCATATTTACTATATCACTGATAACAGTGTATTAGCTTCTCCTATATCTTGTTAATCGTGGCGTACAATTACTTTTTTTATTTCCCGATCAATCTCTGACATGCTACGTATCGACAACTGATAGACTCACATCACATCTGTCTTATTAAATACTAGCTTAAAAGCCGCACTCCATTGGAGCTTTTGATCTAGCTCCTGCTCTGAATTCTGAAAATTGTCTTCCCTGCTGGCAAGTAGCATCTTTGGCTCCAAATGTGGTCTTTGAAAAACAGATATTTTAGCTTCTGATGTACTGGATGAAGTGTTTTCATTCGGCTGTGTCCCCATCCAAAAATTAGAGAATGGCTCTGGAAGGACTGGTAGATCTTCCAGCTGTATCTCTCCTTTGTTGCGGCATATCCCATCTGGTCTATCCTTGAATCTGACCGCATTACAATGCTTACACTGAATGATCATTGGTCCAATAGGTATCTTTGGAGAATTTAAATATTAACTATTAGAGGTTTATTGTAAAGCCAGCTTGGACCGACGCATAAATGAACGTGTATTCCTTTTACCATGATTGTGATTATCACTAACCTGTTTGGCATATATTTGGTCAGGTGTTTCCAAGCATCTTGCACTTTTATGGCTGTCAATATATATTCTTCTCCTTGACAAAATCTGTCATCCTGTGCAGCACTTGAGCATCGTTCTTGCTGTATCTGCTTTTCTCCTTGATGAAGTGTCACTGTCAATTGCACCGATTGGCCTTCTCTTCCTTGCTGCATCTGCTACTCATAAATTTCAATTGAGTTGAGTTCTTCAAATCACAAATTTCCACGGAAATTCAAAACCTCACGTCACGTCAATTTAACACCGATTCCTTGGCATTATGAACAAATAACTTTTATTTCCACCATTCACAAAGTTTTGGAGATATTTTTAACTAAATTTAAACATATTTTTTTTAAATTCACAAAATAATTGTTACTTTAAATTTAAAAAGAAATATAATCAATAATAATTTTCAGTTATTTTAATATTTTACTTTTTAACTGACCAGAGACAAATACCAATGCTGGATGTTTAAGAACGAGATTAATTGAAAAGGTATACTATGTCTGTGTACAGCAAGGTAAAGGGATTTATGACATACGGACGGACAGACAGAATTTGCTGCTTTTTTATATAGGTTGGGCGATTTTTGTTCTTGTTGTAATCGCGTATTTTATATATGTCTGTGTTATACAGCCTTATAATGAAACAGTATTTAACGTATTATAAAGATGGTTGTGTTGTGGTTATATTTATATGATGAAGATAGCTTATCGAAAGTGTATACTGTAATAATGTTTTCAAAATAAAAAAGATCCTTGTCACACATTTTCGCCTGGCCTGAAGTTAGACTTTGCTACTATGCATATATTGCGGTTCTGTGCCGATATTTTCCTACATATAAGGAAGTCCACAGTCGAAGATATGATAGCCACCAGAATTAATAACCTTCAGTTCTGGACGTACTGTCGTTTTCGATGTCACATCAAGGCCGTTCGCAAAGTTGAGAGGTGCTATATTTCACTGTTCTCTTTTCGGACGTATGTAAAAATTGACATTGTACAGTTGTCCTCTTTAATATGGTTGTTTTTCAAACAATTCCGTGTTACCAATTACATGTTGAACTCTGTAAATATTTTGGGTAACATATTTTAAAAAAGGAAAATCTTTGACGAATAGCGTGAATTTCAACATTTCTTTAAGGGTCATATTATGTAATTTTTTCTTATCTTCTGCGGCCTATGCAGGTCGGGGAGGATTATAATCTTTCAGTTGTGTCTTTGTCTTAGAGCAGAGTGTGATTCAATTGTGAGTCTTCTCTGCGGACACAGACGCAGCTGGGTGGGAAAAAACTCTTAGGTGACAGGTCCCCTTCTCAGCTTCCTAAGATTGCACCCCTTATTACACTAGAGGTGAGGAATCGCTAGTCATGCCGATGCCAGCACAAACGAGATTGGCCAGTTTTTGTCCTTGCTCCTAGTGTATGTGATCGTGTTCCCTATATTAAACCCAACAAGGTGTCACATCTCGTTTCAGTAGAGAGACCGGGGTAAATAATATTTTCTGAGTCTTGCGCACTCATTTTTCTCCTAACATTCAGGTAAAAATCCTCTCTTCTGGCAAAGCTATTGTTGATAGAGATGTTACTACAGGGCTTCAGCCATTACGCTCTGTTACTTGATACATACATAGAACGGGTAATGAAAATGAATTCTCGCTTTTCAACATAAAATGAAGTGAATAGATAAGAGATGGCAACGAACACCTGTCTCTTGATTCAGTGATTGTAACTTATAAGAACGCTGTAGGATTGATCAGCTGAAAAGAAGCAAAAACAACAATAACCAAAGAATGTATTAGAATAATAAGGATTTTCCCTAAAATTGAATACCAGTATCTTTCTTGAATATGCGATCGTCATTAAATATATGTGAAGCTTTCTTCCTCTATGCATTATGTCTGATTAGGACGTTGGCGATCACGGTTCTCCATGATTTCCTGTCTTTTGTAGCGATTAATAAATTATTTCCTTTCCTAAATCTTGTCCCGCCATTCATTTATTCAGGCTTCCTAGGCAGGTTATACTTTGTTTCCCTCAGGCCCGCTTGTCTTTCATCTGCCCTTTGAGTATCATCTTTTCCAAGCCCTCTTTCCTCATTATGTGTCCTGAATATTTCAACTGTCTCTTTCTGACGTAAACTATAATTTTGTGTAAATTTCTCTAAAATTTCGTCGTTGATTACATTTTCCGTTCTTGGTAATTCTCAACATCCTTCAGTAGAACTGCATTTCTGTTGCTTCAAATCACTTCTTCTTCTGTGAGGAGATTGTATAGCATTCACTGCTACATATTGGAACTGATATTACATAACAGTTTAATACTCTAACGAAATTTTCCTGTTTCTTAATACTTAGCTTAGCTTTTAGAAGTCATCTTTCTCTATGGCAATACGTGTCGCATTTTCCGTCTTATGTTAGAACACGCCCAAGATATCTAAATGATAATATGGCACGTTTAATATGTGAGGTAGCTGCATATCTCCCAATGGTGTAAAAAGATTCTGGAATTGAAATTACTGTTATTCATGAAAGGTAGGCCCTGACTTCTTGAATGATCAGTGAAACAAAATCTCCATATGTATATTAGAGATATTTTCCCTTGGCTTTTTTTCTATATTAAATCTGAGTAAAAGGGAATTAACTTCAGAATTCGGGTTTAAAAAGCTTATTTTGCATAACACTTTCCGGCTATGCTTAAACTGACTTGCCCGCTCGTAACAAAAAGGCATATTTTATGAAGGGGGGTATTTTTGTAGATTGGCATTCATTCGATTCTCTTCTCAATTCATGGAATTTGTCAGAATAAAAGTAGTATTGATTTGTGTATCATTTTAGATGCGAGATAATGGGTACGTGGCCGTTCGCATTCTGACTATGAGACCCGGGTTCGAATCTCACCATGGCCGATTTGTCAGAAAGTAGATGTTATCGGAATACACTGGAGGGATCGATCCCAGGGCGTGACACCTTTGCAATGTTCCTGAAAACCATACCACGGGTTGACTAAACCCATGTAAGTAAAATTGGGTAAACGGAAAACTTGGGTGCCGTCAATAGCTGTGCTGTCACAAGTCAAGTGCTGGCCTTGTTCAAATAGTTGATCGGCCTAGAAAACACGCTCTTTCCCAGAAACTGTAACTAAGGTCTGCTCAGTATAGTTGCAGTATAAACCACAAGTGGTGTTTAATAAACACAAATGCGCCTGAGCAAGCCGCCCCAGTAGACGGGTATTCTCGAATACGTGTAGCCGGCTATACATATATAAATAGATGTAAGATTCTGTTCGTAATATAAATATACTGCCAAATCGATCCCCGCCTCCTTAAAAAGTTATTTGTATTTTGTTTTTCTTTGCAAATGTTAAGTTTGGAACTAGACTTATAACTGCGTAGTATTGAAGTTGTTCGTTTCCTCAATTCGTGATAGTACGCAGTAGCCAATGGCATAGTTGTAATTTCAAACTTGACATTTGAAAATAAATATTAAAATACAGATAATTATTTAAGAAGTCTGGGAACGATTTGACACTCTATTTATATCATGATCAGGGCCTTACTTTAAAATTATAACTCCCAATTTTCAACTAGTCTTAGAGAAAAAAAGAAACAAAGAATTATTATGTGGTTTTCTTATTTTATTTATTCCGTACTTGATTTTATTTAGTTAAGTGTATTCGTTTTTTAATGGCTAAATTTATTTTAAATGCAAATAATGTTTTGCGAGTCTAAGCACTCTGACCCGAAATAGGATTTATTTGTACGGGTATATCGCCATATTTCCTGTACATTGACAAAAAGAATCCCAGAAATACCTTCCACATTATGGTAAGACACTAGTAGAAATAGTGTTTACATTTAGCTAATTTTTAGTTATGCCTTATTGTTATGTGGGAGGTATTTCTAGGAGGTATATCTCGCAGTCATTTTGTGTCGCAGCCAGTATTTTTATTCTGAAGATTCAATGAGTGATAATCTGTAAAAATAATTCCAAAAACATCTTTAAGAGCGTAACAGAAAATTTAAGTAGGGTACAAACTATTAGTTTAATTGCTTGCCCCAGCCAAATTCAAGCAAGATGTCCTCTTTCAATAACCTTTTATTTTATAGTTCAAATTTTCTTTTTAAAAGTATAAAATTATGGCAATGATAAACTCAGGTTTTCAGCTTCATTTTTTAAAAACATAAAGACTGAATACACCGTTAAAAAGCGATTCTTTCCACTTTAATTTTCTCATCGAGAAGATGGCATCGACACTTTTTCAAGATGAGCCAATCAATATTTTTTTTTGTTCTGGGAAGATGTTGGAGACATAATCATTTAGTTATTTGAAATTTCCGTATTTTTTATTATAGATATTCAAAGTAAAAAGAAAGGAGATAAAAATATTTAAGTTTGGATGCACCTCTAAATTTCTTGGTGTCAAGTTCTTGGCATCTCATCTCTACTCTGACATCACTCAGAGTTCAATGAGAAAAAGGCTGATTTGTATTATTCAATACATTCACAACTATACTACTAATATTTCATCACCGATCAGGCCTTGCACCAAACCTGATGACCGGCGATACCCAGCACCACCGGCCTAACACTGCATCAAACTTGATGAGTGGCCATATTCATAAAGGCGCTCCTAACGTTGAACGCCGACTGCATCTAAAGATCAATCTCAGTCTCAAATGGGAAGCATATATTCGTGCCACCGCAGAAGATGCTGACAAAATGTAGTTTCATTGCATCACTCCCATATGCACCTAACACATATTAGAATTTACAAGAGTCAGATGAGACAAAGAAGAGACTGTTGCTGCCATATCTGGGATGCTTCTGCTCCAACCTTAAAGTCCAAACTCAGCAGAGTTCTAAAGAACGTACGCGGACATATGGGTGATGAATTATTCTCCAACTTGCGACAAAATGTTGCTAGCCCCTCACTATTCTCTTGTTATTACTATGGTAGATGTTAAAATAGTTAGAGACCTTAATTCTATCAGTTCATACCTCCAAAGCTAGAACCCGCCCTGATTTGTAACGGTGGTAAAACAGCCCTATCCCCTTCCTGATCCTTTGATTAAAAGGCAGTTTCACTTTGACGGCTTCTTTCCCAGAACATTCATTTGTGCTACACACTCCCCAGTGGATGTTTCCCTGTTAACTACAATCTTGGTTCTTTAAGTCATGTCAGATTATATCTATCTCTATACGTCCTTATAATTTACATTTCTTAATTCCTTTTCTTCCTCGGTTACAAAAATCTAATTCAGTAAAGCTCTAACTTGAGGTGTTATTAAGCCTTTTATCGAGTGGAATATCAGTAAATAAAGACAAAATTATTTTAAGCTATCGTCACATTTTTTGTTAGTTTTGTATTTTGTCCTTAGGAATATTAGAGTCGACTGACATTCACGCCTTCTACAGGTGGAATTTCTTTCTAACTCCATATCCCTTAGACACATGCATAATGGCGTCTGAAAAATCTACAGGATTATACCTCCTTGTATATTTGTTTACTGTGACATAGGGTATTTTTCACTTACTTACTTTTTGTTGTTATATTTCCATTTAAAGATTGTATGTGTCTGATGAACGAAGACAATATTCTTACCTGCTTACAGACATTCAGTTTCCCGATTAGAAATCCTTTATCAGTTTAAACAAATGTTTTCCATGAGGAACCATTCCGATTCTTTTATTTCGAACAGATATCATTTGCTGTGTATCATTAAGTAGCTTTTCCGTAAAAGACGCTTTCCACACACTCATGGAGATTTATCTTTGGAATCGGCCATTTGCGTTCTTATGTTCTCTGACGCAAAAATACCGACAACACAATATATATGTTTAAATTATTGGATAACATTCTTTTAAAATATCAGGACAGATTCAGAGAGTGTATCAGGAAGTTAAGAACAAATCATAGTATAGAGAAAAATTATATATTCCCAAGAAATATTTAATAAAATTGTCCTCAGTTTTGAGGCTAGCTATGAAGTGGAAACCGGAGGTTTAACATAACTGGTTCCAATTCATGATGTCTATCATGTCCACGACGGCAGAATTCAAGGGGTTCTTGTTAATGTGTAGCGCGGCTAGTTGATCACAGACGCGTTGATGTCGCAGACGTTGAAGTGGATCAGAATCCGAATCAGGAAGGTAAAAATTGATAGGATGAATTCATTCGTGGAAATTCTACGTCAGTCAGTCATTGGTTAAATTCACCATATGTCCAGCATATCGAGGTAAACGGTGTAATTATCTATGAAGACCTGTGGGAAAAAAGTGGTAGTGTATGTCATGGGGTATGATGTTCAAGATCCCTAGGAACATCATAGACAAAATAAATGTGGTGAACATAACCATGCCAACTTAGGTGGTGTCTGGGCAGAGTAACCAGATAATCCTCCTCGTCAACAGTGCATTATCAAGAAACCTTATACCGCGGAGCTGTTGTGCTTGGAGCAAGGGACACGACTAAGGTATTTCTTTTCTGTTGTCGCTATAGATTAGAGGCGAAAAAAGTTAATGACTTCGACATGTTGGAGGTGGATATAGGAATGTTAATTTTTGCACGTGGCGCGAAATATTAGGTTATGTAGTTTCCATTCATGGTCCACTTAAATCCTACATATCTTTCTCGCATCCTGTATCCGAGGTTTTTCTATAATGTTTTCGATTTGATCACGAGAGGTATTTAAATCATTTATGATTATTCATTTCTTGAAATTTTTCGAAATGTGTTTGGACGAAGATTTTTCACAACACACGTGACCCCCACATTTACATGTAAAGATACAAATGTATATATATATATATATATATATATATATATATATATATATATATATATATATATATATATATATATAGGACAGCACTGGACGGACGTTTCGTGCTTTTTGGGACTCATCAGCAGTGAGCATCCACTATCAAAAATCGAACCCGGACCGTTACGATACAACCCAAGCGTCATACCACTTCATCGAATCAATATAGCACAGCTACTCCTAATTACGGTGGTTATACTCATCCAAGTATATATACAGTGACACGCATAAGTATTGGATACATGTTATTTTCTGTTATAACTCTAGTTTATGTTCGCCATTTTGCCTGATATTTGGTAAGTAATATCTCGTAAAGTTCTTTTAGTTGTATGTTGAAGGAAAATTAAAAACTCATGGTTGAATCCATTTTTTATCAAAGTTCAAAATTGCCGTATGCAAAAGTATTGGATACATGACACTTTTTTCAAATTTCCAATCGAAACTTTGTATTTTAAAAGACTTTAAATATTCAAATTTTCGATAGTATTGGAATGTTATCACTGACCAATCAGAGAAGCACACAATTGTTTACAAGATAGTGCTACTAATCATCTGACTCTTTGATGAGCATTCTGCAATTCAAGGATTAAAAATGGCAAAAACTAAAGAATTATCCAGAGATATGCGAGATAGAATCATTGAACGTCACAAAGGAGGACAAGGTTACCGAAAAATTAGCAAATTAATGAATCTAGCACTAAGTACAGTAGGAAATATCATCAGAAAGTATAAGAAGTATGGCGACGGTACAGCAAACCTTCCAAGAAATGGAAGACCGAGAAAAATAAATGAGAGTACTTCGAGGTGGATCAGCAGAAATGTGCAAAAAAAAAACCCTTCATTACTCGTCCTGAAATTAAAACTGATCTTGAGGGTGCTGGAATTAATGCAAGTAAGGATACCATTAGCAGAGCTCTATATCGTAGGGGCTTTCATTCAAGATCACCAAGAAAAGTGCCTTTACTGAAAACCAAACATGTTAAAGACCAATTAAAGTTTGTCAAAACTTATGAAAAGAAAGGTATGCAGTTTTGAGAAAAGGTAATCTGGTCGAATAAAACGAAATTTGAACTATTCGGAAGGAACACAGCGACAAGTGTTTTGCGAATAAATGGAACTGCCTTCAACAAGCACAATACCATCCGCACAGTAAAGTTTGGGGGTGGTTCCATTATGATATGGGGATGCTTTTGATCCAAGGGCACTGGTGAGTTACAAGTTATCCATGGTAGAATGAATGGTAGAATGTACAAGGGGATTCCAGAGAAGAACCTTCAGAAATCTGCAACTTCTTTAGGACATAGTCGGAATTTCGTGCTTCAACACGATAATGATCCCAAACATACCACAAAACTTACAAAGGAATGGTTTGAAAATAATGGTATTAGTACTCTCAATTGGCCAAGTCAGTCTCCTGACTTGAATCCAATTGAGAATTTGTGGAATACTTTGAAGGTTAAAGTTCATAAGCAGAATCCACAAAATATCAAGCAATTAGAGGAATTATGCAAGGAAGAATGGGGTAAAGTAACGGTGGATCAGTGTGAAAAACTTGTGGCCAACTATAGAAAGCGACTGGAAGCAGTGAAACAAAACAGAGGCTACGCAACAAAATATTAAATTGATGTATCCAATACTTTTGCATCGGGTAATTTTGAATTTTATTAAAACAAAATGAATTGAACCATGAGTTTTTAATTCTCCTTCCACATACAACTAAAACAGCTTTACGAGATATTACTTGCTAAGTATCAAGCAAAATGGCGAACTTAAACTAGAGTTATAACAGAAAATAACATGTATCCAATACTTATGCGTGTCACTGTATATATATATATATATATATATATATATATATATATATATGTGTGTGTGTGTGTGTGTGTGTATGTTTTGCGTGCGTATATAATTTTTCTGTATATTCATATATATATATATATTCATATATATATAATTTTGTGTATATTCATATATATATATATATATATATATATATGAATATACACAAAATTATATACGCACGTATACACATATTTACATATGCAAACATAATTATTTATAAATATATATATATAAACGTAAACATGTATGTAAATTTAAAGAGACACTCACTTATAAATAAAATAAATATGCACATTATTGTCTGAACTCCCTACTTGTTTGAAAAAGATGAATCTTTTTTTTTTGGAAAATCGATCAGTAAAATTAAAAAGTACAAAATGTTGTTTTTAACATATATTGTGAATTCTCGATATCGAAATAAAATAGAAAAAAAAGATTTCAGATTTTAAAACAGCATCAATGCATCTGATATCATTAAAAATCGTGTAGACTTCTTTAGAACCAGCCACGATTTTTACAAGAGGGAATTTTCTGGTATAAAGTTTCCTGTCAACCCTCTTTAGGTTTGAAGAAGAAAACAAAAGCATAATTCTCAGCGAAAAAAAAATTGTCCTCATTTATTATAGTGACCAATGGATTAAAAACTCCGAAGGCAATTTTGAGATCACAATGGGATCATTAGACTTTGCGGGTCTTCTGATCTTGTCTGTCAATTTATATTATATACTCTAACTCCGCTCTGTGAAATAGATATTAAAGAAATAGGACTATACAGAGATGATGGCCTTATGGTAGACAGCAGGTCTAATAACTTTAATATAGATAAAATTAGAAAAATAATCCATAGAGATTAAAATTTAAAAATTACGTTTAACAAAAATTTGAAAAGTGTAAACTTCCTCGACATAACATTATACTTAATGTATGGCATATGCCTACCTCACAGAAACCCTAATACTAAGCCTTTGTATGTACACCCAAGGTTAAATCATCCTCTCTTTATAATTTTGTACATACCTTCAGCAATTGAGAAAGAATTAGTAGAAATTCCACCAATAAAGAAATATTCTATAAACATAGTAATTTTTACAACCAAGCTCTAAATAACAGTGGCTACAAACACCCTAACATCACCTATGTAAAAGGTAACATTACTAACCAAAAGAAAAACAGAAAAATAAAAATCATTTGGTACACTCCCACGTTAGACCAAATGGTTAATAATAAGCTGGAAAAAAATCCCTAGCTTTAATCGAAAAATATTTTCTTAATAACAGTAAGCTTAGCAAGATTTTTATTAACAACACACAAAAATTAAGTTATAGGTGTAATGAAAATTTAGAAAGGATTATTAAAAAAAATCATAACAAAATATTGAAAAAATACTCATGCCAAAATCAAATAAAGATCCTAAAACAAAATTAGACAATAACGATGTAATTATAGAAACACTGAAAAAATGCACTTTGAATAAAAAATTGCCCCATAGAATCTGTAGTATACCAATGCACAATCTCATCCTTTGAGAATCCAAATATTGAAAACATATATAGGATCCACATTAAATGAATTTAAAATGAGATTGAGGCAATACTAAAGTACCTTCAAAAATATTAGAAACCGATACCAAATATCCCCATCTAAATATTTTTGGCATTTAAAACAAATGGAAAATAATAAATAGAACAATAATTGTAGAAACTGGGACGACCCATGCCCTTTATCCCTACATGAAAACTACACATTAATAAGTTTCTATAAGCATTTTTTTTTAAATCAAAGAAATGAAATAACGTTTTTTTCAGACACCACCAAATATAGGCCTTAAAACATAGTAATTTATAAATGGATAGAAAAAAATTACCTTAGAATTTAAATCCTAATATATATATATATATATATATATATATATATATATATATATATATGTGTGTGTGTGTGTGTGTGTGTGTGTGTGTGTGTGTGTGTGTGTGTGTAAATTCCGCAATACCATACATAATTAACCTCATAATAACCATATAAAATCTAATTAATTTCAGACACGTATAAAGCTATATAATTAAAAAATACGACACAATCATATCTAAGCATCCCTTTAATAAATTATTAATGAAAAATCAAACACCGAAAGGACTGGAACTGTAACATAAGTCAGTACGTTTTAACAGATATTAACAAAAAAAGAGCCTGGTAAAAATGCCCATTGTGGCCAGACAAAAATCCGCCAACCGAACCTTACACGGACCCCCCCCAAAAAAAAAACATTTGACATATAATAAACATTCATACATTCATCACAGTAGTGACCCTTTCATAACAAAAGAAAAAAAAAACAGATTATATCTTTATTTCCAACCTATTTCTTCAGTTAGTTATTCTAAACATCACTTGAAAATGAAACTGCATTCTAAATTTTAAGTTTAATATTGAAATTAATCTTTAGGATCTGAGTGAAGTTTCGAAACATCTTTCTGTGTCGGGATGGAATCATTTTTTTTTTAAATAATTATAATTTAAGCTCTACTTCTGTATAGAGTACTTTAAAAAAAATAAAAACATAATTACTAATGGACATTGGATAATTCATCAGTTTTTTCCTATTACAGCAACACACACACACACACACTCACACACACACACATATATATATATATATATATATATATATATATATATATATATATATATATATATATATATATATATAAATTATTTTCAGATGGAGATTAACTGAAACGTAGTAACAAAATGAATAGGAATCCAAGAGGAATAACTATTCTTCTCTTTCGCGTTACGTCCTTAATGGTCTTAACAGCGTGACATTTTGCTTTTGTCTATAAACACTTGCATCAAAATAAATCCTACATTTGTATTGATCAAATCAGAGGACGAGACGCGTCGGTTAACGGTATACTTTCTTTACACACACACACACGCATACACACATATACACACACACACACACGTGTATATATATATATATATATATATATATATATATATATATATATATATATATATATATATATATATATATATATATATATATATATATATATGTATGTATATAATGTGTGTGTGCGCCTGGATGTCTGTGTATGTATTTAAAAGGTATATTTCGACACCGAGAATTCTTCTAAACATATTTGTCTGGATATTATCTAACAGTTCTTTCTATCCAACTTATTTGATTAACTTTTCAAATTTCGGAAATGTTTTCTTTATCTAATCAGTAAATTTACCAAATTTTCATTTCATTTTATATAATTTCTCCCGAGTACTTTCGAATGGTGCTATATTCGCAAGCACACGACGCTTAAACAATTCTTCTATTACAATGTGTAAATATACATGTATATAAACACGTTTTCTTTCCATTAATACTTTTTATACATATATTTTTTACATTTGCAGAGATGTAAGCGTGCAGGTTTATTTATTCCTTTTTATTTATTTATTCATGATGACTTCTTATCAGCAGTTCTTTGCCTTCAGGTAGGATCAGGAGATATGAGAGACTTCAAAATATCTGTCAAGTTATCGGATTTAGCATCTAAGGAATTTGAAAAGTTTTCTTTCATATTCTTCTTTATGAATCAGTGCCTCACTCGCGCCTTTCTTTATTTTCGTTTATTATGGTTAAGAAATAGGTCACAACAGGACGGATTCTAATGTGAATGTATGGGGAAGGGGTAATAAAAACGATTCTAACATCATAATAAGATAGGAAGCAAGATAATCAGATGAACGCATAGAGATAACTTCGTGCAAAGACGGAGTAAATGAATGTTTCGTAAAGTAACACAACTACAAAGATTATTGCGAGCAAAAGAAGTTTAAAAAGACCATGTGGAGAGCCATGATTATCCACGTCCAGAAGTGACATGGTACTTAGGGCTTCAAATATTACTGAGACCTCCAAGACCATGTAAAATGACAAAAATATACGTTTACTCATTATTTCGGAAATTTTCTATTTCTGCAGAATTTACAATATAAAATTTAAAGAGTTGCTTTTAGTTTTTTTTTTTGTTTTTTGGGTATATTGCACACACTCACACACAAACACACACACACAACCACACAAACACATATATTCTGCCAGTCAGTTAAGTGTCATACATGATACACGTATCTCTTTCTATTGCTGACTGACGGCGCAGAAGATTTTCCCGAGGTAGGTTGCCGTTTCTTCCTGCAATACACTGTCTGAAAACCCAGGCTATAGGATCCAGTCTGTCCTGCTATTTAAACCGTAACTGGGGGAAGAACACATCGATTCATCCTTTTCCCAAGGGTATTCGAGCAGAAATGTATGTAACGGATCGAACTGAAATTTGAACTCAACTGTAAATCTCTTCATTTTTTTTTTGTGCATACCAGTTTTGGTCACCGATATATCTCTGAAGAGTAAAGAACAAGAACAGGTCTGATTTGTTTGTTTTCTACACCAGTTTCCAATTTACCTCCCTACAGTATATATATATATATATATATATATATATATATATATATATATATATATATATATATATATATATATATATATATATGACATCACACATGAAATGGAAAAAGTCCGACAATTATTTAAAGTCATTTCATTTAAAATATTTGTGCTCCGACAGGATTCGAACCTGAATCCTATACGGAACCGTCATATAGCCTGACGTGCCTTAACCGAAATGGCCACTGAGGATCGTTCGGTTTGCAAGGTCGAATTTGCTGCTTAGAAACTTCAATATTCCATGAATCTCTCACGTACATTCATAACTGGTCATGGCGTATCAAATGTAAACAAATGACGTCACACATTATGAAAATTTCTCGGACGAATATTTTTTATGAAAATTTCTCGGACATTCAGGCCGGTAAATGTTATTTAATACTGTTTATTATAAACAGAACATTTACTTAAATACTTGTATCTATAAAAAGTATGTTAAACATAAAAATAATATATATATATATATATATGTGTGTGTGTGTGTGTGTGTCTGCGTGTGTGTGTTTCCATGTGTGTGTCTATGTGTGTGCATTTGAGAGTGTGTGCGTGTGTAGATAGATAGATAGACAGATAGATATATAGATAGATAGATAAAACATCGAAACACATAACTTCCGACATCATGTGCCCTAGATGCGCATTGCTCTCTCTGTCTCGACATATATATATATATATATATATATATATATATATATATATATATATATATATACATATATATATATATATATATATATACATATATATATATATATATATGTGTGTGTGTGTGTGTGTGTGTGTACAATCAGGTGTATGCATACTCAAAACTATATACGTGTATGTTATAATTCAGCAGAGGATAATACGACGTGTTATACTGAAATCGAACTTTTAGATAAACAGTCGGAAGTTCTTTCGACTGTCCTAGTCATTTTCAAGAACAATTTGGTGTCGATGTAGTAGGCAACATTCCGTTAACCACATACCGGTATACTTTAAAAAGCAGAAATATTAAAATAACCTAATTGACATCATGTGTTAGAGTTAAGGGGATCGAACCCGTATCAAAAAGTTTGCCTGTTGAAAGTTTAGTTGTATTACATCAAAATTTCTTACTTTATTCTAAGTTTGTTCATAATTATCTATCTATTTATCTGCATATATATTTTATTTCAGGATTTCTCGTGTTAATGTCTATTTTTCCTGCAATAATTAAATTTTATATTCACAGAAAACTCTTTTTTTTACAAAATGTATTACTTTCATAGTACTTTGTATTTGGTAGTCAAGGTCATTTCACTGACAAACACACAGCGGTAGAAGTCAACTTCTATTTATATATTGTTTTCGTAACATAAATATATTATTTTTTGGATTATGAAAGCTCAACAAGTTCAATATGATTGTAAAACATCTGAATGAGATTTTACGGATTGAAAAATTATACTCTGTGTAAAACTGAGACCACAAAGAAGAAGAAACACACCACGATGTCAGAGCAGAGTGAGAGAAGATAAAGCCAATACATTAAGAAAATGATACAATGTAGAGAAGATACTTAATATATACAAGGATTATAAAACTCTTATATTTCCAGCAAGTGTAGTAATATATTTGCATTTCTTAATTTATATCTGCAAAGAAGGATTTTAATAAATAGTAGGAAAAGATGGCACGTCAACAGACTTATCAGGAGACTTGAACATACCAAGGATGCCAGTTGAAGATTCAGTGCATACTGTAAAGTCAATGAAGAGTAGAAGAAAAGAGAAATGTTGACAGGATTCAGAAGAGGATTGTAGCCTATGCGGATCAAATAAGGCACCACCAATATAATTAGAAGCAGATAACTTTTAAGAGCCTTTCAGAGGCAATAAAACGTGGCATTGTAGAATGAAATAAAGGCAAATATTTATGAATGATCAACAAAGCCAAGGGGGTAACGAAGATGTAAAAACTGAAAAATTATACTCTGAGAAATAGAGATCGCCAAAAGGAGAAACACATCAAGATGTCAGAGTAGACAGAAAGGCAATTAAACAAACAATAAAATGTAAAGGAGAAACTTAAGCTCTACAAGGGAGTATAAAACTCCTGTTTCCAGTAGGTGTAGTAATATATTTGCATTTTTAACTGACATATCTGAAAAACGATTCTATACAAAGATTAAGAAA
The DNA here is from genome assembly GCA_964036315.1 of Acanthosepion esculentum. Classification (NCBI taxonomy): domain Eukaryota; kingdom Metazoa; phylum Mollusca; class Cephalopoda; order Sepiida; family Sepiidae; genus Acanthosepion; species Acanthosepion esculentum. The sequence goes on along the minus strand of OZ038505.1, from coordinate 85,314,381 downwards.
GAATGTCATGTCAGCAGAATGAAAACTTGGGAATATCACATGAAAACTTGGGAATATCACATGAACACTTGGGAATATCACATGAAAACTTGGGAATATCACATGAATACTTGGGAATATCACATGAAAACTTGGGAATACCACATGAAAACTTGGGAATACCACATGAAAACTTGGGAATATCACATGAAAACTTGGGAATACCACATGAAAACTTGGGAATATCACGGATACAAGTTAACACCTCAAAATAAAATCTCTGATTTGAAATGACGAGCAAATTAGCACGAATTCCTTTAGTACAAGTATAAATCTTACAAAGATTACTTGACTAATCATTCTATTCAGATCAAAGGATTCATGTTGTCTACTAAATAATGTTCACCCAGACGAAGCTCAAGAGTCACTCTAGGTTTAACGTTGCTAAATGAGGGTTGGGATATAATTTTAAGTAGGAAGTAAGTAGTGTGTATTAAGTGGATCTGGATGATAGATAGGATGATTGCCACTTGACTTGAATAGTTTAGGGAATCATCCGTGAAGGAGTTTTTTTCCACAAAGGTTTCCTACTTAAAATGAGATTACAAAAGAAGAGAATTTGGTTCGACCTCATGGACGCGCTATATAATTTCTTAGCTCTAACTTTCTGAATTGATAGAACGTAGGAATAACACTGGTCTGTATATTTACAATGGAGACAGCGATAGACTAGTGATGGGGCTACGTAAATCGGCTTTAAAATTGAATTCGCCCCGAAGTCAAGCATTTGATACAATCGGTATATACACGGCACAATTATATTCAAGCTATAAGTCAATTCTTTTTTCTTTTCATCTGCACCTTTTATTAAAATTAAAATATACAAAGAAAAGCATTTGACTGAAGATAAGTAAATGCCCACGAAATACATTTGTCGGTATGTTCCGAAAAGTAAAGAAAAATTGAAATCTATCAAGGATATATAAATATAAACCACTAACATTTTACTTCTGAGATCGTCTTTGCAAGTAGACTTCTCGCTTGTAGAACTTCAATTCCGGCTCCATGCTTTCCAGCTGACTTTAATCTGTAAAAACTGAAATGGAATGACAATCGCTATCTACTACCCTCATTTCTATTTGCTCATGATGTATATTTCTTCTTTTACTCATTATTAATATTTCTCTTTTTAATTCTCCCATACATTGTAATCCCTTTTGTTAATAGTTTAACTGCCTTGCAAGAGGTGATACTGATTTAAAAAACGATAAATTTTCACAATACCAATATTTAAAGACAAAACATCGATTGAAAATGATAATTTACCAATATACGAAAAATACAAATAGAATTTTACGTGTATACTTAAACAATTGAAGATGTATTACAGTAAAAAATATTACGACATGTTTTTGCGTAGAAAAATCAGCAATTTTCACATTGTTTTGTTGAAAAGTAAAGGTTGTTATAATTAATCAACTGAAGATGTATTACAGTAAAAAATATTACATGTTTTTGCGTAGAAAAATCCACAATTTTCGCATTGTTTTGTTGAAAAGTAAAGTTTGTTAGAATTAATGTTCCTGTTTATCAGTTCAGTGAAAATATCTATAATGTCTATAAATTTAATTAACAGGAGATAACTGATATTTGACATCCATTAAACATGGCCAGTGGAACTAGTACAGTCTACCCCAGTGAGCGAAATAATGTTTTCAGTTCGACATTCCAACCACCTGAAGAAGGTAGGACCGTACAACGGCCGAAACGTTGTAATAAATGTTGCGACAAAGATGAGGACAATAGTCTGAATAATGTAAATAGTGTACATAATACCTCATCTCAGAAATATAGACAGATACGGAAAGGCCGAAACGTTGTAATAAATATGGCAACAAAGATGAGGACAATAGTCCGAATAATTTAAATAGTGTACATAATACCTCATCTCTGAAATATAGACAGATGCTAGATAATTCCGAGCTGAAATTTGTATTTCAACAGAGTCGATCCACTGCTCATGTCTTGGGATATCTTCTCGAGTTCCTGTTTTTAATGCTGATTAGTTATTGCACACCCAATTTCCTCTGAGACCCAATACACACTGCTCAGCCCAGGGATTTAACTCACAGTTACTCTGTAACCAAACTAAAGAAACCATCTCATTAATCCTCCAGGCGATCGTTCTGTGGGACAAGCTTCCGGGAAGTCTTAAACCTAACCGGCCTTCTTATGAGTGATGATCTGGCTGTTTGTAATAACTGTACATTACTAAAAATAAAAACTAAATAAGATATCCATAAATGAGCAGTCTGTTCCCGTAGATTAAATAAAGGGTTCGAAATTCCCTTTACGATACCCGTATTTATATACACATGTTGAGGGCCGGAGAGAATAACGGACAGAATATTTTGAGAACGACAGCAAACCACACGACAATAGACTGAGGAATTATCATTATTTCCAAAATAATAACTCGTCATCCCAGAAATTCAGAGAGATATTCCAAAGAATTGTTTTCTAAAATTCATTTTTTTTTAGAATTTGTTTTAACTCATATAGTTGTTTGCTAAATTTCCTAAACAAAAATGTTTATTTCTTTCTACGAGACATTTTAGAAGAATCAGTTCTTTCCCGTTGATTTGAAGAAAATGATATTCAGGATAACCTTGACAAAGCAAGATTTACGGTGGAAAAATTGTAATAAATTCCATGAATATGAAGAAGCTTTTTTGAAAGAAAAATGATTGCACTGTAATGTTTGCTATCTAATCTTCCTTTGGGAAATTCCATAATCTGTGGCAAATCGTAAGCAATGATCAATCGATATGACATCATCGAACCTTAGACGATGACCTTATCGTATGAGAATTCGGTTTTATAAGCGCCTGCAGGTGAGAAAAAACGCAGGTGAAAGAAATCATAAAAGTGTTTTGCCTTAATCTTTACCTTTCAGGCAAAATGTTTTAGTCACAAAGATATTTAACAGATAAGATTGCGGGGTGATAATTTGTTTAATGTCATCTGTTCGTAAATTAAAGATTTCTTTTAATATTCATTCAGAAGAACATGTGAGTCATCCCAATTAGCGTCGTGCAATCTGTGAACACAGAGTAATTTTCTGTATAAACAATACTCCTATATGAAAGATTGTGGTGTGACACGCACGGCATTAAAATATGTCACACACACACACACACACACACACACACACATACACACACACACATACACACAGAGAAAGAAATATATGAAGAAATATACTCTTAAGGTGTGCTATATCTATAGGATAAAGTCCCCAATATCAGAGATAGAGCATATATATATAGCATATATATATATATATATATATATATATATATATATATATATATATATATATATATATTTATATATATATATATATATATATACAGGGGTTGTACAAAATAATTGAAACAGGTGCAAATTCCACTCCTATATTTCAAAGACCTATTATATTAAGAACTTTAACTAAAATTTCGTAACTGCAGTTTATATCCATTGTAAATACGTTTATTTATCTAATTTACTGTCTTTGTCTTATTTAATTTTAGAATTTAGTAAAATTTAAGCTAGATGCGTGACTTCTCTGAGGTCAAAAAGGGCAAATTGTTGGAGCTCGCATGGCAGGAGCCTCGATCACTAAGGTTGCTGAACTGTTTGGTTTTTTGAAGAGCTACCATATCAAGAACTATGACGCAATTCTAGAAACAGGGCAAAACCTCTAGCAACCGTAGCAACTTGGGCCAGACTTGTAAACTTACTGACAGGGACCGACGTGCTTTTAAACGCTATGTGGCAAAAAATCATCGGACTACTGCTGCCAAAGTGACTGCTCAGTTGAATAATCATCTGAATAGTCCGGTTTCTACTAAAACTGTTCGTCATGAGCTCCTTAAGTCTGGATATCTCTTCACTCGCAACATTCAAAAGAGGTTGAAGTGGTACAGAGATCACAATGCCTGGTCTGCAGACCAATGAAAGCAAGTCCTATTCTCAGACAAGTCCAGTTTTTCTCTTTTCCCAACTTCAGGGCGAGTTTATGCGTAGAGGCAGCCCAAAGAAGCTTACAACCCTGACTTTCTTCTTCTAACAGTGAAGCATGGAGGTGGATCAGTGATAGTTTGGGCCACCATATCATGGAAGTGTATTTGTCCAATAGTTGCCCGACATGGTAGAATCAACAGCAAAGATTACCTGAACATTTTGGGAGATCATGTTCATCCAATGGGCCAGACTTTATTCTCTGATGGTGACTGCATCTTCCAAGACGGTAATGCTCCAATACATACCGCTCGAGTAGTTAAGTATTGGTATGAAGAGCATGAAAGTGAGCGAGAATACATGGAGTGGCCTCCCCAATCTCCAGATATCAATATTATTGAATATTTGTGGTGCATTTTGGAGCGACAAGCCATGAGCCGGTATCCTCCACCATCGTGTCTTAAAGAGCTGGAGCAGGTGTTAATGGATGAATGGCTGAAAGTTCCTCTGGATTAAGCTGTATGATTCCATTCCTCGATGTATTAAAGCTGTATGTGAGGCTAAAGGAGGACCGACTCCATATTAAATAAATTTTCTTTGAATTTAACTAATGTTTCAATTATCTTGTCCAACCCCTGTATGTATATATATATATATATATATATATATATATATATATATATATATATATATATATATATAAATATATATATATATATATATATATATATAAATATATATATATATATATATATAGGCATATACTTAAATAGTGCTATACGTACATTCTCGCCATATTACATATTTTATTTCGCGCAAACGCTTTATTTTTTATTTTATCTAAGGTACAGTATAGTCGGGTCAGTTGGGTACCGTCTATGTGCACAATGACGCAATTCACTCGGCCAGAAATTTAAAAACGGCATGTTGTACTGCTTGGAATTTGCACCGGAAGCTCCAACACAAACAATTCACTTTGTTAGCGTGTCAATCTGAGTACAGTCCAGACATTTCATAATGCGTTGGATGAATCTAATGATGATTACGAAGGTACGGCAGCTCGGAAAGCAAACTATGTCGCTCAGATGAGAAAAAAAACAACTCCCGAATTTGTGGATGACAGCCTCAGACCCAATGCGGAGGGTTATATCAACCAAATTGAGGAGGAACTACTTAGTGGGCCCAGATAGTGGCTCCTGAAAGACATTCTATATGATAACAGGACTCTGCAGTATGCAACACAAGCAGGAGAAAACGGTCATGTCTGTCAAACAATTTCGGTAATCATATCACCCCTTACATCTAGTCACCTAACTCCCTAGATTACAACACTCTGATTATTATGTGTGGGGCGCAGTTGAGAGAGAGAGAGATCAACAAATCTCCTTGTAACACAAAAGAAGGCTAGGGTTATGGCAGCATTCACCAACTTAAGCAAGGTGACCGCCCAGAAGAGTTGCAGGAGATTCTGAAATCGTTTGGAGGCCGTTGTTGAAACCAAAGGCGATTTTATTGAATAAATTTTATTCATTAGTATTTGAATATTTGAACATATTTTTTGTGTAATTTTGGTAAATACTGATGTTAAAATGAGATGTTAGTGTTGGTTTCAGTTTTGCATAATTTAGATGACAATTTATCCATCGCACCCTGCTCTTAGTGAAATTTTATGTTTTGCTTAAAAAATACAAAAACATCCTGACTTGGCATCTCAACTTCCGCCATTTTTTCTACCTTTGCCGTAATGTAGTTTCCCCGTGTCTTTACTATAAATACTTTCATGGCAATTATTCTGAATAACTTTCTTCTTTGATAATTAGAATTCATGAATTTAAGCATACTACACATTTTTTTAAAGAAATGCATGGTGGGCCCTTCTCGACTCTAGTGTATCGCTTCATTCTTTTTATGTGCTATGTCCTTTCAGGATGTACGCGATCATGGCTCTCCACCTCCCTCTATCCCTTGCAGCTCTCAACAAGTTCTTTTCCTCTTCCTTCGCCATACCACGTTCTCTCATCCACTTGCCGTCAGATATGTCATGCGTTGGTTTCCCTTGTCTCTCTTTCCCTCTATTCGACCCGTAAGTATCAGAGTCTCCAGGCCCTCCTTCCTCATTCTGTGTCTCAGAAACTTCAAAATGTTTCAAGATATCTTGTGTAATTTTGGTAAATACAGCTGTTAAAATGAAATGTTAGTGTTATTTTCACTTTTTTGTAAGTTAGACGACAATATATCGATCGCCCCCTGTACCTGATGACTAGCACATCACACTCAGATGAGAGAAGCCTGTATAAACTTTACATCATTTGTAATGGCTTCAGTCTTGTTTCAGCGTCCATTGCCCCTAAGATGACTCTTGAGACCAGCATTAGATTTCATAGGCATCAAGAGTATATGACAGATAAACACTGTGTCCTTAATCGGCTTCATTTTTATCTGAATACCCAACAAATCTCTTGTGTACTACCAATTTAGTTGGCAAATCAGAGTGAGTGCTTCCTCAGAGATCACGTTTAATTTGACCATGGCTGACACATCCTCAAAAGCATTTCATCGTTCCCTTATAAAATGCTGCCACTCTATACGATTTAAATTCAGTTTTTTCACCATGCTGCACATCTTTGTGCGTTGCTTTCATGTTAACGTATAGTGCGCATGTTTATGATCAGCTTTTTACTCAAAAAAGTAGGGTATCGCACTATACACATGTACTGTTTTTGAAGAGGTGGCACTATAAGCAAGTATTTTTTTTTCATGGGGACTTAAACTGCATACCAAAAAATAGTCGGTAGTCGCACCATACATGAAAACGGGCTACAAACGAGTATATACGGTATCTTTCAAATTATATTTAAAACACTTCATAAACTTGTGTTGTGGACCCTTTCCTGTTTTCTGCTCCCCGATAGTAAAATTGTTTGGGGATGGTGGGTTAAAAAAAATTATGTCCCGTTTTCTATTCTTATGTATATTTTTGGCATTCTTATTATAGTTTATGTATTCTAGCTTATATATGTTGCTCCTTTTAGTTGGGCACTATATTTGGTGTACGCCATAGCGACATAATTTACCCAATAATATAGTGGGTTTATATTTGTATCCAGGTATAATTTAGAGTTCCTCCCATGAGACCCAGTATTAAAAAAAAAATAATTGTAATACGCGGTTCAATCGCCATTCGTGCCTGTCGTCTTAGGAAACCATGAACCATTAAGTTGCACTAACGTAGGTATAAGTGTATTTATTAATATATACCCATAGCTCTGTTTAACTACGGAGAGCACTGTTTGTTTGCACCATAAATTAAATAAATATTTACTTATCTGCGTATGCACGATATCTCATGCATGTACAGTTGCGAATATCTCGTTATTTAGTTATATTCTCAGTTATATCTATCGATCTATCTATCTATCTCTCTATCTATATATCTTCCTCTCTCTCTCTCTCTCTCTATATATATATATATATATATATATATATATATATATATATGTATATATATATATATATATATATATATATATACATATAAATGAATGAATGAAAATAGACAAATTTTGTTTTCTAATAAAGTCCTTCAGTTGCACTACAAACGTTGTTATATGTGCATTTATCAATATATATATATATATATACATATATATATATATATATATATAAATATAAAAGTGGACATGGAAGTCAGCACTTAGAGGCGACAGTCTGTTTCATGCTAGTGCAATCGTCAGGCGACTAGTGCTGTTATTTTTCTCGGCTGTTTATATAAGGGTCAGTGGTGCATTATGGGTAGTATATTTTGGCGGGTACTTTTACCGGAAGTCGCTTATTTGTTTATTTATTTATGTCAAATTATTTTGCTTGTTTTTTTGTTTGTTTTTTTTATTTTTATTTTTTATCTTATATATTTATTTATTTATTCTTTTTATTTTTTTTTATTTTGATCGGTGTTTTTGGTTAACGTAGTAAAAAAATTTGTTTATATAGCTTATTGTTGGTAGTCTATAATGGCCGCCATTTACCGGAAATCGCTTGTTCGCTTATTTATTTGGGTCAAATTGTTTTGCTTATTATTTTTATTTTTATTTGTATAACAGTTATAACTTTCGTCCGTTCTTTTGTTTTGATTTTATTTCGCATATTCTAACAGGTGTGGTTTTGTGATTTGTTTGGAGTAGTTTATTTTGCTTATTTTATTGTTGTTTGTTTATAAATTTATTTATTTTTCTATTTTAAGTTACGTAGTAAAAATTTGTTTTCATGTCTACATTTTGAGATTAGCTCGGATCTTTTATTTAATAATTTATTTTGATCTGGGAAGGTAATGATAGCTATTTTTTCCTCCAAGCAAAGTTTGCAAGTTTTTGATAGGTTGCTGTAGGCTGATGATTTTTTCCTTATTTTCCAAGATATTTTTGGTGTGGTGTGTGTTTTGTTTTTTATTTCCCAGATATACTTAGAAAGCATTGTGCTGTTCGCATATTTACTATTTGTGAAAGACATTTTGTGTACATAATTTCTTTGTTTCCATGGTCCTTCGGTTACTCCTATGTATACTTTTTCTTCATTATCTGCTGATTTTGTCGTGGCTTGGTAGATTACGTTGTTTTGTAAACAATTACCGTTTAAGGGACATTCGTTTTTTATTCTGCAGTTGCACGTGGGTTTAATTTGTTCGTGTGGTTTGTTAATAATTTTTCTGTTGTGCTTTTTTATTATTTGTGCCATGTTCTCGGTGCAACTGTAGCTGATTTTTACTGTGTTTTTGTTGAATATTTTGTGTAGTGTGCTTGATTCCGGGAAGTGTTTGTGTAAAAGCTTGAAGAATATTTTTCCTATGTTTGTTTTTACGTTTTTGCTGTACGGTGGGTTGAACCATATGATATTTCTTTTTCTGTTGGTCTTTTTTGTGTTCTGTGGTGAGTATGTGAGTGTTGCTGGGAATCCGCTATCTTTTAGGGCTGTTTCGTAGTCTTTCTTGGCTTTGTTAAATATAGATTCATCGGAAGAATTGTCGGAAAGCCTGCGGTTAATCGATTTAGGTATCTGTTTGATTATAGAAGGCGGGTGGTTGGAGTATATATGTATGTACTGTGGTTTATCATTCGGTTTTCTGTATGGTTTGTGTGTGCCTTTTCTTAGGTTGAAGGTGACATCTAGAAAATCTACTTCGTTTAGGTTAGTTTTTATATCTATCTCGAATCCGTTATTTTTGAAGATTTTAATTATTGCTTTTCTAGTTTTATCTGTCTTTTGTTTGTTGCAGTTTCTTAAGATTATGAGACCGTCATCTCTGTAGAGCCCTGTGTCATTTCTATCTATTATTTTGCTTATTTCGTGTAGTAAATAAATACCTACGATTTCGCATGTCTCTGCACCGTCAAAGCTTCCCATTGTAGTGTCAAATATCCCATCTTTCTTTATCCATGCTTCTTCATGGTGAAATAATAATGATTTACGGGAGTGCTTAATGATGTCGATTTCGTTTGGTTTTATTATTATTTGTTCCTGAGCTGAGTTGATGGCCTTATCTAGTGTACGTTCTGTTATGGATGAAATTCTTTTATGTCTAATTGTAGGAAGTGGCAATCGACATCATTAAGTACTCCCGTAAATCATTATTATTTCACCATGAAGAAGCATGGATAAAGAAAGATGGGATATTTGACACTACAATGGGAAGCTTTGACGGTGCAGAGACATGCGAAATCGTAGGTATTTATTTACTACACGAAATAAGCAAAATAATAGATAGAAATGACACAGGGCTCTACAGAGATGACGGTCTCATAATCTTAAGAAACTGCAACAAACAAAAGACAGATAAAACTAGAAAAGCAATAATTAAAATCTTCAAAAATAACGGATTCGAGATAGATATAAAAACTAACCTAAACGAAGTAGATTTTCTAGATGTCACCTTCAACCTAAGAAAAGGCACACACAAACCATACAGAAAACCGAATGATAAACCACAGTACATACATATATACTCCAACCACCCGCCTTCTATAATCAAACAGATACCTAAATCGATTAACCGCAGGCTTTCCGACAATTCTTCCGATGAATCTATATTTAACAAAGCCAAGAAAGACTACGAAACAGCCCTAAAAGATAGCGGATTCCCAGCAACACTCACATACTCACCACAGAACACAAAAAAGACCAACAGAAAAAGAAATATCATATGGTTCAACCCACCGTACAGCAAAAACGTAAAAACAAACATAGGAAAAATATTCTTCAAGCTTTTACACAAACACTTCCCGGAATCAAGCACACTACACAAAATATTCAACAAAAACACAGTAAAAATCAGCTACAGTTGCACCGAGAACATGGCACAAATAATAAAAAAGCACAACAGAAAAATTATTAACAAACCACACGAACAAATTAAACCCACGTGCAACTGCAGAATAAAAAACGAATGTCCCTTAAACGGTAATTGTTTACAAAACAACGTAATCTACCAAGCCACGACAAAATCAGCAGATAATGAAGAAAAAGTATACATAGGAGTAACCGAAGGACCATGGAAACAAAGAAATTATGTACACAAAATGTCTTTCACAAATAGTAAATATGCGAACAGCACAATGCTTTCTAAGTATATCTGGGAAATAAAAAACAAAACACACACCACACCAAAAATATCTTGGAAAATAAGGAAAAAATCATCAGCCTACAACAACCTATCAAAAACTTGCAAACTTTGCTTGGAGGAAAAAATAGCTATCATTACCTTCCCAGATCAAAATAAATTATTAAATAAAAGATCCGAGCTAATCTCAAAATGTAGACATGAAAACAAATTTTTACTACGTAACTTAAAATAGAAAAATAAATAAATTTATAAACAAACAACAATAAAATAAGCAAAATAAACTACTCCAAACAAATCACAAAACCACACCTGTTAGAATATGCGAAATAAAATCAAAACAAAAGAACGGACGAAAGTTATAACTGTTATACAAATAAAAATAAAAATAATAAGCAAAACAATTTGACCCAAATAAATAAGCGAACAAGCGATTTCCGGTAAATGGCGGCCATTATAGACTACCAACAATAAGCTATATAAACAAATTTTTTTACTACGTTAACCAAAAACACCGATCAAAATAAAAAAAAATAAAAAGAATAAATAAATAAATATATAAGATAAAAAATAAAAATAAAAAAAACAAACAAAAAAACAAGCAAAATAATTTGACATAAATAAATAAACAAATAAGCGACTTCCGGTAAAAGTACCCGCCAAAATATACTACCCATAATGCACCACTGACCCTTATATAAACAGCCGAGAAAAATAACAGCACTAGTCGCCTGACGATTGCACTAGCATGAAACAGACTGTCGCCTCTAAGTGCTGACTTCCATGTCCACTTTTATATTTACACACGCTCTATCTCTGATATTGAGCACTTTACCCCATAAATATAGCACACTTTAAGACTATATTTCTGTATATATATATATATATATATATATATATATATAGATAGATAGATAGATAGATAGATACATATATAGATAGATAGATAGACAGATATCAAATCAGCATGTGGTAAGAATAATCCACGTAGGTCCTTCTTAATATAAAATATTAAAACGATAGATCCATGTAGAGAGATCTATGTATTTATATACGGAGCAATTTTCATTCTTGATGTGTGTGTGTGTGTATAATACAAAAATAAAGCTTTTCATTTAGTTGATTGATGTTACCTTCAGGACAGCGACTCTAGAATTTCTTTTAGACGGACCCTCCATCAAGCACTTCGTCCATCCCTTGGTGAATCTGTGTGTGTGTGTGTGAGAGAGAGATAGAGAGAGAGAGCGAGAGAGAGAGAGAGATAAATAATGCAAATTTCTCAATGACTATATTTTTATTAGCTGATAATAATCATTACTCTAGACAACTAATGACCGATTTTCTTGTCCATATTTTGCTCAACATCAAATGCGTTTAATTGCGTAATTTCATATACAAAAACATTAGTGCTGTCTATATTTCTGAGATGAGGTATTATGTACACTATTTACATTATTCGGACTATTGCCCTCATCTTTGTCGCCATATTTATTACAACGTTTCGGCCCTTCAGTATCTGTCTATATTTCTGAGATCAGGTATTATGTACACTATTTACATTATTCGGACTATTGTCCTCATCTTTGTCGCCATATTTATCACAACGTTTCGGCCCTTCTGTATCTGTCTATATTTCTGAGATGTGGTATTATGTACACTATTTACATTATTCGGACTATTGTCTCCATCTTTGTCGCCATATTTATTACAACATCTCGGCCATTGTACGCTCCGGCCTTCTTCAGTTGGTTGGAATGTCGAACTGAACCCTTTATTTCGCTCACTTGGGTAGACTGTTCTCGTTCCACGTGCCATATCTAACGGATGTTAGTTATCTCCTGTCAATTCCCCTCTGAAATTTCTCTACTGCCTTAACCAGGTATTGAACTCACGCTGTTTAGGTACTGTCACTGGATCTAACTAACGTGTCCTTGAGGACACATGGCACAATAGATAAAGGCGTTGGTTAGATCTAGTGACAGGACACAAAGAGTGTGAGTTCAATACCCGGTTAAGGCAGTGGAGAACTTTCAGAGGGAAAAATTAACAGGAGATAACTGATAACTGACATCCATTAAACAGTGAGCGAAATAAAGTCTTCAGTTGGACATTCCAACCAACTGAAGAAGGCCGGAGCGTACAACGGCCGAAACCTTGTAATAAATATGGCGACAAAGATGAGGACAATAGTTCGAATAATGTAAATAATTATTATGGTTGTTGTTAATATTATGAACACGTCTCCACACACACATAAATATATATATATATATATATATATATATATATATATATATATATATATATATATATATATATATATATATATATATATATATGAAGAAATATAGTCTTAAAGTGTGCTATATTTATGGGATAAAGTGCTCAATATCAGAGATAGAGCCTGTGTAAATATAAAAGTGAACATAAAGGTCAACACCTAAATGTGACAGTCTGTTTCATGCTAGATGCAATCGTCAGGCCACGAGTGGTGTTATTTTTCTCGGCTATTTATATCTATATAAATATATCTGATATAAATAGCCGAGAAAAATAACAACACTCGTGGCCTGACGATTGCATCTAGCATGAAACAGACTGTCGCCTCTAAGTGTTGACTTCTATGTTCACTTTATATATATATATATATATATATATATATATATATATATATATATATATATATATATAGATATATATATATATATATATAGATATAGATAGATAGATAGATAGATAGATAGAGAGAGAGAAAGAGAAACAATGGTAAAAGCAGAATGAATACAGAGATGATAATAACGTGGTGCCTTGTAGTTCCAAGAGACACACACTGAACAACAATTTTGGGGGGTGGAGCATTACTTCCTGCCTCAAAACAGTTTCCGTGTTTATGAATAATATCTGTCAAATATGCCATATCTGGGCTGTACGATCCTGTGCATCACCTCTGAATGTCATGTTTCTCGTCGTGTGTGTCGTTTGTTACCTCCAACCTTACAACGCCGTCATATAAAAGAGGGTCTAATTTCAAGCCTTACGCTCTGGTGTCATTGTTTGAGTGCTCACATATTTTTAGCAGACTTTACCGAAATATATATTATTTTTTTCTGACATAAATTCCAAATTATTTTATACTAATAGAAAAATCGAGTATGATTTTCTATGCAGATGTAACTATTTTGTATCGTCCTACTCCCGATAAGCTGGACTACAATTCAATATATTGTTTTCGCTTTCAGGGTCACAATGACAATCTCAAGATACGTTTCCAATGGCAATAATCCTTTATCATCTCATCCCGATGATATTGGTTGAGCAGTTTGTTTGTTGCTGTTACTTCATTATATCCGTCAATTGTCGATGTACCCATCTGGTACAGTTTTGGTTATAATTCACCTATCATGTCTCAGATTTAGCTTCAGAGAAATCTCTTTTTTGTTTAAGTCGCAGATACTTTTTTTAATCAATGCATTCAATCCTTGACTATTCCCCGTCTATCATTTGCATCTATTACAGCTCTTGGCACGTCAAACTACCGAGCGAATATTTTTAAATTCTATAAAATCATCACCTTGAATTACTTTCATACGCCCGTATATTTCGATAGGCATGCATTCTAGTGATAACAATTATATCATTGATCGAGAGAGAAAATTAATATACAAAGCGTAGGTCTTAATTAATTAATCATGTTTTCAATGTTTAATTTGTTTTAATCGGTCCTGTATATTGGCAACCGAGGTTACCGGAACTTACACCCTTGACGTTTTTGTCTATGGAGTCATTTGAAATGAGATGTTTATGAGAAGCGGACAAGAAATATTGAGGAACTTAAAGAAATAATTAAATTTGAATGCAGTAAAATGACATAGGAAAGTCTTCGATTTGTTAATGAATCATAAAGGCACAGATGTGAAATCTGTTTTGTAAAAGGAGGCCATTTTAAACGGCACATAGGACAATTAAATAACAAGTAGGTACATTATTCATGTGTAATTATACTTTTAATAAATTATCCTTATGGTGCGCTGCCTTGCACACACACACACACACACACACACACACACATATATATATATATATATATATATATATATTAGAAAAGGATTTTTTTAGAATTGTATTTTATATACCTTTAGTTAGTGACCATTTTCACCTACGAATTTAAATTTTAACACTATTTTTCAAACTGTTTTTCGGTATCTGTTTTTAGTGCTCTACTTAATGAAAAAAAACTGGCGTCTTTTGCGGGACTTTTAAAAATATTTCAAATTCGATGTTGCGTTAATAGGAATCGACTGGATTATACTAAGGAATTACTACATATATATATATATATATATATATATATATATATATATATATATATATATATATATATATATATATAAGAAAACAGGATATAGTACTTCCAACGAGAGAAATGTGTGAATCTTAAAAAGAAGACATAAGCCGCAAACGTTTTTGGTTGTAATGTGGATTTTTTTTAAAAATTATTATGCCTTATTTTCCATAAGTTTGCTACACGTGTTTCCGGTTCTTGCGACCGTCCTCAGACAAAGGGTGGAGATTTCCACATATTATTAAAAATATTTTTTTTCCTTTATGTTTTTCGATGTTAAATTCTCGATATAAAACATTCTCGTGTGCGTGTTAGTGATCCAAATGTATTTCTTGAACTATATATATATATATATATATATATATATATATATATATATATATATACTGAGTAATGCAAAAGTCAACAGGTTGAATTGCCACCACATTTTGCTTTCATTATGCATGAATATTTCCTTCAGAAATGGATAGGTCGAAGAGTTCCTGTTGACTGGTCTTTTAGTTTTCTTTTTCTTAAATCTTGCTCGCCTCTAAATGTTGCATTAATAACAACAACAACAACAACAATAATAATAATAATAATAATATAATGGAGTATTAGGTAGTGTTTAGTTTTGGAAATGAAATAAGCTTTAAAGAAATAGTGTGTACCAAACTAAAATACTTTTGATACACCAAGATATTTAACAAAATGTCTAAATTGTGGTGAGTCAAGATCAGAAAAAAAACCTGGAGGATACGACACATGGGAGAAGAGGAATCTCAAAATTAGCCAAGAAAAAGAATAAGTTGGCTTGCACCAAAATATGTGTCAAAATTCTGCAAATAAACATTTTGTTTCAATTTTGTTTATTTATTCCAGTAATTATTTAAATTCTACCTTTTATTAAATAGCCAAATATTTCATTAAAATCAAACATAAAAAAGTATAGATTTAGAATTTTATTTTTTTCTAATTCTTGGCTTTTTGCTTCCGCTGCGTATTTAGAGATTCTTGACAAAATCCAAAGAAGAATCTGTAACGTTATCTGTCCTGACTGCATATTAATAATACCACTAACAAAGTGGATTTTGAATAAGTCATTTAATGAGTACATAAAATAAGCAAACACTTTTTAGACACCCAAACAACTATAATAATAATGTTGATGCAGATATTGCCTTTCGATGTGTCTCTGTACAAAACAGGATAAAAGTTAAAAAAAGGAAAAAAAGGCAGAAAATAGAAAGGTTTCAAAATTAATAATGGAATAACTCATGTAAGATATACATAGGATACTTCATCCGAAGTTGCTAGCAAGTTAGTTGTTGGCATAATTTTTAAAAAAATGTTTCTGATTTTAAGTAGGAAAAAATCTTTTTAGAAAACTACCGATTCATTTTGAGGATGTTCTGTTGAATTTCCTATCAGTTTCTTCGTCAACATAAAGCGTTTCGTTCCCCCAACGGTTACAGACATCGATTACATCAGGAAAAGAAAAGAGAGAAAAAATAAAATTATAAGTAAAACAACAACAGTACAACAATTAAGAAAAGGTCATGGAGTAGAAAACACTTATCAATTCCGTTAGATTCAGTCTTGCCCGCGGACTGCTTAGAACGACAAGTTTTTCCTCTGTGATCAGAAAGAAAAAAAAAGATCTTCAACAAAAATATTCTCACGACAAAGCTATTTTTTAATTAATTCATTTAATGTTTTTATTTGTACCACATTCAAGACTGTCTCCCTATTAGATTATTTTATCATATATATATATATATATATATATATATATATATATATATATATATATATATATATATATATATATATATATATATATATACACATATATATATATATATATATATATATATATATATATAGCCGTTCATACATACATCACATATGTATGTATATATATATATATATATATATATATATATATATATATATATATAAAGGATCGTGGTGTATATATGTGCGATAAGTAAATTGTCGCCATTGTATATTAATAAATTCGCGGATGCGCGTCGTTTGTTCTTTTATTTATTTTGTCGACAGCACTGTATATTAGAGTCAGTTTGACACTGTCTCTGACAAAAAAATGTATCATGAAGTAATTCACTGCGCCAAAAATTTTGAAACGAGATGCTCTACTGCTTGGCATTAGCGCAGGATGCTGAAATATGAATATTTAAGAGTGTTTGGGTGTCAATTTGAGGACAGTGCAGAGTATGCAAAATGAGTTTAATGCTGATTAATCACCTGTAATATCTGTCCATTTACCTCCCCAGACAGCAAACGCTTGATTATTATGTGTGGGGAGCAGTTGAGGGAGAGCCCAACAAAACTCCTTGCAACACCAAAGCTGAAGGCTAAGATTATGTTAGCTTTCACCATCATAAACAAGGAGACCGTCCAGGAGAGTTGCAGGAGATTCTAAGTCCATCGCATTTGTATACATATTCAATAGGCCTGCTAATAAAATTTAAGGAAGAAAAAGCCAAGAAAATGATAACAATATTCGCGATAAGACTGATATTTTTTATACTTTTGAATAATTCGAAGCACAAATATAAAATCTGAATTTTCGGACACACCTGTGTCCTTTTCTACGTTTTCATTTTAATTATATATATATATATATATATATATATATATATATATATATATATATATATATATGCGTCGACAGTAAAAACAAAATAAAAACAGTAAACTCGCATATTCGAATTTTGCATTGTCTTTTTCATATTTTTCATCATATATATATATATATATATATATATATATATATATATATATATATATATATATATATGTGTGTGTGTGTGTGTGTGTGTAAACGGTGATGCACACAAACATACATACTCATTAATAAGTTTTGACTACTTGGTTAATTAATTTATGTATATTAGTATTATTTTGCAAAATCCACAAAAGGTCACATTTCTTCTTGTTTCGAGCTTTCAAATTGAATCAGTCACCATTAAAATTTTATGAAATTACATAAAATTCAAAGTCTGAGTTTGGCTTTACTTCTTTTAAATGAAATTTGAATTGTAATTTTAAGCTTTGTTTGTTAGTGTTGTCAAGTGTGCGTCATTTCTGTTTTATGTATGAGAATAATGTGTAGCGATCGCCACGCAATTTACATTCTGAGAATTTAAATACATTTAAGAATGCCTCCTCATGAATCAGATATAATTGTCTTTATTGTTGGTTGTTTTGACATGAGATGTATATTTCCTAATATCTTTGTTTCATATTATTGTGTTATTTTTTTAGTTTTGTAAGTTTTATGTTTCTATATTCTGTGTTGACATTGTAGCCTAAATTGTGACAAATGATTTTACGAGAGAGAGAGAGAGAGAGAGAGAGAGTGTTTGTTTGTTTGTTAGTTATGCTATGTTGCATGTATTTGTTATAAGAAAAATGTAAAAAATACAACTCGACAAATACATTTCAATATATATATATATATATATATATATATATATATATATATATATATATATATATATATATATATATATATATATATATATATATATATATTATATGATCCTGATAAATTATTTGGGTTGAGCTCTCTGGAGAAGAGGTGTTGGTTTCTTACCAGTGACTATATATATATTTTTTTCTTTTGAGGAAATAAATTATATAAAAAATTGTCCGAATGTTTTCCAAGCGCTTTCGACTTTATGATTTTAGCCATTAATAAGGATTCTATTTTATTTTACTTTTAACTTAATTGTTTTACGTATATTTCTAGAGTTATAGGAATCTTTTATTTTTAAAACATGGTCAACACCTTGTGGCCGTGTTCATAATTGATATTATTGAATGTTGGCTTTTTCTTTTTTATTAATAATTCTTCCATTATTTGTAGCCTTTTTGTACATGTGTATGATGCTATTATACTTCTATTATTAGTAACTCTATGAAGGATAGAGTTTGGGAGGTCCCCACTCACCTGGAGCATCTACATTACAGAGAACCGATATTATTTTTTAAAATTACATGTAACTTAAGGAGCTATGTTCCTGACGAATTCAAATTAGTAAATAATTATATTAGATAACCTACAACATGTTTAAAAAGTTACATCTCTCTAGCTATAGCTCCGTTAGGTCTCAATTAAATACACAAGGAGACCGACCATACTCTATCCGTAACATACTCTTTGGTAATACAAATACAGTAGTAAACACAAATATAGTATTTATTTCTTTTACTGCCCACCCAATAAACGTTGGAATTGTCATTAATCTGAATAAACCATCTGTTGTCCCAATTTCTTTGATTGTAAATACTCCATCTTAAATTAATACTTTTGTGAAATCGTTACCCAATGTCGCAACCTGTTGGGAGTATGTGTCGCAATTCTATTTTAGAACCAAAATTAGTCAATAATGGTTGGTGATCTTTTTGCAGAATAATTTTCCTATAATATGGTGAAATGTTTTCTCTGCTAAAATAATAGAAAGAGCTTCTTTTTCGATTTGACAATAATTTTTGTCAGCTGCTATTAATGTTCTAGATGCATGAGCAACTGCATTTATTTTACCATCCTTGAATTCGTGACAAATAACAGCTTTAATGCCATAATCGTTATAACAGCTGATGCTAAAACTTTTTCTAAATCAGAATTGAAATTCCTTACCGATAATTCAGATGTTAACAAGTTTTTAGGTCTTCGAAAGATTTTTGACATTAATCGGAACAATTCCACACCGCACGTTTTTTTCAGAATTTATGCGTATTTGGTACCTAAAGATTGCAATAGATTTCGAACCTTAGAAATGATTGTACACTAGCAAATTTTGTCCGGTCAGGTGTATTTTCAATCGCAGTCATCCTTCCTATGTGGTCGACGCCAATTTAAATCAGTTATTTTTCTTAAGTATTTTATATTGCTCCTAAAATTTGGCATTTTTCCTCACTGAGTTTGAACCCGTAACCCTCTATTCTCGATAATACATGTGTGTGTTCTGAATTTTGCGGTTTTGTTTCACTTTTTATGTGTACGTCGACAAATATGCCACAACACAATCTAAGCCAGTTAACATCATATCAATTTCTTGCTGGAAAATGCTAGGTAATAATTTGACCTCGAACGGTAACCTATTACAATTGTATAGACCTTTGTGTTTTAATTGTTACCACTTTTTAAAATTCTCCGTCTACTACAATTTGCAATTATTAGACTGACAGATCAATTTTTGAAAAAACTCTTTCCCCATTTCATTTAGAAAAAATTATTCTAGGGATGATAACCGATATGTGTGATGTCGTAGACACTTATTCACTCCTGTAAACAAAATCTGCGCATACACGAATATTATTAGTTTTCTTTTTATATATACTGTGAGATCTGCTACTAAAAATAATCGGTTGGTGAGATAATCCCTAGAGTTTCTAATCTCTCCAGTTCTTTGTTAAAGGACTCCACAACGGCATTATTTTTAGGATTAAAAACAGGAACAACAATTTCCTTGAATTAAAAAATTCCTTTCGCCTGAGTACATTTTCCAAGAACTTCGGATTACACTGTAGGAAAATTTATTTCTAACTCCTTTTTAAAAGAAATTCAGTCGCTCTAATTCTTTTAGCGGAAGGTCAACTCACATTTTACAGAGCAAAGTTACGAACAGACTCCCCAAATCTAGCTGTTCCATCCAATCCGCGCTTAATAAGATTAATGTATATTTAGTACGAATCCCCTAGCTTTTAAAGTTTTACCGGCACACGGGAAAATACATGCATTTTTGCGTCGAAAACGATTTTATTTTCATAAGACGCCACATTCAAATTTTTTATCCTTTTTAAGGTAGGCTCATCAATATTTCCGAGTTTTATTATTAATTATATTGATACCGTTGCCTATGCCCATTTGAACATTTGCTTTGAATTTATTCATCTTAATCCTCACTAATATCTCTGTTCTGGGCCTCATTCTGATTTAGAGTTATCAATATGATATTCATTGTATTAAAATTAAATCTTTCTTTTCTTTAATTTGTATTGAAATTAATTCTTTCTTTTTTTTGTAATGACTTTATATATGATCCAGCTACCACATTTCTTTATTATTATTTTTAAAGTGGTAATCCACTTTAAATGACGTTCTCAGCAACCGTAACAAGGGTTTGGGGGTAGTCATTTTTTCCTTCTTTTTTTCTCTTCGATCCTATTGTCTGCACTTATAAAATAGCCCTTTCTTCACTTTCTGCTGATTCATGTCTTACATTATTTCATATTCTCCTGATAGTGTTTGTAAGGTTACTTTGTGGTCCTGTTCAAGTTATGTCAGAATATATTTTTGCGTTTTTACTCGAAGTTAACCCTGCACAAAAATTAAACATTTAAAGATATCTGGCGATAGCTCGTTCAATTTATATTTTCGCATTCGTCATTGACAATAAATAAATAAGAATAAGTAACCAACAAATACAAAGGAATAAGTAACCAAATATTTTTGAAGCGTTACCAACGTTTAAGAAATTGAGAACTTTTTCCACAGATAGATTTAGATAAAATTTATACAGAAACGCCAAACGTATTACTTCTTGGTTTTTCCGGTAAAATAAAATTACCAAATATTCTTGCTTTGATAGATACGGTTTCGTTAAAAGGAAACTTATATTTTACATCTGACCAACAAACATTTTTGAAAATGTCTTCGTACTTTCTGTAATACAAAAAAAAAAAAAAACCTAAAACCTTCAGGTTTATATAAAATTTGGCCAATGGAATTCCGACCGCATCCGGTTTAATGAAACTGAAGTAATTTTTTCATTTGATTTCTGCGACATCGCTTCCAACACCCTTGTCTGATGTTCAAATATTTGAACTGTTCGTTATTGTTGTGGCTGCTGTTGCAATATCAGTTTTCCCACGATTTTTAAGTCCTCCATATTGTGCGTTTCTCAAATACTTAGTTGACATAAGTTAAAAAATCGTCAGTCATATTTATTATTTTTAGCATAGACTAACTTTCCCTTTTGTCTTTCTTCACACACGCAAACACAAACATATTTATATATACATATATATATATATATATATAATGTGCATAATATTAGACAGATATTAGTTAATAATACAATAATACTCACACATACACATAGTAAAAAGAACCTTCAGATATTGGAGGCTATCTACATTAAACAAAGCAACCCACACTCAACAAAATTACATTTCAAAATAGTCACAATACATTACATTGCATCTAGACATTGGTTCTGTTGCAATACTTCGGTCTAATGATATGTCACAGAACCGCATCTTGAACTTACGATCTGCGTCTGCTTTTCCGCGACCATTATCGTCGCATAGTTTCCTATGTCAAAATAACAAAATATCAGCTTTGACGGTGGATATCTCTATTTCAATGTCCGTATAACCACTCTGAGCATGGTTCATGTGAGTCGAAGGCTGAGGACCAACGTAAAAAAAAGTATCCAAATGTTGGACAGTTTTCGTCTTTATTTTCACTAGAAATTAAACCAAACATTCGAACATTAGAACGGCACATGATCAGACATAACAAACATTCATTGTCTGCTATATACACACACACACACATATATATATATATATATATATATATATATATATATATATATATATATATATATATATATATATATAAGTGAACATTGAAGGCAACACTTAGAGACGACAGGCTGGTTTATGCTAGACGTAATCATCAGGGCTGAAGATTGCGTGTAGCATGAACCAGCCTGTCATCTGTAAGTATTGACTTCAATGTTCACTTTTATATTTACACACGGTCTATCTCTGATATTGAGCACTTTATCCCATAAATATAGCACAGCTTAAGAGTATATTTCTTCATATATATATATATATATATATATATATATATATATATATATATATATATATATGATAAAAATATTGCTTTATGGTATGCTATATTGTGAGATAAAGAGCTTGGTAATAAGGATAGAGAATATGTAAATATAAAATTGAACATTGGGGTAAACACCCAGCGGCGAATAAATAATAAACAAATTAAAAAACTATGAATGCACACATAATCACAAGTAAAAGAAATAATAATATTCAATAAAAAATAACAAAAAATAAATATATAAATTTAACATACATCACAATAAATAACGCAATAAATGTTGTGGATTCCGGGATGAAATTCGATATCAATAAATAACAAACGCCAGGAATGGATAAGGAAAATAAATGTATTAACGTAATAATACAAACTGGTAATACTGGTTAGTAGATCCAGGAATGCGGGTTAGTAGCAATAATATATATATATACTGTCCTGGAATTGAAGTACCGCGGTATGACTCCTTACTGAGTCTAGGTGCTCGTGACGATGACTCTTGTGCACCCTCCTCTACTAATACTCTGATACAGACTTGATACAGACTTATCGACTGTCTTAACGTACTCCCGGGTATTCACTGGTGGTAGTATATGTATACCTCGGTTGAGTCCATTTGCGTGGAAAGGGGAGACCCCATAACAATAAAATAGCCACAAAACTTTATTCGTATCCAGGATTGTTTTCAACTCCTATAATATTTGTAACATAATCTGTTACCACGCACCCAATAGCTGTAAAAATAATACAATGGTCCTAACCATAATGCACCACTGGACACAATAGATAAATAGTCGTGCCAAAACACAGTGCAAATGGAGTGACGGTTGCGTATTAGTTTAAAACTGTCTGTCGGCGACGGTTGTCCAATTTATATATATATATATATATATATATATATATATATATATATATATATATACACTCGACTCTCCCGTCGAATTCGACATATGAGGGTCAAGCAGACCAGTTTGTAGGAAACTGACAGCCAGACGTCTGCACATGAGATCTGATTATAGTGGTGAAGGTTTTGTGCAGAACCATCCACACTTTTTGAAGGGCCGAATACAGAGACTTGGTGCATTACGTGCCACAGGGTACTCAAACGACCATTCGCAGGTTTTGAATTCAGAGTTGTCCCTCTCCTAGACCAGTTGCCATCCAAGGCTATAGAACCTAGTCTGTCCTGTTATTTACCCATAGTTGGAGGGAGAAAAAGAAGATTCACACCTTTCCTAAGGGTATTAGCACGTAAGTGAATGTAATGGATTCGACTGGAATTTGAACTCGGCTTCCTCAATCCAAATCTCTATCCGTTACACCACCGTGCCTCCTATATATATCATGAATTCATTTAAATTGTAAACTTCAGTTTTTCCTGTTCCCATATAAGAAAAAGCTGTACGTATGTTGGTGTACTAAAGAAAATTGTGACTGTATATGACTTTGTCTTTTTGCATTTACGCCTTTTTATAACTCAAGCTGTTAGGTGTTTTTGCGGAATCTGCGACGAGAGGTGTTGGGATTTATTCTCGCTCCCAAGATAGCAAAGGTGAAGCATGCTTATGTTTAATACGGGTCCCCAGACGTCTGCCTACGCGTCGAAGTAAAATTTATCTCTCCCACTTTAGATTTTGCCGGAAAGAAGGAAACAATTTCTAACTCTTCAGGATAAATGCATGTTCTTCCCCAGAAATGGAATCTCCATGGAATGGAAACATCTGTCGTGCTTAAAGAAAAAATAGATATAGATGTTACTTTTTTGAAAATTCAATTGTAATTGCCGACATTATAATGTTTGTAAGTAATGTTGATGTCAGTACAATGGAATACACACGTGAATTTCTAATCTTGGATTTATGCATGAATCAGTTGTTAAATACGTTAAAACTCCCAGTAACTTGATTGAATTGTATTTTATTTAAGATTGGGTAGGTTATATAAAAATGGAGCGCCTGAAGGGTCTGAAGTACTTTGCAGTCTGAGTGGCGTAGGCAACGTGTATTATCAAAGAATATTAAGCGCGTGAGAAACCTGATATCAAGTTGGGCGTGTTCAGTAATATAAGCATTTCGTCTGACGAAGAGGAAAGCCAGTGTCGGGGATAATGTGGTAATTGGCCAACACATCAAATGAATGGAGATGCTGTATATTCTTTGGAACCCAAGACTCTCTCTCTCTCTCTCTCTCACACACACACACACACACACACACACACACACACACATATATATATATATATATATATATATGCGGGTGTTTGCATGCATCTGTGTGTGTGTCTGAGTATATATATATATATATATATATATATATATATATATATATATATATATATATGTATTATGAATATATATATTTATACATATATATGTAGTATGTATAAATATATATTATATGTAAACTTTTACTGCAAATGTTATATATATGTGCGTGAGCATATATATATATATATATATATATATATATATATATATATATATATATATATATATATATCGACACTTATGCACATGCACATGGCCGTACACAAACATACAAAAAATATACAAACACACACATCTTCTCACACACAAATAGATAAAGTCAACCTCACACCAAAAACTAACGAGTACATTAATAAATGCATTCTTAATAATATCAAATAACGAAAATGAAAAAATATTCAGTTTGTTCCTCGGGCTTCCTGACGAGTGGACTGAACGATTGCAAAAAGTTTCGTTTGCAAATCCCCAGAGCCAAGGTTCTGAATATAACATCAATCGCTAAGTGAGAATTTAACAAATATTTATTTTACTTCATATATTATGTTCCCCGGTACAATCAAAAATTTATATATATATATATATATATATATATATATATATATATATATATGTGTGTGTGTGTGTGTTTGCGTGTGTATCTATCATAGTGATAACATTCAGCGTTTTTCATATAAGGAAATATTAATCATTCATTGATCAACCAACCAGCATCATTTCAGTCCTTATGAATTGAAGAAGAAACTCCTTGTTTACAGAATCAATCAGCAATATTTTTAGGACCCGTCTAAAGAACCTCATGTCTGTTGCTACGAGTCTCAACGTCCTGAGTATGACGATAAACTACCTCCATCCACAAGATCTCTGATCTGATGATTAGAGCTTTTGAGGACCGTAGGACCACCTCTTAGTTGCTGTTGTTACCTGGTTCACCCTGACCCTTGGTGGTAGCACCTGTTAGAGTCCCAGCTAGGGGAAACACTGAAACCCCCCAAAAGGGGGGGTCAAGCACTATAAAAATGCATTTTCTTAATAAACTTATCCAGCATCAGCTTTTGATATTAGATATATATTACCAAAGATACAAGGTAATTAATTTCCTGCATTAAATGACTTTAAGGTGTTGACATACCTTTAAACAAACCAAACCTAAACCAAGCATCTGTGAGGATACTGTCAAACATACCCTGTCATAAACGAGGAACAGATGGGAATTTCACCACGCTGTTCGTTGTCTCTCATGATATATCTCTACCTCATTCCAGTTTGTTTAGTTCCTGTAAGTAATTGTCACTATTCCTCAATGGGTTTGGATTGCGCTGTCATATTTTCAGTTAATCTCTAGCAACACAATTCAGATTCTCTCTGCTTCATTTTGACTTTGCCAATTCGTAGCTCAAATCTTCGATTATCTTTTTCTGGTGGACATTTGCCGTATTCATACCATGAGTAAAAAATGCATGTCAAAAAGATAGAAACAGAATAAATATCACTTAAACGATTCTAATATTCCATTAAGTAATACAAAATATCGGTCTATAATTCAGAAATGAGGTATTGTAATTATTTACACTATTTGCATTGTTCTGATCGGTTCCACCATTGTACGCTCTGTCCTCATTCAGGACCTGTCTATATTTTTGAGCTGAGATATTGTAATTATGTACACTATTTACATTGTTCGGACCGTTGTTGCCATATTCACGGCATTTCGTCCATTGTATGCGCTGGCCTTCTTCAGGTCCTCTCTATATTTCTGAGATGAGGTGTATTTACACTATTTACATTTTTCGGAGTGTTGTCCTCAACTTTGTTGCCATATTCACGACGTTTCAGCTGTTGTAGATGAGAGGTATGTTCAACACCTGGCTACAGAAGAAACGAACAAAAACGTAAAATTGAGTTAAAGGGAGATAATTGATGCTGAGACATCACGGAAGAATAGACACGAACATCTAAGATGAGTCCCAAAATGAACAAGTTTATGCCAACTGCATTTTCCTCAAAGAAATTAATATAATTGTCCATTTCGGTAATAAATATGTTTCATTTAGATATGACTTTATTAATAAGGATTTCACTCAAAAAGAAAAGCAGTCGTATAAATAAGTATAAATGTCCATTTCTTCATAAAAAAACTTCTCAATTGACCATATATCCATGGTCTTCTGCCATCTTTCTGTATAACACCCTCTCCTCTGTCGCTTTAAGTATCATCTGCATCAGCGATTAAATTTTCCAGTATTTAAAGACATGTGCAGGACTTTTATTCGTTTCTTGCTGGTTTTCATGAGATTAATTTACCATAAATAAAAATTAGGATGTTTCTGTGATACATAAACCAGAAGAGTGTGTCCATCGGCATGGTTTAATTATTAACAAACTTGTCTGGCTGACGACTATGAAGTAAGTTCGATCGTCACTCTGCGATCCACACTTTC
The DNA here is from genome assembly GCA_964036315.1 of Acanthosepion esculentum. Classification (NCBI taxonomy): domain Eukaryota; kingdom Metazoa; phylum Mollusca; class Cephalopoda; order Sepiida; family Sepiidae; genus Acanthosepion; species Acanthosepion esculentum. The sequence goes on along the minus strand of OZ038505.1, from coordinate 85,286,879 downwards.
GGCCTTGTGTCACATCTACGCGGCGCTTAGATAACCAGAGAGCATTTTGACGTAATGTAGTGGTTAGCAATCGTCTCTAGCTAGATCGATTACGACTGAGTAGTGAGTCCGATCCTCACTAGTTGCGCCACACTCGCAGCCTTGTGCCACATCTATGTTACACCTACAAAATTACGAGAATAGTGGGCATTTCAACGATGTTTAATGGTTAGCAAACTTGTATCGCTAGAACAAGTACGGCTGGGTAGCTAGTTCAACTCTCATTAGATGCCCCATACATTTGGCCTTGTGCCACATCTAAGCAACGCTTAGAAAATCATATGAGACACTTCGACGAGAAGTAATAGTTAGCAAGCTTATCTCGCTAGATCAATTACGAGTGAATGGTGAGTTCGATCCTAAGTCAGTGCTCTATATTTTTGGCCTTATGCCATATCTAAGCTACGCTTAGAAAATCGCTTGGACACTTTGACGTGGTTTAAGAGTTTGCAATCTTGTCTCGCTAGAACAGTTGCGACTGAGTAGTGAGTCTGATCCTCACTAAGTGCCTAATAATTTCGCTCTTTTACCACATCTAAGCTATCCTTAGAAAATTAACATGAACCAGAATATTTCAGTTGGGATAACGTTAGTAAAAAGGAAACTCTAAAATAACATTTTTCAGTCCTGCCTCCGTACTGTTAGCAAATTCTGTTTCTCATTAATCATTTTCTTTTAATATTTCAAGAGGTTTGACTTGTTTAACTAAACAAAAAGCCATGGAAGTTTGCTCTTATATGGATTCCACTGTATAATCTCATTACTACATGCACAATGTCATCCCAAGTCTATCGTTACCCTATCCCTTTCCATGGAAAATGTTCTGACGTCATACGTTTCTTAGTTCCACCAATTCACACATTTACAGCTAAGACGCGCCATGCATAAGGACAAGTCACCCCACCCCATTCTATTCGCATGGATTACGAAAAAGGAAGTTCACACTCAAACATCTCTTGCCATGAACCGCTGCTTTGTGTAAACAACTATCGAGTTGCTGTTTCCCCTACTACGACAAACATCATCTATCATTATCTATTGTACGCATTTATCATTATCTGTCGTACTCAACTTCATAATATTTATTTCTTAATTACTCCTCTCAAAAACTAACGGCCATATCACATTTAGACGCCAGATCTCGTATGATCCCTGACATTAAGCAATGTCGAGTCTGGGCAGTAACTAAATAGGTGACTATTTTGAAAAAGCAGGTAAGCTTGGATATACGCCTGACATAATGGATTACGGCTTGGAATTGGAAATCCTAGTGACAAGTTCCAATTCCGGTCGGGTTCACTAAATTCACATAGGCTCAATTAGCCTTGTGTGAATCTACTGTCCTTTTCTCTCCGACTATGGGTTAAATAGTAGAAATTGTATCCGTTGATCATTATTATCTTTAAAATAGTCTTAAAATCTAAAAATAGTTTCTGGCTTTAAATAACCCGCAAAGGGTTGATAAACCGTAGAAAATGAATCATTCAAAACATTCCAATTGCCACTGGGAAATTTTTCATGCTTTGAGATCTCAATAATGCATTGAGATTGCAAAATTTGATAAGCCGTAAAAAACTAATTAATCCTAATTATACATAAAAAAAAAACATTTCAGTAACACTCTTCTTTGTGCAGATACTGGATTTTTTTGGTTTAAAATAACGTACAAAACGATTTAAATTGTCCCTAATTCAGCCGACCTAGGTATGACTTTAACCTCCATCCGCGTCCAGGGTAAGATGATAAACTACGTCCAACAGCAAGGCCTCTGATCAGAAAGTTTTTTTTAGAGTTGGAACAAACTCTTAATTGCTGGTGTTCCTAGTCCCAACCTGACCAAGTGTAGTAACACCTGTTAGGGACCCAACTATGGACAAATAATTAACACCCAAACTGGAGACAAAGCACTATGAAAGTGTAAAAATAGGTTTTAATACAAGCAATATATTTTTGTAAAAACTATTACCAGCAATACATTATTAATAGCAATATATTTTTGAAGGAAAAAATATTAGCAGCAATAAAAACATTGTCGGCATTTAATAACCCATTGAGGTTGATATGCCCTAAAACAAACCAAACCAAACCAAACCAAACCAAACCAAACCAAACCAAACCCTGATTCAGTCTTTGAACTTTGCCTGAATAGTCAATAACAATATTTATTTTCTGATTATTACACCTGCTTTAGACCCAGATTAATTAAATTCTTACCCTGTCGTCCAGCCCCGACGGAATTTAACTCAGACGTAGGCTTAGCCATCGTTACAGATCAAATTTTATAAATAATCTCAGTTATAATAAATTTGGTCAACTGTCGATTGGCAGTTAATAACAGAATAAAAAATATGCTAATGCTATGAGTCAGAGAATAAGGTGAGATTGAAAGGTTTATGTTTGATATAATTATGCTCGTCATCTTCGAGAAGATATCCGTGTCTAGGTTGGACCCATGGGCTCAATGTCTGGAGCGACTGCTGGAGCGAAACTTTGAATTTCCTAGAGAAGACAGCCGAGACATTTAACTGTCAAATGCGTGTCTCCTACGCCAGTTTCCGTTTAACCTCGAACGTATCTAGAGGAGGTGCACGAAATACATCAATATGAAAATATACAAAGAAAACAATTGAAAACAAAAATGTAAATGTAATATAGGAAAAATAAAATCCTTTTGACCCAGTTGCGAGCAAGAATAATTCAAAAGAGTACAACTATACGTGTGTGTTTTTGAAGTGTCTTTTTGCAGAGGGGAAAGTAAATGTTTGAAAGCGGTAGAAAACTGATTCTGTCATAGTTATACAGCTGTGTATGGGAGAGTGCCTTACTATATATTTCAGTTAATATGTTAAATGTTATGACAAGTTTTATGAATACATGCATATTACATTTATATATATATATATATATATATATATATATATATATATATATATATATATATATATACATATATATATATGTATATATATATATATATATATATATATATATATATATATATATATATACATACATAAATATATATATATATATATGTGTGTGTGTTTGTGTGTGTGTATGGGTGCGTAAATATATATATATTTATGTATCAAAATATATACGTATTTTATATATAGATGTTTTTATTATATATAAATGTTACACACAGATATATAAGATTTAGTGGCGTGTATAAATGTATGTCTGCCCGATTTATATATAAATATATATATATATATATATATATATATATATATATATGTGTGTGTGTGTGTGTGTGTGTGTGTGTGTGTGTGTGTGTGTGTGTGTGTGTGTGTGCGCGCGCGCGCTCTCGAAATAATTCGATTGCGCTCTCGGAGAAGAAGGCTGATTTTATAAACTGTGGCTGCTGCTAATGCAATGCTCTTTTACTCGAATCGAACTCTCCTACATACTTACGTCTTTCGCATAGTAAAAACATTAGAATTTGCCGTATCCTCTGCCGTACAACGATAGCTTGAGGGTAGAATCTCTGCCTGATAACAAATCGGTCGTGTTTCGATTCCGGCTCGAAGCAATCGGATGTCTAGCCGCACTGAGGATCTGTGATACCGCGAAACTATTTGTCTGTGGATGAATATACATATATATATTTATTTCGACAGCAACCTTTGTTTTAATCTATTTCATTAAATATGACAGACAAACAAGATTTAATTTTTCCAACATCCTAACTTTTTTCCGTTTTGTAGGAGTAAGAGGGGACATAAATCTACCATTATTTACATTGTCCCACTATCCCACCACCGGAGACATCTCGCGAGGCGCTGTATATTAAACATCTCTCTCCTACTATCAACCTCACCACGTTTAACAGTGTTCGTCTGAACACTTTCCATGGAAATAGCGATAGAGCAGCGAGAGGCCTATGACGTTTGGTTTGTGAGAAAAAAGGTTGTTGGGTGCGAATTATTTCACCAACCACAAGGACGAGAAGACTGGCAAGTAGAGACTGGAAGCGCCTGTCCATATATGGCAACATTTTTGGCCTGATCTGGCTGTTGTAAAGTTCGCGGATATCAGGAGGAACAAAGTACTTACTAGAGCGATACAGACAATCGAGCATTTCTTTCAGTTAGTATTAACCATAGGATGAGGATATAGCGATAAACTACATCCAACACGAAAGCCTCTTGTCTGGAGGTTGTGAGGAGCCTGGAATCACCTCTTAATTGCTGGTGTTCCCATGTCCAACCTGACCTGGGATGGTAGTACCTGTTAGGTCCCCGCAATGGACAAATAGTTAACCCCGAAAGTGTAAAAATAAGTTTTATATTAGTAGTACATTTTTGTAAAAATTATTACCAGCATTGAATTTCTGAAAAAAAATAATACATTCAAAGCAATACATTATAACCAGCAATACATTTTTGAAAAAATATTAGCGGCAATACATTTTTGAAAAAATATTACCAGCAATACATTTTTGAAAAAATATTACCTGCAATACATTTTTGAAAAAATATTACCGGCAATACATTTTTGAAAAAATATTACCAGCAATACATTTTTGAAAAAATATTACCGGCAATACATTTTTGAAAAAAAAAAAAATTCCGAGCAATACAATTTTGAAAAAATATTAGTGGCAATACATTTTTGAAAAAAAAAATATTAGCAGCAATACATTTTTGAAAAAAAATATTACCAGCAATACATTTTTGAAAAAATATTACCGGCAATACATTTTTGAAAAAATATTACCGGCAATACATTTTTGAAAAAAAAAAAAATTCCGAGCAATACAATTTTGAAAAAATATTAGCGGCAATACATTTTTGAAAAAAAAAATATTACCAGCAATACATTTTTGAAAAAAATATTACCAGCAATACATTTTTGAAAAAATATTACCGGCAATACATTTTTGAAAAAATATTACCGGCAATACATTTTTGAAAAAAAAAAAAATTCCGAGCAATACAATTTTGAAAAAATATTAGCGGCAATACATTTTTGAAAAAAAAAATATTACCAGCAATACATTTTTGTAAAAAATATTACCAGCAATACATTTTTGAAAAAATATTACCGGCAATATATTTTTCAAAATATATTACCAGCAATTCATTTTTGAAGAAAAAAAAGTTTACCAGCAACACATTTTTGAAAACAATCTTACCAGCAACCCATTTTTGAAGAAAAAAGACATGCCCAGATATATATTTTCGGAAATATATATTAACAGCCAAAAACATCGATTGCGATTGATAAGGTTTAAAACAAACCAAACCAAACCAAAGCTAACCAGATGATTTTAAAATATCCCAGATGTAATTATATTTACATAGCAATCTATCACTTAAAATTCTCCCTTTATTATAAAGTTTTAGTATTAACGTTTAAAATAACCTAATGAAGGGTGTCTTTATAATGTAAGTAAATTTATATAATACTCTTTGTTAGTCCCATCACAACAGTCAAAAAGAAACTAGAAACATTGACAAGAGAAAAAATAATATATTTAATAATGTTATAAATGAGGCCTGAAAATAATTAAAAGTTCTTTTGCTATGTCCTGTGTCCTTTGTGATCATCACATTCCGGAATTTGCAATATTAATAAATTTTTCTCTTTCCGTTATCTCTCCTAAAACTTATTCCACACTCCATTTCTCATGCTAACTAGATAGCTTATGCGTTGCTTTTCTCTTTCTCTCTTGCTTTTAATCTGTCCTGTGTGTATCACATTTTCCAATACCTGAAACCTCATTGTGTGTCCCAGAAATTTCAACTGTCTCTTCATGATATTAAATATAAATTATCTTTTCGTTTTCTTTTTTTCTAAACTTCGTCCTTGTTCACATTTTCGGTCTATGGTATTCTTAATATATTTTTTAGAACCACATTTGTTCCGCTCTAAGGAGATTGTCCAGCATTCAGTGCCAAATCGGAACTGTGATATTACTAAATAATTCAGTAGGCTTTTCTTTGTTTTTACGGAAATCTGATCGACGAGCAAGAAAACCTCTGAAGATAAAATGACATGTCTATTCACTATTCATGATGGCTAAGTACATATATTTATTTTAGGTTCTTGACATGCTTTTAAGTGGTAGAGACCACATTCAAGATGTTTCATGCAAAACTTATATTCATGCAATACTGAATATCGCATAAAAACTTAGAACTTATAAACAGAAATGATTTAGATATAGAAATGTTTGGTGCTTACTCCAAGGCAAAGATTAGCATATATTCTCAATGACCATAAAATGCATTGTCACCATCCTTAACTATGTGCCGTCGTATTGTGATCGATTTCAACTTAATATTGTTTCAAATAAGCACAGCAAATATCTGGGTACGATGCCTCTCATTGTGTGATAGCACGCTATCTCGCAGATCGTTGCATGGCCTTCTGTTGGCTTCAATCCACCTTACAAAAAGGATAGTCTAGTTCACAGCTCTACAATTATGGATAGGGATACAGAGATCTTGGGCTGTCAAAACCGCAGGTTCATCTCTGGTAGTGGCCAGATAACAGGGTATACCAATAGAGTTTGGTTCAAACGCATATATAAAGGCTGCTGGAAAGTAAACAATTAAGCTCTCTAAGCGTCATACACTTAGAGAGCGTAGTTAGTTAATTATATCTAATTCGAATTTCTGCACGTTTTACTCTTTAGCCATTACTTCTCCCGAAGATACCTACAATGCATTAGCTTATCTCAAAGACTATAGCCAGTGGAATGGGTTAATTCTAAAAAATTTATAGAATTTTTAAAGTCCTATAGAAATGTTACAGATATTTTTGCAAATGAATCTCGGGGACTAAAATATATGCAAGTAATTAATTATTACTGGGGCTACATCTTTACGGCCATGTGTATTTTTAAGTAGAAATTTTTAAAAATGAGTACTTTGTTTCCTGGTTTCTTATAATATTCAGAAATGCCAACTGTTTTGCAAAGAACACATTGCTGTTGCATGGCATTCTCTGGCATTCAATTATCATCAGCTCAAACCAACAACCGAAATGGGGTTTAAAAGCAAATTTCTAACGATATAAATTATTAGATTTTAATTACTATCAACCCATTTTATTGGAATATTTTTTCGTTATGTTTTGAGGAAAGTTTGAGTCGGCGTTTTGGTTTCAATAAACATAATGGAATTATACGATTTTAAACACAAAGTAATTGTTCAATTTGGAAATATGTTTGTACTGCAAGGCAATCTACTTGCTAAAATCATTATTGGTTTCAGAATTATTCAAAACTTAATATGCTAAAATATGTTTTCCTTGTTCTATCTGTAATAACAGAAAATTTGGTTGTCAGTCAATGCTTAATATGCTAAAATATGTTTTCCTTGTTCTATCTGTAATAACAGAAAATTTGGTTGTCAGTCAATGCTTTATACAATTAGTGATGAACAAATGAATGTTAGGCGAATCCTTTTATTGTTCTTTATAAATTTCGTAAAAGACTAACATGCCATTGAGGTTAAGATTCACTCATCAGCACTAAATGGCAAGATGAATTTGTTTAAGATCACTTTAGCAAGACAGCCAGATATTTATTAATCGGAATTTTATCTGGGCGTGGTTAAATTGCGGGGGTGCTGTCTATGAACTGATTTCCTAATTCACTGCAAGTAATTTGGCAGTTATCACCTTATGGCAGATAGATAAGAATTCATATGCTGAGCTTTGCTGAACATAGCAGCAGATAACAAAATTGAATGATTCAGAAGGACTGATTAATTGAAAAGTGACTGAAGAATCATTGAAAAAATAGTCCGAAATAAAACAAGGAATGAATGAGTGACTTTTTCTAAAGTTCATTATTTCGTATGTTCCGTCTTTGAAATATTTTTTTATTTTTTTCATTCTTTCATTTCCTTTCTTATCATTTGTGTAGTCTTTTCTCTTTCTACTTTCTTTTCTTTTATTCTTTTCTTTCATTTTTTCTTACGAATCCTTCTTTATTTTAATTTTCTCAAGGCTTTCTTTTTTTCTCTTTTCCTTTATTTCGTCTCACTTCTAACTTATTTTTGTTTTATTTCTCACCAATTCCAGTCACCATTGATTAGCATTGATACATCTCTCATCATTTCTTCAATCATTTTTTTCTTTCTATTCCTCTTATCTTTGTCATTCTTCTTTTTTATTATTTTCTCTTTTTCTTTTGTCCTCTTTATTTCCAATCAAGTCTTTCTACGTATAGTGTTTCAATCGATCTTGCTGTCTTTCCTTTTTTGTTTGTTTGTTTGTTTGTTTGTTTCTTTCTTTCTTTTTTTCTTTTTCATTCCTTCTTTCCTTTAATTGTTTCTTTCTTTCTTTCTTCCTTATTTCCTTTCTTTCTTTCATCCTTCCTAACTTCCTGTCTTTCGTTCTTTGTTTCTTTTTTCTTTCTTTCTTCCTTTATTTCTTTCATCGTTCCTTCCCGTCTTTCATTCTTTCTTCTGTCTTTCTTTCTTTACTTCTTACTTTCTTTCTTTTCCCTTTCTTTCTTTCTTTCTTTTCCCTTTCTTTCTTTCTTTCTTTCTTTTTTTTCTTTCTCAGTTTTTCATTATATCTATATTTGCTAACGTTTCATCACTTTTTATCTCCCGTTATGTTTTCAATGCTTATTCATTTATTGAGTCTTTCATTTATTTCCTGGCATATTCATTAGTTATTTACCTCTTATTAATTTTCAAGCTTTCTTTCTTTCTTTCTTTCTTTCATTCATTCATTCTTCCTTCCTTCCTTAATTCTTTCTTTCTTTCTTTTTTCATCATTCCTTACTTCCCTTCTTCCTTCCTTGCTTCCGTTGTTTCTTTCATCTTTCCTTAGATTCTTTCTTTCCTTCTTCTTTCCTTCCTTCCTTTCTTCCTTCGTTATTCATTATACATATCTTTCATAACGCTTCATTATAGTTTTATCTCCCGTTATGCTTTCAATGCTTATTCATTTATTCAATCGTCCATTCATTTCCTGGCATATTCATTTATTATTTATCTGCTATTAATTTTCAAGCTTTCTATCTGTCATTTCATTTTTTCTTTCTTTACTTATTTCCTTTTTGCTTTACTTTATTTCTGAAATATCTAACTTCATTACTTGATTTTCCATTCATTTTCATTAATTTCTTATTTACGTCTCTATTTCAATGCATTTACAAACAGCCTTATTTCATTTTCTCTGACAATTTTTTTTCAATTTTTTTGTGACATTTTCAATTGTTATTTAATTCATACCGATTTTCGTATTTCTATTTCTCATCATTTTTCAAACTGTATTCATTTCTTTCTTTCTTTCTTTCTTTCTTTCTTTCTTTCTTTCTTTCTTTCGTCTTTCTTTCGTTCTTTCTTTCCCCCACTCTTTCTTTTAATCCTTCCTTTATCTCTTACTATCTTCAAATTTTGTATATCTTCCATATTTAATCGAACTTACCACTCTTCCCTTTACATGCATTTTTCTCTCTATCTCTTTTCGATCTTTGTTTCCTTCTTTCTTTCTTTCTTTTTCCCATTCTTTCTTTTCATCCTTTCTTTATCTCTCACTATTTTTCAATTTTTGCATATCTTTCATATTTAATCGAACTTACCCTTTACATGCAGTTCTCTCTCTCTTCGAACTTTGTTTGTTTCTTTCCTTCCTTCTTTCCTTTTCCACACGCTTTCTTTTCATCTTTTCTTTATCTCTGACTATTTTTAAATTTTTGTATATCTTTCATATTTAATCGAATTTACCCCTCTTCCCTTTACATGCCTTTCACTCTCTCTCTCTCTCTCTCTCTCTCTCTCTCTCTTTTCTTTTTTGTTTCTTTTTTTCTTTATCTTCTTTTTAGCTGACTAAGCTCACGGATCACCAAAGGCAGGCGGAGGCATATCTATAAAGTGATCGATTATCAATCTTTACATCTGTTCTCTTTTATTCTCAGCCTGACTGCTTCGGCGAAATCATTCTTCAGGTCCAGTCAAGTGTGACCCAGCTGATCATGCAGTCAATACAGTAATTAGTAGCACGCATGAATGCCCTGCACATCCTGTGTGTCTATTAATAGTTTCTGCCATCATTCTAACTCAATTATGCAAGTGGGCGGTACCTTCGCTCAGACAGGTAGAACGGACCCATTGTTAACGATCAGAATTTGTGAGTCACCTTTTGTCACTCAGGTAAACCAATCGGAAATGATTTCAAATAGAAAACTCTTATATATACACTTACTTGTTGTTGAGTCACTAACTTTTCGTGATTTTTTTCGCTATTTATTTTGCCTTTACAACACAGCTATGTAATTACGCCAAGTCTAGACTTGTTTCACGTATTCATAATTTTGACCAGCGATCCACACCAAGGAGTAAGCAACACTAAGCAATTTTATTTTACTAATAGTTCACCCAATACAACGACCAAGAGGCATGCAATGTAGAGGTTTACCGGAAGAGCTTTACTGAAAGATGAGATATGACGTGCGGGATAGGGAGGAAAGATAGCCGTTGAACTTAAGCTTGAAGTGGTTAAGGTTGTAACGATCGGGAAAACAGTTTCTTGGGGGTCTCTTTTAAAAAATGTAGTGGTTCCTAAGGTGGATTTATTTATTTATTTTTTTTTTACGTTTTATCAACCATTTTCTGGTTATTTAAAGTAAGAAAATATTTTCAGCTTTTAAGAATTTTCAGGCAATAATAATTTTTTTTAAGTTATACTAATTTACCCATAGTGGGGAGAGAAGGGATGGATTCATAACTTCCTCAAAGGTGTCTGTGCGAAAGTGAATGGAACGAACCAGAGAGAAATTGGAACTCGGCTATCTGATTCCCAATTCGTGCAGTTATCCATTATAGCACATTCATATCCAAGCTTACAGCACATGGCTTATAATATAATATCCAGGTTCGACGTTATTTATCTTCGTTAATCGTACTGGAACCTGTGTTTCAACGAGATATGGCCATAAAAGACCGTGGCTCTTGCGATTTATCTTTCCGAATGGCAATTTCTTCTTACTAACGGAATGTGATTAGAATGGTGATGATTTGTCCCGGTGTTTCTTAGATGTGAAGGCCTGAACTGGTGGAACTAATGGATGTTGCTCGGCGGAATATTTTTTATGCAAATAGCGATAGAGTACCGAATGTTTTGCGATATTGCGTATGTGTTTTACATGTCATTACTTGTGTTTTTAATTTATTCAGCTGGTACTGAGATTTTTTTATTTAAGCGCAGTACTAGATTGGTATCAAGATTTCAACAATTTACAGTTGACTTGGCTTAGATATAAATTCTATACTAAGTTTCTCATCTCGCACTTTCACTTGTAGAACTCCCTTCTGCCTCTATGCTTTGCAACTAATTTTAATCTGTAAAAATTTAAATGCAATGTCAATCACAGTCTATTGTCCTCTTGATTACTCTTTTCTCTTTCCGTTCATTATTAATGTTTCTGTTCCTAATTCTTCCACATCCAAAAAACTCTTGTGACTTAGTGGCTTTACTGCTTTGCATGGATTGAAAGCGATTTAAAAAAAAAAGAAAGAACGAAAAAGCGATTCTCCCGTAAGAAGGTGAATTGCCATAAAGCAGTGTCAGTATAACGTCTTTCCAAACTATTAACATAATATGCATTTTGATCCCGTAACAAAAGTAATATTTGACAGGGAATGTGTGGAAAAAGGACAATGGTAATCGTAAAAATGGCTATTTCTGAATAGGGAGAATTTTTCATTCATGAGCGTCTGTGAAATGTTTGGCATCTTTTTTTTGTAATAATTATACATCTCAGGTAAACGATTATTGCACTTTTTGTTGGATTGTGTCATAAATAATGTTCTTTTTTTTGTTCATCAACTTTATTCTTCAAAAGATAATCTACGATAAGTTTGTATTCAAATATATATTCACCATAATTTACAAAGACATGTTGAGACTTATCAGGCTATGCTTTGTTGCATTCCGCGTAAAATTCCACGGGATTTTATGTGAAAAATCTTCGAACTCTTGAATTTGGCGTTCATTCTATGAATTCTTTACCATCAATGCGTTCTGAAGCCATCGAATAGCTAATAATGAGTTGGCACAAACACAAGAGGATAGAGTGAGCGATGTAAAACAGAGCAGTAGATTTTCAGTGATTTCCTCGGTCTTATCATTTCTGTCTGTGGCTGTCTTTTCAATCAGAATTTTATAACCACATTGCAGCTGCTTGACGTATGAATGTGCATTTAATTTTTCGTTCAGTTTTAAACAAATTACTAAAACAAATATAATAAGACAGTTAGACGTGCTAAAGACAAAACCTTACGCAAAATACAGACAAGAAAAAAATGTTTAACTTAAAAATGCGGAAAAAAATGAAATATACAAAATAAAGTCAAAATACAAAGAAAGTCAAACAGCAATAAAATAATACAGTAATAAGACTAGAAAATCAAAGAAAGTTCCAGAAAAATACGTAACTAACAAATCACATAAACAAATATGGCCGCTAAAATACCAAGTCTGGCCGTTAACGAAGAAAAACAAAAAACGAACAGATTAGACCAAAATTACGAATACAAAACAATTAAAACAAATATGTACAGAAAATATTACACAAGTACAACACAGAAAACTTAGCGGATATTTAAAAAGGGAAAAACAAAGAACGAAAAACAAAGAACAACAACGAACGATATAACACGTAATAACGTAAACAATGAAAAAAAAAGAAGTCTGACGTTAATAAATAACGATCAACTTTAGGAGGGGATTACAGAAATTAAAAGGAAACGGAAAATATAAAAATGTTAAAAAATAAAAGAAAATCAAAAAACTAATAATAAAAGAATGAGAAGAAAAAAATAAAAAAAATAAAAAATGGGGAGGGTAAGAAATTGAAAAAGGAAAAACTTTTCGAAAAACAGTCAGTTCAAAATTGAAAACATAAGAAAAAGTAAAATAAAAACTGGCTTAACAGTACGAAATGGAGATCATAAATTAATCCAGGTAATATTATCTCAAATACGACGTGGCAAAAAAACCGGTCAGTAAAAAGCAATCGTCAGGCCACATTATTTATTGTACAGAAGTACAAATATGGCACAAGGCTGAAAAGGGGAAAGGGGGAAAAGGGGAAAAGGGGGGTCATTTTCTGTCTCACCATTAAACTTAGCTAGTCACTATCACTGACCTAGACATGCCAACAATATTCCTTTCACCAAAATATCTCATTCTTACATACCATTCTTACTTCATCCACCATAATGCCTCAGTGACACTAAGTCCTAACCCATCCCCATATATATAATTCATTGTCTGTGGGGGGGGATAAAATAATAATTTAAAAATGTAAAAACCCCAATGAGTATTTACAAATGTTCACAAAAATCTATGTACAAGAAACTAAATCCGTATGGGTTGTTCCAAAGAGGATGAAATCCTGAGAGCTCAATGTAAATTCAGAGCTAATAATTCAAAGAAAAAACAGACCACTTTAAGGCTCCATGTAAAAATTTAATTTAACCATAGCTGTTTTAAAGGACGCTGGATCATTAAACATCACTTCCAAAAGGTGAAACGAAAAATGAGATGAAAATTTAAACTTTTGACGGGTAGTATTAAGTTTATGTAATTTAACAGAGATGGTAGTGAGGAGTGGTGTGAGAGACATGATCGAGTTTACAGAGAGTTTATTTTAATATTTCTATCTGTCATACTTAGTATTAGGGGAGGAGGGACAAAACCTTGACCTATTTAATCGGTTAACTTAACGGAAGTGATATATTGAAAGGGAAGGTGGAGAAGAGAGAAAAAAGAAAAAGAAAAAAGAATGAAAGGAGGGGGAAGTAAAGAGAAAGAAGCTGTAATTAGGTTTTACGAAGGAAGAGAAGGGGTGATATATTTTTAGCAATTTATGTGAAAAATCAGATTTTAATGTTTGATAGTAATTTAAATGTTTAAAAAATCCACGAAGGCATTTAGGGATTTAATATGAGTTAAATAGTATATTTAAAAACACATTCATAGAAAATACATTGAAAAATTTGTTTAAAATATAACAGTTTACTGATAGTAATCTTTTAATATTGTAAATGATTAAGGTAACATCTCTATCACTTTGAATCTAATTCATGAATGTAATTTGTAACTATTTTTAGATGGGTAATCTTTTTTACTTAAAGTTTAGGTTTTAAATTACGATTCAGTAATATTTGAAGGCAATATTTGTTTTATCAAATATATATCCCACACATACACTTATGTAAATCTCACATATACATACGTTCATTTATATGTGCAATTACACACATAGGCACATACACATGTATCGACATACACAGATACCTATGTATATTCATATATCAATACTTACACATATATTTTCAAATATTTACACATATTTATATTTATATCTAATTCAATTTTTTCTTGAATTTCACAGTTAATGTTTAATGTTAGGTGATGTTAGTGTTTAAATATCAAAACAAATATTTCTAATTTGAATATTTTACTATCAATATTGATAGTTAAAGAGTAACATATTTAAATTTAAATTAAATTATCAATTTAAAATTAAATTACCTCAAGATGAAACAAATATTCAAACTCACAATTCTAATTAGAAATATTAAAAGAGAAAATAAGATAAAACATTAATAAAATAATTTATGTCCTTCCCTTAGAATACTTCATATATATATATATATATATATATATATATATATATATATATATATATATATAAATCTATAGCCATAAATACCTATACCTGCATATGTATTTATATTACTATATTTTACATATATTCACACATATTACATATACGAATTCACAAATACTTACATTTATATATACATATATACATACACAGACCACATGCAATCCTATATACATGACAAGATATCTCTATCTATAAAAGGCAGGGTGTGTGTGTGTGTGTGTGTGTGTGTGTGTGTGTGTGTGTGTGTGTGTGTGTGTGTGTTTAACGAATGCAAGGCCGCAATTTTCGACGGATTTGCACCAAAGTTTACATGCACATGCTGCGACATTTCATTTCCCAACTCCCATCGATAGTGGAAATAATAGATTTTTCATGATTCTACGGCAGTTTTCATGTAGTTTACGGCCATTTTCTACTGGCCAGAGTGAGAGCCTATAGCTGGCTGCCACAAATAGGCAGGAATATTCTATTCACCAGCGTGAAGAGCAAAAATATTTTAAGTCAAGTGATAGCGATTGCTGTATGAGTCGTACGATTTTTGAATCAAGCACGGGCAACGCCAGGCCATGCAGCTAATATATATATATATATATATATATATATATATATATATATATATATATATATATATATATACACAAAGATACCTACCTAAACTTACGAATGCACCTATACACACACACACACACACACACACACACACACATATATATATATATATATATATATATATATATATATATATATATATATATATATATATTGGTTTACGAAAATCTAGGTAATCCGTATGAGTAGACCCAATAAGGATAAAATCCACAGAGCTCAATGTAAATCAGAGCTAATAATTTAAATAAAAACAGATTACTTTAAGGTTCCATATAATAAATTATTTCACCACATCCCTTTTAAAGGAGAGTGGATCATCAGATTTATTTACAAATCTATATGTATATATATATATATTTATTTCCAAATATATATATATATATATATATATATATATATATATATATATATATATATATATATATATATATATATATATCATATATGCGCCTACAATACATATATACATATATATGCATACATACATCTTTCTCTCTCTATATATACTGAAGAAGAAGAAGAAGAAGAAGAAGAAGAAGAAGAAGAAGAAGAAGAAGAAGAAGAAGAAGAAGAAGAAGAAATGCTTATTGCAAATCGATCGGTGGGGGTTCTTTTCTTCTTCCTCTTCTTCTTCTTCTTCTTCTTCTTCTTCTTCTTCTTCTTCTTCTTCTTCTTCTTCTTCTTCTTCTTCTTCTTCTTCTTCTTCTTCTTCTTCTTCACATCTTAATCCCCTCTTTATGTTACGCCCAACGTCGTGCGTTTGCTGATTTATTTTTGAAAATAATAATCTAGCGTTCATTATTCTTATTTGTTGTTTTTTTTAAATAAAGCGTTAAGAGGTCATTTAATAAAAATCGCCTGGAAATACCGTAAGGTTGATAACAAGGTAGCGGAGTCAACACGTGTATTGAGCACTTTTTAATACTGCTGTTTCTTGCTCTTATTCAAAGGTCTCCATTAACTTTATACATATATATATATATATATATATATATATATATATATATATATATATATATATATATATATATATATATATATATATATATATATAAAACGCAAGTTGCACTATTTTAGAATTGAAATCAAAGTAGTTATATTTCATTTAAAAACGTCCGTGTATCCAGGTATTTGATTCGCACGTGATCTTCGTTGAACTCTATGTTTCTAAAGTCTCCGCCTACACCCAGGAATTGGACGGGAACCAATGTTTCAACGAGATATGACTGTAAGTTTTGAAATGATACACAACTGCGTTTGAAATGATACCTGGTTGTGGTCACACTCGACAACAAGGTGGCATATATATATATATATATATATATATATATATAGTTTTTCGACACGAGTATAGTTACCTATATATATATATATATATATATATATGTATATATATATATATATATATATATATATATATATATATATATATATATATATATATATATATATATATGTAAACTGTTTCCAGTTCGCTTGTTAATTATAAAACAAATTATAGGTTGTTTTTAACACATGAAAATGATTTTAAATTTTTGTGAAGAATGAAGAAAAAACTAGTCAACAAAGTGGTTTCACTGGTTTGCAAATACCAACAAATTTTATCTTCTGAGGAGAAGCAGAAAAAATGCGAATAAATTTGTAAATTCTTCCTCATTATTTTTCAGAAGAAATAAATAGGAAGGTATCTGCCACTTCCACAGACAACCATTCCCGGTGACTTTTTTAGGAAACAAAGGAAGACATGTTGTAGCCTGATTTGTCTCGATTTGAAATCTTCCACCAGAAATATTTATAATTTCTGTTTATAATTTAGGAATGACAACGAACCTGATTGTAGACGATACGTCGAATGTTTGTTTTTTTCTTATCATTGCTTCCGATTTCAACTGAAGTAAAATCGTTGCTTTTACCTTTCTTAACTTCCTCCATGTTATTGTCATTCGATTTTTTTGTTTATTATTGTGTTGCTTTTTATCGACCATTTTTTTTCCTTAGGTCTTACAGCCATTCCATCTGGAATCGTCTTTCCTTGCTTATTAATGCATTTTTAGTTCTTACCATTTTGTTTCTCTCATTTCTCTTTTTTTTCTTACATTTCGTCCGCTTTTATTCCTTGGTGGAAATCACACTTTCTTTTTTTTTCTTTAGTCTCCAATCAAATTTGTGCTTCATTTCTTTCTTATATCTCTCTCGCTTTCATTCATTCATTCATTCCGCCATTCATTCCGTCATTCATTCATTCATTCGTTCTTTATTTCTTTCTTTCTTCCTTTCGTTTGACCGCCCATTCTTGTTTTCTTTTCTTTCAATATTTTTCATTTTCCTTCGATAAACTCTCCTTTTTTCTTTCTTTCTTTTTTCTTTCTTTTTCTTTGTTTGTTTGTTTGATGTTTCTTTCTTTCTTTTTTTCCACATTTATTCTTATTTTTTTTCTTTCTTAATCTCAGGCCTCTTAGTTTTCGTTCTCGTCAACATTCTGCTCTTTTCATTACCGTAATTCCCCATGTATAAGAAGCATTTCTTCTAAGAAATAAGGAAAATCAGGGGTGCGGTTCATGCACAGCTACAGAAAATCTGTCGTAAAATTAGAATAATTTTATTCTATGCGTAAAACCATTTTTTAAAAATAAGGTAATAAAACGCTGGCCGTAATATAATTGGAGAGGTACAATTTATAGGGTTTGAATACCAAACAAGGGATGCGTATTATGCATGAGTAGAAACATTTTCCCACACTTTCAGGACAATTTTAGAAGTGCATATTATAGATGAAGGCCTATTATACATGGGGAATTACAGTATCTCTACTTTTTGTTATTTACTCATTCATTTCCTTTCTTTCTTTCATTTATCTTTCTTTAAGACCTAGTTATTCTTATGTATATTTTATTTATTTATTAATTCAGAACTACCATGTTACTCTTTCTTCAATATTTTATTCATATATATTATTGTCTTCTTTCTTTCTTTCATTCATTTTGCTTAATTCTTTAGTGTGTTTCTTCTTTCCTTCTTCCTTTCATTCATTTTCCTTAATTATTTAGTGTGTTTCTTCTTTCATTCTTCCTTTCATTCATTTTGCTTAATTCTTTAGTGTGTTACTTCATTCATTCTTTTTTTCATTCATTTTGCTTAATTCTTTAGTGTGTTTCTTCTTTCGTTTTTCTTCAATATGTCTTTTTTATTTTCAATATTGTTATGGGTCCTTACCTATAACTACAGAATGAACTCTTCCTAACGCTATGTATATTACGCCTCTCAAGAGAGAGAGACGAATCGAGTCGAGCCGATAGTAGTTCACTCCAAAACAGACTGACAGTATTACTAACACCTTCCTCATCTTCTATTATTATTCTGTGTAATATATCATTCGATATTTCTACTCCTGTGTTTGTCTTGTTCTTCCTTGGTCCTAACCTGGACCATAACAGCGGCGACGAGGATATTGAAGAAACGAATTCTACGCGGAGAATCTAAAAAAGACAAAAAAACTTTTTGCTATCGGTCTTCCATAACAGAGGCGACGGAGGTATTGTGAAAAAAAAGACATGTTCTAAGCGAAGATAAAAAAATAACTTTTTTTTTTGACAACAACCTTAATAGTAGTAACGAAGACACGAATTATACCCGTCAGCCAGAAAGGAATCGAATTCTACACAGGAAACTTTTTTCGTACTAAGGTTCTAGAACTACACGCGACAAAGACCTGAATCTACACTGAGAAAAAAGAAAAAATCGCTAGACAAAATTACGGTGTAAACATGGAAGACTTTAAGGCAACCATATTGAAACTAATGAAAATGCAATTCGAGCAGCAACAAAAAAATGAGGAAAGACAGACTAGGCTTGAAGAAAAACTATTGGAAATTCAACAGAAAAACGAAGAGAAGCATCGAACTACAAGAATTACTACTACGGGCAGTAACAAATAAAGGACAAAATTCTGGAAATGAAGCGGCATTCTCACAAAATGCTATATGGAGCTCTATCAAAGACTTCACTTATGCACCGGACGAAGACAAAACCTTCGTGGCTTACTTCAGAAGATATGAAGATTCATATGAGTTTGATTGCGGGAATTGGTCAGACGCGAAAAAACTACGTCTACTACTGAGGAAACTAGGGTCAAGCGAATACACTAAATTCGTAGACTACATCCTACCGAGGAAAAGGAATGAGTTGAATTTCAAGGAAACCGTGAAACTTTTAACGGAATTATTTAGTCCGAACACTTCACTATTCCACAAATATTTAAATTTAACAAAAAAGGGTAGCGAAGACTATATAACATTCGCTTCCGTAGTAAACAAACACTGCGATGACTTTAAGTTACCTGAACTCAGCCCTGACAATTTTAAATGTTTGATATTCGTCCGAGGCCTGGTTTAGACTAAAGATGCGGAGATCAGACGGAGAATTCTAACAAATCTTGAGAGTGAACCAGAATTGACGCTACAAAAATTGGCTGGGGACTGCGAGACATTTATAAGCGTAAAAAAGGCGTCGCTCACATACGAAAAGTACAACGACAAACACTTTTTCTACTAAAAAACAAACCAAACAAATTATTTTACTACAAAAATGAAACATCAGAAGAAACCACCACTCAGTCCATGCCATCGCTGTGGGACTTTGCATTGGTACAAAGATTGTCCATACTGCTATAAGACTTGTCTGTCGTGCAATAATGCGGGACATAAAAGTTCGCACTGTAGAACAAAGAAAAAAAACAAAAGCCAAGTAAGAGTCACTGACCAAGCGGACGGGATAAATATACGAAAATACGTACAAGTAGAAATGTTATACAATAAAAACAGATTACAATTAGATTTTGGATTAGATTTAACCATTATCAGCTTACAGACGTGGAAGATATTAAAGAAACCGACCATGTTGAGAACTAATAAAATAGCCAGGTCGGTCACAGGAAGAAAAATCAAATTTGAGGCGGGGGGGTATCACAAATTTGACATTCAACGGGATGGCTAAGAAATTAAAGATGTATGTTCTAAAAAATACAGAAAATTTTATTTGGAACTGACTGGATGTAGAAATTTGATCTCTGGGATTTACCGATAAATACGTTCTGCCAAAACGTGGAAAGGTTATCGACCGAGGCAGAGAAATTGAACGAGAAATTAAAGGAGAGTTTCAGCCGGCCTCGGGAGGTGTAAAAAAATGGCGATCAAAATCGAACTAAAAGAAAATGTACAAGCCATTTTCATGAAGAAATGAAATGTACCTTTCGCATCATTAGAAAAAATAGACGAAGAGTTGGATAGACTCTTGAAAACCGGTATATTGACAAAGGTGGAATATATTCAATGGGCCGCACCTACGGTTTACGTGAAAAAGAAATCGAGTGAGATACGAGTGTGCGCTGATTTCTCGACGGGATTGAATGCAGCGATTAAGGATTATCACTATCCTCTCCCTAGTCCAGAGGAAGTTTACACAAAGTTGAACGGAGGAAAGTTTTTCTCGAAGATATACTTGAGCGAAGCATACCTACAAGTACCAGTAGATGAGGAAAGCTCGAGGTTGTTGTACATAAACACACATAAATGGTTATATAAGTTCCAGAGATTACCATTCGGGTTCATGGTCGCGCCGGCGATATTTCAGCAAATAATGGACACTATGCAAGGGGGACTGGATTTCACGATCACATACCTTGATGACATCCTGATAAATAGTAAAATTATTGAACAACACTGGGAACACGTTCAAGAGGCTTTCAGGCAGATACAAAATGACGGATTTAAGGTGAAGGAAAATAGATGACTTTATTTATGAAGAAGATAAAATATCTGGGCCATATTATTGACGAAGAAGGAAGAAGTCCAGACTCAGAAAGAGCCACGGCAATAAAAAAAAATGCCGGCTTCAAAAAATTTAGCCGGGTTACAAAGCTTCTTGCGCTTAGTAAATTATGATCAAGAATTTATTCCTAACATGCACAAATTACGCACACCCCTAAACGAACTGTTGAAGAAGGAAAATGTTGGGAATGGTCATATAAATGTCAGAAAACTTTCGACAAAATCATTATGACTCTAACAGCAGATTTATTTTTAGCGCATCATGATCGAAAATTGGAAATAATAGTCGCGAGTGACGCGAGTGACTATGGTGTCGGGGCATTGCTACTTCATAAAATGCCGGATGGGACACTCAAACCTATCGGGCATGCGTCAAGAACGTTACTACCAGCCGAAGAAAATTACTCGAAAATCGAAAAAGAAGGGCTGAGAATTATTTTTGCGGTTACGAGATTCCACAGATATATATACGGTAGATTGTTCACCTTACAGACGCACCACAAGCCGTTATTGACAATATTTTGATCAAAGAAATGTCTACCTGTCTACACTGCTAATAGATTGCTAAGATAGGGGACGATTTTATTAAACTATAACTTTAAATTGGAGTATATTCCATCAAACAAAATCGGGCATGAACTCTTGCTAACACTATGGATACTATGCCTCTCAAGAGAGAGAGACGAATCAAGTCGAAACGATAGTAGTTCACTCCAAACCAG
Source organism: Acanthosepion esculentum (assembly GCA_964036315.1). NCBI lineage: Eukaryota > Metazoa > Mollusca > Cephalopoda > Sepiida > Sepiidae > Acanthosepion > Acanthosepion esculentum. The sequence continues at coordinate 85,265,034 of OZ038505.1, read as the reverse complement.
ACTGACAGTCATACTAACACCTTCCACACCATGTATTATTATTCTGTGTAATATATCTTTGTTATTTCTACTCTTGTGTTCGTGTTGTTCTTCCTTGGTCTTAACCTGGACAATAACAAATATACACGCTTATTGTCTTTGTAATTATTTTATTTTCCAATCTCCATTTATTTTTCTTTATTCTTTATTTTTCTCATTTTTTTCATTTTTTCCTGTCATGTAAATCATTAATTTTTCCTTTCTCAATTCTCTATAGCGTCAATTTTCATCTTTGTTTCAGATTCTCTTGTTTTTATCACTTTTCCTTTCCAGATATTTTTTATCATTGATGTCGTTCTATTTAGCTATCTACCTCTTTTCTTCTCTGCAAGGCAAAACCAACTTGACTGGCATAAATAACCATGATAAACAAAGAACACGCTATTTTACAGATTCAAAGCAATAAGCAATATAATTTGTAGCAGTAAATATTATTTCTAAGAAATGCACCGTTTTAATCCTCTCTACACTCTGTGTAAAAACCATTGCTTTTGTATAAGG